>JBBMOL010000123.1:0-1200000 GCA_037954665.1 Laguncularia racemosa
TTCTATTTTGTTTATCTAATGGTGTTTTGTTATCATCAAAAAGGGGGAGAATGTTAAGTTCTCTAATTTAGTTTTGATGTTAACAAAAGAGGAATAATGTGTAACATATGTTTAAGCTTGTCAGAAGTTGTTTCAGAAGATAGTAAGTGAATTTTTCTAAATTGAACAAAGAGACAGAAGCTTGTTCAGAACCTTCAAAGGTGTTATACAGACTGTTTTTGTTCTATCAGAAGGTATTTCAGAAGTTGTGTAGTGTATCCGTAGTTCTCGTGTTAATCTTTCAGAAGCACTTTCAGAACCTTTTGCAATAGGAGAACAGTTGACAAGTTTGTTTCAGAAGTACTTTCAGAACCTTTAAAACAGGAGAACAGTTGACAAGTTTGCTTCAGAAGCTCTTTCAGAACCTTCTATGCCTGTCACAAATTTTTCCAGATTTTGTTCTAATTTTTGTATCGATGGTTTTTAATAAATTTCAAGGCCTAGCTCCATGTGTCAAGTATATTTGGGTAATATACTTGATGCGTTTTACTAAAGTTAGATTTTATATCATGGGGTTTTTAATTTACATAAAGTTTTTACAAGATTTTATTCAAAGATTTTATTTTATGATAAAGTGAGATCATATAAGATTTACAGGTTTTATCAAGATTTAAATCTAGATATTTGTGCTATATTTTGGGAGATCCAATAGTTACAAAGATAAGGATAAGAAATATGGTTGTTACATGAAGATATGGTTCCACAACATATGGGATATCAAGATAAGGTTCCATAATGTGAGGGATATCTTCAACAAACTTGATCCAAAGAATATCTCTAAAGAAGATTTCGGTCGAACTGATTTATCCAAGTTTATCCTCATCAAAATATCACGGGAATGCAGATTTTCTCCAACAAGTTCAACTTATTTTTGAAATACAAAATTTCAAAAATAAATCCAAGCTTGTCACGTGGAACTCCATGAACGTTACAAGATATTCTCCAACAAAGTAACCGTTATATCTTATATACAAAAAAGGGATGTTCAGTTGAAAAAGAGAGAGAATGTTCTTCTTAGAATCAAGCACACGGAAAAGTTAAAAGCTCATACATCTTCAGGCGAATTTTTTGTATACGTGTGATCCAATTTGTAGAGGAAATTTGATATTCCTCATTGTTATTGTAATTCCTTTCTTGTATGAGGAATTGAGAGTTGTTTTATCATTTAGTTTGAGTGATTAGCTTAGTGAAGAAGCTGGAAAGACTTAGCAGTGAGACTTCACCTTGAAGATGCTTATTTTGTATACTTTCGATTTGATTGATATAGTGAAACACAACCGGTAAAGATAACTGAGACCCCGGCGTGAAGCTGGAAGAGGGACTGATGCTCGAGGTGGAACCTCTATAAATCTTTGAGCATTTTATTCTTCTCTACTTATTTTATTTATTGCACATTATTATTTTTTGTTGCTCACATCATTTCGTTAGTCAAGAGACTTTGGATAATTTGCAAAAATTGAAATTTTAAGTAATTAATCAATTCACCCCCCTCTTGATTAATCTAATTGGGACCAACATCGGGGATATTTGTAATTTCTAAACTAATCTTGGGTTCATTTAGAGCTATAGCTTAAATGTATCTTCTTATCATAGCCTAGTCAATAAAGTTTCTATTGGGTGAAATTTGAGGGAGTTATAGCCATGCCCAAGATACCCTACCACTTCTTTTAGCACATATATATATAATCTACTTTAAGGAAATAAATGCTTTTTAAAAATTTAACCCACATAGCATCAAGTTTTATTAGGATACGCCAAGCTAATTTTACCAAAAGCAATTTGTTAAAAAGTTGAAGATCCCTAAAACCATGCCCATCCAAGTGTTTTGATAGGAATTCTAGTTTTTCCGATGAATTTTGTTCTCCCTTTCCATATTCCACCACTAGAAGCTTGCAATCATAATAGATATATCCTTACACCATTTTTTTTAGTGAAGCAAAAACACTAATGGTATAAGTAGGAATAGCATATGCAACTACTTTTATCATAATTTCTTTCTCTTCAATAGATAACAAATTTCCTTTCCAACCCTTAAGGTTAAAAGCAATTCTCTCTTTCATTAACTCTAAAACTTTTTATTTAGATTTAACTTGTAATGAGGGATAGCCAAAATACTTATTGGAGCTATTAGAAGGATGAATATTGAGAGTATTACAACAAATATCTCTAACTTCTATGGATGGGGAGGAATTGAAAAGAAGAGATAATTTCTAAAAGTTGTCCTATACAATAAGAAGATAAAATGCGCGTTAAACTCAAAAGGTTGGTTTTTGTGGTCTCTAAAAACAAAAGCACATCATCAACAAAAGAAAAAAAAAAGGTGTTAATTTTGAGTATCCTCTCTTTAACCTTATTCATTTTAAAGTTCCATTTTCTTTAGCCTTCTAGATTAATCTTGAAAGATAATTAGCTATTAAAGTAAATAGGTATGGTAACAAGGAATGTCCCTATCTTTTTTCTCTAATAATATTAAAATGGCCAACTCTTTTCCCGCTCATCAACAAATTAAAAGACACAAAAGTCAAACATGCCATGATCTAACCAATCCATTTTTGCAAGAAACTCATCTTAGTCTTCAATGTCTCTAAGAAGTGCCACTTAACACTATTACATGCTTTATTTATTTTCAAAGTACAAAAAACAAATTTCCCTTTTTTATGATTTTTGAGAAAACAAAAGATTTCAAGGGCCATAATCACATTATCTTGAATTAACCAACCCAACATAAAGGTGACAACATGATGACACAATAAAAATGGTTTATAATTTATCAAAACAAGCATCTCTTAACCAACCAATATGCTAGATTGTATTGTAGTAATAAAATTGATAAATTTTGACTAAGTCGATCTCTCAAGGAAGAAATGAGGGCAAAAGCTAAGTATTAGATTATGCGTATTACTCTAATCTAAGCTAATCAAAATAAGGATTTTGCAATTTTGAAGTTAAGGTAAGTTATGCCAATTAACAAGAAAACACAATTCATAAAAAGTGTAGGTTTAGTGTACCGTATCATCTGATTTCCAATGCAAGAAATATAAAACGGTTAAATTAGGTTGTGTTTGGATGAATTTTAGCAAAACTCACTAAAGCTTATCCCCGGTCAAGGACGGTGACATTCTTTCTCTCTATCAAATTCCCTAGTCAAAGGTGGAAATCCTATAAGACCAGGTAAAACATTTAATTATTGTTGCTTATCGAATGCTTTAGTTGGAAATATAGGTTAAACATTGTGAATAAAACCATATTTCTAACTACATAAAGCATGTGAGTTCAATTGTTTTTAGCTAAACCCGATGTCACTCACAATTTGAAAACACCTTAGTAGCTCTAACGAAAATCTCACACCAGTCAAAGCTATTAAACATTCTCATTTACAAAATCTCGAGGGTTAATCATGATTTATATAAACTTACAAGAGAAATTATACCAAAATACTATACAAACACATACCAACTTAACAAATATACATTGTTTATGCATTATCCGTCATCAACAATACAATGAACCCACTAAAAACTACTTAGCCACACATATTAAACATTATACTAACCATAACAAGTAAAAATTTCACTAAAAACATCATTAACAAGAACACTTGAAATGCTTGAGAATCTTTGTTGCTAATGCATTTATGAGCCTTGAAATTACACCTGAAATACTTCATGTGGATTTAAGGAGTTTTGCAAAATCAGTTATGTTTTTTTTTCTTTTTAAATCCCTTATTAATGAAATTAATTTTTTGAAATTGAAATAAAGTTATGGTTTTAGTCCTTGAAAATGTTGAATATAATAAGGTCGAATTATTTATAGTATGGAGATAAAACTTGTGATTTAGGATTTATGAGTTATTCTACAGCTTTTAGAGATAAGATTATTAAGTTTCAAATGATTTTAGATTTTACTAGTATATGGAGTCTAGAGTTTTGATTGTTGTTGATAATATTGTTAAATGGTGACGTAGTGGGCCCTTTGTAAGATAGAACAAAGCAATTGTTAAATTTTTTTAATAGCTTTGTTAAGAGAGAATTGAGATTTGTAAACAATCTAAGAAATTATAGAATTTGAAAGTGTCAATTTTTTGGAATATTGAAGTTTTCATTAATTTGTAATGCATTAAGTTATTTTGTAATGGAATAAGGAAAAAGAAAGTGTTATTATAAGATTAGATAAAGAAGGAATTGTTTGATTATTATTGTAGCAAGTTGTTCGTATAACATAATTAAGGTATTAATAAGTATTATTGATAAATTTTGTTAAAGATATTTTTGGGAATTTCTTTTAGTGATATCGAAGTTACAAATTCTAAAAACATTGATATTCAATTATGGAAAGTAATTGTAAATGATTTTCGTAACTAAATTTCTTGTAGAAACTGATATTGTGATTTAACAAGAGAATAAAGGTTGATTCAAGATGAATAAGTTGATTCGGTTTTCTAAATAAAGTTTTTGCAAAAAGTTATTTTTGAGATTTCGGAATCATTTGACCTTAGATTTTTATGCAAGGTCAATGCTAGTTATAGTTAGTATAATATATTATAACTTGTTTGATAGAAAAAGATGATGTGATAGGTTAAAAAATAATTATTTTTTACAACCAACTTATAAGAGGTTATAATTAACTTATTCTATTGAAGAATTAGATAAAATTTATTTTAATAAAATATTATATATAAGTAAGATGTTATAATCGACCCTTAAACTTATTTTATAATTGACTTATAGAACATTTGGAAAAAAAAATAGTAAGTAGTTGAATAGAAAAGTTATAAAGCTGCCAATAAAGTTAGTATTAAATACATTAATATGTAAAAAATAACGTTAATTGGTAATAATGTTGACATTAACTCTTCACTTTATAACTTATCCATTAATTCTAATGAAAGTGATAATATTAAGTTTTAGGTTAAGTGTACTAATAGGAATATGGTATAGTAACACTCTAATGTTATTAGCAAACACTAACAATAATAAATACAGCTACAAGTCAACTAGACAATATTAATAAGAAGGAATAGATAAATAATTACATTGTGATAATAAAACTAAGTAAATAAATAGTGTATGTATGTATAAACATAATTTATATATAAAAGAAGTAAGTAGTATAAATATTAAAATAAGAAGTAATAATAACTTATATAAGTCTACATAATAGTAAGTATGTCATATGAACTTGGTATATATATGTGTGCATGTGTGTGTATATGTATATGTGATAATATATATAATAACAATACTAATATGTGTGTGTGTATATATATATGCATACATATATATATATTAAAGGATAAGTAAATAAATTAAAAGCTTTTATTTAATAAGTTGTTTGTTAGTTATTTTTAGATTTAACATTTGTTTATAAGTGGCTATAATAATGTAAAATATAAAAATTATAATGTGAAATTTAAGTTAACTAAGTACCTTCTTAAGTACAAACTTTTAGGAAATTGATCAATGACCTAAAGTTAGGTTATGATCATAATTTTTTAATTAAGTATGGATTTATGATATGATATTATATAATGTGAATAAGGGTTATGCGATACTAATGAAGTAAGAAGTTCAATGCCACTAGAAGTAGGTACAAAGCCTTGGTTGATGATTTGTGCTTATTAGGATTGTAGCAAATAAACCATAATCAAAGTAATAACATAATAGCTTATTGGTTGTGTTTAGCTATGATTGAAGATCCTAATGAATCGTTAGTTAGCATGATACCCAATGGTCAATCTGTGACAATGTACCTAATGGAGTCATACATTGAAATGATTTGATAGTTTTAGGCACTAATGTTCCTAGCAAGTTGTTGATCATGGTGTCATCGTAAAACAGATTAGGAGATTAGAGAAAGAAACTATGGGTTAGGTCACTATAAGGGCTATGGTGTTTTATGGTGGACGCTTGTCCATGGAGTAGTCTCCTAATGGACCAATTTGATGATGACTATTGGAGGATGTAACTAAAAGATGTTGATGTCTTTAAGATTGTCTATTTAATAAAAATGTGTATTGCAAAGTTTTGAGATACTCTAAGTTTAGAGTTAAATGCATATGACTTTGAATTATGTTGTTTGATGACTAATGCTAAAGATAATAACCTAGTGCTTATTGCATTAGATTAAGGATGTGTGTGCAAGCATATTTGTGACATTTGTGTGTATGTTTGCTATGAAGTACTAGACTTTAATGCAACCCTTTTAGGGAAAATTTTTTCAAGTGTAGGAGAAGATAGTTGTAGTATTCATATTGAAAGCTTAAGATTATGTTTGGTGCTAGTACATTGACGTAAATCATAAAGTAGGTTGTTATAGTCTGCTTAATTACTTTGGCTTAGTTTGTAATTAGTTAATAGTTGTAGAGTTGTAAAATATTAAATTCAAAAGGTGACATGTAAGTTAAGGAAATAATTGTGGAATGTTTACGATTTGAGGATATTTAGCTATGTTGAGCCTTAGCATAGTTATATTGTGGTATGAGTATCTGGTGGACTATGTATGTCCCTCAGTTTCAAGGTGTGACGGTTTATTTTCCAAAAATCTTGTTTATATCTTTGTTAGCATCAAAACTTTATTTCTTACATAAATAATAGATTAGGCACATATACACATGAAGATGAACTAAATATTGCATTGAACATGAAAAGATTTGAGTTAAAGATACAAAACCAAGCTCCCTTTGCTAGCATTGAGTAGTTCCACTGAGAAATACCTAAATCCTTCATAGAATGCATTGGAATTATGAAATTCCAGAAAAGTAGGCCACTTTTATGATAAAATTAATTAGGATAATTATTTAAAATCTCAATAAAGTACAATGACATATCCCAATTTTTTTTTTCAAATAATTACAATTCCAATCTATATTTTACAATTAGGTATCAAATATTATTAGCTACATAAATTTAGTCTTCAAACTTTATGCAACAAGAATTTCATTTAGTGAATCTAAGATTTCTTTAAATATCTATATACAATTTTTCTTCTTTTAAGAGATGTAAACAATTAGCTTGTTTAAGGAGCTTTTCAACCTAACTTCTTAAGAAAGCTACCTTAAAGTTAACTTCTTAAAGAAAGCTACTTCACTAGCTTCTCAAGGAAGTTATTTTGATAAACTTGATGGCAAAGTTTGTCAAAGAAAACCAAAACTTCTACTAATTAGTACTAACTCCTTTCACTTCTATTTAATCATAAACCGAGCTATTAGATGATGGCAAGATCCTTAACCTAACTAGAACATCTTATAGAAAAGGAAAACAAGCATGAATACCTGATAGATTTAGTCTAGAAATCAAAATCAAAGATCCTAAATTCTAGCCCAAATGTCATATATAATTTTTAAGGATTTTTGTAGGTAGCATTTTTAGAAATTCTGTTAGATAAGGAAATATACTTAAGATTTAGCTCCAAATGAACTCGAATAAGGTCTAGGAGCTAGAGAAGATTCGATATTCTATAAGTTGACGTAAGTCAACTTAGTCAAATTAAAAGTTGACTTAAGTCAACTAAATCTCCTTAAGTCACTAACTTTAGTCTTCCATTCGATACCCTCAAGAAGATTGAGTAGACTTAGAACCTCAAAGCTAAGACTAGGGTTGGCTTAGAGAAGACTTGGTGAATAAGACACCAAGGATTCACATGATACCCTTTTCCAACAGAACTGATGGATTTAACTCAATAAAAGTTCAGTTGAAAATCGTTAATTGTACTAATTTCCACTAAACTCCCTACTTGAGAGTTCAATCTTATTCTTGATATTTCACCTAGTAGACTAAATTCGAATTTTGTCAAATTTCATCTATAGAACCAGTACTTAGCCCCAAAGATTTCTTGAGCATTAGATTTGAAAACTCAAACTCAATTTACTAAAGTCTATTCCTATTTAACTTAAGTTAACTTTCGATAAGTAATAAGACGACTTAAGAAAACTTGCAATGCTTAAGTTTAATCCTTTGTAAATTGATCGTTGCCAATCGTAGTTTTAATATTTATAATTCTTGCTCTTAATCTTACTACGAAGCAATAGTCAAGTGCACCTATCGTAGCATAATATAGCGAGTAAGCACAAGGTCGTCCCTTAGAGATACACCAACTACTAGTACTAACTCCATTCCTATTATCTAACCGGTGCTTAAATGGGTTGGATGAAACTTAATTAATCTAATCTTAAAACTAATAACTCACTAACAACAATGGTTCGGAAGATTTATCAATTAACAAAAGTAACCTAGATCTTATTCTACTCCTTCTCTATCATGTAATTCATTAGATTTATGAAGATTGACGTAATTGACTTCTTATACTGTCGAATTCCCTAGTCAAGTTAACTACTTTCTCAAGTATATTAACCTATCTAATCCTAGGTTTATCAAATAGGATCTCTCCTTAATTAATAGCAACCTAGAATTGCATAAAGCACATGAATTCGCATCAAAATATTCGATGTAAACAGAAGATCTTGTTTCCTATCTCTAGAAGAACAATCAAATCTCATTAATTGCATTAAATCTAATCATAAAAGCAATTTCTCAATTAACTAATATGATATCATGCATAAATTCATATTCCGGATCTATAAATCTAAGAAACAATTGAAGGGCATGCAATTAATCATAAGAAAGTCAACAACTTCGCATTAAAAACCGAATCTTCATCACATGACAGAGAAGTTTCGAATAAAATCTAGATTTAGAGTCTACGCCTCCATAAATTGGACAAACGAAATACAATTACTGGAAGGATAATTAAAATTCATAGTCACAGCCCTTAAAGATGGAATCTTCTCCTTCGTGGGTCTTCAACCTCCTTTGGAACTGACAGAATCTTCTTTCCCCTGCTGCTATGTGTGTCAAGCAAGTACAAAATTCGGAACCTCTTTTCTAGGGAAACTAACGGTCTATTTATACATGTACCCGGGTTGGATACATACACGAGCGGATACATGAGTAGTGTATCTCGTTCGTGTATCTCATGCTTGCTTCCAAGTGTCCTTATGTGAATATACACGAGCAAGTATATGGGAGTGTACATTGGTCGTGTATTTGAAACATCGTTGAACAGCAGCAAAACTTAGATACACAAGCAAAGTACATGGGCGTGTACTTTGCTCGTGTACTTTCCAGACATCCACTTCAATATACACAAACAAAGTACATGGGCGTGTATCTCACTCGTGTACTTTCCAGACATCCACTTTAGTATACACAAGCAAAGTACATGGGCGTGTATCTCGCTTGTGTACTTTCCAGAATTCTTATCTTGACATGTATTGTATCCAATTCCTTCCAAACTTGATCCAACTCTTCAAAACTCCTTCCCTTAGCTCCAAAATACTCTAGAAAATCCTGAAATTAACATTCATTCCATTAAGCATCCTTTTCTTCAACAAATCATCTAAAAATTCAACAATAAAGCATAATTTCATTGCTTTAGATAAGGGTATTTTGCGACTTATCAAACTTCCCCACACTTAAGTCTTTGCTTGTCCTCAAGCAAAATAAAACATTAATCAAACTTCTCATTAATCATGATTGTCGTTACCAAATAATACTACTCACACATTAACATTTATGAATTTTAATCTTTAAAGCTCAATGCAATCCCTCAGTCTAATGAGTGTGCTTCTCACCTTGTCGTGAAAGTATTGTAACAAAGATACTTTAGTCAAATTTCTAGGATTAATCAGAGTAGAGCAATCTTTACCCTTGTCATTTTAACAATGGCTTTCATGATCAAAATTAGAAACAAGATCAATAAAAGCAAAAGAAAACGTGGTACATTTCAACCACCATTAAAAAGTCTAATATCTTCTCAATTATCTCTCTTAGTGAAGCAATCAATAATGAAAATACATTGCATCTATGTTTCCCCTGGATTCCTCCTCCTTTTTGGTTGATCTCTTCAAAGATTTTATTCTTTGTAATAGTTCACACTGGTTTCATCCTTTTTTTTTTTTTTTTTTTGAAATCTTGCAACCCATGTAACGAGTTTTCAGCCGATAATCCTAGGCTCGTCACCCAAGTTAACGAACGTTATCCCCTCAATTGAGGGCGTTCCTATGGGCTTAATTACTCGAGTTACAAGACCCTCTCAACTTTTGCCTTTATGGTATTTCATTTTATTACGGTAATTTCCTCGGTCGGCCGATCCCAGGCCAGACAACCTTAGGTGACCAGGTTTTAAAGGAACCCCATCGAACCTCTATTACCTTAACTTATTATTTTGACTAGTTAGTAGCGGAGTCAAACTTCGCTCTTCTGAGAGACCAAAGCCTGCCCATACTAACCAATCCTTTATTTTTCAAGTATAACATGCTTTCATTAAATTATTACTTTAAAGAGATCTTCTAAGAAGGATCACCAAGAGAATCATTTCATTTGCCCTTTCATGAAAGATTAAATGGCTCTCAAGATCTTTAAGTTTCACAACGATTTTATCCCATAACTTTGACTAAGTATCAATGTTCCAAAGAAGACAAAGGTGACATGCACAACACTCTTTTAGAGGAATTCATTCACTAAATGCTAGAATACTATGTAATTTGCAATCATGATTTCAAAATTCGATTATCAAGCAAAAAGAGAAAAACAAAAATTAGGGGAAATTTTTGAATGACTCATACAATTCAGCACAACCCTTATCAAATTTCTTTAGTATCCCCTTCCCCGCACTTAGATTGAGACATTGTCCCTAATGTCTTTATCATTCAAGAAAGTAATGAGAAATAAAGAGATAGAAAGAAAAAAATAAAAAGAAAAGGAATTGAGACTTCCCGAGATTCAACAGGTGATGGACCAATTGCATAGCTAGCAAAATGTCGATCAGGATGAACTAGCACCATCCCGCTTTCTCTTAGCAGGGGTGGTCTTCTTCTTATTGGTAAACTTCGGTTTAACTACACAAGTCTTTTTTTTTTTTTACATCTGAATCAATCACAATGGTCTCAAAACAGGTTAGGTTCTTTAATTACACAAAGAAAATGATAGCACTTGCATTGGGTTTCCGAAACAAGGAGGAAGATAGCATAGTTGAGATATACAACCAAGGTACATGATCGTGTACCTAGTTGTGTATCTACCCATCTCATAAATGCATAAATTACCATAGGAACACTCAAAATCAGGTCTTGTGGCTTTAGTATATTATCAATCTACCTTCCTGAAGGCAAAAAATGTAACTACAACACACCCAAAGCATCCTTAAACGATAAAGTTCGAATCTTGATTCTAAGAAGCTAGGTGAGATAGTTTAGTGATCATAAAAAAAAATGGCCTCATAACTTGGTTTCTAAGAAGAAGATCGGAAAAGAAACACAACAACATTGTTCCAGAAACCCACAAAATCAAAATCCCAAATATTCATGTTCAAACCCTAACTGTCGATTCACTTATTTGGCAGCCACTCAAGACATCAATCATACATGCATTCATGTGAGTTCAAAATGTCTACAAATCTATCAACAATCGACTTCCAAAATGCGAAATCACTCATCATACCATCATCATAGATGCAAGCATGTATGGTGGTCGTGAAAGAAAACCGAGCAGCAACCGTATTGCAATAAGTATTGAAGAAGAAGAAGAGAGAACTTACTTACCTTGAATCCTTGAAACGGAAGAAGTTTATAGTGTGGAAAGGACAACCACGGTATGGAGGAGTAGAGTGGGAGTGAGTGGGTCAAATACACGAATGGAGAATGGGTCGTGTAAATGGCAGAGTGAAGTGAGGAGTCCTTTTATAATACAAGCAGAAAAATTAGATACACGACTAAAGTACACGGTCATGTACTTTGGAATCCTTTCTGTGGGTTATATACACGAACGTATACCTTGTTCGTGTATCATGGGAGAGCATTCTGTAGGTAGATACACGACCAGGTACACGAGCGTGTACCTTATTTGTGTATCTGGGAGAGCATTCTGTGGGTTAAATACACGACCAGGTACACGAGCGTGTACCTTGTTCGTGTATATAGAGGGGGTGTTATGTGGGCCAGATACACGACCAGGTACACGAGCGTGTACCTTATTCGTGTATCGAATTGTGCCTTCTGTGGGTCAGATACATGACCAGGTACACGAGAATGTACCTTATTCGTGTATCTCTGATATTTACACAATGAGCATATTTTGAAGTGCACGGGAGGGCACACCATGACGTATTCCCCTTTTGTATTGCAAAGTCAATTTAGATACCCTCTAGCATGTGTGAAAAACCCGGATACACGACAAGTTACCCGGTTGTGCAGATCAAAGTACATACCTATCATCACTTCATCTTGCATTCCCTTGAAAAGATCTCACATCCTGAATTTCCCCACACTTAGAGCTTAAAAGAAGCTCTATTAAGGTGACTTTCATAGAATCTACACTTGGTTAGCCCCTCTGTAGCTTGTTGTGCTGCAAAAGTTACTCCAAAACAACAGATGATAAAAATAAAAAAAAATAAAAAAGAAGAAAACTTACCTAAGCAACATGAGTTGCCTCCCAAGAAGCGCTGTTGTTTAACGTCGTTAGCTCGACGTAATGAACCGGTGGAGCTCAAATGGAGATGAGAATGAGGTTCAGCTCCTCCTTTTCTTCCAAAACTGTTTGGTCCCCAAAGTAATGCTTAAGCCTTTGACCATTTACCTTAAAAATGCCTTTTTCCGGGTGTTCCAACTCAACTGTGCCGTAGGGAAAAACCTTTTTTACCCGGAATGGACCGGACCATCGTGATTTAAGCTTCCTAGGGAACAATTTCAACCTAGAGTTGAACAGTAATACAATGTCCCCTTCATTAAACTGTTCATTCCTTGGTAGCCGAGCATCATGAAACTTCTTGGCGTTCTCTTTGTATATATATGAATTGTCATATGCCATGAGCCTCCATTCATCTAGCTCATTAAGTTGCATCCTTCGATGTGCTCCAGACGGCTGAGATCTAAATTGGCAGATTTGATCACCTAAAATGCCTTGTGCTGAATCTCAACTGGTAAATGGCAAGCTTTCCCATAGACCAATCGATATGGAGTAGTATTAAGGGGGGTTTTGTAAGCTATCTGATATGCCCACAAAGCATCATCTAACTTCTCGGCCCAATCTCGTCTATGGTGAGACACAGACTTTGTCAAGACACGCTTTAGGTCCCTATTTGAAACCTCCACTTGCCCACTAGTTTGGGGGTGATACAGCGTAGCAAGACGGTGAGTCACCCCAAATCACTTAAGAATCTTTTCAACTTGCGAATTACAAAAGTGTGTACCTCTGTCACTTATGAGTGCCCGTGGGAATCCGAATCTACAAAAGAGCTTCTTCAAGAATTTAACAACCACCTGGGAGTCATTAGTCGGCAAGGCTTGTGCTTCTACCCATTTAGAGACGTAATCTACAGCTACTAATATGTATTTATTTCCGAAGGAAGGAGGAAAGGGGCCCATAAAGTCGATGCCCCACACATCGAACACTTCACACTCTAATATGTAGTGTTGTGGCGTTTCATTCCTTTTTGATATGTTACCATCCCTCTGGCATCGGTCACATCGAGCTATATAGCTTTGAGCATCCCTAAACAATGACGGCTAGTAAAATCCTACTTCCAATACTTCGTGCACCGTCCTATTGGCACTATAATGTCCTCTCGCTGGCCCACTGTGACAATGGAATAAGATTTTCCATCCTTCTTCATGGGAAACACACCTTCGAATCATCTGATCAGCACAAATTCTGAATAAATGTGGATCCTCCCAGTAGTAGTGCTTCAATTCGATGAAAACATTTCTTCTTCTGCTGCTTGTTCATATCCTTAGGAAGGGCCCTTACCACTAGGTAATTGGCAATATTAGCAAACCATGGGATGATATCATCTTCAACGGTCTTGATGGCATACAATCGTTCCTCAGGGAACTCATCGTTGATCTCAACTTCGTTCGGTCTTTCTAAACAAGGATTCTCCAAACGTGACAGGTGGTCGGCAGCTAGATTTTCGGCACCCTTTTTATCTCTTATCTCAAGATCAAACTCTTAAAGAAGCAAAATCCATCGAATGAGGCGTGGCTTTGCATCCTGTTTTGTCAGCAAGAATTTCAAGGCGGAATAATCTATGTGTATGATGACCTTAGATAAGATGAGATATGGTCTGAACTTGTCAAAGGCAAAGACAACTGCTAGCAACTCCTTCTCAGTAGTTGTATAGTTTTCTTGTGTAGGAGTGAGTGTTTTGCTAGCATAATGAATGGGTTGAAAGTATTTTTCCTTTCGCTGACCCAGAACAGCTCCCACAGCCGAGTCACTAGCATCACACATAATCTTAAAGGGAATGTCCCATGTTGCTGTGACCATGATAGGTGTAGTGATGAGTTTTTGCTTGAGGAGTTCAAATGCATCAATGCATTCCTGGTTGAAGTCAAAGGAGGTATCCTTCTCCAAGATTTTTCATTGGCCAAGCAATTTTTGAAAAATCTTTAATGAATCGTCGATAGAACCCTGCATGGCCAAGAAAACTTCGTATTGCCTTAACTGAAGATGGTGGGGGCAATTTAGAAATTGCTTCGATCTTCGCCTCATCCACTTCTATTCCTTTCTTGGAGATTTTATGGCCCAAAACAATACCTTCTTTTGCCATAAAATGACATTTCTCCCAATTTAAGACCAGGTTAGTGTCTTCACAACGTTGTAACACTAACTCAAGATGGTGGAGACACTCATCAAAAGAATTTCCGAAAACAGAAAAATCATCCATGTATACCTCTATCTTATCTCCTACCATATCCTCAAAAATAGCCATCATGCATCGCTGAAAGGAGGCTGGAGCATTGCATAATCCGAAAGGCATGCATCGATAAGCGAAGGTCTCAAAAGGCATGTGAATATCATCTTTTCCTGGTCTTCGGGTGCGATAAGAATATGAAAATATCCAGACATCCCATCAAGGAAACAGTAATATGCATGACCACTAACCTTTCAAGCATTTGGTCCACAAATGGAAGAGGAAAATGATCCTTTCGAGTTGCGTCATTTAGCTTGCGGTAATCTATATAGACTCTCCATCCAGTGATAGTTCTCATCGAGATGAGCTCATTCTTTTCATTCGGTACTACTGTTATACCGCCTTTCTTCGAACTACTTGAGTGGGGCTCACCCATGAGCTATCAGAAATCGGGTAGATCATTCCTGCATAAGTAATTTGATGACTTCCTTTTTGACAACATCCCTCATATTTGGATTGAGTCGGCGCTGCGGTTGTACCACTGGCTTAACACAATCTTCCATCAAAATTTTGTGTGTACAAAACGATGGCTTAATCCCCTTTATATCTGCAATTTTCCATGCAATTGCTTTCTTGTGTTGCCCCAGGACATGCAATAACCTTTCCTGCTGATCTCGATCCAGATTTGATGCAATTATGACTGGAAGTTTAGAATCTTCTTCCAAAAACGCATATTGGAGGTAGTCTGGCAGTTGTTTCAATTCTAGCTCAGGTGGTTCCTCGATTGAAGGTTTTGATCTCTGAATGGTGGATCTATTCATACCTTCAAAGCTTCTTTCTTCTCTCAACTCAAGATTATTGTTAAGCTGATTGACAACTGCTCTAATCGCCATATTTTCAGTTGCTCTTTCTCCCCATTCATCAAACACAATACCAATGCATCACCAATCAACAAGGTCTTGCAATGAATTTGAAACTGCGAAGTCAAGGTAGTCGATTGCATAGCATGTATCATCATGATGCAAGCTTTGTCTAAGGACGTCAGGCATTTTCACTATGACCTCTTTATTTCCCATTCTCAACACTAACTTCCCATCCCCAACATCAATTATGGCTCTAGCAGTAACCAAAAATGGCCTCCCCAATATAAGAGGGACCTCCACATCTGCTTCCATGTCAAGGATGACGAAATCTGCCGGGAAGATGAAGTCTTGCACCTTCACTAATACATCTTCAACTACTCCTCTCGGGAATTTGACTGATCGATCGGCTAACTGAAGACTCATTTTGGTCGGTTTCGACTCTCCAATACCCAATTTCTGGAACATCTTGTATGGCATCAAATTAATACTGGCTCCCAAATCAGCCAATGCCCGTTCTTCAGATAAATTCCCTCTCAGGCAAGGGATGGTAAAGCTCCCAGGATCTTTTAACTTCTTTGGGAGTTTGCTCTGAATTATCGCGGAGCATTCTCCTCCTAAAGTTACAGTAGAGAACTCTTCAAGCTTCCTTTTGTTCGATAGTAATTCTTTTAAAAATTTTGCATATCGTGGCATTTGTGATAATGCCTCAACCAGTGGAAGGTTGATATGCAATTGCTTGAATATCTCTAAAAATCTACCATAGTGCTCATCTGTTCTGTCCTTCTTGAGTCATGCTGGATAAGCAACATTGGGCTTATATTCTGGGATTAATGGAGGTGATGATTTCTCTTTAGGTGATTTTTCCGAATGCTTTCCCCCTTCTTTGAGAACTACTTGTTCTTTTGCTGGTTCAGTCACCCGACTCTCTTCTTCTTGAACCTTTGGTTGTAGTTCCTTACCACTTCGTAATGTGACAGCTTTAACATGTTCTCTAGGGTTGGTTTTCGTGTTTCCTGGTAGTGAACCTTGAGATCTCTCTGACAGAAGCTTAGCTATCTGACCGACCTGATTTTCAAGATTGTGTATTGATGCCTCATGATTCCTCAGAGCCGAGTCTTGATTTTTCAGAATCAAATCTAAGGACTTCTGTCTGTCTTCTGAATCCTTGATGAATTTTGTGAGGAGATCTTCAAGTGGCAGTTTGGAACTCTGGACCATTGGCCTCTGATAACCTGGTGGAGGATTCGAATTGCCCTTCTGAATATTACTGTTGTTAGTCCAAGAAAAATTTGGGTGATTTCTCCATCCTGGGTTATAAGTATTGCTGTATGGATTGTTCTGGGGCCGAATTGGGTTTCCCAAATAATCCACTTGCTCTGTTTGCCCTTCTTCACCACCTGAGGGTTCCACAATAGCCAATTGATGTTGTGAGACAGCCAACCCGTCGATCTTTCTAGATAAAGCCTCAACTTTGGACATGATAGAAGTAGCCACATCCACTTCAAGAATGCCTGCCACCTTCTTTTCTCTGCCCCTACCATGTGACCATTCATAATTATTCACGGCTATGTCTTCAAAAAGAGTCAAACTTTCTTCAGGAGTTTTATGGTTCAAGGTGCCACCAGCTGCGGCATCTACTGTTTGTCTCGTTTAATAGTTCAACCCATTACAAAATATTTGAACTTGAAGCCACTCTAGGATCCCATGGTGTGGGAATTTCCGCATTGAGTCCTTGAATCTCTCCCAGGTTCCATACAACGTCTGCATGTCATACTGATGATAAGATTGAATCTCAGCTCGAAGTTTAGCGGTCTTTGAAGGAGGGAAGAATTTGTCCATAAACTTCTTAATCAGACCTTGCCATGTAGTAATGGAGTTCCTCGGTAAAGAATTTAGCCACTGCTTAGCCTTGCCTTTCAAAGAGAACGGGAAGAGCCTAAGGCGGATCGCATCATCACTAACTCCATTAAATTTGAAGGTATTGCATATCTCCAGAAAGAGTTGGATATACGCACTTGGATCTTCATCCTTGTAAACCATCAAATTGAGTATATTGCTGCACCATCTGAATCACGGCAAGCTTAAGTTCAAAATTATTTGCCTCCACTCGAGGACGGACTATGCTAGAGCTAACGCCTATCAAGTTTGGCCTGGCAAAATCAGAATTAGTTCTAGGTGGCTCATTAACTCGGCCATCTCTATTATCAACCAATTGATGATTCGGGGGATCCACAACAACATTTCCTTGATTTAGCTCTTGAGCACGATTATTGACTTGATCAGCCATTTCTTCCTTTAGTGATTCTCCTTGAATACCAAATGATGTTGACTTAGTCGAGTGTTGCTTTTTCTAATAACGACGAATAATTTTCTCTAGCTTAGGATTAAAAACAGCAAGTTCCTTGGAGCGACTTCTGGTCATGCACTGTAAACGTAATACAAATCAATTTGAGCTCCAAATTCTCAAGAAGAAAAGGGAAAAAGATAAGAAAGAAATAAATTGGTTAAATTAATAAGTAAAAAGTGTTTCTAATATTGGCGTATCCCCGGCAACGGCGCCAAAAACTTGATCATTGTCCAATCATAGTTTTAATATTTATAATTCTTGTTCTTAATCTTACTACGAAGCAATAGGCAAGCGCACCTATCGTAGCATAATATAGCGAGTAAGCACAAGGTCGTCCCTTAGAGATACACCAACTACTAGTACTAACTCCGTTCCTATTATCTAACCGATGCTTAAATGTGTTGGATGAAACTTAATTAATCTAATCTTAAAACTAATAACTCACTAACAACAATGGTTCGGAAGATTTATCAATTAACAAAAGTAACCTAGATCTTATTCTACTCCTTCTCTATCATGTAATTCATTAGATTTATAAAGATTGACGTAATTGACTTCTTATACTGTCGAATTCCCTAGTCAATTTAACTACTTTCTCAAGTATATTAACCTATCTAATCCTAGGTTTATCAAATAGGATCTCTCCTTAATTAGTAGCAACCTAGAATTGCATAAAGCACATGAATTCGCATCAAAATAATCGATGTAAACAAAGACTCTTGTTTCCTATCTCTAGAAGAACAATCAAATCTCATTAATTGCATTAAATCTAATCATAAAAGCAATTTCTCAATTAACTAATATGATATCATGCATAAATTCATATTCCGGATCTATGAATCTAAGAAACAATTGAAGGGCATGCAATTAATCATAAGAAAGTCAACAACTTCGCATTAAAAACCGAATCTTCATCACATGACAGAGAAGTTTCGAATAAAATCTAGATTTAGAGTCTACTCCTCCATAAATTGGACAAACGAAATACAATTACTGGAAGGATAATTAAAATTCATAGTCACAGCCCTTAAAGATGGAATCTTCTCCTTCGTGGGTCTTCAACCTCCTTTGGAACTGACAGAATCTTCTTTCCCCTGCTGCTATGTGTGTCAGAGCAAGTACAAAATTCGGAACCTCTTTTCTAGGGCAACTAACGGTCTATTTATACATGTACCTGGGTTGGATACGTACACGAGCGGATACACGAGTAGTGTATCTCGTTCGTGTATCTCATGCTTGCTTCCAAGTGTCCTTATGTGAATATACACGAGCAAGTACATGGGAGTGTACATTAGTCGTGTATTTGAAACATTGTTGAACAGCAGCAAAACTTAGATACACAAGCAAAGTACATGGGCATGTACTTTGCTCGTGTACTTTCTAGACATCCACTTCAATATACACAAACAAAGTACATGGGCGTGTATCTCACTCGTGTACTTTCTAGACATCCACTTCAGTATACACAAGCAAAATACATGGGCGTGTATCTCGCTTTGCTCGTGTACTTTCCAGACATCCACTTCATATACACAAACAAAGTACATGGGCATGTATCTCACTCGTGTACTTTCCAGACATCCACTTCAGTATACACAAACAAAGTACATGGCATGTATCTCGCTTGTGTACTTTCCAGAATTGTTTTCTTCACATGTATTGTATCCAATTCCTTCCAAACTTGATCCGACTCTTCAAAACTCCTTCCCTTAGCTCCAAAATACTCTAGAAAATCCTGAAATTGACATTCATTCCATTAAGCATCCTTTTCTTCAACAAATCATCTAAAAATTCAACAATAAAGCACAATTTCATTACTTTAGATAAGGGTATTTTGCGACTTATCATAAATCTATCCTATCTTATTCTAATCATAAAGATTAATATCCTTAAACATAGATCAACAAAAATAAACATAAATTAATAACAAACCCAAATACAAAATAAAATTGAAATTGAAAGTCCCTAAACTTCAACCTAGAAACTCCTAATTGGTTAAGCTTGAAACTATCCCCTAATCCTAATCTATTTTAACTAACTCTTTTCATAATTAGTTATTACATCTTAAATACTTAATAACATAAAAGATACAAGGAATTACACCTAAAAACAAATCAGTTTCATTCCCTCTAGATTGCATCTCTTCCATGTGAAGTTTCCAACATGCAATCTTTGAAAAATCAACACCTTATCTTATCTTTTGGAAAATGGCATTTTAATCAAACCATACCTTGAAGTATCTTCTTGGAAAAATTTCCACAAGAAAATTAACAAAAAATACCTAAGAAGCCAACCGATTCTACTCTTTTAAGATGCCACCCACATGGACAACTTCTACATTAAGCTTTGAAAATTCAACCCTTATCTTATCTCATCAAGACCAAAATTATTCTACTAGATGTTATCTCAATCTTAACTTATTTTATCTTGTCTCACCTAAGAAAAGGACATGAAATATTGGAAATAAGCATATGAAAACCAGATCCAAATTAGATGTACTAAACATGTGATTTTTCCAATTTTTGCCAAGGTTTACTTACCTAAATCTATCTTATCCTATGCTTATTAAATCTTGCCCAAATTTTACCCTATTATACCTTAAATATATCTTGATTACTCAGTAAAAGGGCATGAGAAAATTCAAAAAGATGAGCCCCCAAAATAGATTAGAAACCCTTATCTTCACACGAGCACCACCATGTAAACCCGTATAGCATGTCACCATTCAATTCACCCCTTCTCATCTTAATTTAATTTACTCTAAACTACCCTAAATTAACTTGATTAAAATGGGATAAGGACCTAGAAATATCATGGAAAAGTTAGAATTTTAGAGTCTTATAAACAAAAGGAAAATTACATCTAAATCTCATCTCCAAAAACACTTTGTTACTTAATCTTGTTTCATCCCATGCTTAAGGCCATCTTAACTAATCTTAACCTAATCAAAATTAGCCCAAAATTTTTCATGAATTAAATAAAAAATTAGCCCAAGAAGCCACCTGGAAGCTACTAAAATCTACCATCCTTCATTGACCATGTCAACTCCATGTGATTTGTCCACGTCGACTTTATCTTATCTTATGCAATCACTACCCTAACTTATCCTATAAGCTATTAGGCTAATTATAACCCTAAAATCTGTCCAATCTTGTCCCCTTAGGCATGGAAAATTAGAACCTAAAATTAATTACAAAGAAACAAAACTTAACTACTATAAAAGGGGATGTAAAGAGGCTAACCTACCTAAGTAAAACTTCCCATCTCCCATGCCACTTTGAGGCCACTATTATTTGATTTCCCCTCATCCAAATCTCCACCAAACACACCTAATATTCCTCTAATAATTCAAAACTTTTCATCCATAATTAGTCCATTTACATCTCCAAAACCGACAAGAGTTTCAGAAGCACCAACTTCATGCATTAAGGTAAGAACTTTCAAGAAGATTAAGCCATCTTTAGATTCTCTTAAGGAAGTTACTAAGCTAACTTATTTTACATATTTTAGGGCCTCTATTTTAGGTATTCAAGGATTTTTCATCGAATTAAGGTAATCCAATTAACCCAAGACATTTATCATAGCATACTCATCATATACTTACACTAACATCACCTATATGTAATAGTTGTGTGGATTCTAACCACAATTCCACATCAAAAAATTTTGTCTTTGTATGATTATCTTATTTCTTTTTCATTTCGAGTATTATATATATATATATATATATATTTAGATGTATTTCAAACTCCTAATGAATACAAAAGTGTAAAGAAAAGATATTAAGACCTTATCTTCACACATTAAGGACTTATTATCAATTATGACTATCTATGACCTATTGAACATCCATAGACATATTTTTGGACATTCATTGATATATTCTTGAACATTTATGAAAATATTCTTGGACATGTTTATGGACATATATCTTGGACATATATTTGCCTTATCATGACATTGTTTGAGAACAAGATTTATTATGACGAAGACCTAAGTGCGGACCTTGACAATGGACCAATTCCTAAACAAAGGACCATGAACTTGAACTATTACGAATCTAAATAATTAAAAGATACGCTAAAAGACTCTAATAAGATTTAGGGTTTAGATTGGGATACTAGAGTAGTATATTTTAGTAGTAGTCATTCTTATATATATATTCTTTTATGTCTAATTATTTAGGTTTTTTTAAAAGATCCCCAGTCTCTACCCAAGGAGTATTACAATCCTTAATTCAAGCCCAGGTGAGGGAGTTCAGATGGTCTACTACCTGCTTGCTGCTTGTTAATTGCATGATGTTTTGTTTATTGCTATTGATTGTGTGGTGGAATGATTGATTGCCTTGTTTGCTCTCATCTATATGGTCATCTTATTAACCAGTAAACTTAAATTCTTAGCTAAAATAACCAGATTACTCATTGCATATTTATGATTCAACAAGTACATAGAAAGAAATGAAGAGTGTTTAAACTTTGCCAAAAAATTTGTAACATATTGAAACTGTTTAGAACATTTCAAGTCTTTTTAGAGTGTTTTCATGAAAGTTATATAAAAACCCAGCATGTGATCTTAGAGACTGCTATTTATAAAACCTCAGTGTTACTGATGGTAATTTTATCAAAAATTGATTTCTTTGGAGGCAAAGTAGTTAGAACAACTCTTGTTTAAGGCTTGTAAAGCATTGTTAACTGATTGATTGCAGGTAGATGCCTTGGTTGAGGGATCACCTAATTTGGCCATAAAGGCATTATTAAGTATTTGATTGATAGTGAATGGCTCGATGCGGAATTCACTAAGACTGACCCTTGGGGCATTTTTGTTCTCGACAATAAGTAAGCATCAAGTTTGTTTGGGGGATTGTATCCTAAGACAGCCTCTCGGGTAAGGTGAGGTGCTCCATACGGGTAAGTATGGAGGTTAATCGAAGTATAGACAATGCAAATCTATACCTTTTATGGTTTCGGACTCCTATGAATGTGTTGCTTGCATTCGTTATGCATGCATTCATTCTGTATGTAGATAGATTTCATGATGTGCTAATTAATGTTTGATAACTTACTTGAATGGTAGTAATGATGGGCGAACTCACTAAGCCATGGTTTGCTCACTCCCCAATAGTTTATCTTACAGGGTATACTAAAGCTAGGAAATGGGCTAAGATCAAAGTGATGAGTGTTCTAAACTCAAGCTTAAAGAATAGATGGAGAATTAGCAGATAGTTAAAAGTCTAGAATGAGTGAATAAGAATTTGTAAAGCTATTTATTTTAGAAATTTAACATTTTCCAAAACATTTTTCAAACTAGTGCTCTAAAATGTTGAGATCACCTAGTTTTACTATTTGGTAAGCGATACCAATTCTCTATGATTTTGGAGAGTTGTAATAATCGATTTCCATAGTTATTTTCATAATAACTAATTATATGTACTATCAGTTATGGTGAGAAATAATTATTAAACTAGAGTCTTGCAATCTCTAACTTGCAAGGTGGTTTTCATATTGTGGGTGCACATGTCATATGGCAACTCTTAAGAAATTCTACTAGGCTCCCTCTAAGGTCGTTATAAGAATCTACAACTTGTGCCTTAAATGGCTAGAATGTACTAGAAACCTAAGCTACCATAGCTTAGATCTAAGAATTATGAAAGAAATTAAAAAAAAAAAAACTATACTAAGAATGAGCTAAATACAAAAAAAAAAAAGAAATATAGAAACACAGAGTATAATAAAACCTTAAATTCTAAAACCCTCTTGTCTACTCTCTATTCTATTGAAGAAACACAACTTTTTATAGATTAGGGCTATTAGCCAGACGGTAATAAATGTATCGATTTTATGGTAGACACCTATTAACCTACTATTGCTTCTTCATTTAATAAAATGCCATGTTTTCTTCATTCTTCTAAAACTGTAGTTAGTGTTTAGTTACACTAGTAAGATGACTCCATGATAGGGTTTCAAACTATAAAATACCTTTTTAACATTGTTGTGATTCCCTAAACTTAGAATTAAGCCAGCTCAAACCTAGAGCTACTGGCCGAACAGTAGTATGCATGGTTATCAAAATCCTAATTCAACTTTTACAATTCTATGATTTTTCGAGACTTTCCAAATCCTATACGAAATCCTTTTTAAGTAAAATCGGGTAAAATCTTGATTTGAATTCTTATAATCAATAAAATCCCAATTCTATGAGGGATTCTATGATTCTATTTTAAAGTGTTTAACCTAATAGGCTAATACTCTTAGTTAATGGGTTTTCAGACTAGCCTATTACACACTTCCATTACTTTTCCTTAGCCTCTAGTTACAATACAATATAGTAAAATACATATGTGTTTAGATGTAAGGGTAAAGAAGTTGGTGCATATATAAATTTTGAGAATCATAGGATTCAAGATGATTTGGAAATATATGACATTAACACTACTGAAGATGAAATATGAATTGATACTTTAAAAGACTTAGAGTTGGAAAATATGAATATCACTGATAGCAATTCCAATAATGGTATTGACAGAGATGTTGATGATCGTGATGGTGGTGATGAGAGAGATGGTGATAGTTTTGGTGATTACAAGGTAGTTCATAATTTATTTTAGTTTTATATTTTTATTGAAATAATTTATATTATAACAATTTGTATAAATACTTATGTTGTAATTTCATATATTTGGATAATGATTTATACTAAAATATGTGTATTAAACTTATATTGTGACTAGAATGTATGATGAATTTTATTACTTCATTATGTATTTTAAGTTTTTTTTTTCATTTACCATTGTAAGTATGTTTATAGTTTATGAAAACTAATTTACACAGGTTGTAAAACTTACAATTTTGTGATCCAATTCTACAATTCGATTATATAAACTTTTGAGCAATATTAGGTGATATCATGATTTTGACAACCATGGTAGTATGCGTACCAACTGGATCGTAAGTTGCATCTATGTAAAGCCTACTCCTTTCTCTTATCATTCGAATGCCAAATTGGTAGCTTTTACCTACAAAATACATGTTAATAATCTCTCAACAAAGTTTTGATGATAATAAAACATATAAGAGTAGTTAACAAGTTATTGGGTAGCAAATGACATTTAGAAGCATAATTAGAATGTTTTATAAGAATGATTGAAAGGGTTTTGGAAGCATATTAAGGAAAACACCATTGGAAGGAAAGTGAGAAAATAATATCATAAAGCATTTCAGAAAGCATATTAATATTCAAAGGAATAGATGATTGAAAGAATAAGCAATAGTTACAAAAGTAACAATTCTAAAATGAGAAATGAAAGAGATATTTTTCAAAAGTATAAGTCAAAACCTACCTCCACAGACTAAATATATTTAGGTAATATATTTGACTCGTTCCATATAAGTAGAATATACATTTAGGATTATTTTAAGAAAGAAGTCATATGATTAAATGATAAAATGAATGGAAAGGATTTGCAATGAAAAAGTTGAAGAAATTATGGAAAGGAATTAAATCATATCAAGACTAATATGGAAGACCATAATTCAAGATAATGACTTCACTTTTTCATCAGGAAAGAAAACTATGAAAAGGTCAACAAGAAGCAGGAAAAGTAGAAATATATGAAAGATTATATTAACAAAATACTTAATTAATTAATTGCATTAGTAGTTTTAGGGAGATTCAATATGCAGGTACATATTTTTATTAGTAATATTCTTGTTATTTTCTTGTCTACTTATATATTTTTCTTAATCATTCAGTTTTGTAGATTAGATAACAAAAAAAAGGTTAATACTAGTACTCATAGTTTCTATGAGATTAACCATCGATATTGGTATTTACTAAACTATAAAATCAATAGGTGCACTTACCTATAGGTCTTATTATAGAAGGATAGACTGATAGCAAGTTTCCAACACCGTTACTAGGAATTAAGATATTAAGAATGCCTACATTTATTAATTTAATCATTATTTCTTTTTCATTAAAATTTACTTTCAATATTTTTTTACTTGTGAATTTTCTTTTTTATTAACTTATTCCTAGAATATGTTATAGTGTAAGTTAAAGATTTTAGGTTCACACTCAAGAATCCGATGACGATAAATCAATAACCATGGCCAATGATGAGAGAATGATGTCAGAATATGCAAGACCATCTCCTACAAAAGCTGATTCAAGTGTTGTTAGGCCGGTGATTATGGTTAACAATTTTGAAATTAAACCTAATATTATATAGTAGGTCTAACAATTTGTTTAGTTTGATGATTTGTAGGATGAGGACCCAAATACGCATGTAGCAAGCTTCTTGGAATTTTGTGAGACCTTCAAGTTTAATGGCACCACAAACAATACCATTAGGTTGAGATTATATCCTTTCTCCCTAAGAAACCTTGCAAAATAGTGGTTGAACTCTCTTCCTAGAGGTTCAATTACTACATGAGAGTAGATGGTAAAAAATTTCTAGCAAAGTATTTTCCACTAGCTAAGATTGTGAAGCTAAGAAACGACATCACTGTTTACACACAGATTGTGTCAAAAACACTATATGATATATGGGAGAGATTTAAAGATCTATTGAGAAGGTGTCCACACCATGGACTTCCATTGTGGATGTAAATCTAAATTTTTTTTGGTGGGTTAAGTTAAACACTAGGTAGATGATAAATTTAGCAATTGGAGGTATGCTGAATAATAAAACCCTCAAGGAGGCCTAAAGCTTGATTGAAAACATGGTCATGAATAGTTATCAATGGAATGCAACAAGGGCAAGACAACCAAGGCTAGCAAGAGTCTACGATGTTGACGCCATTATTGCACTGGTAGCATAAATCGAAGCATTGAGCAAGAAAATTGATAAAATATCCCTTTCACAACCCACGAGTCAATCGAATTCGTTAAATAATATTAATGAGCATGCTAATTGTATAGGGAATCCAAATAAGCAATGGAACAATAACTACAGTAACACTTATAATTCGAGATGAAGAAATCACTTTAACTTTTCTTAGTAAAATTAACAAAGGAATATTTCCTTAGATTTTAGCAACCACCTCCACCACCATAAAAGAGGCCAAATTTTGAAGATTTATTGACAAAATTCATTAATACCTTAGAGACCCACTTTCAAGCCATAGAAGCATCATTAAGGAATCAATAGGCTTTAACTTGAAATTTTGATAATCAAATTGAGTAGATCGCAAGAATGGTTTTTGAAAGATCAAAAGATACATTGTTTGGAATCACATAAACAAATCCTTGAGAATAGGTTAAAGAAATTACCTTAAGAAGTGGAAAAGAAATGCAATCTAAACAAAAACCCAGTAAAAAGGAGGCATTGCAAGATGGTAAAAAGCAATAGAGCTCTAGAAGTGAAGGAGTTTGTTCCAAAAATTCCTTACCCATACGCTTAAAGAAAGAATGCTCTAATTAGCGGTACAGTAAGTTTTTAGATCTTTTTAAATAACTTCACATTAATTTACCTTTTTGTCAAGGCCTTGTCATGGATGCAAAGTGTGCAAAATTTCTAAAGGATTTGCTCTCAAACAAAAGGAAGTTGGAGGAGATCTCAATAGTTACTCTTAGTGAAGAATCATCAGCAATCCTGTAGAATAAGTTACCAAAAAAATTGAAAGATCTAGGAAGTTTTACTTTGCCATATTTAATTGGTGACTTGTCTATTGAAAAACCTTTGGCTAATTTAGGTGCTAGTAAACATTTAATACCATATAAATTATTTAAAAGATTAGGACTAGAAGAATCCAACTCAACTAAAATGAGTTCATAACTTACTAATAGGTTTATAAAGTTTCCTAAAGGTATGATTGAAGATGTGTTGGCAAAAGTTAGCACTTTTATCTTCTTAGTAGATTTTGTAATATTAGATATAGATGGGGATATTAAAGTGCCATTAATCTTATGTCAGCCATTATTAGTCATAGCAAGAGTGATCATTGATGTAAGAGAGAGAATTAAGTTTGAAAGTTAGTGAGAAGAAATTAGTTTTTAAAGTTGTTGAAGTAAGTAAACATTATCTTACATAAGATGACATATGTTATTTTCTTGATAAAATTGACTTGACTGTAAATATGCATAGGAAATTATTCGCAATGTCTCTTTAGAATTGTGCTTGGTGTGGAGAAGCAAACGATGATCCTATAGCACAAATTCATACTAATGAACCCCTATTGAGAAAGAAAAAGTTTCAAGAAATTAATAGAAGCAAAGAGGCCAGATTAAAACCTTCTATTAACGAGCCTCCAATTCTAGAGCTGAAAAAACTATCAAATTATTTAGAATATGCATTCTTGGAAAACGATTTAAAGCTTCTAGTAATTGTTACTTCAAATTTGAGAGCAAAAAAAAAAAAAAAAGAGAAGCTATTGAATGTACTCTAAAAGTAAAAAAAAAAAAAAAAAGCAATTGCATGGAAGATTTCCAACATCCAAGAAATCGGTCTGTCTTTTTACACTCGCAAAATTTTGCTAGAAGAAAATTTCAAGCTAGTAGTGTAGCCATAAGGAAGATTGAATCCCAACATGAAGAAAATAGTAAAAGCTAAGGTGATCAAAATCTTTGATGTAAGGATGATCTATCTTATCTCTAGTAGTTCTTAACTTAGTCTTATATAGCTTAGTCTTATATGGTTATATAGGATAACCATGGTTCCAAATGAGAAAAATGAGCTAATCCTGATGAGAACAATTACAAGGTAGAAAGTGTGCATTAATTACAGGAAACTGAATGATGCCACACGAAAAGACCACTTTCCACTACCTTTTGTTGATTAGATGTTGGAAAGACTAATAAGACACCTATAATGTTGCTTCCTTGATGGATTGTTAGGATATTTCCAAATTCCTATTACTCTAAGAGACTACTATTACATGTCCCTATGGATGTTTGCTAATTGTCATATGCCTTTTGGCTGATGTAATGCACTCACAACTTTTCAACGGTGCATGATGGCTATTTTTGAGGATCATGGAGGTATTTATAGATAATTTTTCTATCTTTGGTGGCTCTTTTGATGATTGCCTCCATAACTTAGGAAGAGTCTTTTTTTTTGGTAATTTAGGAAGAGTCTTACAAAGATGTAAAGAGACTAATCTGATGCTGAATCAGGAAAAGTGCCATTTTATATCACAAGAGGGATAGTTTTGGGGCATAAATTTCTTATAGGGGAATTGAGTTTAATAATGCAAAAATTGATACTATTGCTAAATTATTGTCCCTTAATTAAGGCTATTATAAGCTTTTTAGGACATACAAGATTTTATAGAAGGTTTATTAAAGACTTTTCTAAATTTGCTAGGGCTTTAACCAAATTATTGGAAAAAGATGTACCCTTTATTTTCACACAAGAATGCTTGGACACATTTAACACATTAAAAGAGAAATTAACTAATTCCCTAATCTAATCATGATTACACCATATTAGACTCTTCCATTTAAACAAATGTATGGTGTTAGTGATTATGCAATTAGAGTAGTTCTTGGAGAATGGAGGGACAAGCACTTTCACCTATTTACTACTCTCAAAAAATCTTAATAGATGCCTAAGAAAATTACATCACAATAGAAAAGAAATTGCCAACGGTAGTTTTTTCTTTTGAAAAAATTCAATCTTACTTGGTTTTATCTAAAGTTGTTATTTACATTGATTATTCTACATTGCAATAATTGCTAAAAAAGTCATATGCTAAACATCGACTCGTTAGGTGGATTTTATTATTACAAGAATTTGACTTGGACATTAAAGACAAGAAAGGAGTAAAGAACTTGGTAGTAGATCACCTATCATGCTTGGAGAATATAAATTTAAAACAATTGGATGAAAAGAATGTTAATAACAAATTCCCAAAAGAGTGGTTCTACAACCTTCAAGAGGTAAGGGAACCTAAACTTCTTTGGTTTGCTAATTTTGTGAACTATTTAGATGCTCAAGTTCTACCAAAAGGACTTTCCTATTAACAAATGAAGAAATTATTTCTTGATTTGAAATACTACTTTTGGTAAGACGTATATCTATTTCAAGTGTATGTGGACCAAATTATTAGGAGGTGCGTTTCTTATATGGAAAGGTGGCAAATTTTAGGACACTATCATGTAGGGCTAACTGGAGGACACCGCAATGTAAATAAGACAACTTAGAAAGTCCTACAATCAAGTTTTTACTAGCTGACTTTGTTTAAAGACACCTACAGGTATGCTCAATTATTAGATGATTGTTAAAGAGCAATTAACATATCTCGTTGAGATGAAATTCCCCAGAACTTTATTTTAGTTTACAAGGCATTTGACATTTGGGGTATTGATTTCATAAGGCCTTTTCCAAGTTCTTTTAATAACAAATATATTCTAGTAGTAGTTGATTATGTGTCCAAGTGGGTTGAAGCTTAGCCTTTAGCCTCAAACAATGCTAGAGTAGTTATTAGGTTCCTAAAGAAGTTGTTTTCACAATTTGGCACACTTAGGGCAATAATTAGCAATAGGGGTACACATTTTTGCATGTTGTTTGAAAAAATTCACAAAAGGTATGAGGTTATCCAGAGGATAGCAAACCCTTATCATCCCAAATGAGTGGCCAAGTGGAAGTAGCTAATGGGGATTTAAAAAGAATTTTGGAAAAGAAAGTAGAGAATAATAGAAAAGTTTGGTCAATTAAACTAGATGATGCTCTTTGGACTTATAGGATGGCACATAAAACTTTCTTAGGCATTACACTTTATAGGCTAGTGTATGAGAAAGCCTACCACTTGCTAATTGAGATTGAGCATAAAGCATATTGGGCTCTAACTTCTGAATTTTAACCTTGATTTTTCATACGTGGGGAGGAAGCTTCAATTAAATGAGCTTGATGAGTGGCGGGCAATGGAATATGAGAACTCAAAATTTTATAAAGAGTAGACTGAGCAATACAACGATCAAAGGATAAAGTAGAATGAGAAGTTCCAAGAAGGGGATCTCGTGTTGTTGTACAATTCCCATTTACAATTATTTCCTAGTAAGCTTAAGTCTAGGTGGTTTGAGCCATTCACTGTCACAAAAATCTATCCTTATGGAGCAATTGAGGTTGTACACTTAGCGAGAGGTAAGTTCAAGGACAATGGCCAAAGATTGAAGATCTATTTGGGTGGTGAGATTGATTAGGGCACGCGAGAGGAGTTCGCTCTCCATCCCATTAAGTAGTGATTAAGGTAACATTCATCAAGATAACAACGTTAAACAACATTACTTCTTGGGAGGTAACCTAAGTGTCCTTTAGTTTTGTTTTGCTTCATTTTGTTGTAGTTTTTAGTTTGAGCATATGAGTGGTTATTTGTGGTTATACTCTTACCGTGGCACTTTATGTTGGGAAGAGTGATGTTTTGCAAGAGTTAAAAGTAGGGCAAAAATTGGCTAAGGGCAAAAGTTGCCGAGAGATACATGGTAGATCTGCCTTGTAAATGTTTTTATTTTGACTAATCTTATTCTACTACTACCAATGACTACAAATCTGCTAACTTCATATACAGCTCACAAATCTTTTTAAAGTTATTCATCACACATGACTTACTCCTTTTGATAAGATCTCTTGTGCATTCCTCTAATTTCCTCATTAATCCCCGATCTAGAAGTTCATCAACCTCTTGCCAAGCATCAAGAATTACCCGACTATATCTATCTTCATTTAGCCATGTTTCTTCAAACATGAAGATTTGAGGCTCTTTCAAATCACTCTTGTAGGTACTTATCATAAGCGGGGAATGATCACTTCTTATGGTAGGAAAAACTGGAATTGGGTTCTTGGATACAAACCATTCCGCATTCATCAATCCTCTATCAATTCCCTCCTTTACATAAGTTCAATTAAAGGGCCAATTTCACCATGTAAAGATTTTGCCTTAGAAGCCAATGTCAATAAGATTACAATATGATATCATGTTTCAAAACTCTTGCATTTGTCTCGTCGAGTTTTTTCCTACCACCACTTGTCTCCTCTATACTAGCTATCTCATTTAAATCTCTAATTAGTAGTTGTGGTTCTTGAACATTATTTGCTATAACACCGAATTTGTACCAAAGTTGAAGCCTCCTCAAAAAGTTTAGATAAGCGCAGCACCAAGTCATTCTCACCCTTCCTTCTCTTAAAACTCCTCCTATTTTAGTGTCAATCACATTTTGATCAGTTCAAATAATCTCCACCTCTGCTTCATCTCTCCCCCATAACGATATTCCTGTACTCATGCCAACAAGATCAATATGAATCTTCTTATCATACCGCAATCTTCTTTGCACTCGGTCTACATATGATTCCTTATTCTTAGTTTCCATAAGGAAAACTAGAAGGGGCTTATGTTTTCCAATAAGATGTTTGAGCTCTTCAATTGTCAGGGATTGACCCAAACCTTGGTAGTTTCACCTTAAAGCAATCATGATGATCAGGTGGCTGTTTAGGACCAATCATCAACACCCACAGAGATAGAATCATTCAATTATTGAACTTCAACTTCAACTAGCTCACTTGTAAACTCAATTTTGCCTCTTACTCGACTACTCCTATAAACACTAGCACTACCCTCCTTTAGACTCTCCCTCTGTTTACTCCTTTTCTTTGTCACAAACTACTCGGTCAACTCTCTTCCTTTTTTTTTTTAATTTTTTGAAATAGGAAATAAAGAAGCTTCCTCTTCCTCAGATATTCTGCCACATTTTAAAGATAGAGCTTGTAGAGCTTTAGTTATCAGAGATGGGATGTTCTTAGACTTTACTAGTGACTGTATAGGTGAGTTTGAAAGGCCAAAGGGATATTGGTTCTTTTGTTAAGGCAAGAGGGTTGAGTATTAACTCAAGACAAGGGGCGGTTAAAGAGACAAAATCTTTTGGAACACTATAAAGACTAGGTATATTGGTATAAGAGAGGGTAAATGAGGGTGAAAGTTTCCTTTAATGGGCTTAAAATTTCATTTCTTAGACTTTTAGGTTCAAAGATAAAATATTGCTAAAGATTTGGTCTAGAGGCAGGAGTCGCACTTTTTGAACTTTCATACTCTAAAGAAAGTAGGGTACTAGATGCAGGGTTGTTTCTGGAATCAAGTTAAATAGGGGCAAAAAGGAGATTTTAACCTTTTCCATGGCTCGTTTGTTTTGTGCTTGACGTGGAAGTGCTCCCCTAAAAAATGGGACTCACAATTTTTAAAGATGGAAGGGAATTACTTGGTCCACTTGTGTAATTAATTATTTGCTATTTTGTCCATATTTAATTCGTCATGACGAAACTTTTCTTCGACAATAATGATGACAGACCACTTTCTAAAGCAAGATCGAGTTGAGCCATATTTGCTACCTCTTATATTAGAGGTTTGATCTTTCTTCGTTTGATTTTCTTTTTTTTTCGTGAGACACCGATAATCTTTTCCTAAAAGTACCAACTTTCCATGTTTAGTAACATTTGCCACTAGTTGAGGAGGATGGACTTGCTTTCTCTTACCACAAGTGGAGGAGCAACCTTAACCCTGAGACTAGCATCTGAACTTTTTTACTGGAAATTTAGATTCATTTTGTTAGGGCATTGGACTTCTGTATGACTAGTTTGGCCACTCGCAAAGTAGAACTCTGGAATTATTTCATATCTAAGGGAAACCTACAGCTTACTTCCGTTAGTCTTCTTAACCCATAAGCCTTCCACAACTAGCTTCAAGATGGAGTAATTGATTTTAACTCGTAGATAATTTTCTATGATTGTTGGAGTATCTTCCACCTCGATTATCTCTTCGATCTTTGAAACAATCAACCTTACATCGGTTGAAGATCACATATTCAATGGTAGGCCATGAATTTGTTCCATCATCTTATAGGAGTTAAATTTTAGATCCTCAACCTCAATGTCATGATTCCATCTCCTCAAAATAAATGGCATACCCATTATTGATCAAAGCTTGTACTCTAAAATCTAATCCACTATAGCTTGTTCCTCCAATGCTTTTAGATAGAAATTATCATGAAGATGTGATGCTTCAACCTTGCCATACCTATCCCATATTTTACTAAGTCTATCAAGAACAATAGCCCTAGGGATTAGCTTGTCTACAAACATCTTGCCCACAACATGATGCCTTGTCATATGAGCCCCAATTTCCAAATCGTTAATGTCCACTTTTGACTCATTTTCACATTGGGCACTTGATAGGAATTAAAATCCGACAAGACCTATCATTAGGGCAAGAACTAAAGGAATTCAAATTTTGGCGATGAGGGCCCATTTTAAGCAGATCGACCCTGGAATTATTTATAAATTAACCTCTTTTCTATTATTCTTATATTGTGTTTTCCAACAGGTACACTTATCATATTTTATAGGGCGATGGACAAACTCACTCAAACTCAGCTTGTGGGTTATTCATGGACCGACCTGAACTGGCAATGAGCTGAGTTGATGAATCCTATAGAAGACTGGCATCTTGAAGACCAATTTCTTTTATATATTTTTCATTTGCATGGACTATTTATGTTGTAATCATTTTGGGACACTTTTATTTCCTTGTAATTTTCATTTAGAACTAACCACCTTAAAGTGGCAAACTTGTAATTTTGACCACTTTCTAACCCTAGGAATAGCAAGTATAAATACTTGCTTAGAAGAGGGTTTGAGGAGGCTAAAATTTTCAGAATTGAGATACACTTTCACGTGTGGAATTAGGGTTCATCCTTAGTTCAAACCTCTTATCAATTTCAACCCAATAATTGGAATCATGGCGAGCGCGACAAAGGAGAATTGTGAGTCATATCGATTCGTCTTTGTTGTATGTTCATTTCTTCTCTAGTGAGTCATATCTAGGTAGATTTGAATCTTTCTTAGACATATTGGTGATTGTAATTCGAGGATAATCATCTTGTAAGGTTGATTGTTCATTGTGATTGAATTGCTCTTTAGTGATTAGTGTGATTTGGCATGGTTGGAAGGATTTAAGTTCACGGTTTTTGTGCTTGTCTTTTTCATCCATTTCATGTGTAATTCTCTTGTTCTTATTGTTGATTAGTGAAATTGATCATTAGTGGAAGTTAATTGAATCTTTGAATCATTGGATTTCATCAAAGTTCCATTAGGGTCCTAGTCACTTGGACCGGTTTGTATGAGACTTGAGAATTGTTTTTCTTGAGTCATTTGATTGTGCTAGAAAGTGGTTTTGAACACATCATCTTTTGATATCAGAGCAATCTAATTTGGATACTTAAGATTTATCACATCTTCATTAGAAGAATTGGTTATAAATATTGAGATTTGACACTATTGTTCATGTGATTGAGACTAGTTTGATTAACATTGTTTCTTTGTGTTTCAAATTGGTTTTTATATGTGCTTAATCTTGGTTTTAGGCACATTATCTTTTGGTATCAGAGCTTAAGGTTTAAGAGGAGGGATTTACAATTTGGAATTCCAAATTTAAGGATTGTTGAATTAATACATTGATCCGAATTGTGAAGTGGAGTTGTGTTTTATTCTTGTGTTGTTAAAGTGCTATCTTGTTGTTTAGTTGTTGTACACTTGGAGACTTGTAACATTCTTGGATTCTTGAGAATTGACCATGAATGTGGAGTGTCTCTGAAGTGAAATGTGAAGAGAAAAGAGTATTGGTCCTTTGTGATCAAGTGGAGAAGTGAAAATTGTCTTGTGTCATTTCGGATTTGAGGAGTGGCAATTGAGATTTCAGATTTGAAATTTTCAGAATTAAAGTGTGAGTTAAGAAGTCAATTTGAAATTTCAAAACACACATTAATTAATAGTTAATTGTGTGTCATTTGAATTTAAAATAGCTTCTTACCATTTGTGAAATCTTGCACTTATTGAACTTATTTTTGAATTTGAAAGTTGAGTTGCCTTTTGTTGTAAGTTGTGGCTTGAAACTTGAATAGAAGTGGAGAAGTTTAAGTGTGGAAGAGTGTGATCTTGAATTGTTGCAAGAGGATTCTAGAAATTGAGTAGTGTGTTTGCAATTTTTCATATTGCATTGTGTAAAAAAAAAAAAGGAAATCTATTTTAAATTCTTAAACTTCTCTACTTCTATTCAAGTTTCAAGCCACAACTTACAACAAAAGGCAACTCAACTTTCAAATTCAAAAAGAAGTTCAATAAGTGCAAGATTCCACAAATGGTAAGAAGCTATTTTAAATTCTGGAAATTGAGTAGTGTGTTTGCAATTTTCAGATTGCATTGTGTAAAAAAAAAAAAAAGGAAATCATTTGAATTCAAATACCTTCTTTAAGTTTGAGGCAATTCATTGAGTAGCATTGAATAAGTTTTATTTGAATTTGAATTGTTCTTACCATTTGTGGAGGAGGTTGCATTTAGTAAAGTGATTTGAATTTGAATCTATTGCTACCTTTGAGTGTGAGTTGCGGTGTAAATTGTGTTGTGTAGTGGCAAGAGATTGTATACATGGAAGTGTATGTGTGTGTGGCGTAATGAGTATGTGAGTGAAGGTGTTGCAACGTGGTGAATTGGTGTTGTGGTGAAGTGAGTGCATCGTGATTGTGTGTGTGTGGTGGTGTAAGAGTGTTTTAAAAAAAAAAAAGTTACAACGTGTAGTAGTGTTGTAGTGAATTAGTTGCACCGTATAGGAGTGGGGTGTGTGTGGTGTTGTAAATTTATGGAGTTGTGTGTAGTGTAAGGTGCTGCACATTAAGACTCATTGTGGGTGTAAAACTTTAGCAAGAAAGGAAAGTTGAGTGGTGAAGTTTGAATTCAAAAACAAGTATTAAAGTGTGAAAGTAATTGAAACTCATTACTTAAACACTTGCTAGTTGAATTTCATTCTTAACCACCTAGAAATAATTGTGTGTACTTCATTTATTTAACTTTACTTGAGGTACCAAGAATTATTTCATTGTGCTTCAATTATTTCACTTGACTTTACTTGAAGTAACAATAAGCATTTCTTGTATTGGTTGATTGTGAGCACCGTGGGTATGTAGGGGCGTGTTGCCGTGGTGTGGTGAAGTGTATTGAGGTTATTGAAATTAGTAAGCAATAGTGTCAAGTGAGTTGTATTTGTCTACTAACATATTGCATCGAGACTTAACTTCCTTTCCAACCATTGATGAGGGACAAAGAGAAAACTTGTTCCATACTTCTTATAGGGTACAAGGAAACTTGTGCGCAATTATTATTGATGGTGGTAGTTGTACTAATGTTATAGCTGCATCATTAGTATCGAAGTTGAAACTTGAAACTATCCCACATCCCAAACCCTATACATTACATTGGTTGAATGATCAGGATGGTCTTTGTGTAACCCAAAGGGCTAAGGTACCCTTCAGTATAGGGGACAAGTACTATGATGAGCTTGAATGTGATATTCTTCCTCTTTGTGCATCCCATATATTACTTGGTAAACCATGGTTATATGATAGGATGGTATTACATGATGGGTATAGAAATACTTATATGTTCAAAAAAGATGGAAAACATATAGTATTGAACCTTATGTCGCCATCAGAGGTCCAGGAGATGCAAAGACAAATAAAACAACCATCACCGAATCTTGAGGATCATAGCCACATGATCAAACCTTCAAAGGACCAAACTGTGCAGACGCAGGTATGCCAACCTTCAAAGGTTCTTGAGGGCTCTAGTGACACGAGCCAACCTTTAGACCACAAAATTTTTCAGACACAGATGTGCTGACCGTTAGAGGATCTTGATGATCATAGTCAGATAAGTAGACTACCAGAGGACCAAACTGTTCAGGGTCAGTTATGTTCTCCTTCAGAGATACTAGTGGTTCACGAGCAGTTGAGTAAACCATTGGATTATTTTGAGGATCAGAGTCAGATAAGTCTATCATTAGAGGGCCATAATGTTTAGAGACAGTTGTGTTCACCTTCAGAGGTCTCAGAAAGCAATGAGTAGTTGGGCCAACCATTAGAAGACCATGAGGATCAGCGACATACAAATGAGTTAGAAAAAGAGGAAACAATATCAGTGAAATGGGTTGAGATAGGGGACACCTCAGTGGATAATGGGTCATTATTTGTGCTGCAGATGAGATACATCCTAGAAATGGAGGAGAGAAAACAATCACCACCCGTGGTATTTCAGATTTTGGGATTCTGCAATGATATTTCTTCAGGTGGCTTGCGAGGAGGAAACAAAGTCTCTATTGCATTTGATCTACTAGATTTGAGGACAAATCTTTTTGAGGCCCGAGGAGATAATAGGAATCAAAATCCGACAAGACCTATCATTAGGGCAAGAACTAAAGGAATTCGAATTTTGGCGATAAGGGCCCATTTTGAGCAGATCGACCCCGGAATTATTTATAAATTAACCTCTTTTCTATTATTCTTGTATTGTGTTTTCCAATAGGCACACTTATCATATTTTATAGGGCGATGGACAAACTCACTCAGACTCAGCTTGTGGTTTATCCATGGACTGACCTGAACCGGCGATGAGTTGGGCCGATGAATCCTATAGAAGACCGGCATCTTAAAGACCAATTTCTTTTATATATTTTTTCATTTGCATGGACTATTTATGTTGTAATCATTTTGGGACACTTTTATTTCCTTGTAATTTTCATTTAGGACTAGCCACCTTAAAAGTGGCAAACTTGTAATTTTGACCACTTTCTAACCCTAGGAGTAGCAAGTATAAATACTTGCTTAGAAGAGGGTTTGAGGAGGCTAAAATTTTCAGAATTGAGATACACTTTCACGTGTGGAATTAGGGTTCATCCTTAGTTCAAACCTCTTATCAATTTTAACCTAAGAATTGGAATTGTGGCGAGTGCGACAAAGGAGAATTGTGAGTCATATTGATTCGTCTTTGTTGTATGTTCATTTCTTCTCTAGTGAGTCATATCTAGGATAGATTTGAATCTTTCTTGGACATATTGGTGATTGTAATTCATGGATAATCATCTTATAAGGTTGATTGTTCATTGAGATTGAATTGCTCTTTAGTGATTGGCGTGATTTGGCATGGTTGGAAAGATTTGAGTTCACGGTTTTTGTGCTTGTCTTTTTCATCAATTTCACGTGTAATTTTCTTGTTCTTATTGTTGATTAGTGAAATTGATCATTAGTGGAAGTTAATTGAATCTTTGAATCATTGGATTTCATCAAAGTTCCATTAGGGTCCTAGTCACTTGGACCGGTTTGTATGAGACTTAAGAATTGTTTTTCTTGAGTCATTTGATTGTGCTTGAAAGTAGTTTTGAGCACATCATCTTTTGATATCAGAGCAATCTAATTTGGATACTTAAGATTTATCACATCCTCATTGGAAGAATTGGTTATAAACATTGAGATTTGACACCATTGTTCATGTGATTGAGATTAGTTTGATTGACATTGTTTCTTTGTCTTTCAAATTGGTTTTTGTATGTTCTTAATCTTAGTTTTAGGCACATCAGCACTTATTGAATCCATATCCAAAGAAGTTCAAAAATGACTAAAAGCAGACGGGAGAATGACAAATTATTGAAAGGAAGAATAAGAAACCAACAATGACAAATAGGGAGGAAAAGTACTTTCGAACCCTTTAAGCAAAACTGAGATTGATAGGCATAATAGAAAATGACAGGAGAAAAAAACCAACTGATAGGCTAACAAGATTATAAGCCATAAGAAAAGATAGAAACATAATAAGGAAAAGATCGAGAAAGATACTATTGAATCTTATCCTCAATCCCTTGATTCAAAAACTATATTTGAAGAATGATTAAAAAACATTTATTTTTATGCTTAAAGGGCTTAGTATTAGTTAATGGTTAGATTTTTGGAAAATTACACAAATTATTTCTGTATAATTCATTGAGAAACTAATCGTTGTAGGAAAACTTTCGTATTTTGACAATATATCTTTGCTTGAAGTGTAAGAGAGAAATTTGATATAGAAAATCTATAATATAGGAAAAAGAAAATCTAAACCCTTTTGATAACGTATGTTGTAGATTATGATTGTGCTTTGATGATATATTTTAGGAGATGAGAATCTCTCAAAAGGAGTAATTTGTATTTGTGTTGCTAATCGTCTATGTAAGAAAAGCATGAATTTAGGGGAGTGAATCGCTTTGACTAGAACCACTAGTTGTTATTATTTGTGTATAATGTTTTATCTTACTCATATTAATGAAAACAAATATGGATATTGAAATGGATGGAAAATAAGTATTAGCTATTAGAAAGTTAGTACTAAAAGGTTTATACAAGTGGATGGAAAATGAACATAAAAGTATAAAAAGAATAAATATAAGCTTCTAAAAGATATGATTGAAAATGAAACCTTCTAGAGAAATATTATCCAATAAAGGGAGAGAAAGTCTCCTTAATTAGATTTCTTGAAAACTTTATCAGATTTTGATGATAACAAAAGAGGAGATAACAAAAAGAGGAGGAAGAGAGAAAAATTTTGCATAAAGGGGGAGAAATATTAGATAAGAAAATTTTGAATTACAACAAAATGGGGGAGAATTTGAATTAATTTGACGTATAAATATTTGTTAAGTGTATATCTAGGGGGAATAAAATCTTAAATGAAGAATTTTATAGGATTTAGAAAATTATTTGAAAATTTTAATATTATGCCAAATCTTAAGTGTTTTGTCCACATAAAGGGGAAGATTGTTAGAAACTCCAAAGGAGTTTTGATGATAATAAAACACATGTGAAGACTTTACTAATGAAGTTACTTAAGTATGTAGAAGTATTATATATGTAACAAAATCCTTAATGGAGTTAAAAGCATTATTAGATGCAAGGATTAGATTAGAAAGCAAACATTAGAATTACATTCCAAACTGATCAAAAGCAAGGCTAGTTTATATTAGATTACAAGAAAGATTTGATCAAGTACTTAAAAAAAAATGGAAGGAAGAATTGAAAGCAAGAAAAGTTTTAGAAGATATTATGACTAAATTTTGGAAGCATGTGATGCAATGAATTTAAAAGCGATAAGTAGAAACATTTTATAGAAAATAATATGAAGGCAAGCATTGAGAATTAGATATATATTTAGGTAATATATCTAATCATATTTTATGGTGTTCAAATTATTCTATCACAACTATGAAGATGATATAAATGTCATTTCGTATTTTACAAGAATTGGAATTGTTCTTTCACAATGGTTAAGATAATACAAATGTCATATTCCAAGATTTTTAATGATCTTAAGAGCAAGTCAAAACAATATTTTTGGAAACATACTAATTGATAGATAGGAAGATTTGATATTAGAGGAAGGAGATATTTTTTCAAATGAAGAGACAATGGCTATTACCAAGATTACAATATTTGAACATTGAGATTTGAAGACTATTCAAAGGATGAAACTTGAAGAATGAACATTTGCAAATGTAGCAAAAAACAAAGGAATATATGAGAATACAAGTCTTGTGCAAAAGTTTTCAATCTATTGTTTACATAGAGAATTGTGCTAAAATGTAGAGTAAACTTCTTGTAATCTTTAATAGAGCTGCTAACCTCTTTGAACTTAGTGGATTACTATTTGAAGAAACAGTAAAGGAGACCTTGTAGCCCTATGTGATTCTTGAAGCAAGGAGTGTGAGATATGAGTTCTTTCAAATAGTAGATTCTTTGGAAGGATTAACAAGATCTTTTGCACTTGGTGCTAGAAGAGTGGACTAGTGCATAAGAAGGAACCACTATGTATCTTTGTCTGGTCTTCTCTAACTCTCTATTTTATTGCATTATATCTACAACACATCTATAAAAGCAATTGTGTTTGAGTCTGTGAACATTTTATCATAATAAGAAGTGTTTATATACTTACTTATACATGTTTGAATATATTAGAAGCACATTATCACACACTTTTTTAAGAACTTAAAGATCATATTAACTTGTTAATATAAGTTTCCACTCTCAAGTCTTTGATTTGAGATTGTAGATTATGATATATCAAAATCATTCACAAGAGTTAAGTGAACATTGGAAGTCTTGAAATTTCAAGAAGTGGGTAATGCTTTAAAAGGTTTTTCCATAGCCAAGTTAAAGTTTTGAAAATTTTGTAACAATCAATTCAACACCCTCGTCACCTCCTTTTTTTCTTGATTGTTTATTAGGACCAACAAATATATTAAGCATTTAGATAATGCTTCCTAGACTCCTAGAAAGTCTATGATGAAAAAGAACTAGTGAGATATGCATCTAAGGGATGTTTATCAAATAAAATGCAATACACTTAGAGGAATTTTCTTTGATTTCTTTCATTACAGCCATAGAGAATGCACAAAGTAAAAATTGTGTTGCAAGGCAATGAAGAGAAGGTGGCAAGTTTAACAAACAAGCAATGTTTCTATGCTCTACATAAGGTGAGAATTTTAGAAATGGCAAGAAGCTGAGGGATGATACACAAAGAAGTTTAACAAGAGTTCCTCTATTCACATATCCAATAGGTAACGTGCATGCCATATTTGATCAGTGGCTACAAGATGGGAACATTATGTTACTAAGAGATAAGTGCCTACCAAAGGATATAAGGAAACAACATTCATGAAAATCTACTCCTATGTCACAATACACAGATGCTACAAGCATTTAGCAGTAATTAGTAATTTATTAAACACTAAGGCAATATTTGAGGGTAGAATCGGCCCATAATCTATAATTTACTTATATAAAAAAAGAAAGAAAAGAAAAGTATGTTTCTTAGTAAGGAGATTATTATTTTTCTTTTCTTTTTACAACTGCTTTCTCTCTCTCTCTCTCTTTGTATACAAAGTAAAAGAATACTCTTCAAGTGCTCAATAAAAAATAGATATAAGTATACATAATAATGATAATCTCCCATGCTTCGTTGGGGATCGAATTCCTAGATCAAGCAAATTTATTTTATTCAACAAATTAATGAAGCTTTTCCTTAGCATCACCATGCATGGATAAGACGTGAACACTTTTTGTTACATGGCTTGCATGGGAATTTCGTTAGTTATTTATCTTATGTATTTAGTCATTAGTTATTGAATACTTTTGTGTCTCAATTTTTATTTGTTATTTTATGTTTATGCTCTTCACCTTAATAGGGCTAATAGACTTTCATTACTGGTTTGTTATTATGCCCATAAGGGATTTTAGTCGTGATAACTCACCATAATCGCCTTACAATCTATAAAACACTAGTAAAGCATCTACCATAACTATAAAAAGAAGTAAATAATTAAAATGTCACCATGTACAAGGAAATTTAAATACATAGTTTCATTGAACATAAATGGTGCTAACTTATAAAGTTCTTTTACACAATTGCATATAGAAACAAAAGAGTATAAAAGTGTCCAGCAATAGGATCACCACTAAAAGACATGATTACACTAGGTGACTTTATGTCCCATAGCTCAGCCTTATAGCTTCCATCTTGATTTTAATAGAGTCTATGAGGCTTACCTTAGTGGTTCTTCTAGTTGTAATATGAACTCATGAACCTAAAAGACGAATAACACTATAAGAGAATGAGTAAATTACATGCTCATTGAGATAGGAGTGTAATACTCATTAATATACACATACAAGCAAGGCCATATAAGTTATTAGCCATATGCAATTTAAACACCATCTTCTGGTAATCAGTTTGAAGTTTAGGGTATAAGCCTTCCTTAGATTTGCTCTTAGAATCAGTGCTTAGGAATCATCAATCAATATTTCCTAAAAATATATATCATTAATTTTATATCATAGAATTTTCTTAGAGTAGCTTGTTGTAAGAAGCTTGCAAAGCTAAGGCAATAAAAAGAGCCCAATGGAGCTTCATCAAATGAGTAGGCAATCCCTAGATTAGTAGTTTGTAGATGACATTGCAAGATTACTCCTATCTAAGAAAATCTATATGTCTACTATGTAGTAATGATGACCTTCAATCAATGCAAGACTTTGTGCAATGCATGACTAGTTTAAATTTAGCCAACTATTTTTAGCATGATTTTCTCTTAAGCAACCAATCAATTTCATACAACCAATCTATATTTCACATAACACTAGAAAACACATGGAAGTCACATCATACAAATCAATCAAGTCAATTAATCACCCATTTAAGTCACAAGCCATCATATCCATCGCATGATTCTTAAGTTGGACTAGTTTAGTAAATGGTTTAAAGTTTATAAGGGAAATGGGCCCATGGTTTAAGGTTCACTATTGATATTGTTGAGTAATTGGCTGGGAAATTTAGTTGCTTGGTTGCTTTGGTATTGTATATACGAGGAAGATAATTAGGGTATAATGCTTGGGGTCTTGGTCATCTCCCAAATTGTTTAAGGTTATGAAAGGTGTCTCATGAGTTTATATTAGTTATGTTGCAACTCGTGTTGCATTTAAAATCAACACTAAGATATGGGTTAAGTTGTGTAAGTGTTTAATAGCAATTTCTAGAGTACTAGTAAGTTAGTTGGAGGCATTGATGTATAGTGAAGAATTAGAATTAAGTAGATGAGAAAAGAGGAGGGGCCACATTTTGGCACAACACCAACTACTTGGTGTATAAATTGGCATCCAATCAGTAAAATTAGTTAAACTAGTGTCTAATCGGTGCTTAGAAAATTTAGGGATGAGTCAACTAAGTTATTATAAATTTCATACCATTTGGTTAGTGAACTTTATCTTCCTTTGGAACATACTATAAATTACGAATTATTCATAAAACATACAATAACTTCCATTCCTCCTTCAAAAATAATCAAACACAGCTCCTAATAACACCAAAACATGTTAAATCAATCACAAAATCAATAATCAAAACATACATTGTAGTAATTGTTCAAATTTCCCACTCACAATGGCCTCATTGATAATAGTTGAAATATTATTTCAAATGTTTCAAAAGATCATTTTATTCACTTAGAATCAAAGAATGATGAGTTTACAATCAAATTTAGTAACTAAACTTATTGAAACTTAAATAGAATTGAGTTTATGTAGTTTTTGATGAAATCTTTAAAACTAAATGTTTTAGGTTTGTTTTTGGTTTGATTGAAAACTAAAACCAAACTTTTACCTATTGAGATTGATGTGGTTATGAAGTACTCTTCACAAGGATTGTAATGCAACCTACAATTTTTAATTTAGCCAAGAAATGGAGAAGAAAATGAAAATTAGAATTGTAGTGTAATTAGTTTTCATATTAAAGAAGTTAATGAGGGAAAGAGAGTTGATGATGATTGTAAAATGAAAAGTGAGGAGAGATTAATTTTTTACTTAATATCTAAGTAATAAAAAGGTCATTTAGGGATCATTCTATATTAGGTCTGACAAGCACGCATAATAACAGTCTCTTTTAATTATCTAAACCATAATATTTTCATATGAAAATTTTACGTGTAGCCTAAATGTAATATATTAAATATAAATATATGCTTAAAATCTTTAATTTATTATTTTGAATCTATAATTTTATTTTCTTATCCAATTGTTATGAATTGTTCAATGAACTTGATTTTGCTTAGTCTCTACATCTTAAATTTTACTATTGTTTATTATAAGGTTTTTATTATATTTAAAAGGCTACATTGACACTATTTATTATTAATTTTTAGGGTTTCACATTTGTAATCAGGCACACAATCAGCTTAATTAATAATGAAATTTTAAGATAGTTCTTACATTCTTGTTCTTATCAATTCCTAAAATAGGATTGTGGCAAAAATTCATTTAATCAATTTACACCTACTATCATCTAGATTAAACGTAGATCAATCTTTCTTGTTGCATAATATCCTTACAAGGATTAATTATATCCCATTTTATAAACCTTAAAAATCCTAAAAATAAAAAACTTTGAAATTCTTTTTACTTCTATGTCATTCTTGGGCTTCTTACATATAAAATTTTATGAAACCTATTAATATCATCCTAGTATAAGAGCAATAGTATGGTTAAGGATTTTGTGGTATCATAATGTGCTTGTATGTTGAGGTGATGTGGTAGTAATTGAGCATGTAGTGTATGCTCGCTATGGCTATGGTTTGAGTGTGTATGAGGAGCATATGCATTGATTGTGCAATGAGTGCTAGCAGTGTAAAGCATTAATGGTGGTGCATATAGTTGTGGCTTAATTGCCCTTGTGGAGCTTATTTGTGTTCATCTAGTGGGTCATGGTGAGGTTTAGTCTCTTGATTTAGTTCTTGGTATGTTTTGTAAATTATCTTGGTTATTGAATTCTTGGGTTGATTTTGTTACCATTAGATGAGACACAGTTAAGGGAGTTCACTAACCTTACTGATTTTAGTAGTAATGGGTAGAGGAGTAGAGTTAATGCACTAAAAACATCAATAGATCAAGCTGTTGAAGTCTTGTAAGATGATTTTGATTATAATAACCACTTATGTGTGTTTTATTGATCAAGTTACTAAGCATGCAAAATTAATCAAATATCATAATAAAATAGGAATCATAAATATAAAATCAGAATCTAAAGCTCAAAAGAAGCTTGTAAAAATCATTTGAATAAGCAACACAAAGGACAAAAGAAATGTTATAATTAGAAATAGAAGCTTCATAGAAGTACAAAAAAAATGATAAAATATGAAGGAAGAAAAGGAAAAGGAAAAGAAAACAAAATGAACCTAAACTAGAATCAAAGATCAAAAGCTAAAGTGAGATTAGAAGTTGAAAACTTAAGTAGAAGTAGATTAACCTGTAGAAGCCAAAGACATTTTAAATGAAAAATGATTAATAAGAACTGACAAATTAAAGATTAGAAGCAACAAAGATCATAAGACATAGAAGAAAAGGAAACTTCTATGACAAAAGATTAGAAGTAGAAGTAAAAATAGAACCAATGAAGAGATAAAGACCCAACTTTGTGGATTAGATATATTTGGATAATATATCTAATAAAAAATACATTCAGGGAGTGCGTGATTTAAATGGTGAAAAATTCAGTATATTTAGAAGACATCCAAGATGAGTGGAGATATAAAAAGAAAGTGAAAGGAGAAAAAATGGAAGAAGACTAAGTGACAAATATGAATATCTTTGAATAAAGCAAAGCTAATAATTCACAAATTAAAAACTTAATGGCTATTTTTATGATTAGGAATTTTTTAATGTTGAAGACAAACTCTATATAAAGTGTAATATATGGTTCAAATATATATATATACACATATTCTTAACTATTAAGCTAATAATTCACAAATTGAAAACTTAATGGCTATTTTTATGATTATGAATTTTTTACTGTTGAAGACAAACTCTATATAAAGTGTAATATATGGTTCAAATATATATACACATATTCTTAACATTATATAAATAATAATATAATATAATATAATATAACTAAGGTCAATTAAATAAATAAGATTAATAGACAGGGGCAATTCAGTCTTTTCTTAGCTAGACTGTAAAAGCTATGCTAACCTAGGTTGTCACGCCTCGAAAGGAGGCCTAGAAGTCTCCACTAAAATCATCATGGTACATGTGCACCCGTTATATAATGATTGTCTTATGAGTTAGAGATCGTAAAACTCTAAATAAATAATTGCATTTACAATTAATCATATTACATATAATTAGATAATAAAATATAACTATGGATCCCGTACCCCATGGTCAACCATGATCGTAGAGAATTGTTATCCCCTACAAATCAGTAAAATAGGATAAACCATAGGTTTCTTAATTTCAAATTCCATTCACATGGGGGTCTTAACATTTCATCTAAGTAAATCTATCATTCACAATTCTTACTTTGTTGTTTTGGTCTTCCAAAACTCTCAACAGTTCATATCTTATCCCATCCCATGCTTTCGTAATCGCTACCTGCAAAAGAGTCAGTAAGGGGTGAGCGCACTATGGCTCAGTGAATGGGATGGTAATACTTTCAATGCTACGTACACACAAGTAATATCAAATTAAGTTATCAAACATATGCTATGCATGAGCAACCATATGAATGCAGCATCTCATGTGATCTTTCGATAATCGACATGAAGTCTAGGGTTTACACCCCCTTTGACCTTGGGTTAGGGATTTCGAAGCCACCATCAGTGCCCAAGTCATTACCCGGTTTATTTATCTTATCACTTTGTTAATTATGATATCTTTTTAACTCAACAGTGAACACTCACACGCCTCTCTACACTAAATGGAGCAAAACCCTCAAGGACAGGCCAGACTCAGAATCGTCAAGGCGCGACAATCCTCTAATCAGTTAGTTCGCACTTGGCGGAACAAAGATCCTCTTGATCACTTCCGACGCATCATGTATCAGTGATGGCCTTCAATCTCAAACAATGTCTCATGAAAATGCATGTCCAATTTTAATCAGGTCCACTTCCTTAATTAATTGATTTAAGGTGATCAAACAACATATACAATCACAATCAATTCTCATTCAAACAATGAAGTAACTATCAAGCATTTCATTTCACACTCATCACAACAAGCATAGACCATGCCTTTCTTATCACTTAAGACAAACACTGAACTTAGACCCCGTGGATATAGACTTATCCAGTTTTACAACAGGTTAAATTAACTCGGCACCTCTCTGTGCCATTTCTTTTAAATGTCAAACCAACCACTCCGGGTTGATAGACAATCATCATATCTACCACCCCTGTGTCATTTGTCTTAAATGCTAAACCAACCACTCAGGTTGATTTACAATCATCATCTCTGACACCTTTGTGTCATCACACTTCTCAAGTGCTCTATCATTTTCACTTCCGAGAGCTAACAAGGTCATCTCATATTCTCTTTTAATATCCTGAAGACATTTGTATATGATATATGATATATATATGTATATATTTATACATATTCGTGACACATCTTTACTTAAAGATAATTTACTAGACACTTTCCCTTACGAACTTAAGAGGGTAAGAAAATAGGATCGTTAGGTTATAAAAACCAAGGTTGCACTCATGATTTGTACAATTGTGTTCATGAGTGTATTTCGTAAATATAATAGGAAAATAAGTTTGTTTAAGTATATGTATACATAAAGATATCTATAGACCCTATTCTAATCAAGCATACCTACTTGATAGCTCTAGAATGAAAAGCTAAGTTTCTATGTTTTGGTTTGTTTTGGAAGAAAATAATTTTTAAAACATAGGTTAGGCTTATGGGAATAGCACTAGCAATATGGTGCTAGGTGCTATCATTAAAGTAACAACATCTATACCCTTGGACCATTCATTCCTCTATATTCTTTATGACCTTCTCCCTAACTCATCAATCCCCACTATGACTGAACTCAATAAGAATCACAATCAATTTCAAACACAACAAACAACAATTTCACATGCATAGCAAATCATCATACAGCATAACATGGTAGCATATCATTAAGTTTCCCACTCACTTGTTTAAGGTTGTCGTAGTCCTAGCCAAAGTCGAGCGATTCCAACGGGTAACCCCTTTTTGCTTTCCTCTTGAAATCGGTGTCCTTCTACAATGCTTCCTCAACCAACCATAGAAGGTCGTATCTCCACATGATTTTGGTAGTCTTCTAGCACCTAATATGTGTACTTTGCTCATCTTGCGTTTGATGGTAAGGCGTGAAGTTTCCTCCTTAAGGAACTTTGGGCGAACATGATTCGAACGTTGAACACTTCTTTAACGTGATTTCGATACAAGGTTCTGGAAAGAACGATCTTCCTCGACATCCTTTGAATACTCCATTGTGAAACTCATTTCATTCCAAATATTCCCCAGGCCATCATCTTGGATGTTGCTTGAATCATTCCCTTCACCATCTACACCATCATAGATGCTTCTCTTGTCCATGAAGCATCTTTGAACATTGCATTTATCCAATTGTCTCTAATATCTTCCAACGATTTACTTGTAGGATAACCCATAGGATTTAGCAATCCTTAAAGGTTTTGTATTATCTTCTTTCTTCTCTTCTTTGTTGACATTTCCGCCTACGGGTTCCTCATACTTTCTACTAGTTTTCATCCTCACTCACACTTCCATTACCATACATACACCAACCTTTCCCACACATCACATGCACACCAACATATTCTCATCCATATACATACACACTTCACACACTATGTATGCACCGATACATACATACGTACCACTAGCGCATACATACACACATACTCATTTCACTTCCTACACCAACACACATATACACACATGCCCCACATATACTTCACACCACCATACATACTTGCCCACATACTCTACACACATTACACACCTCCTATATCTATACTCATATACCCACACCATACATCATCTCTTACACACACATACGTTCCCACTCTATATGCTACCTTATACACTTACACATATACTCTATATACACCTTACATCACCAATACATACACCCAAATACTTTGCACACACCACATTCACCTTCCATACCTACACATACATGTTCACACTCTACACATCATCTCATACTCATACATACATATCCCACATACATCATCCTCAACTTCCATATTTATGCACACACATGTCCATACACCTTACACTCTTTCACACACATACATACATACCTACATACACCACTCTTTCCTTATACATATATATATACCCACACACCACATGTCTTCCATACATATACACACATGCTACATATCATCCACACACACACACACAAACCACACCTACCACACCCTGTCCATATGCATACACTCCCTCCACACACGCCACATATCATCCTATACACACACATTCCGCATACACCACACCCTTATATACACATATACTGCACACTCACATACACATACGCACACCCTTGCACACGCCACACATCATCACCAACACATACACACATTCTTACACACCGCACACCATCACCCACACTTACACACACCTTGCACTATCACCCACATATACACACATTTCCATATACATTACACCCACCGTCACATACACTACACACTTTCATTCCCACACACACACGCATACACATCCTTATACATACACCATACACCATCATCTACACATACATACATTCGTACACACACCTCACACCATCACATACACATACGCACATCCTCACATACACTATGCACTTGCCTCCTCTTTTCCCACACATACACACACATTCCTACACACACCACACACCATCTCACACCCACATCTTTACATACACTACACACCTTCATTCACACACTTACATACACATCCTCATTCAAGCACACACACATACATATCTTCCTCCATACACACATACGCATCTTCATTCATGCACACACACACACACATATCCTCCTACATTCCACACACCACCACACACACTTACATATACACCACCTACCACCACATACACCCATCTCCACATACACCACACACCCCCATTCATGCAAACACACACCTCCTTGCACATACTACATCATCCATATACACATCATCCCATACCCACATACATCCCACACACACACTCACCATCCTTCACGCAATTCTCTCTTCTCCCTTGAATTCACCTGCCCATTTCCTCTTCTTCCTTATTGCCCAACATACATTTATAGACATACATATATATGTGTTTCTCTTCCTCCCATTTCCCCTCTTCTTTTCTCCTTCGGAATGTAGCTGTTGCGGCTGCTGTTGCTGCTGTTGTTACGGTCACTGGCGGTTGCTATTCTCCTTCCCTAACATACATGATACCTTCACCCGCACACACACCCACATTCTTCACCCGCACACACACATACTCATCTTCCTCCACACACACACACGTACACATCCACATTCACGTACACCTACACATCCACACATCAAACACCATATCTATACACACACATCTCCACTCTTCTCCTTTGGTTGGGTGCTACCATCATCATCGTCGTTGTTGTCATTACGGCTATTGTAGTCACCGTCATTGCTGGAAGCTGTTGGTGTGGTTCACTATGGTCGTCGTTACTATGTCGGAGTAGGAGTGATCGTCGCTGTTGCTACGGTTGTTGTCACCACTGTTGTCACAGCCGTGGTTGTTGTCATAGCTGCCATCATTAAGCTGCTCTCGTGGTTGCTGTCGTTGTTGCCTTCGTCATCGAGAAAGGAGACAAGACAGACACAACGCCAAGCTGCTGTCACTGTTGCTGTGTCGTCGATGACACTGCCATTGGGGTTGCTACTATCATGGTTGTCATTGCTGTTATTGCAACTGTCGGATCATTGTTGCCACTACCGTTGCCGACATTGTTGTGGTTGTTGTTGCCTCTACCATCATCCTCCTTGTCATTGTTGTTCCCTGTTGCTACATTGTTGTCGTTGCCACTAGAAGCGTGCGATCACACACGCCAGTGTGGTTGCTGTTGTTGCCACAATCGGAGTTGCCATCGCCGCTGTACGTTGTTGAAGAAGACGCAACTTGGAGGTGAAGGAGAAGGAAGACAAAAAAGAAGAAGAAAAAGAAAAAGAATGAAGGGAAGAAGATGCGGCCAAAAGAAGAAGAAAAGAAAAGAAAAAGAAAAAAAAAGAAGAAAAAGGTAGATAGAAAAGAAAGGAAAAGAGAAAGGTCATGGGATAAGGCTGATTTTGCTGCGAATTTTTTTTTTTAGTTATGAATATATTTTATATTATATTATATTTTGATTATAATTTATATCTCGAATGTCTGTATTTTATCATTTTGCTCACATACAATAATATCTTTAAATTTCTATATTTTTAGCATTTTATTACGAAAGCTTATGTCTAGTTAATCTAATTATCCCGAATATAAATATTCACTATAAATTTCCATTTAAAATTTCTAGATCTATAATTTAAATTAATTTCTTCATTTAACCTAATATTGTTTGAAAATTACATTTCGGAGAATTTATTATTCTATTTATTTTCTTTAATTTTTCATATAGCTTTTCAAAATTTTCATGACTTTACATAAGTTTACCTCTTTTTTCTCATTTGTGCAACTACAAATAGAAACCTAAGAGAGAATCTTACAAGGACCTACAAGTGACTAACAAGAAAACCATGAGGCTAATCCAAAAGCCAACAAGTAAGGATTTTGATAATAAAAAAGGTTTTTGTTCTGATGATGCACATATATGTATAAAGTGATTTTGGTATGTTAATAGAGATTGGATCAAGGGGTGAGTTGGAACAAGCGTAGGATCAAACGAATTGAAGGATTCCGAACATAATTTGAATCAAGTAAGTGCACAAGACTCTAATTTTACATTGGAATTAGCAAATATAATGATCAATTAGGCTTAGAATCATAGAAATTAGGCTTAAGAACAAATTTGGAGAAAAGGGAATAAGGGTTCGTGAAGAACAAGGTGTGCATAGCTAGATATATGCCGTATACTTGCCCATGTAGATACACAGACGAAGGACACATCAGTGTACTTGAGCGTGTCAAAATTATAAAATCCATAGAAAGGTATGCGACTAGATATACGACTGTATACTTAGGTATGCTAAATTAGCATTTTTCATAGAAAGGTATATAGCTAGATACATAGAAAGGTATATACTAACCGTATATAACATCTTTTCAGGAATATGTTTACCTTATTTTGCTGGTTATGATTATTAGGTAGTTGTTTAATGATTTTAAGTAATGTTAATGAATTTTAAATGTTATATGAACTTAATGGTGTATGTTGCGAGTGCATAGCTTAGCTTAAGGGCCCGTAGTGGCAAATCCTTAGGGAGCAACTTGATGATCAATATGCTATGTTGTCCCTAGTGGAGCCATGTATTGAAATGATTTGAGCTAGATTAATGTTAGACAGGGCTTGTAGTGGCAGTTCCTATTAGGACTATATATATATATATATACATACATAAATATTGTATGTGTATCGGAGTTATGAGTATCCCTTTGTTGCATGTTGATTAATAAGATAAACAACTTGACAAACCAATGTGTTGTATACTACTATTGCATTTATGCATGTGATGTTGTAACTGTGTGGCATGTGTATGTTGGTGTGGTACTCACGTATTGGGCTTAGGCTCATCCCTTTTTATTTTTAGTTGTAAGTAAAAATGACAAACACATAGATTATGATAAACATGGGAACTTAGTGGGACATTATGTGGATGAGTATGGAAGAGAACATTATTACTATGTTGGTGAAGAATGATAGGAAATCAATGAAGAACTTTTGATAGAACTTTAAGCTATTGAACTGAGAATATGGATATAGTTTCTAGATTTCGATTTATGCCAATTATTATATGAGGATAGAGGTTTATCTTAAGTTTTAATTTGGGATTATCTATATCATTTAAATAATGAGGATTGGAATAACTTACCTAAGAGACATTCATTTCTTTTATTGAGTTTATAATGGTATGAATGTAAGCGAAGATGAACAGGTTCAAAATTGTATAGAGATTTAGAGCCTTAGCATATCACTATGCAATAGTAACACATGGTGGGTTGTGATGTCATAGGTTTTGTGGTGTTACATAAAGAGATCAACACAAAGAGATAGAGAAAATATTACAAAAAGAGAATTTTGTGCTAAGGACTATTTTTTATATTGTTTTATAGACATACTAAGCGAAATTGTAGAGGAATCTATTATTATCCTCATACTGAGATGTTATACTATTTAAACTTACTTTGATAATTGTATGGGAGAAGCAAGGGAGATTCTAGTCTTGTGCAATTTCGAGGAGGAGTGTAAGATTGGGCAAATTTGTAGAAAGTGTACCTCAATTTGATTTTTCTTAAATAACGATATCGCCATTGTAGATGTAACCGATATCCCAACACACCGTGCTTGAAGAGAGTACTAACTACAAGAAGGAAATTCTATATATCGCTACCTAATTTTCTTAAGACTATACTTTTACTTTATTGTAAATTTCACTTTACTACATATTATTATTGCTACAATATTATTTATGTGATAACTTGATCATAACTCATTATTTATTTAGTTATCACGTATTACATCCTAATATTGTTAGAAGAAACCAATGTTTTATAGAGAAAACCAACTCAAATTTAGGAAATTTTGATGAATGAGTTTATAAGGGGATATTTCTTGGTTATTCACCAACTAGTAAAGCTTCGGAGTTTTTAACAAAAATGCCTTGGTAGTAGGAGAATATGTAAATGACAAGTTTTGTGAAAAACTCGACGATGATTTTGATAATGAAAATATTGACTATAATCCAAATCAAGTGGTTTTAAAAAGAAAGGAGATTCTTCTAGAAAACTACAAAAAGCAAAAGAGACTCCCTTAGAATCTATCATAGAATCTTCAATAGAATAAATATTGGAATCCTCAATTGTAGTTTAGGCAAAACTTGATAGAGTTTTGGAATCTATTAGAACCTAGAAATACCAGATTTCTCATATATAGGATCAAATAATATAAAATCTTAATTTTAGAGTAAGAACTAGGTTATTACTTTGAAACATAGAATTTCAATTTGCACTTATTTCATAAATAGAGCCCTCTAGTGTAGAAGAAGCTCTAGAAGAAGTTAGCTACATTAATGCTACATAAGAAGATTTAACCAACAAAAAAATGTGTAGAATTTTGATGAAAGACCTTCTAATAAATCATTTACTAGAGAAAAATGTGTTTTCAAAAGTAAGTTTGATGAAAATGGCTACATAGTAAGGAACAAAGCAAGCTTAGCTACTAAAGGATATTCACAAGATGGAAGTATTGACTATGGAGAAACATAAGCACTGGTGGCCAAGTTAGAACCAATTCAACTATTGATGGCATATGCTTGCTACAATAACTTTAAACTATTTCATTTAAATGTTAAAAGTTCTTTTTTTTAATGACATTATAAAAGAAGAAGTATTTTCTAAATAACTTCCTGGATTTGAAGATCTATATCATGAAAACTACGTTTTCAAATTAAGCACCAAAAGCTTAGTATGAAAAGTTGAGTGAGCTTATAATAAATAAAGGTTTTACAAGAGGAAAAATAGACATGACTTTGTTTTTGAAAAATTTTGAAAAAAAAATATTTTAATTTTTCAAATATATATTCATGATATTATGTTCAATGCTATTGATGAAAAGTTTTGCAACAAATTTGCTAAGATGATAAAAAACGAATTTGAGATGTTAATAATGGGGTTATCTATGATAGGTACCATAAGAAAATTCCCAAAGTTATCATTTTCCTAAAATTAATTTAAAGGAATTTATTAAAGTGAAATTGGGAGCTTAAATTAAATATTTGAATTTAAATTACAAAATTGACCTCACATGTTAAGTGGCAACAAGGGTAAAATGGTAAATAAAAGAGCTTAGATATTATTTAGTATAATTACATTAGCTATCCTTAAGTTTTAATCGCTTAAGGAGGGGTATAAGGGTAATTAGCCTTAATTTGAACTAAGAAGTTCATATAAACATATGATTAGGTTCAAATAAATTCTAAAACCCTCTCATCTCTCTCGTTACCATCTCTTCCTCTCCATCTCTCTCTCGTCTTAAGCTCCCTCTCACCTCACACAGACACACATACATAATGTCTCTCTCTGTTAAGTTTCCATAGCTAATCAAGAGGGTTTTACATCTAATCTTAGCTAAACTCAAAATTAGAAGGTTGTAGATTAAGCTTTGGTTTTGGATTAAATAAGTTGATAGCAAGCTTAATTAATGTTTGATTAAGGAAATCAAAGTAAGGAAGTGAAGAAAAAGTAGTTATTTAAAGATTTAAGAGGTGACTATGATCTTTGCACGTGTAGATAAGAGTATATATGTTTAATTTAGGTTTTAGGCTATAGAAATTAGATATATTGTTTAGAATTTCTCAATCTATAATTTAGTATATTAATTTAGGTATTTAGATGTTAAATTACATAGTGAAAGCTCAAGTGCTTAGTGTGGAGCTCTTAGAAGTAAGTGAAGTCAACTGGATTATAGATATGTTTTAGAATATCTTCTAATCTACAAGTTTAATATAAATATCAAGTGTTGATTCTATGTTTTTTAGGTCAACTTGGTGTTGGAAGGAATCAATTGAAGTTTAGGTGCTGTTTGAAGTTTCTAGCTATGAATTAATAAGGTAAGGTGAATCTTTAAGTTAATTGAAGTTAGATGCATGTTGAGTGTTTGATTGTTGAAGGAATGGGTACATGAATATATATACATATATATGTGTGTGTGTGTTTGGGGGAGGGGGGGTTGGGGTGGGGTGGGTTGGTTATGTGTGGGTATTTGGAATATTAATTCAATAATTCTTGATGTTTAGGTGTTAATTCAATGTTTAATTGGTGATTTGATTAATATAAATAGGTATTTGGCGATTTAATTGTTTGATGATGGAGATTAAATTCATGTTGTGGGTTCCATGTATGAATGGGTATGTTCTTGATTTGATTCATATGTTTTGATGACATGGAATGGGTAATTGTTGGTTTGATATCTTAATTTAGCTATTTAGAGTATGTTTATTGATGAAGTGTGTAGTTCTTAATGAGGCTGAGATGTTGGGGTATTAAATGGGTATTTGAAAACTTTAAAAATATTATTTTGATTATTTTGAATGATTTGTAATTAGTAGAAATTGATTTGGAATAATGATTCAAAGGTTAACAGATTGCAACTACGGTCACAAGCTAACATTTAGAGTGAACATCTAAATAAGACTACTTTTATTAGAAAAGGATTTGGTATTAGTTATGGCTTTGATCATGTTAGCTAGATTTGCGATGATAGTTGTCACACCCCAAAGGGGGCTTAGAAGTTTCTGCTAAAAGCCATCATGGCACGTGTGCACTTGTTACATGATAACCATCTTACGATTCAGAGATTGTAAGACTCTAAATAAGTAATTACATTTATGACTAATCATATTACATATAATTATACAATAAAAATATAACTATGAATTCCATGTCCCACAGTCAACCAAGATCGTAGAGAGTCAGAATCCCCTACCAATCAGTAAATGGAATAAAATCCTAAGACTCATAAATTCAATTTTACATCAAGGTCCTAAAAATAACATTTCATCTAAATAGTCTAACATTTACAATTCTTATTTTATTGTTCTTGGCTTCTAAAAACTCTCAATACTTCACACCTTATCCCATCCCAAGCTTTTATAATTTTTATCTCTAAAATAGTCTATGGAGGGATAAGCTAATAGCTTAGTAAGATAGGAGTGCAATCTCCTAGTGTTGCAACAAACACAACAAATTCAAGCAAGTTATCAAACAAGTGCTATGCATGAACAATCACATGAATGCAGCATCTCACATGGTCTTCTAGTAACCGACGTGAAGTCTAAGGTTTACGCCCCCCTTGACCTTGGGTTGGAGATTCCAAAGCCACCATCAGTGCTCGAGTCTTACATACAATTTAATTACTCTTATCGCTTTATTATATTTATGTCTTTGCTTTAATGATCTAGGCTCATGTGCCTCAATACACTAAGCATTTACACTCTCAAGAGACAGGTCAGACTCGGAACCGTCAAGGCGCGACAATCCCCTAATCACTTAGTTCGCACTTGGCGGAACAGCGATCCTCCGATCACTTCCAGCGCTTTCTGTAGCAGTGATGACCTTCAATCTCATGCAATGTCTCATTTAAATACATATTAGGTTATTAATTAAATCTCATAATTAGTTAAAGTTTTAGAGTGATCATCTAAGGTCAAGTATATGTGAAATCGTTAATCATGTGGACAATCAATTCATAACACATTTAATCATTCCAAGGAGCAAGGCACAAACTTATCATCAATAAGAAGACAACGTACATGCGGTTGAAGCAATAGATCATTAATAAGTGAGTTCTAATTCAACTTCCATGGTTACAATCCTCTTTCCTCACTCATCCCCATAACTTGTGTTCATAATTATAACTATATGTCTTATCTTTGGATATGCGTACATATATACCTATAGCATATGGAGGTTGAATTAGACTCCCATACCTCCTTTAGCCATATACATAACACATGGGTATATGCATGTTTTGTTTGTGATCATGTAAGACCACCTTCCTCCTTTACTCCTATATAACCTATATAACCATAGCTTATGTCACTTGCAATATCTTATCCTTCCCTCTCACTCACATGTAACATATATATGTACATGTGTAAGGACTTAGATTATTGGAGTCTAACTTCCTTCCCTACAATTTGTAATGTATGTTTATGCATGTCTATATTCTTTGCATCCACCACCATAATCCGCAACAATACACATGCCATAGTTTATTCCTTTCCTACCACTAGTAAAATCACACATACTCACATTAAGGAAAAGACCCAACATTTATATGCTCTCACATATTGTCTCATATCCTCATTCATGGATTTCCACCCTTCTTCCCATTCTTCAACACATGGCTCACAAGAAAACTAACACCAATATAATCCCAACTCCCACCTCCATTCCATCTATAGCCACATTTTCAAGTTAGCCTTCCAATTCCACTTTCATCATACCACTTATGAACTTATACATATATAAGGTTATCAACCACAACTAGCAAGAAAGGAAAGGAAACATATTAAATCCATTATACTCTTATGTACACATCCATGTTCACCCGCAGCATAATGGAAGGAAATTTTCTAACTCCGGCCAACAACCATGGAAAACAAATTGCCCCGCACCCTTCAATCTCATATACATATATACATATATAAGTATATATATATATATATGCAACCAATATGCCGGACGAGAGTTTACACCTACACACAGGGGAGGGAGGGAAAGAAAAGAAAAAAAATATTTTGCCTCCAACGAAAACATTGCACAGACCACACAGTACGTCTATATGTATATATATATGGACATGACAAATTCACCAGTAAAGCACACGAAAACAACAATATACATACAATACAATACATCACGGAGTCCTACTCACCTTGGTTTCATTTTATTGGGGTTTACTCGAAATAGTCTTCGAGTATCTCCGGGTCGAAACCTTCTTCACCTAGTAAATTGGGATAAATATGTTATTACACTCTATACATAGTCTAGATCACTTTATTTAGTGTTTCTCTAGCTATTACAACTAATTTTAGGTAAAGTACTAATTTTTACACCTATTTGTTCTTTATATACAACTTTTAGAAACCAACTCTGTTTCGCGAAAGGTTAGTATAGTTAAGTTGCACTCACCTCGAGGAACATGGTGGTCTCGGATCATTGATTGGAGATTGTACGTGTGAGATATGATTTTTTTTTTGTTCACTTTTCCCCTTTTTCTCCCTTTCCGTTCTCATATTGTCCTCGTCTTCTTTCCTTTTTTTTTTCTTTTCTTCTGTTCGTTTCTAGTGTGCGTGTGTATGTATGTGGCCGTTCCACTTATATATATATTATTAATTAATACTTTATTAGGATTAGGGTTTTAAAAGTTCTTAGTATATTTTCGCATGTGCGATGACCTCGATAAAATTTAAGATTTTAATATTTTATTATGAAATTTTACGCTTAAGCTAATTTGATTATTTCGAGCGTGAATATTCACTCGGAATTCCTATTTGATAATCTTAAGTCTATAATTTTAATTTATTCTATCGTTTAACCAATAATTTCTTATGATTTGCCCTTGTGTAATTATTTCTTTTATTATGGTTTTATACAGAGTGTTTTTAAGGCTTTTAATACAATTTTTTAATTATTCCACTATTATATGTGACTAATATTTTGCCGGTTTTACAATAGTCCCCTAATGCATATCAACTAAGGCTAGATCCCTTTCGTTTCTCGAAGAATTTAAAGTCAAGAGTATTCCTATGTTGTCTATTTTGCTCTTAAATAGCTATTTAAAATGGTACTTGATGGTGCATTAAATAGGTATGAATGACATGTAGTGTGTAGTTATGGCTATTTTGTACTAATTATTGGTTACTAATTCCTTTTCTTACTAATTTTCAAGTGATGATAATGCTTTCTATTCTGATGACATGTGTTATGATTTCAATGCTTACGGTTTTAATGACGAGTGCTAGGATTATAGGAGCAATGTGTGGATTTGTGTTCATTGATGACTCATGTGTTTGTTGATTTTACTTTTATTTGTTTGAGACTGGTGAGGTTATCTAAACTTTGATAGATTTGTTGGACTTGTTGAGATTGTTTGGGACATTTAAGACTTTTGAATTGGGTTGTTCATACATTTTTTTTTTTTTAATTGGACTGTTCATACTTTGTAAGCCTTGATGGTTTACTAATCTTTTATTTGAGTATGTCTTAGTATTTTCAAATCTGTTGCCTAATATCACTCAAATACCACACAAAATCTATAATATTTTCAATATTAATTTCAAGAATTTTAAATCTAAAATTTGACTAAAAACCCTCTAAAGTAGTTGAAGTAAACTTTCAGTATCCTACTTAAGAGGAATATACGACGGACTTATTATGCCTTTAAGTTAGGGTGTGACACCATAATACTTACACATTTAAGAAAGATGGAGAGAAATTTCTTGGATCCAACATATTTATTTATTCATTAAATTAATAAAGAGTAATTACTTATGCTTGGCATCACCTTGCATGTATGGGACGTGATCACCTTTTGTTGCATGCCTTGCATTGGAATGTTATTAGTTGTTTATCATACCTATTCAACTATTAGTTATTGGGTTTCAAATTAGATTTATCAACTTACTGTTATCTTCTCATATTTATTTGTTATTTTACATTTTATGCCCTTAATCCTAACAAGGCCAATAAACGTTTTTTAGTGGTTTGTAATCAAACATTCTTTCAATTTAGTTGTTATTGAATCCCTAAGAGAGTTCTTCTCACATTCTTGTTCTAACCAAACCCTAAATAGCATTGTCTTAAACATCCTTTTAACCTATTTAAGCGCAATATCATCATCTAGATTAAGTGCAGATCAATCCCCTTTCTTGTGTAATATCTTTGGAAGAATTGGTCATATCCCTTTCGTTAAACCCTAAGAGCCATAAAAATAATAAAACTTTAGAGTTCTTTTAATTCTCTGTCGTGGCCTCTTACGTGTGGCAACTATAAGGAACTTATCCGTTCAGGTTTGATTGAGAAAATCCTTACTCTTTGGCTTGCATCAGATGGCACCGTCAAAAGCAGCTATGTTTGTCCACTTTTGGTGAGGAGTTGGAGTTAGTATTAGACTCTAGCATCTGCTCTTAACTCGGATATGTGTAGCTACGGCTATAACTGTCTGACCCCACTATAGCTTTCAGATGCTCTTAGTTTCCTCCTCTAAGACAACGTGTCAAGATGGGCAAGCTTAAGCGAACACTTACTAAAAGATGATTTACAGTAATGGGTCATAGCCATTTCTAAGTGCTCTTAGTTTCTTCCTTTAGGATGACAAGTCGGGCCGGGTAGGCTTGAAGGTAGACTAAGTACCTCTCTAACAAGAGGACTTAGATTGATGGGGCCATAGCAGCCAATAACTACCTCTTCGGTAAAGATATAATCCTTTTTTTATCTTGCTGCTGTACAAGGATCGGTATTGAACCAAGTTCTTTATTAGGATAGATTGAGGCATCGTCTTGAAAAGATTGTTACTTGATTTGGTAGGTCAGACAGGGCCTTATTAGCCTTGTATGTGCTCGATATAAGTTGAAATTCGTCTCAATACTATGAACTGAGTAAGAGAGACACAACTTCTTTTTCCTCATTCCGGAAGCAAAGCATTGAGTCCTCTTTATGAAACGTCCTACAATCTATATGAGGCTCGGGCTCGACGAGGTGGGGGAAACTGTCAACAAGGCGTGGCGTATTGAGGTCTTTACTCTTTGTCTTCTACTAAAATGATATCTTTAGAGATGTTGTTATCTGTCTAGTTGTAGCGAGGAGATGAGACATGTAGTGGTCAACCCTCAGAATGCACCACTAGGCCTTCGACTCTACTACTTTAGTATCACGGTCTAGATTATTCCTTGACTCGTTGGCTATGGATGGGCAATATTACTTTATCGCTTGAAGTGGTCGTAAGCCTGATCGGAGGTACAAATGGTTCTTAGACAGCGATCGCAGAAGAAAACTCAAGTCGTTGAATAATGTAAAAAATGATGGTCCTAGTCGAACAATCGATAAGGGGAGATTGAATTGATTGTTATGCAAATTTCAGAAATAAAAATTTTTTTTAGAATTGTTCAATATTTTTGCAAAACCAAATATAAAAACTCTCTTGACGTCCAAAGTGTGGTAGTCAGAACTTATTAATAGTTATCAGATCTAGTAATGATCAATTAAACAAACAAGTTTAGAATAATAAGAGCTACAAGCGAAAGTTAGAACACTTTGCCATGTCCTAAAGCTTAAAAAGCAATTACAATATACTATGATAGATCAATAAATGTGTGTAAACATAAGATAATAGGGATAAAGAAAATCAGACAATGATATATAAAGGTTCTTCTTTATGAGTTAGTTCTTTCTTTCAACTAGCACATTCAACCGTTTGAGAAAAGAACCAATTAAGGTATACAAGCTCTACTAGTTGCCCAGATCCTACCCTATCCCATAGTCCTACTCGAAGTAACACTCATAACTCCTTTCAAATAGCACTCATAATCAAAGATTAAGAGTGAGAAACTCTTTAACGAAGATTACAATAGATTGCTCTACAATTTTGCTTGATTTCTCTATCACTCAAAACAATAATAATGAAAGGTTTAGCTATAGTTCTTATGTTAGAAGTTCTGGCTTTTTTCTATTGATGTATCATTTTTCTGTTTATATCTATCATTGTATGTTGATAGTCAAATTTGATCCTTTATATATCTTCATCTTTAAGGGCCAAATTGATCTTTGTTAGGAAGCCATTTGATATAAATGTTTGTATAGCTTGTTTATTTGATAACTTTCCTTCAAATCTTGACTCTCTTATTTGTCACATATGCTACTTCCTTATTTATTAGCTTTGACTTTTCTTAACATTTCTCAAATCTTGGACTTTCTTATTTTGATCTTCAATTTATCGTTACACAAGCGTGTAATTCCCCATGGATTTGATTTAGTTTATATGAATAGATACATTACCTAGATATATCCATTCCTTGATGTTAGGCCTTCAATTCTTTATTTATTGTAAATCTTGTTGCTTCTAAACTTTCTCCATTCTTCTAATCTTTTAACCCTTCTAATTCTAAACTTCTAAACTTTTTTATGTTGTACTTTTAGGATTGTGAGATATTCTTTCATTTAACTCTTCACCTACTCCACTTCTACTTCTTGAATTTTTTTGTTACTTCTGGTAATCTTCAAGCTTCAGATAATCTCAATATTTCTAGTCAAAGTTTCTAATGAACTTCAATTTTGTTTCTTTTGATCATCTAATTATGAGATTCTAGTCTATCCTTACTTTAGATCTATTTAGATTTTCATTTTTCTTCTTATCGTCAATAATTCTTTCAAATGCTTCTTCTTGTTTTTAGAGTTATGTTTAGGTTCTACCTTCTATTTATTGCTTAATGCGTTATGCACATTTAAGCAACTTTATTAATAAAACACTTAAGTGGTTTGTTATAACCAAAAGTTTGTAAACATTTAAGAAGGAGTGATGCAGATTAACAATAAGTAGATATAATAAGATAATTTTTACATGGATTTTATCTTATTATCTAGGTTAGATATGATTTTATTACCATATTTTATTTGATTAAATTTAGTTTTTTTATCTCTAAGATTTAGTTAGATTAGTATCTTTATTTTAAGATAACAAATCTTCTTAGATTTCCAAGTTTTCCAAAATATTAGTATTTTTATGCCTATAAATAGATAAGGTATGTAATCACTTTTATAATAGAATGATTTAATATTAAATAACATAACTTTTCTCAATGAGGTGCGATTTCTTCTTTTTCATTCATGGTGTGAGACTATCGAAATGTTATTGTGTGATGTGAGGACATACAAATCAAGGATGGTGTGAGGCCATCAAAATTCATTGTGTAGTATAAGACCATACAAATCAAGAGTGGTATAAGATTATTATCTAAATCTAAGTGGCGTGAAGTTATTGGATATATCATTTCCTTTAAAAAAAATAAAAAATATATATATTTATTTCATGATAATTTTCTTAACATTCTTAGTATAATTATTATTTAAATTATGATTTTTTTCATCAATTTTTATGTTTTTTTACATTTTTTATCTTTTATAATTTTTTTTTTATTTCCGTTATCCTAATTAGAGCTTCTTTATCCTACATCAAGAGACAACACAAAAAATACCAACCCCGATCTTAACATAAACTGATTCACATGGAAAATTTTGACACTATGCTTACATATGAAACACAAATCACCTGTATGAATAGTGAACTGTAATTATATTTTCCTCTTTTCTTCCCATTCAAGAAGACACGAATGCCATTGACAAAACAACAGCAAGCTATGGTGATGATAATGCCGAGAACTACGTAGCTATTTGAATTGCATGAAGATGGATAACTATGCCATCATGGGATGTCAGAAGTGCAAGCATCGAGTCTCTAATACGACAGTCGAACTTCCAACTGTACAAGAATCATATTAGGAATGCAGTCGGTGGGTCATAATAAGGTATCTAACCTGATCGATCCGACAAAAACTCTATAGAGTCAAGAGTTATAAGGTTTAAGGTTATATTTTAAGATATGGAATGAAATCTGATAAGCTTTAAGTTTGAGTTATGAGATTTAAAAAAAATGATGAGAAAACTTAATCTGTAAATTTTTTTTAAATAATAAATTAATATTATAATTTATAATTATTATATTTGATTTCATTAATTTTTATATTTTAATTTTTTTGGAATTTCTCCCGCCGAAGTCAAAACCGAAGAAAAGCTACATAACAATGTCAACGTGCAGTCCACTGTAAAGTAGTTTGCAGTCCTCTGTCTCTCCAATCCAGTCTCCACTCACGCGTCCAACGTCTTAGTCCTGTCTATTTGGTTTGGTCTGGTACTCTAGTTAACTTAACTTTGAGCTTAGTAACTTAGCTTATAACTTACAACAATAGAGACTAGAGTTACTCTTACTCAACTTAGACTGTTCAGTTGAGTTAGACTTACAAGTTACATTCATCATTACCTTTGCAATTGCAGCTTTGCTTTGCCTTTGCGTTTCCCTGTTCGGCTGTTCCTCCACCTCTACGTTGACTGGCAGCTCCACCCACGTCCATGCTACTTGTACAACTCACCTCTATGGCTAATGGTCTCTCTCTCTCTACCGGTTGCACCAAAACCTCTCTTTCTCTCTCTCTATCGCAACTCGTTCATGTGCGCACGGCTAGTGCTCTCTCAGGTATTGTTCTGGAAGTCTCTTGTCCACGGCTGCAAGTCTCCTATTGTGTTAGTGTTTTTGTACATCAGAACAAAAATGTTGTGGTAATTAAACAAGTCTAATCAATAAAGACAGTTACTTATTGTTTATTTATTGAATTTTGTTTTTAGTCATTTGCTTATAATAAAGCCCTATGATATAGGATGTTGATGTTTGAATGCAGTGGGTCATCTATGAGCATCTGTTGACATTATGTTGATAAGAATAATCTGCACGAACAAGAGATTACTTAGTTTGGAAATGGGCAAGGGACTATCATACGTATTAATCCAAAGTTATGCTCACTGAATAAAGAGTAGAATTTAGAAATGATACACTGGATGGGTATGATTCCAGCAATCATTAAGTTGATCATTGGATATTTCATCTCCTTTGGCAATATCATATATCTTAGTTCACTAAGTCAAGCATAAGTGCATGATTTGGCACCACTTTCTAAGACATAATGTTTATGCTTATCTAATCAAGCCCACACTCATGTGAGTTGTGTGTACCATGTGTGATTTGATGTGCATTACATTCCTCTGTTTACTATGACCCCATTTACATTGTTCGCTTGGGAGTTTTTACACTTAAATCTATTGGTGAATGTTGACTACTAATGGTTGCCCAAGGTTTTACACTTACACTATCAATACTTCGGATTTTTACTAATGTTGAGTACTAATGGCTCAAATGTGAAATGCCCTTAAAGAAGAATGGACCAACTTAGTCCACTTATGTCTCACTTGCTTCTTTTTTATTGATGGATTTTTTTTTGTTTTGTGATAATTATGATTGATGGTATTTGTGGTACTAAAATATTTACAAAATTTATTTTGCAATGTAAGGAAAATGGACATACATGAAATTGAGGAGAACATGGGTGCAAATGAAGTTTAGGAAATTTCATTTCCAAGATTTGGATTTGAAAAGGAATGTGCACCAAGAAACCAATAGCTACATCAAGTTTTAAAGTTACAAGCAATACTGATGCAAGTTATTGGTCTTGAATTGAGTAATCAACAAGGGAGGGGTGAATTGATTACTTACTACATTTTTTAAAATTTTGCTAGTTAAAAAACAACCCCTTTAACTATTCAATTTAATTATGGTGTGAAAATAGATATTTATAAATAATTATAAGCTATCATAGAACAGAAAATAAAAGATAGAGAGTAGAGAATCGAGCAAACTATTTATAGAAGTTTTTTCTTAAGCGTCAGTCTTCTCTTCTAACTCTATTACTAGGGAGCCAATCTTCCACACCAATATCGTTCCACTAATCCAAAACAAATTTGAGATATTACAATCATTCTACCAACACCTTAGCTTCAAAACACCCTACTTTGCCTTTCTAGCTATATCCAAGACTAGTCACAGATCTACAGAGTTACAAGTAACCTCTTACTAATACACGTATCTAGCTTTCAAGAATTATCAAAAGCAAATGAGGAAATGAAAATTTGTATCCTCCAAAAATTAATTCGAGTATAATATGAAAATATGTAAAAGATAGAGTAGCTTCTAAGTTAATCTCTACTCTTTTCTGATAAAAGAATCTTGTACTATCCTATATTGTATCTTGTTTTTTTTCGAATCTTTAAACTTTGACTCTATTTATTCACTGAAGAGTAACAACTATTTTGTTGATCTATTTTTAATTTGTAAGTTTGTTGCCATGATCTTGCTTTGAACATTTGAGAAATATCTCTAGAGATTTGAAGTTATTCATTAAATTTTGAATTTAAATATGATATGGAAATTCTGTCAAATTTTTTATTTGAAAAATAATCTAGATATATCCTTACATTGTGATAAATATCATATGCACAAAATCTATTACTGAAATCAACCACCCACTAATTTTGTGGAACATCTAACAACTCTTTCTCTTATCATTGAATTCAAATTTAAATTCCGAAAATATGTGAACTCTAAAATATCTAATACAATCCTTTTAATACTATTCTTCTTATAGTAGAACTAAATATACAGAATCAATTATGAGTTTATCACGACTTAACTAAATCTCTTAATTCCAAAATTAATCACTTAGATCCCCATGGATATTTGTCTTACTTTAGTGAAATGAATAGAACATATTACCCAAATATATTCAATAAGTAGAGCTAGGTCTTCGAAATTGATGGTTATCCAACTTAAATTTATATATAAAGTTGTTCTATTCATACAAACTCGTAATACCAATACTTTCTAATTATCTTCTGAGTTCCTATTATTCTTTATAATGAACACCTTCTGACTTACCTTTTGAATTCCTATTATTCATCATAATGAATACCTTTTAACTTATCTTCTGAATAATTAAAAATAATATAGTTTTCCTTTATTTATTCTTTGATCTTATAACTCTTAGTCAAATTGTAAATATAATTATTCCTATATGCTAAATGAACTCATTAAAAACATTTAGTACATTTTTTATCATCAAAATACTTTAGAAAGAACATAATACAAGTGATAATGCTAGCAAACGTAAGTTCACTTCTAGTGTGTGGAATGAGATGATGAAAAAAAAAATTGATGGGAAGGATTTTGTTGTGTGCAATCACTGTAGCAAAAAAAAACTAAAAGCAAATAGGTCAAATGGAACAAAGCATTTGCATAATCATTTGAATAGGTGCTTGTAAAGAAAAGAACAAGCAAAGATCAAGCAATGTCTTCTATCTATTGAAAAAAAGGGAAATCGATGACAAGAGTGGGTTAAAGATTGGAAATTAGTTATTCAATCAAGAAACCTCAAGACAAAAACTTGCAAAGGCAATCATTGTTCATGAATATTCCATTTCCATGGTTGAACATGAGCGGTTTAGAGAGTATATTAGTAGCATTCAACTATTGGTAAATCATATCAATCGCATTACCATGAGAAAAGAAATTATAAGCATTTACAATGGGGAGAAGGAAAAATTACGAGTGATGTTAAAAGGCTTAAATTCTCAAGTTGCCATAACAACAGACATGTGGACATCTAATAACAAAAGGGGATACATAACCATGATGGCGCACTTCATTAACAACAGTTCGAGGCTTCAAAGTCAATGTTAAAGTAAGCTTCTTTGTTATCATGTCTTTGTTATTTTACCTATTGAAAAAATACATTTATATATTTTTGTTAACCTTATTTATATATTTGTACAATTTTGTGTATGTTCCAACTTTGCATACAAATGAGGTATTTGCTAATTATCTGTTTAAGTCACTAATGTCATGGAGTTTGGATAGAAAATTACCTATAGTTAAGTAGATAATTGTTCCACGAACGATGTCATGATCATAACTTTATCGTTGAAGCTATGAATATATGATCTAATTCTTCATGGGAAGATAATTTATATACATTATTGTGCACATATCTTAAACTTGATTTTGAAGAAAGATGTGAGTGTAATAGAAAAAGCAATAGAGAAGATTCATGAAAGTGTCCCATTTTGGTTTGCAACACTATCAAAAGTGGAGAAGTTTGGAGAGGGATGCATGCAATTAGATATTTTGTATTGTAGAAAGCTTTCTTTATATTGCAAAACTAGATGGAACTTAACATATGATATGCTTGTTATAGCAATTAGATATAAAGAAGTTTTTTATAGAGTTCAACATATGAATAGACACTACAAATGTCTTCCAACATATGATGACTGGAAGCTAGCAGAAGAAATTTGCAACAAGTTGGCAATATTTTATAAGGTAACCAATCTTTTTTCTAGTACTCAATATCGAACAGCAAATTATTACTTTGAAAAGGTGTATGAAATTAAGGAAGCTTTGATTGAATGGAAGGACTCTATTCATGTCAATATTAGTACAATGGCCTATAAAATGCTTGAGAAGTTTGAGAAAATATTGGAGTGATGTGCATATTATTATGGCCATTTGTACTATTTTTTATCCATGCTTTAAAATGAAGGCTATGGACTTTATGTTTGGTAATATTTATGGGGTGAGTGCTTCAATGGAGATACAAAATGTTATAAATACTCATTTTGAATTAGTTCAAGAATATCAATGTAATGCTAAATCTCGTCACAATAAGAACACTCACACTAGCCGTGGTAATAGTTCTTTAAGTTCTCTAGCAAGCAATGATAGTGTTTGTACTGATTTTACAAGAAAATCAAGGTTGGTTGCCTTGGATAGATAATTTTGATATCCTTAGCTAGTGGAAATCAAATGGAATCAAGTATCTTATATTACAAGAAATAGCTAGGGATATATTAGTTGTTCCTATATCCATAGTTGCTTCTGAATTTGCTTTTAGTAATGGTAAACAAGTAATTAGCTCACACAAAAGTCGACTCAATCAAGATACAATTGAGGCATTAATGTGTACTCCAAGTTGGTTATCATATGAAACTAGAGGTAAAAGTTTAGATTACAAGATCTTTACATTTCTTTAGTTATTAATAAAGCTTCTATTGCCCATTATTTGATTTATTCAACATTTTTTTCTCTTTATAAATATATAGATAATTGAGGAAGAGTATTAGGGATGAATTCCAAAAATGTGTTTTTAAGAGTGAGTAAGTAAAATATGTTATTATAGAGTTTTTTTTTTTTAGCAAAATTTCAATTGTTAATATATGTTATATTATATTTCATTTTCTAGAGAATTGTACTAAATTTAATCAAGAGATTTTGTGATTGTGCTCAACAATTAAAGAATTGTAGGATTTGAACAAATTTTATCTATGGACTATTGGACTTGTTGTTTGTAGTTGGCATTCATATTTTTGTTTCTCTCTTAATCTTTACATTTTATATGTTCTTCTCTTAATTTTTCTATCACAAGTAGATTAATAATAAATTTAAAAAATAACATATAAAAATAAATTAAAATATATAAAAAAAAGATTTAATTACTATTTAAGTTACATCGGATCGAGTTTGGATGATTCCTTTTTTCATATAGGGCAAGTTTGGGTCTATTGGGAAAAAATAAAAAATAAAAGCCCCTACCATATCGAGGCGGGTTCTAGATGTTTACTTTCGTTGTCAGATTGAATTCGAATTTTAATAAATCCATCTCAAACTCGAGCTCACTTTTCCAAGGACGTAGCTGCATGGCATTATTACTTCGGATGCCTTGGTTTAGACAGTAAGGCTAATTTGATGGATGGAAGGACCCAAGAAGACACGCAAATGGCATGTTTGATGCCGCTTCCGTTGAGATCAAGAGCCACTCCGAGCGGATCCGTACTTTGGAGATGGGCATGACTAGTCTAGATCATGAAAACCAAGAAAAGCCTACGGTAATGTCAAATTGAAAGTGATGAGATATATAAGAAAAATATGCTGAAGTTTCCATTAAGAAAAGGTTTTGAAAAGACGAATATAAATTTCATTCTTTTAATCCGAAAATTTTCCATAAAACATAAGAATATTTCGTCTTTAGTGAAAGTAGAATTACATTAAAGAAAGATGGTTTTTTTGTTTCCTGAAATGGAAGACCGATCAACGTCTATTAGACAAGAAAAAATAATTGTAAACCAAAAGCTAATTGTATGCATGGCATTGCACAACATGCTGCAATTATAAGAGCTGAGCGGGCACATTTTCCAATAAGATTTATTATTAGAGAATATAAAGCTAATCATGGCCTGAGAGGTTTATTCGAAATCACGATGTTACGTTGTGGCATTATTATCCTATTTTATTTTATTTTTTTAAAAAAGAAAAAGAAAACATTGTTTAACCTCTGATAGAGACTTGGAAGTTTGAAAACCGGAAAGGCATCACAATAGGACAACCATTATATAGATCTTTCCGTGATGATTATAATACTTTTGTAATACTTTTTATGTGTACAAAATCATGCGGATTATTCTAGCGTTTCGTACCCTAAAATAAATAACTTCAGTAGGCAAAAAGTTTTGGACACAATTTCTTGCTCATTGGTGCATATGAAAAGAACACCGAATGAGTGCAAGTTCTCCAGTAAATAACAATTCGTGGGTCTTATGAGGGATAAGGAATAAAATATTTTTTAAAAATAATTCTTAAAATATATTAATTGGAAAAGTGATTTTAGTAATTTAAAAAATATATCACTTAAAATGGATACTTTCGACACTTTAAGCAATGGTTTTATCATCTATAATTGAAATTCGTGCAATTTTATAAATAATGAAAATAAGAAAACCAAAACTAAAATCGGCAGTTCAAATATCGATTTTAAGTGATATATTTTCTTAAATGCTTTTCTAATTGGTATATTTTAGGGATTGTTTTGGAAAAAATGAATATTTTATTCCTTATCATGTTTATAAATAAATCAAGAAAAATTGAACATATATATGAAATTACACAAAAAATGTTGAACCTTTATATGGAATTAATTATGGAGGATTCTATGGTGTGGTCAATCAAAATTAATTATATAGTGTAGTTACTTTTTTTATGTTAATGTTGTGATTTGGAGTGATTCATAGATAAAATGTAAACTATTGATAGCTCCCTGAAAGCTATCAAAAGCTCCTTTAATTATTAATGATTTTTATTTTACTATAATTTTACAGTAATTGGGACTAATGTTATTATAAAATCACTTTTGAGTTATTGCACCGTATAATTATCTAAAAATTATGAAAAAAAATTCTCAATATTCTCCTACGAGCTCATAATATGCATCAAAATCAGAAATCTATAGTAAAAGCATACTTATAAATGAAAGTTATGAATTAAATGGCAAATTACGAATTATGACTATAGGTACGAAAGTTCGACAATACATAAATCTTAGTATAAGAGGGATGACTTTCTGAGGAATTCCAAACATAGTCCGAATAATCGAATCCCGCATGTGTTAAGAATTCTAAGCCTTCATGAAATCGTTAAGGTTTGTTACGAGAAGCAGGAGGTTAATTACGAACGGAAGGATGATTACTCAATGTGATAATTAACAAGTATGAATTATGGTGAGCGTAAAGGAGGCAACCCTCCTTACTTAAGATCGATAGTAGGCTTTCACAACTTCATCGCACATATATAGGCTGAAGAAGGCACTGAAAATGTGAAATGATAAGTCGGGTGTTTGGAAATAATATGGTCGACAAGGTGAAGGATTTGGAGCAAAAGAGTGGCAGTTTGAAGAAAATGCGACCGATGAGAGGCGTTTGGCTTATTCAAGACGTCAATCAGAACTGGAACGTGCATTAGTTTGGCAACAACCTTTTTGGAAACAAAAATCAGGAATAAAATGGTTACGAAGAAGGGGATAGGGATACACAAATAAATTTTCATTCTATGTTCAAAATGAAAAGTAAATTGAACACGATTGAAAAGACTAAGGCAGTGATGTTTCTTGGATTGAGGAGATCACCAATAAATAAAATGCTATTGCAATCTGCTACAAGAGGATGGAACTCCTACTATTTCAGTCAAGCCTTCTTAACCGATGAGCAAAACCGTTTGTTGGTATCTATTCGTTTGCTAATCCAAAAGGTTTCAAACAAAGGGAATCCCTTATCTCTGTTTTCGTTTGTAACGGATTCGAAGCATTTATCAAGATATTTGGATGATTCAATGAGAATGCACAAATCTGTGCAACTTCACTCAGCCTCCGGACTACTGAATGAATGGAGCTTCACATTCTTTGCACCACTTATTTGAGTTTCTCTTCGAGTATGAGTTGATATTAGAGTAGAAAATTAACAGATATAAAGGTGGTTTCCTTTGCTCTAAGCATCCATCATTTTTAAGATTAAAATAAACTCGTGTCTCAAGTTTCTCTCAACTCTCTCTTCCCTTGATCTATCTTGGCATTCCTTTATATGTAAGAAGAAATACGAATATTTAATTTGATGAGCTGTTAAAGGAAATCTCAGAATGATTGTTAGGTTGGAATATAAATCCATCATAACATGCCGCAAAGCTTGTATTGATCATGTCACTGTTGTATACACAATGCTACCATATATTTCATGTACTTTCTCCTTCTAAAGAAGTTACAATTTATTTTTTTGGCTAAAAACTTTTTCAATATTGACTCCTTTTAATTGCTAAGTGTTGAGCCTAATTTTAAGTTTTTCTTTAATTTGACATAAACTAAGCCTTCTTGACATAGGGAACTCGACAATAAAATTAAGAAAAAATCTTAACTCTTAAAAACTTTTATAAAATAGAGTTGCCACAAATCGAAGTTAAAAAAAAAAAAATTAATTGAGTAGATTAAACCTAATTTCCAACTATTGGTCTACAACTTTCTAAAAAAAGATTCTTAAACAAAAACTTTAAGCAGAAATTGTAAGCTCAATGACTAATTTATTAAAATCTAAATGGTTACCACTTGTTATTTTTTTAAAACAATAATTAAAAGACTTTGTAGGACTTCCCTTTTGTCGTGCTATAAATTCTTAGGGTGGGTAAGTCAATTTGTAAAAGGAAAGGAAACTTAAATCAATACAACTGTTTTGAGGATTATAGTGTGTGTACAATATGCATATAAGTTGAGAGAATGAAATCATTTACCAAGTAGTCTCATCCTCAAGGGATGAGATTGGGCTTTATATGGTAAGTGCATTTATATTTGAAATTTGTTTCAAATATCATGTAAGACGTATTTTTAACTTGCTCCTTTCCTTATATGCTTAGAGTCTTCCTTCCTTATCAAGTTTTTGAGATGTGCACAATTGATCCAAGTTGGAGCTTGAGCATACCAACTGAACTTGATGCTCTTAAAGTTGTAGCGATTTACTAGAGGTCAATTTTGACATAAAAAACTCATATAAGGGCCTAAAATAAGTTGGATCGGGCCTTAGGGATTCATGCCCAAAAAGTTTTATGAACACCTTTATGATTATATATAAAAAATATGACATTTTCATGTGAGCATACACACAATAAAGCAATACAAAATAGAGATTTTTTTTTATTACAAATTTTCATCCTTCTTATTTTTTATTTCTTATTATTATCTTTATTTTAAAGAAATGACATCAAGAAAAAATAAATATTTTTTATTTTTTATGGTTGATTCCTCGGTACCTATATAGTTACTAGTCAAATCAAACTATATAGGTAAAAATTTATTTTTTGAAAGCAATATTCTAAACGATAAAACACTTTTTTTTTACTATTTTTTATATTTATTTATTACTATTATTTTAAAAAATGATTAAACTACTTAAGAAACCCAATTGGTCCCAAGTGATAGTTACATTGTAACATTTAGGATCTATACAATGATTCCCAACCTAAAGCACCAATATGTTCATTAAAAAAAAATACAAAATTACTAAATCGCAATCATGAATTTTTATAATAAAAGCCTAAAATGCCTAGATATATTTACAATATAGTGCAAATATTATACTAACTTGACTCTTATGATATCTTGGTCACCAACACATCAAACATAATGATTTACTTACCTATGTAATTAGTAAATCAAATGAATTAAAGATTAAAACAAACATGCTAACAATCAAATAATATAAACATGACAGTTATTACTAAAATTTCTCAAACTACAAAAAGTTAATAACTAAATTTTATATAAAAGCCTTACAGCTTTACCAACTGCAATGAATGCGCACGTGAAGGACCTGAGCAGTACACAAGTTAAGAGCCGGATCGGGTCAGAGCTCTAGCAGATTCGGGTCAATTGTAACATGTGCGGTCGATGAGCAAGAAGAAATAGACGGCAGAGTGTGGCTGAAGGGTTTCCAGCAGTCATTGGAGCGAGGGAGTGCGTCGGGTCTGGGGTTTTCAGGGGTGCTGATCACACTTGTGTGATTGGTTTTCACCTAGGTCATATTGTGGTGGCAGTTTTAAGAGCGGCTGACAACGTGGGTTTTGAGGTTTCGATCCAAACACTTGGTGTATAATCAGATCAATAGTTGGCACTTTTATGAATCTACTCGTCCTAAGGATCCTAACGGTACCTAAAAATAGCTTCAGTGTTGTGTGTGCAAGAAGAAATCTTAGAGAGAAGATGGACCTTTGGCGACCGACGGTGTGGAGAGAGAAAGTTAATGGTTGAAGCAATCGAGCCCATTTCGAGTGATTCAAATGTGTGTGTTGCGTTTATGGTGTCGAGCTTTATCTATAGACATCATTAAACTAGTTTGATAAAGCTCAAATTGGATACGAATCAAATTTAAGATAAAAGCGCATCAAACCCTAATTTTATCTCTCTACAGTTTTATTAAATATCGATGTTAATCTGCGATATAAAGCAAATCTGTAGTTGCGACTCCATAAAATTTCATCAGGTTTTGATAAAAATCAGTTTGATTTACTAGGATTTGTTCAAATCCGTGCTCTTCCCTTCCCATTCTTTTCGTGTGTCTGTTCAAGGAGGAAGACGACTAAAACGTGCCTTGAAGACGGCCTTCGTTTTTGAACCCGTGACCTAGAAGGCTTCAAGGCACGCACGGCTAGCGTCCTCGCAAACTAAACCAAGCTTTTTCTCATTTATAATCTGTAAAGAATTTAAACTTAATATCTGCAGTAAATTTGACCTCAGCTAACTGATCCTAAACTTAGCCCAACATCTCTAAGCGACACGCCTGACTCTATTTATTAGTCCAAAACAACATTTGTATCCTTTTTTTCCATTTTTTTTATACATTTTTCATTGTTTTGATCATTTATCATCTTTTATTCATTTTTCCTTATTTATTTTTTATTTCATCACTTTTCATTTTTTTATTTCACTTTTATTATTTGTAAACCTAACTTTATTTTGAAAAATTAATTTGAAATAGGGCAAAAATGATATATTTACGGCTACCTCTTTTTATAGTAAACTTCAAATAAAATTTACTATAAAAATAAAAGAGATACCATTTTTGCTATTAATCTCGAATAGCATGCTTGCTATTAACAAAATAGGACTTAGAGGGTTGTCATCCACTAATGAGATGGTGCCACCTACTGATGAGAATAGACTTATGGTATTATCATTTACTAATGAGATTAGACTTATGGTATTGCTATTTACTAACAAGAATGAACATAATAAATTGTCACCTACTGACGAGAATAAACTTATTAGGTTGCCATCTATTGATAAGAATGGATTTCGAAAGGATACTAGCTACTAACATGACTAAACTTAAAAGACATCCTTTTAAGTCTTAAAAGTGTGTTGAGATATTCTTCAATTTTTCATTTTATCAAATTGCTTAGTTAAGTGGATCTTACCAACTTCACTTATTTCAACCAAATTGCATACCATTATTCATTAACTAGGAATCACTTGCTTGTTAAGCTAGATTAATTAAAGGAATGTTGCAATCAATTATCTTGGCTATACCACTTACATTTGTTATCTTCTAAATTGATTCTTTTCATTGACCATTGCCTCTAATGAGTATTAATCCCTGCAATCTTGTTAGTCCTTCTAACAATATAAATTTCGTTGAAAGCATTAATTCATAATGGAGTATTTAACCATTTATTTCTTATCATGTCTATTGTTTTCATGTGCACCAATTTGGTTTACATTTGCAATGTGGTATATCAAGACTAATTAGTGTAAAGGAAGGAATGTGGTTAACCAATCTAATGTTAGTGACCATAGAGGATATAAAATTTTCTTGAAAATTATGAAAATTTAATCACAAAAGAGGTTCAAAATCATCAACAATGTTATAGAACTTGGAAAAAACTTCCTTTGAATTCTCAAGGATAGTACAACTTTACTGCATCTTAATTCACAAGGTCCCTCAAATTTGGACCATCCATCCTAGCTAACACTAATTCCCTTCTTAAAAAAATGATGAGGAATTGGTATGCTCTGATACCAAATGATGCGGATTCTGATTTGATTTCCTTCACACACAACCAAATCGTCAACAACAATCAAATAACTCCAATTTTTAGGGTTATCTGGATTTTAGTACTAATGCATAAAATCAAAGATATGGATAAAATTATCAATCTATAGATGCCAAGAATAATAAAATTAAACTGTTTCGCAATCAAATCATAGAACGATAGAAACCACGTTCTATAAATCAATCACTAAGGTTAAAGAATTCCAAGAATTCAATAACGATGCTCGCCACAAATTCTATATGAACCCAAGAATTTGATAAGAACAATACGAATATATTGAAATTCGATTCTCGATATTCTCAAATCTCCAAAAGAAGACTCACACACTCAAGTGTCCCTGTGTTTACAAAACAAAATGATATTCTCGATCTACGAAAAAAACCCTAAGGTCCCTATTTATAACATCCTAAAAATTTGGTGCGGAAACATTCAAGGTCGGCTCAAGGCCAGCCAAAGGCCAGCGACCTTCACTTAGGCCGGCAACAAAAGCTGTCGGCCTTCTCTTAGGCCGGCAATTAAAGCCGGCGGCCTACATTTTAGGCCGGCTCCAAGGCCGGCAGCCTTGAGGTGAACTCGGCCGGCCTTTATTCAAGGCCGGCTTAAGGCTGGCCGGACTTCGCCTTGGGTCCTCCCGATGCCTATGTCCTCCTTTTTTTGGTGCTTGTATTTTCGCTCTTGGAATCGTATCATTCCCTCCATGTTGAAAATGATTCGACCTCGAATCTGTATCGTCCATCCTGCTAGGCCACATAAATAGACTCCTATTTCCCTTGGGCTTCTTAAGGCAAATCAGTCTTGTGTGTTGTACTTCAGTTGGACTCATAGGAAGAAGCTTGTATGTCTTGTCCTGTTGCTGAATGGTATACTCATTGGTGTATCCATCATGCTTGGCTTTGAGGTCATACTGCCAAGGTCTTCCAAGGATCAAATGTGTAGCTTCCATGGGAACTACATCACAAACAATTTCATCAGTATAATCACCAATAAGCAATGGAACACGAACTTGTTTATGTACATGAACAGCTCCCTGTGGACTCAACTAATGAAGTGCATAAGGTCTTGGATGCTGCTCCACCTGCAAACCCAATTTAGTAACCCAATTTGCTGAAGAAACATTAGTGCAACTGCCTGTATCAACCACAATCAAACAAGTCTTTCCCTGCACCATGCCCTGGATATGAAATAAATTGGCCCTCTAATTAGGAACGGTTTCATCCTGTTGAACCATTAGCATATCTCCCTGTACTGGACTCGCTATTATGTCTTCATCATCTTCTTTTGCCTCAGTACTCTTATGTTCTTCTTCCTCACTCTCAACTTTGTCCCCTTTGATGACCATAACCCTTTTATTAGGACATTGAGAAGCAATATGGCCAAGTCCTAAACACTTGAAACATTTAATATCCCTACTCCTCTTTTGTTGTGTTTGGTCAACAACCTCACTAACAACTGCTTTTCCCTTTTCCTTCCTTTCCTTCTCCCTCTCACCATCATCTGATTTATGGTGTTGATATGATTTCTGATCCCGCTGTGCTGATGCCGCTCAACCTAACTGGCTAATTTAATCATATCCTCAAGAGTCTGATAATGCTAAAGTTCCACCACACTGGCAATGTCCATCTTCAACCCATTGATGAAACGAGCTATGGATTCATCTAATGTTTCCCTGATATCACATCTTGCCACTAATGTCTCAAACTCCTTCACATACTCTTCTATGCTCTTCTTACCCTGCCTCAAGGATTGCAACTCCATCAGCATCTCCTGTTTATAGTAGTCTAGCACAAATCTGCGTCTCATCAACCTTTTCATCAAGGCCCATGAACGCACTTTCTCCTCATTAGCCCTACGTCTCTCAGCTTGTAATTTGTCCCACCACAAACTAGCATATTCAGAGAATGCTAAAGACGCCATCTTCACCTTCATGTGCTCATCCCACTCATAACAGTCAAACACCTTTTCTACCCGTGGCACCCAGTCTAGGAATTCCTCTAGTTTACTACTACCAGTGAAAGGTGGAATTTTCAACTTGATGTTTTCAATCCCCTTACGCCTGTCAACATTGTTTCCTCTCCTCTCCTATTCCTTCCACTACTAGCATCAGATTCACTACTAGAGTGTCTCCTCCTATTTCCTGCACCATTATGGCTTCCTCTATCCCTAACTCTAATCTCTCCATAATCAATCTAAGATTTTCTTAGATTTGATTGAACTCAGCCCTAGTTACAACCTCACCCCCATTATCAGCATCATTCCTATTGTTGTTGTTTTGAACACTTCCTTGCGACAACATCTCTACCCTTCAATAGTCAGCAATAGAAATTCACCAACAACCCAATTCCCAACAACAGCCCTAAACACCAATTTCACAGCAATCAACACCCAACAACTGAATTCAGCAAAAATATTCACAAAACCCCCAATTCTCAACAACATTCCAATCACCAATTCTTAGCAATACAATTCACAAAACAAATTTCCAAATTTCCCAACCAACAGCAGTATTGAATTAAAACTATAATTGAATTTAGAATCAACAGCCTTACCAATTTATCCCACGATCTGATTGAATCCTTCGCTCTGAACCCTTACGAATCCTCAAACTTTCGTAGCTGATACCAAATGATGCGGATTCTGATTCGATTTCCTCCACACACAACCAAATCGTCAACAACAAGCAAATAACTCCAATTTTTAGGGTTTTCTGGATTTTAGTACTAATGCATAAAATCAAAGATATGGATAAAATTATCAATCTATAGATGCCAAGAATGATAAAATTAAACTGTTTCGCAATCAAATCATAGAACGATAGAAACCATGTTCTATAAATCAATCACTACGGTTAAAGAATTCCAAGAATTCAATAACGATGCTCGCCACAAATTTTATATGAACCCAAGAATTTGGTAAGAACAATACAAATATATTGAAATTCGATTCTCAATATTCTCAAATCTCCAAAAGAAGACTCACACACTCAAGTGTCCCTGTGTTTACAAAACAAAATGATATTCTCCATCTACGAAAAAAACCCTAAGGTCCCTATTTATAACATCCTAAAAATTTGGTGCAGAAACATTCAAGGCCGGCGGCCTTCACTTAGGCCAGCAACAAAAGCCGGCGGCCTTCTCTTAGGCCGGCATTTAAAGCCGGCGGCCTTGAGGTGAACTCGGCCGGCCTTTATTCAAGGCCAGCTTAAGGCTAACCAACTTCGCCTTGGGTCATCCCGACGCCTATGTCCTCCTTTTTTTGGTGCTCGTATTTTCGCTCTTGGAATCATATCACAAAACCTTCCATCCAATGTAAGGACCTTCATAATTTAGAGTAAACTTTCCCTTGTGGTCTTGTATGTTTGGCAATGACTTCTTCAATACTATGTCTCCCTCCTTAAAGCTTCTTGGTCGCACTTTCTTTTTGAATGCTTTAACTATCCTCTACTAGTGGCACTGATTGTAACACAGTGTCATAAGGCACTTCTTGTTAATTAAATTTAGTTGGTCAATCCTCTTCTTTACCCATTTAACTTAATATAATTGGGATTTTACTAAGACCTTGAGTGACAAGATTTCTACTTCTATATGCAATACTGCTTCGATTCCATACATCAATGAATAAGAAGTGGCTCTAGTAGAAGTTTTTACTGAAGTTTTATATGCTATGAGTGCAAAGGGTGGCATCTCATGTCAATTAGTGTAAGTGATCAGCATCTTTTCAATAATTCTTTGGGTGTTCTTATTAGTAGGTTCAACTACCCCATTCATTTGTGGGCAATATGGAGTTAAGTTTCCATAGTTGATTCCAAACTATTGGTAGACTTCTATTACCAACTGATTATTTAGGTTAGTTCCATTATTTATAGTGATTGACTCAAGTGCCCCATGCCTGATAGTTATGTTGACCCATTAAGGAAGTGGATAGCTAACCTCCACAATGTCTTCTAGTCTTTTTTATTAACACCTTTTGGGTATTTTCCATCTTGGAGAAACATTTTGATATCATAGTACCATGGTTTCTTATATTAAGTTTCTTCGGTTGCCAGGCAGAAAGGAGGCTTCTTTTCAAACTCAAGTTTCAAGGGTTAAATCTCTATCCCATCTAAGACTTGAATCGTGGATGCTAACATTGTTAGAGCATTAGCAAATTGGTTTGAGTTCTAGGTACATAAGTGGAGGAGACATTTTAGAACCTCTCAACCAGTTCATTAAGGTGTTGATGATATGATATTAGCTTGCTATCTCTAGTCTTATATTTCCCTAAAGACTAGAGAATGATCAAGGATGAGTCTTCATATACCTCCAATCTTTGGATTCTTATGTCTAATGCCATCTTGAATCCCATAATGCATGCTTTGTACTCTACTATGTTATTAGTGTATAGAAATGTCAACCTTGCGACTACCAAGAAATGATTACCTTTATAGGATATTAGAATTGTCCCTATTTCACATCCAAATACATTTGTGGCCCTATCAAAATACAATTTCCACATTAGTGATTTAGTTTGCTTATGCAACTCTTCTCTAGTAGTCATTACCCCTTCATTTAGAAATTGGATTGCTAGATCCCCACTCACATTCTAAACTGGATGCTCAACTAGTTAATTAGCTAAAGCCTACCCCTTTATCGAGCTTTGACTTACACACGTGATATCAAAATTTGAAAGCAGCATTTGCCACTTGAAGATCTTCCTTTCTACTCTTGGCTTCTTTGTGAAGTATTTTAACAAGTTGTGCTTAGTTAGCAACTCAATAAGGTGGTTTAGGGTGTACTGCTTGAGTTGATGCATCACTCAAACTAGGGCATAACGAGTCCTCTCAATTTCTATATATCTTTATTCTCCTTCAGTGAACTTCTTGCTTAAGTAATATATAACATATTCATCCTTTTACCTTGACATGCAATCTATACACGCCAGAAGTATAGTTAAGTATAAGAATAGTAAGCTTTTAAAAGTAAGAGATACTAGCACTAGAGGATTCATTAAATATTCTTTAATTTTTGCAAAGGCCTCTTCGCATTCACTATCCCATTCTATTGCCACATTCTTTTTCAAAAGTTTGAACAAAGGATAACACTTGTTAGTAATTTCATGATGAATGTGGTTATGTAATTCACCCTTCCTAACAAACCTATCACTTCTTTTAGTGTTTACAGAGTAAGCATTTTTAGTATTTCCTAGTATCTACCTCTATGCCTTTTTTTTTTTTTTTTTTTTTCTGAATATGAAACTTAAGAGCTTTCTTTAATTCACCCTAAATGTACACTTCTCTAGTAGATTTAGCTTTAGTTGGAACTTCCTCAGCCTATTAAATAATTTCTTGAGGATCCTCCACGGGATTCTCTCCTTCTCAAGACTTAGCAATTATATCATCGACATATATTCTAGCTCCTTGTGCATAATGTCGTGAAATAAGGCTACGATGGCGTGCTAGTAAGTTACACCAGCATTTTTAGCTCGAAGGGCATAACCATGTAATAGAACATTCCCCATGTGGTTATAAAAGTCGTCATGGTTTTATCCTCCTTCACTATCTTAATTTGGTTGTTTCTACAAAAACCATCTATAAAAGAGAAAAGATAGTTCCCAGTTATGTTATCCACCAAGATGTTAATATGTGGTAAGGGCAAGTTATCTTTAGGTGCAACCTAATTTAAATCTCAAAAGTCAACACATACCTACACCTTTCCATTCTTTTTAAGGATTGGTACCATGCTTGCTACCCATTCTAGATAATTAGATACTTTGATAAACCTTACTTCCAACAACTTTTTAACTTCTTGTCACGCCCCACTCTGACGGCTCCTCATGATAACCTGCCATGATTGCTTAATCCCTTGTTAAGCAACCGCGAAGCGTCTCATCTTTAATATTGTGCCTATTAATCATAATAATAACATTCCCTGCTTATGAAGCAATCAATTATAATATTATCGCTCGGCTTCAAATGGGTCCCATTATAGCACCACAAGTACACCCAAGATTCTATCGGATCACTTAAATACACTTACATCAATTACAAAATCCATTCTAATTATGTCTACCTCAATCTAGACCTCACATTCTTCCCACAACCATGCCCCCAATTAGGCGGTGCGTACTCACCTTGGTTCGTTAGTTCATCAGGAAGTTTAGGCAGTCTCGACCTGTAAGGAAAAATCTATAGGAGGGTAAGATAAAGCTTAGTGAGATAGGGTGCAATCTCTTACTGTTGCAACAACACAACAATTTCAAGGAAGTTATCAAACAAATGCTATGCATAAACAATCACATGAATGCTGCATCTCACGTGGTCTTTTGGTAACCGATGTGAAGTTTAGGGTTTATGCCCCCCTTGACCTTAGGTTGGGGATTCCAAAGCCAGCATCAGAGCCTGGCTCTTATGTACAATTTATTACTCTTATCACTTTATTATACTATATCTTAGCTTTAGTGATCTAGGCTTCGATGCCTCTTATACACTGAGCATTTACACCCTCAAGAGACAGGCTGGACTCGAAACCATCAAGGCGCGACAATCTCTTAATCACTTAGTTCGCACTTGGTGAAATAGTGATCCTCTAACCACTTGGTGCGTCTTGTAGCTGTGATGGCCTTGAACAATGCAATGTTCATGCAATGTATGCTAGGTTTTAGTTAGGTTTAAAAATTAGTTGAGGTTTTAAGGTGATCATCCAATGTTACACACATATTCAAGCTTCAATCCTGTTAGCATCCTATACCTTCCATTTAGAATACACACAATCATTTCACATAGCAAGGCACATTCATAGAATCAAACAAGAAGTTATTCAACAAGGAAGTTCTACTCATGATTATAGTTACATGTCTTGTCCTTAGATACATACACATATACTTATGATGTATAAGGTCTAAGTTAGATCCCCATCTACTTCTTATCGTTCCATAGTACGATGCAAGGACATATGGTTGTGGTCTATAGTTGACTATGAGTGTCCCCTTTTTCCCAATCCTGCATACCATATATGTCTACGGCTCATATCCCCTCCGATATCCTATACCTTTATCTCACTTACGGCCGGCATATAGCCATGACGATAAGGACTTAGACTATTAGCAACTAAACTTCTCCTTCCAAATTCCCAAACCATAAGCTCACAAGAAAACCAACATCCATATCCTTCCAACTCTCACCTCCATTTCATCTTATATATCACATTTTTAAGTTGAACTTCTAATCCTATTCTCATCATACCGCATATACACATGTGCATATATATACGTTTACAAACTCTGCATTCATAATTGAGAACAACGCAAACAATGATACAGTCAATCACGTCATTGCAAGGAAGGAAGGACACGAGAAAAAAATATATATACATATACATAGATATCATCTAGCAAGATGCCATATAGCGTTAGATTCCTAACTTCTCCGTTCTCGGCAAACCAGCTCAATCAAGCCATTTCACCTATACTTATAGTTATATATATAATTCCATTCCGTAGCTGCAGTGAAGGAATGCCCCTCCCATCCCCTGTTCTCGCAATGATCAGGCACACAACAATAATAAAAAAGAAAAAAAAAAAACAAAGAGCAAGGATGGCCAGCAATTGGAAGAAGAAGGAACGTTACACACTCTCTACGCAATTATATATATATATATATGTATAAGATCACTTGATGTAGGCAGCAAAATGCCACATAGCTAACAAAAAGAAAAGAAGAAGAAAAGAAAAAAAACAAAGCCAATCTCTCAGTGGAACCTACTCTGGTGCACTCCTCCACGCAATTATATATGTATATATATGTATGTATATCCATTGCTGCAGCTGTAAGGAGAAATTAAGGATGTCCAGCATGGTCCAGCAAAAATAAAAACATACGCACACGCAGTCCGTGGAAGGAGAACGAAGCCACAAAGTCTTTTATTATATATATATATATCTATTACTCTATAGCTATAAGGGAAGAAAAGACAAGGAAAAAAAAAATCTTACTCGCATAGCACAAGCAGCACCACCAATCATGAAAGGTTTTATATATATATATATGTCTAATGGTTGCTACTCGCGAGGGGTTGAAATCCACACATGTGCACAATACACAGAATAATATATATATAGGCACAGCATCCCTAATAAAATACACGAAATCAATAATATATACACGATATAACACATCACGGAGTACTACCCCCTTGTTCTCATTTTTTCGAGGTTTAATCGAAATAGTCTTAAGGTATTTTCGAGCCGAAAATTTCTTTACCTAAAAAATAGGAAAAAGTATATTATTACATGCTATACATGGTCTAGATCACTCTACCTAGTGTTTCTCTAACTATTATAACTAGTTTTAGGTAAAATACTATTTTTTACACCTATTATTTATACATAATTTTTAGAAACTAACTCCGTTTCATAAAAAAATTAGCCTAGTTGAGTTGCACTCACCTCAAGAAACACGTTGGTGGTCTCGGATCGTCGATGGAGGTCGTAAGTGTGAGATATGATTTTTTTTGTTCACTTTTCCCCTTTTTCTCCCCTTTCGTTTTCTGGTCCTGTCTTTGTCTTGTGTCCTTTCTTTCCCCCCTTTTTTTCTTTTCTTTGTTTTTCTTTTTTTTTTTTTTCTGTGTGGCGTGGGTCCTCCACGACTGCCTTTACATATATATATATATATATATATATATATATATATATATATATGTATATACATCTCATTATTATTATTATTATTATTATTAACTAATACTTTATTATAATTAGGATTTTGAAATTTTTAGTGTATTTTCATACGTATGACAGCATCGATAAAATTTAAGATTTTAGCATTTTATTATGAAATTTTATGCTTAAGCTAATTTGATTATTTTGAGCGTGAATATTTACTTGAAATTCCTATTTGAAAATCCTAAGTCTGTAATTTTAATTTATTTTATTGTTTAATTAATAATTTCTCATGGTTTGCTCTTCGTATGATTATTTCTTTTATTATAGTTTTATATAGGGTTGTTTAAGGCTTTTAGTATAATATTTTAATTATTCCGACATTATACACAACTAAAATTTTGAGGATTTTACACTTCTTCCTTGATTTTTATAAGGATATTAGGCCAAAAATGTAAACCCTGCAAATTTCCGAAATAACGTATAAATCCCTAGAAGAAATTTTGGAGACATTTCCAAGAATCAATAGGATATTTAATCTTATACTAAAGAACTAGGTTCTATAATCCCAAAATATTCTAAATTGATCCCTAAAACAAAAAATAATATCTCAAACCTTAATCCAAAAATCTAAGCCTTAGAATAGGAATTCAAGACCCCATATTGACCTGTAAACCCTAATCAGCAATGCAAACTCAAATTTAAATAACAAACCCCAAAAACAATAAATTAAACTCTAAACTTGAACCCAAATAAAAAATAATAACAAATTGAAAAACCCCCCAAAATAATTACAATTCAAGAATTAGTATGAAGGAAAATATAAAGAAATACATCAGAAAATGAATACGAAAACCCAACTATGAAATTGGATTTGACTTGCGATACGCAAACTAACTAGCATATCCAAACTTAAGGAACTTGAAACCTAACCAAACCCCGATGATAGAACATCACCTTAGGAAAACCAAACTTAAATTTGGTTGTTCAAAAAGCCTAAATTTAATTCCCAAAATCTTAGAACCAATCGTTAACGTAATGATTTCCTTGGAATTGAGAATAGTCAATATCAAGCTAAAAAAAACCGAGATTCAATCCAAACAAAACCAAAACTTAAACTATGAAGAACAACTCTATAATTACTATAAAAACACTAGAATCTAACTCTACTAAATAATCAAATTGGGCAAAACAAAAATTGGAAAACATGACCCTAAACAATCTTTATAAGTGGCATTAAGAGGAGGAGAAAAATGGCAACATTTGAACTATAAAAAGACCAGATCTCAAGCCCAAATTTAATTTGGAAATTCCCCCATATAAGCCCTATTTAAGGCCCATTTAATCACAAGCAAAACAAAATGAATTGATCCATAAAAAAAGCCCCTAAATCTACCAAGAGCTCATGTGGAACCATCTAGGAAGCAACTAAGGAAACCATCTAAAAACTAATTAGATTAGTTAAACTAAATGCAAGGACAAGTTAAGATTAGACTTAAGGAGAAAGGGAGAGCCAAATATGATGAAAATTCCCTCAATTTTGCAAACATGTCCCCCTAGGATTAGACTATTTGCCTAATGGACAAAGCTCTTACCCAAAAACCAAGCTAAGGACTAAGGGGCAAACCCCCTCAAGCAAGTTACCAAACATCTAATTTGTCTCCCATCTATTTTACATGTAAAACCTCTCTTCTTTCCGGAGAATTTCCATAGAAAGTACTTGATGGGTGTCGAACCCAACAAAATTAAAACCTACTCCTAAACAATTATATAATTTGTATACAGCAGTGAGTAGGGTCGTATCCATAGGGATTGGTTAAATATATTTCTATTAAAAGAGAATAGAGAGAAAAAGAAGAATGGGGGTTTTGTTTGTAAATTGAAATAATACTGAAATCAGATAATAAAATTGAATAATGATGAAAGCCTAACCAAAGGAATCACCATAGTTTAATTCATAGAACTGATCATTGATGCAAATATTTTCTATTCTTTATCTAAGATAAACTGGTTATGGTTATTAAAAAGATCTAATAACCTATCTCTCCTTACTTTCTTGATAATCAAAACAAGCTCTTTGATTATTTCTCTTATTGATTAAACAACCCTAAACAAGCTCTTAGGATTTAATCTATCAATAGCATTAAAAACAAGAGAGGCTACCAATTCATGCCAATAGATTATAAGATAACCTATTTAAAAAGATTATATATCTCCATAACATGAATTTGACTATCTATTCTATAATCAAACATGTTATTGTGACACAGAAACTAGAACTATCAAACAATTACAGACCTGACATACTAGTTGACAATATATTAACTTGCTAATTGAATAGAAGAGCTCTAATTCATGCCAATCAAACAAGATAATAATAACAAAACATTCAGAAGATATATAAATACCTAAAAACAAAGAATAGAATAAAAACCAAATCAATTAAATCTCACAATTCTTGAAGAACTTAAACTTTTGATGATCCTTTGGCTAGAAAATCTATTTAGCCACACATGTTCATCCCAACAAATCAAAGAGTGAAAAAAATATGAAAAGTCTTTGTTTCAGGTGTCTCTTGCTTTTCCTATTCGGTTTCTTCACTCATCAACTCCCTCCTTTTGGAAAACGAAGAGATATATATAAGAAAACCGAAAGATCTCCTGAAACGGCCAAACTTATCCATATACACGATCTCAACTCACTATTATACACGGCCGTGTAAGCTTCTGTTGGTTCTTCAAGCCAGATACACGGTCGTGTACTTTAAGTAAGCTTCTGTTGGTTCTTCAAGCCAGATACACGGTCGTGCTCTGGAAATACACGCTCGTGTACTTCCCTTGTACGCCGGCGATGTAAATCCTTGACTTTGATCCAAATTGTAGATGACTTCTCTAAATCACTTGAATTAGTACTCTTGACTCCATTAAACCTGATTTATCACCATAATAAAATTAAGTACCATTTCCTTATGATTTCTATAAAATCAATAATAAATTAACACAATTCATACTATAAAGATTGAGTATAAAATGGCTCTATCAAATTCCCCCACACTTAAACTCTTGCTTGTCCTCAAGCAATTGAATCAAATCAATTGAGAAATCCGTCATAGATTATAGGGAATTTCTTTTCATCATTTCAAGCATCTATTATTTTATAATTCATGACTTGTAATTTTAATGTCTACTCCTCCAACCAAACTGGTTTTCTGTGATTAAATTACCATAGACAAAATTTAATAGCTAATCTAAACAAAACAAACTTTAATCCTCATGTTTAGCAAAAGAACTTTTATTCCAAAAGTAAATACTTAATCCAATAAGGAAAAACACCCAATTAAACTTCATTGGATATTAGCAAGTATATAATCTTTGCAACACAAAGTAAAAGCATATGGTATCTACTCTTTTCCTAGATTTTCTCCCTTTTTATTATAAGTCTTATTTCATTCAATGATCTTTACATTCATATTCTTTTGATTTAATCAAGCATCTATTTTGACGGTTTTTTGCCCGTTTCTTTTTCATGAACTTTTGCCTTTTCCGCCCTTATCGTTATAGTGAGTTCATCGAGTCGGCAACATCCCGAGCTCGTCACTCAAGTAACCGGGTTTTAAGATACCCCTACACACTCTTCCTCACTCTAACATTCAAGTTCGAATACTCGTAACTCAATTACTTGAATCATTGGAGTAATGGCTATGCTTGATTCTTTTTTCCTTTTTTTTTTTTTTAAATAGAAGATCACTAAGGAGAAAGTTTCTTCTACCTCTTTCACTAAGTGTTATCATTGTTTCAAAAAAACTTCAAAGAGTATATAGTAACTAATTTAACCTAGAAGTAAACTTGTTTATTTTTCACTTAAGAACTTGACCTACTCTTAAACTTCCAATTCTAAAGCTAAATACAAGGTAAATTTGTTTCTTAAAGATTTCACTACTTAATTTTAACCAAGTATTTTAATCATAACAGTAGGTGAGTAAAGCACTTGAACAAGTCAATTCCACATTTTGTAGATATTTATTACAACATTTAGTACAATCTCCAGATTTCATGAAAATTTTGAAAAATTTGGCTTAAAATTTGCCATATAATGCTTAAGGATAAACATTCAAAGTATAATGCTTAAGGACAAACATTCAAAGTATGAGTCAATTCTCTATTCTCTATATTTTATTATCCTCTCCCCCACACTTAGTTTGAACAGTGTCCGCACTGTTCCTAATTCAACACAATTAAAGAGGAATTAAAAACATAAGGAACATTAGAGAATAAGAGAAAAGGAATACTGGTACTTCCTTGGTATAAAGTGTAAAGTGATTGGAGTTCTCCCCTTAAGCACGAGATAGTGTCATCTGATGATATGTACCCTTTCTGCAGCTAATCAAAAGAAAAAAAATAAAAAAAAACTAAAATAAAACAAATTGAATTTTTTTTTTTTTGACATGGGTTGCCTCCCATGAAGCACCTTTCTTTAACGTCTTTGACTAGACATTCCTGGTAATTAATCACAATACTCTGGGTAAGTTAAACTGGTTTCTTCAATATTACACACTTGAAATCCTTCATAAAAAGGTTTCAAGCGATGACCATTGACTTTGAAAGTCTTACCAGTTTCAAGACTTGCGATCTCAACTGCACCATGTGAAAATATGTTAGTGATAACAAAAGGACCAACCCACCGTGATCGTAGTTTTCCAGAAAACAACTTCAATCGAGAGTGATAAAGTAATACTTTTTGACCTACAAAAAAATTCTTTTGAGAAATCATTTGATCATGAAAATCCTTCGTTTTTTCCTTGTAGATTTTAGCACTCTCATAAGCTTCTCTTCGAATTTCCTCAAGTTCTTGTAATTGAAGTTTTTTGTGCTCACCAGCCTCATCCATTTGCATGTTACATTGTTTTATAGCCCAGTACGCCCTATGTTCCAACTCCACAAGGAGGTGACACGGTTTTCCAACTATCAAACGGTAAGGAGACATACCTATAGGGGTCTTGTAAGCTGTTCGGTAGACCCATAATGCATCTTCAAGTCTTGTGCTCCAATCCTTTCTGCTTAGATTGACAATTTTTTCCAGAATAGACTTGATTTCTCAATTTGAGACTTCTGCCAATCCATTGGTTTGAGGGTGGTATGCGGTGGAAGTGCGATGAGTGACCTTGTACTTTTTAAGCAGAGTTTCCGCTACTCTATTACAAAAGTGTGTGCCACGATCACTGATAAGAGCCTTTAGTGTCCCGAACCTAGCAAAAATATGAGATTTGACAAAATCCACAACAACTTTGGCATCGTTAGTTCGGGTCGCTTTGGCTTCCACCCACTTTGAGACATAATCCACAATAAGAAGGATGTAAACATTACCGAAAGAAAGAGGAAAAGGACCCATAAAATCAATACCGCATATATCAAATATTTCACAAGCAAGAATAGGGGTAAGTGGCATTTGGTCTCTATGTCTTAAGTTGCCAACTTTTTGACATCGTTCACAAGACTTACAAAACATATAAGAATCACGAAACAAGGTAGGCCAAAATAACCCACACCCTAACACTTTTTGAGCAGTCCTCTTAGGGCCAAAATGTCCACCACATGCATATGAGTGACAAAATTGCAAGATAGAAGGAATATCGTCTTGAGAAATACACCTTCTAATGATTTGATCAGCACAATGTTTCCACAAATATGGATCATCCCATACATAGTACTTAGCATCACTTTTAATTTTATCTTTTTGAGCCCTAGACAAATCACTTGGTAGTTTCTTAGTAACCAAATAGTTGACAATATCAGCATACCAAGGAATTGTCTTTTGGATAGAAAAGAGATGCTCATTTGGAAAATCATCTTGTAGTGGTATTGACCCTTCACTAATAAGTATTCTACTGAGGTGGTCGGCAACTAAGTTTTCGGAGCCTTTCCTATCGCATATTTTCAGATCAAACTCTTGTAATTAGAGTATCCATTGAATAAGTCTTGGTTTTGCTTCCTTCTTCGCGAGCAGGTACTTGAGAGCTGCATGATCAGAGTAAACAATTACCTTAGTACCAAGTAAATATGATCTGAATTTTTCTAAAGCAAAAACAACAGCCAAGAGTTCTTTTTCCGTTGTGGAATAGTTGCACTGAGCACTATCCAATGTTCTGGAAGCGTAATAAATGACATGAGAAGCTTTTCCAACTCTTTAGCCAAGAACAGCTCCAACTGCATAATTGCTCGCATCACACATAATTTCAAAGGGAAGGTTCCAGTCAGGTGGTTGAATGATTGGAGCAGAAGTTAACTTATCCCTCAATGTGTCAAAAGCATGCTTGCAGGCCTCATCGAACTCAAATGCCACTTCTTTTTGCAGCAATCTACATAGGGGCTGACTAATCTTGGAAAAATCCTTGATGAAACGTCGATAGAATCCTGCACTCCCAAGAAAAGAGTGAATTTCCCGTACACTTACAGGGTAAGGTAGAGATTTAATCAATTCTATTTTAGCTTTATCCACTTCAAGTCCCCTAGAAGATATAATATGGCCTAGAATTAGACTCTATTCAACCATAAAGTGACATTTTTCATAGTTCAATACAAGATTCTTATCTATACATCTTTGAAGCACTTTTGTAAGGTTAGTCAAACATGAATCAAAAGAGTTACCATAGACAGTGAAGTCATGATACGAACCACGCCAACCCATGACGAAACCCAATACCAATACGTTCGGAATTCGTTGCCTAAGACGCCCAAACACCTAAAGTGGAAACCGCGACCCATTGTCTATAAGCGAGACAAGAACCTTGGTATAATGGAAGACGCTACAATCAGGATGAAAGACTGATTAATAAGTCGGGATGAACGCCATGGAAATCAATCCGATAAGTTCTAGTTAGTTCTTGAAGAACCAAGAGAGGTGCCTCTCAAAAGTGTTTAATGTTCAAAGATGTAAATTCTTAGTTGTTCGGGTAAGGGTTTTAATTCTAGCTTTGGTGCCTGCACAATAGAGGGAAGAAGTCTTGTGTTAGAAGGAGGTAAATTAATGTAGGACACACCATACCTGATAGGTTTTAACGATTCTAGCTCACAAATCATGTCCTGCAAATCAGAGGATATTACAAACTTCTCCTTAAGAGTTTTTAATGCATTAATAGTAAGACTCTTATTAAGTGCAATTTTTAACTCATCATCGTCTATCAAGTCAAATGTAGCCTGTGTTAATGGGTCAATAGCATCCACAACAAAAACAGGAGAGATATCACTAGGATATTTCATGGCATCATAAATATTAAATTTAATCACTTCACCATCAAATTCCATAGTGAGGGTACCATCATGTACATCAATTTTCGTCCTGGATTTCTTAAGAAATGGTCTCCCTAATAATATCAGTGATGAATTATGAGAATCATCATTCTCCATGTCAAGCACATAAAAATCAGCAGGGAAAACCAACCCATTAACTTGTACTAAAACATCTTCTAGAACTCCCTCAGGATAAACATTAGACCTGTCAGCAAGTTGAACAATAACACCTGTTTCCTTCAAGGGACCAACATTCAAACATTGATAAATAGACAAAGGCATGACATTGATCGAAGCTCCTAGATCACACATGGCTTTAGCGATTCCAAGATTACCTATTTTGCAAGGAATAGTAAACATACCTGGGTCCTTACATTTAGGAGGAAGCTTCTTCTGAAGAATAGCTGAAACATTCTCACCCACACTAATCTTTTCATTACCTTTCAACTTTCTTTTGTTAGTGCACAACTCTTTGAGAAATTTAGCATAGCGAGGTACTTGTTTTATTGCATCAAGCAAAGGAATATTTACCTCAACTTTGTGAAAAGTCTCAAGAATCTCTTTTTCTTCAGCTTCATTCCTGGATTTCGCTAATCTAGAAGGGAAAGGAGGTGCTGTCACCATGACCTTTAGTGGTTCAACGAGGGATCCTCTGGTCTGGTTGTCCTGCTAGCTCGGAGTCGAAATCTCTTTCTCAGTCTCTTCCTTAAGATTAGATCGGTGTCCTTTCTTATTTGATCCCTGCAATTCCGTTCCACTTCTCAAGGTAATTGCATTAGCGCTTTGCTTTGGATTTGTGATAGTTTGAGAAGGTAACTTACCTTGAGTTTCTAACCTGTTTATAGAAGAAGCAAGTTGGCTTACCTAGTTCTCCAAGTTTTGAATGCTCTACTTTGTATTGTCCTGAAATTGTTTTGTATTAACAACTAACGATTTAACAATTTCCTCAAGAGACATACCTGAATTGGAAGGAGCTTGTGGTACTTGGTTTGATGGCCTAGGCTGGAATTGTTGGAAATTTTGTGGTCTATTGCCATATCTGAAGTTAGGATGATCCCTCCATCCAAGATTATAAGTATTCGAGTAGGGATCATATTTCCTCTGTGGCTGTCCTGGGAATCCTCCTACAGCATTGGCATGCTCATGATTGTCATCTTGTAATGTGGGGCACATGTCAGTAGGATGATTAGGGGCAGCACAAATTCCACAAGCCTTCACCTGCTGTGTATTTCCGAGGGCTATCTGCTGTACAAGGGAGGTTAGGTTAGAAATTTGATGTTCAAGGTTGGAAACACTTACCTCATTTACCTTCCTTAAAGAAGAATCTTGTATAAACCCAAATTGTTGAGAATTAGCAACCATAATGGAGATCAATTCCCTAGCTTGACCAGGAGTTTTATTCACTATGGCACCTCCACTAGCTGCATCCATCATCTTCCTCTCCATCAGAAGCAGACCTTCATAGAAGTATTGAATGAGAAGTTGTTCAGATATCCTATCTTGTGGACAGCTTGCACAAAGTTGCTTGAACTTCTCCCAATACTCATGAAGAGTCTTGGTATCCCTCTGTTTGATACCATAGATCTCTCTTCTTATGCCAACGACTTTAGACGCAGGGAAAAATTTGTCCAGGAAGAGCCTCACCATATCTGTCCAAGTAGTTATAGAACCTGGAGGCAAATAAAACAACCAATCTTTAGCTCTAGTACTTAAAGAAAATGGAAAGGCACGCAACTTGATTTGATCGTCGGATATTCCTTGCGGCCTCATACTAGAACACACTATATGAAACTCTTTCAAATGTTTGTGAGGATCTTCATTCTCAAGACCATGAAAAGTGGGTAAGCAAATGTATCAAACCAGATTTCAATTCAAATTCAACAGCCACTTTAGGATATTGAATTCAAAGTGGTTGTTGATTCACATCCGGTGCAGCCAATTCTCTTAAAGTTCTTTCAGGATTTGCCATATCTTCTTCTTTTTCAGAATCAATGGATGAACCAGACAAATCCAATGCCAAGTTCAGTCCAGGGGATGAAGATGATACGGTTTCTTTTTGACGCAGCTTAGCTCATCTTCGCAGTCTCTTAAAAGTCTTCTCAATCTCTGGATTATAAGTGAGTTCACCTGTATGAGAAGAACGAGTCATGCAAGAATAGAAATAAATTTGACACCAAAATTTGATGGGTGTCGAATCTAACAAAATTAAAACCTACTCCTAAACAATTATATAATTTGTATATAGCATTGAGTAGGGTCATATCCACAGGGATTGGTTAAATATATTTCTATTAAAAGAGAATAGAGAGAAAAAGAAGAATGGGGGTTTTGTTTGTAAATTGAAATAATACTGAAATCAGATAATAAAATTGAATAATGATGAAAGCCTAACCAAAGGAATCACCATAGTTTAATTCATAGAACTGATCATTGATGTAAATATTTTCTATTCTTTATCTAAGATAAACTAGTTATGGTTATTAACAAGATCTAATAACCTATCTCTCCTTACTTTCTTGATAATCAAAACAAGCTCTTTGATTACTTCTCTTATTGATTAAACAACCCTAAACAAGCTCTTAGGATTTAATCTATCAATAGCATTAAAAACAAGAGAGACTACCAATTCATGCAAGTAGATTATAAGATAACCTATTAAAACAAGATTATATATCTCCATAACATGAATTTGACTATCTATTCTATAATCAAACATGTTATTGTGTCACAGAAACTAGAACTATCAAACAATTACAGACCTGACGTACTAGTTGACAATATATTAACTTGCTAATTGAATAGAAGAGCTCTAATTCATGCCAATCAAACAAGATAATAATAACAAAACATTCAGAAGATATATAAATACCTAAAAACAAAGAATAGAACAAAACCAGATCAATTAGATCTCACAATTCTTGAAGAACTAAACTTTTGATGATCCTTTGGCTAGAAAATCTGTTTAGCCACACATGTTCATCCCAACGAAATCAAAGAGTGAAAAAAAATATGAAAAGTCTTTGTTTCAGGTGTCTCTTGCTTTTCCTATTCGGTTTCTTCACTCCTCAACTCCCTCCTTTTGGAAAACGAAGAGATATATATAAGAAAACCGAAAGATCTCCTGAAACAGCCAAACTTATCCATGTACACGGTCTCAACTCACTGTTATACACGACCGTGTACTTTAACCGTGTAAGCTTTTGTTGGTTCTTCAAGCCAGGTACACGGCCGTGTACTTTAACCGTGTAAGCTTCTGTTGGTTCTTCAAGCCAGATACACGGCCGTGCTCTGGAAATACACGCCCGTGTACTTCCCTTGTACGCCGGCGGTGTAAATCCTTGACTTTGATCCAAATTGTAGTTGACTTCTCTAAATCACTTGAATTAGCACTCTTGACTCCATTAAACCTGATTTATCACCATAATAAAATTAAGTACCATTTCCTTATGATTTCTATAAAATCAATAATAAATTAACACAATTCATACTATAAAGATTGAGTATAAAATGGCTCTATTAGTACTCTACAAAAAATTAACCAAAAACACTTAAACACCCTCCAAAAAATCGAATTAAATAGCCCCCTCTAAACCGCAACCACTAACCCCCTTTCTTCTAAGCTTTCCATTATGATGTTGTCACCATTTGATCTCCATGTGAAACCCCCATCCTTTTGAAGCATTGAAACAAGAAAAGCATCTTCAAGAACACTCCAAAGATCCCTAAACACTCACCTAAAAATCAGATCAAAGGAGATTCCCAAATCACATCATGTTCTTCCCCTACTGCACACCCACGAATTTCACCTTCTCACCATGCCTCTAATCACCTCCATTCAAGCCCAACTTCTAGTATAATTAGCACCACTTAAGAGGCTATTAGAGAAGCTAAGGATTAAAGGAAAATCAAAACTTAAAGCCACCCCAAAAGGAAGTAGAAGGAGGAGGATCCCAACACCCCTAAGCTACAACAAGTAAGACCCTTGTACTTCCACATTGATTAGGATGAGTTGGAAGAGTAATCCCACTTTAGGATGTAAAATCGTGGAGCATTACCTTCCATTTTAGCTTGTATGTTGAACCTTTGAAAAAAATCAATAGAGATCAGAATTTGGAGACCCTTGATGCTTCTAAATGCCTAAGCTAAGGGACTAACAAAGTGTATTTTTCATCTACTTTATGTCTTTTAAATCATAGGAAATTTGGATGGAAAGAAAGGACCCTTTTATTTAATGAAAAATTAGAAAAGGAGCAAGATGTATCCAAGTACCTCAAATCGTGACCAAGAACTAATTAAATATGGAAATTTATTTATTTATAGAACCTAAAGATGCCAAAATATCCTTAGGAAAAATTTAGAATTAAAACTCTTATAATAAAATACCAAATTAACATAAGCAAAAAGGGAAAAGTGTAACTAAAACATTGGAAAAGGCACTCGAGATCCTTGTGCTATATTCTGGAATTTCTAGAAGAAAAAAAGAAGACACACACTCCATTTGAAAGTCCCAAACATGTTCCAAATTGTTAGGTTCAATTCCCTTAGGTTAGTGGATCAAATTGGGCTAAAAAGTTCCTTAAACCAAAGCTATCCTAGGCGCACCCAATTGTTTGGGCACTAGCGCTATGCTTTGAAGTCTAAATAATAAAAAAACATTGAAAATGGAAAACACATTCAAAACTCTTTAAAACGATTATAAATACATGAAAAAGGGACTTAAATTGAAAAAGTTATGAAAACAAAATACTAGAACCTTCAAAATTGAGAAAACCGCTAAAACAGGCAAAACTAGTATAAGGTAGTTTCTGATCTAAACTTATAAAAATATTTTATCTTGTTGAGTAACATGTTATTTGAGGATGATCTGTCGCCTAACTATTTTGACTAAACACCATATGGCCGGATGAGTGAAAAATCCAATGATACCTGTACCTTGCTTGTGTTTGTAATTAGTACACTTATATGTTTTAAATATCAGATATGTGAACTGAATTTGCAGCCAAGGGTAACATGGGGTATTGTATGTGCTTGAATGCCATGTTTAAGTGTCAATTAAACTTAATTATACCTAACTAATTGGTTTTGTTTTTTTCCCTTGCACTCAGTTTATTGAAATTGCTAGAGTTTGTATAAATTGTCATGGAAGCTAAATAATTTGACTCAATTCTATTTGGCCTTAAATGAAATGAATCACGCATCTCAAAGTCCTACATGTAAGAAGGTGATTAGTATCACGTGGTGGCACGAAAAGGCCTCATAGAGGATGCACTCCATCTGTATACCTTGTCTCGACCTTTGGGAATTAAGTGTAACCCAAGAAATGCTACCCTCTAATTGAGATATAGGATTTCCTAGTCCAAGGATTCATTACTTAGAGATGATTAACTTAAGAGCCTTTCACAATCTATACCTTTTAAAGAGTTTAGTATGTATATATGTATGTTCAAGTATACTGAAGTATATTTTAAAAATATATATAGACTTTATGAATCACCTTGAAAGACAATTTGGTGTCATTAGAGCCTGGAGCCGACATGTAGTTTGTGATTTCCCAACCTTTGACAATGGAGGGTGTTAAATCCATGTCGTATGCAGTGTTTAGTACATCGCATATATTATTACATTTATATGATTGCTAATGTATGACATATGTTTGAATTAAACAACTTGTTTGCTATTTGATTGTTGGATCAATAAGAGGATCTAACTTACTAAGCTTTGTAACTTACCCCCTAGTAGCTTTTCTTTTGTAGGTTATGCCTAAAGCCAGGAATGGGCTAGGAATCAAGTAATGAGAGCTTTAAACTCAGATATTGAGGAATGAGCATAGAATAAAGTAATTATTGGTCTAAGATTTAGATAGAGTAACAAGAACTTGTGGAATTTGTATATTCCTTCTTTACAAAATGTATTTTCCTTTAAACATTATTTGAACCTAGACTTCTTTAGGATTGTGACTACCCGATTTTATGATTTGGTAAGGGGTACTAATTCTCTACAGTTCTGGCGACTATGGACTATTGGTCTCCTTAGTTATTTTTATATAATAATTAGTTATATGTATTATGACTAAAGGAGATCTAATTAAAGTCTTGCAACCTCTAACTTGAAAGACAATTTTCACATCATGGGCATACATGAGATGTGATAACTTTCAGTGGAAACTACTAAGCCGCCCCTTTGGGGCATGACAAAAACCGCCTAAATTTCTACTTTTTTAGTTTGATGTCTTCTTTAGTGGGTAACTTGTGAACTACTATGGAGGTGTCTAATCTAGGCATGTCCTTGTATGACCAAGCAAGCATGTCTAGGAATTCAGCTAGTAACTAGCTTAACTCTTTATTTTGCTTTTCCATTAGACCACTTTTGATTTTTAAGTTTCTAAGGCTTTTGTTTATGCCTAAGTTCATTATAATAACAAGTTCATCAATGACAATTCTTCCTTATTCAAATCTATGCCAAATTTCCAGATTCTTATATAGATTTTTGACATCATCTCTAATAACTAACCTAATAAGGCCAAAGGTGATATTGGTATTTTCATCATTTATAGGCATGAGATACCCATGGCTTTCATTGATTTCATTAGACCAAAGGAATAAAGGTAAATAGGAAAGAAAATGAAAAAGGAGTAGAAAGAGATAAAACAAAAAGAAAAAGAAAAGAAAAACTAATGAACTTTATTCATAACAAAAGGGATAAACATTTATTGAAAACCTCTATTGGAACTAATCTAAGCTAATGAAATAAACTAAATGCTCCATATGACCCTACTAGTGTTCTAGAAGAGACTTGATGCTAATGAGTGGGATTTAAAACCAATTGTTCAATTTTTCACTAAATGATTGATGAGTTTGCTTTCTAACATGCTGATGGTGCATTATTAGTTGAACAAGTCAATTAACTTGGCTAGTTATGGTTGCTGAACATATATTGGTGCTAGGAATGTGTTAGTAATGTATAGGATTAGCATGTTAGTGTGGTATAGCCTCTTACCTCTCTTTCCCTTCATCTTTTGCTTCATCTCTTGCACTTTTTGTTGAGTGGGGTTGTACCCTAATTTGAATGGATTGATGTGTGTCTCTCACTATGGTTGAGTTGAGAGTACATCCTTCTCTAAGTCTATTGTCATTCCTTTAGCTTCACTAACCATAAAAACTTCATTGAAAATTTGTAATCGTAGCTCCTCTAACTCTTTGCTTTTGATATATGGGATGCTTGTCTCTTTGTATATAGCATAATCCTATTCTCTTAGCACCATCATGACCTAGCCATTGGCTATGAATTTGACCTTTAAGTGCAAACTAGATGGAATTGCTTCGACCAAGTGTATCTAAGGTTTCTCAATAGTATATTGAAGGATCTCAAGATATCAAATACCATAGGGATAGTAAACGTTTGATTGGCCTATCTTAACTTGCAAGTCAACCTCCCCTAGTATATCCATCTTGGACCCATCGAAAGCAGAGATGGTTGTCTAACTAGGCTTCATTTCAAATGCATTTAACTTGAGGAGATTCAACATAAATATGAGTAAACATTCAAAGATGATTCATTGTTAATGAGCACCTAAGCCACTACCATATTTCTACATCTAACTATGATGAATAGTGGCTTGGTATACCAATTACCTTGCCCCCTAACTCCTTTAGTGAAAAGGTTGTCTAGTTAATAGAAAACTCAGTTTCTTAGTAGAAATACCCTCAAAGAACTTAACATTGCAGAGTATCTTTGCCAATGCTTCCTAATGTAGCTTATAGGAAAATAAGAACCCTATTAGGGAAATATGGGTTGGGACCATTAGCTAATTAGTTCGTGATTTTATACACTAGCTTTCATAATCTTCATGAAGGAGTTTTAGCCTTCATCCTTCTCCTCCACTTCCAATAGCTTCTTAGATGCTTCTTTGATCGCAATTTTCCTTTTAGCATCTTCTATTAGGTCATATACTCTTCCCAATCTGGTTAACTAGTTAATCATCAATAGTAAAGTATTTTGAGCCCAATTCATGGCTTAGTAGTTTAGGGTGACGCTTTGTAGTTATCTAGTGAAACAAGCATGTTGTATGCAAACCTCTTAGGTTCGGTTATAATCTTATCTTGCTCATCTTTCTTCTAGTACTCAAACATGAAAGACTTGGGGTCTACCTCTATCACGCCTACCATCTCTCTAGGCTTTCCTTCCTTACCCTTAGAGTTACCCTAACTAGTAAGCAGTGCATCTACATGCACTCTGAGTATAATTAAATAATCTATCAAATACTCAATTTTTCTAAATGCCTCTTTTAACATGTCAAAGTAGGATCACCTACCAAATATCTTTACCTTAACTCTTCGTATGTGCAATTCTTTGTGGCTTGGGTTCCAACATGGCTTTAATCTCCTCTTCCTAACTTTCCCTTCTCTAAGTAGTTGATAAATTGCAAGATTGGTTTAGTTCATATCCCTAAGGTTCCTTATATCATGTAGGTGACCTGCTTTCTTTAAGTTCCATGCAACTTGCTTAACGGAAATGGGGAGCTCATCTAAATCTATCTCCAATTTAGGCTCTTTGCAATAATCATGTTGATAGAAGGCTTGTGGTTTAGTAAAGGCTTGTTGTTGACATTTAGTGTTAAGGTTTCCATGAATTTTAATTAGACCAACTTGGCATCTATAAGGTCTTGGTTCTTATTCATGAGCCTCTAGCAATTGCCAATGGAATGCCCCTCTAGCCTTAAATGATACTCATAGTGAAAATTCTAGTTATAATCTCTTAGCTCATAGTTGTCAAGAGGCACTTCAAAATTGAGTAAGTTTTCATCCTTGAGAATCTAACTTAATAGAATAGGAATTTTGGTAAACTGTCTTTTATGCAGGCATTTGTTTGGGTCTTTACTCCTAGATTATGGGTGTCTTTTGACTAGTTCGAATGGTCACATGAGGTGTTGTTTTGATATAATTCCTTGTTGTCATCATATGGGCAATTGTTTCCTTACTTTTGCCTATAGACTTTAGTTGTGTGGGTTTCTTTTCTATTTTGTTAGTAGTGAGAAGCTTTCTTAAGGTGACTACCTCTTTAATTTGACAACCTGCATCCACTATTTTTTATGAAACTAGATGAAGTGTGCCTTACTAAGGGCTAGCAATACAACTTCCCCAGAGCATTGATAAACATGCAAGTTAAGTCCTTTTCTAATAATGGAGTGGTCACCTTTACAACTATGCTCATCCAACATTGTGCATACTCTTTAAAGGAATCACCATTTTTTTTTTGTTTTCTTTTTTTTTTTGGCGCATACTGTTCAAATTTGAACTAATAAGGTTACTTTGATGTTGAATTTACATTGATTATAGAATGCCTTAGCTAGCTTATCATATGTATCTACTTCACTTAAGTCAAGTTGGGCATACCGTGCTAGAGTTGGGCTAATTAGGCTATGTTGGAAGGTTTGCACCATAAGTTGCTTATATTTAGTATATTTGCCAATCTTTTTGACATAAAGCCAAGCATGGAGCTTTTAGCAGCTTGTAGAATCATACTTCTTGAAGTTAGGAGTCTTAAATTTCTTTAGAAACTCCTACTCTTCATAAATAGACAAGTTAACTAGGCTTATTGTCATGCCCCAAGGGGTACCGTAGTCATAATAGCTTGCCATGTACTATACTTGAAGTGCACGATTAGTTGCATTCTAGTACATATAAACTTTAACATGGTCAATAAGGCATTGTTACTCTATAAACCACCATAAAGATAACAATTTTGCAAATAATAAGGTTAATATATAATTAAAGTAAAACATAGAGTTCTACATATATAATAAGTGGAGAAATAAGTCTACATAATTAATATTACATTCATCCGAGAAGATTCTATTCAATATTAAAAATATCTATTCTAGTAGTCTTCGTTCTCACTTGCCTATCTAATATTATCTTGAGGATTCTCATTGCTGGATAAATTCTATTAAGGTAAAACCAATACAGTGCCTGCAAAAAGAGAAAACTGTGAGGGGTGTAAGCTACATCCAGCTTAGTGAAGTCCCAACACAAAACTACCTTTCATGTAAGACAAATAAGTTATTATTTTAATGCATGAATGCATGAACAAACATATGCCAATCATCACATGTAGTATACTTGAAACTACATGAAGTTTAAGGATATTTCTAACCAATATACCCCTCTTTTAACCTTGGGTTAAGGATCTTTATGAAATTCCATTAGAGTTCGGGTTATCAATTTCGTTACACTAGTACACATCCTTAGCTACACAAAACTTAAAGCTATGCTCTATATATCAATAATTATGCTGGAAGAATGATCTTCTAAGCAAGGACCTGGGACAAATCAAAAGAAAATAATGTTTTCCCTATCTACACAGCTCCAGATGCATGCACCTAAAGAAGAATAATGAACTCAAATTCATACCAATACACGATGATCCTCAAGTCATTAAAAAGGTACTAAGCATGATCCATTTCAAGTTAAGATTTTTGCTATACTTAGCATATATTAAAAGGTGACCAACAATTTGTAGACACATAATCAACTATAAGAATAACCATGAATACAAGCAACTTTACTTTCTTTTCCTTTATGTCTCATCAATAAAACATATAAACTAAATCAAACACATACATGGGTTCACTAATATTCAACTTTAGGTGCTACTAAAGTTACAAACACAAATTATGTGGCAATCATCGTTGGTACTCACCTTGTCATTCTTTTCAAGGATCATAATAATCCTCGAGTAAAACCAGGAAATCTTATAAAAAACTTATTTGAACATAGAGAAATATGTACACATAAGAATAACTACGTTTAAGATAAACTATTCTAACATCCCATTGCTAACCCCATATCTTATTAAAGTTTTTTAGAGTGTTTTAGTATTGAGTCCTTTGTTTAGAGATCAGTTTGTTGTTAAGGTTAACGCTTAGGTCCTTGTTTAGGAAAAGTCCTATTCGTGTCATAATAAGGCAAATATATGTCCAAGGATATGTGAAGAATATGTTTAAGAATATTTCCAAGAATATGTCTAAGAATAGGTCAAGAATATGTCCAAGAAAGTTCAATCGGTCACAAATAGTCATAGATAGTCATAAGTCCTCAAGGTTCGAATCATAACCTTAAAAAATACCTAAAAATATTCTAAATGAAAGAAAAATAGAATATGATGCGAACCCTAGGCTGAGATGAACCTATAACCCAATCAGATGGAAAAGAACCTTAGGATTGTCTTGAAAATAAGAATAACTAAACTTGACCTTAATTGCAATCTTGATTAGAACTAGATTTATAACAAGGATTTGATCGCCACAAGTTGCCTTGATAAGATTATATTATTGGAGATGCTTGATAAATGGAAAGTGATCTCTTCATCTCTTAGATTGCTCACTTTGGCCAACTTCAATGCTTGATCTAGATGATCTTGAACAAGTCCATTTAAAGCCTACTCCATGCGTTTCATCCTTGCCCTTGTCATTGGTCTTCCAATTCCTTGCAATGGATCATTGGAAAGCGTTGGTGCAAGCTAATTCCTATCATTCCCTCCCTCTTCAAAAGGATTCATCCTCAAATCACCTACATCATACAAAGATAAATCAACAACATTAAAACTAGCACTCACGTTACCATAGTTGCTTAGCAAGTCAATCTTGTAGGCATTGTCTTTTATCCTTTCTAACACTTGGAATGAGCCATCTCCTTTAGGTTGTAACTTGGATTTTCTTTGTTTAGGAAACCTTTCTATGTGGAAATGTACCCAAACCTAATCTCCAAGCTAAAAAACAACCTTAATGAGCCCTTTATTAGCTTACCTTGCCTAATGCCCATTCTTCTTGTCTATATTAGCATGAACTTTAGCATGAAAATCTTGAACAAAATTGGTCTTCTACTTACCATCCAAATTAGCTTATTCATTAGTAGGCAAGGGTAAGATATCTAAAGGAGTTAAAGGATTAAAACTGTACACAATCTTAAAAGGTGAATATAACATAGTGGAATGAATAGTTCTATTATATGTAAACTCAATATGGGGCAAATAACTTTCCCATTGTTTCAAGTTCTTTTGAATGATAACAAGCAACAAAGTATTAAATGTCCTATTAACTACTTCAGTTTGACCATCTATTTGGGGATGTGCAATAGTTGAAAACAAGAGTTTAGTCCCTAATTTATTCCATAAGGTACTCTAAAAATGACTTAGGAACTTAACATCTTGATCACTTACTATCGTTCTAGGAAATCCATGCAAACGTACTATTTTCTTAAAGAAAAAATCAGCAATATAAGTTGCATCATTGGTTTTAGAACATACAATAGAATGTGACATCTTACTAAACCTATCAACAACAACAACAAATATGCCATCCTTACCACTTTGATTCTTAGGCAACCTAATCACAAAATCTATAGAAATATAAATCCAAGGTTGATTAGGTACTGGCAATGGTATATAAAAACCTTGTCACTTTACTTTAAACTTTGCTTGTTTACAAGTTATACACTTATCATAGACAGATTGCACATCATACATAATCTCAAAAGGTGAATATGACATAGTGGAATGAACAGTTCCATTATATGTAAACTCAATATAGGGCAAATAACTTTCCCATTATTTCAAGTTCTTTTGAACGATAGCACGCAACAAAGTAGTAAGTGTCCTATTAACTACTTCAGTTTGACCATTTGTTTAAGGATGTGCAATAGTTGAAAACAAGAGTTTAGTCCCTAATTTATTCCATAAGGTACTCTAAAAATGACTTAGGAACTTAACATCTCGATCACTTACTATCGTTCTAGGAAATCCATGCAAATGTAATATTTCATTGAAGAAAAAATTAGCAATATATGTTGCATCATTGGTTTTAGAACATACAATAAAATGTGTCATCTTACTAAACCTATTAACAACAACAAATATGCCATCCTTGCCACTTCGAGTCTTAGGCAACCTAATCACAAAATCTATAGAAATATAAATCCAAAGTTGATTAGGTACTGGCAATGGTGTATAAAAACCATGTTGCTTTACTTTAGACTTTGCTTGTTTACAAGTTATACAGTTATCACAGATAGATTGCACATCATACACAATCTCAAAAGGTGAATATAACGTAGTGGAATGAATAGTTCTATTACATGTAAACTCAATATAGGGCAAATAACTTTCCCATTGTTTCAAGTTCTTTTGAATGATAGCACGCAACAAAGTAGTAAGTGTCCTATTAACTACTTCAGTTTGACCATTTGTTTAAGGATGTGCAATAGTTGAAAACAAGAGTTTAGTCCCTAATTTATTCCATAAGTTACTCTAAAAATGACTTAGGAACTTAACATCTCGATCACTTACTATCGTTCTAGGAAATCCATGCAAATGTAATATTTCATTGAAGAAAAAATCAGCAATATATGTTGCATCATTGGTTTTAGAACATGGAATAAAATATGTCATCTTACTAAACCTATTAACAACAACAAATATGCCATCCTTGCCACTTCGAGTCTTAGGCAACCTAATCACAAAATCTATAGGAATATAAATCCAAAGTTGATTAGGTACTAGCAATGGTGTATAAAAACCATGTTGCTTTACTTTAGACTTTGCTTGTTTACAAGTTATATACCTATCACAGATAGATTGCACATCATACACAATCTCAAAAGGTGAACGTAGTGGAATGAATAGTTCTATTATATGTAAACTCAATATAGGGCAAATAACTTTCCCATTGTTTCAAGTTCTTTTGAATGATAGCACGCAACAAAGTAGTAAGTGTCCTATTAACTACTTTAGTTTGACCATCTGTTTGGGGATGTGCAACAATTGAAAACAAGAGTTTAGTCCCTAATTTATTCCATAAGGTACTCTAAAAATGACTTAGGAACTTAACATCTCGATCACTTACTATCGTTCTAGGAAATCCATGTAAACGTACTATTTTCTTGAAGAAAAAATCAACAATATATGTTGCATAATTGGTTTTAGAACATGCAATAAAATGTGCCATCTTACTAAACCTATTAACAACAACAATTATTCTATCCTTACCTCTTTGAGTCTTAGGCAACCTAATCACAAAATCCATAGAAATATCAATCTAAGGTTAATTAGGTACTGGCAATGAACCATGTCGCTTTACTTTAGACTTTTCTTATTTACAAGTTATACACTTATCACAAACAGATTGCACATCATGCTTCATGTTAGGCTAATAAAAATGCTCATGCAATATGTCTAAAGTCTTTTGCACATCGAAATGTCTCATTAAACCTCCTCCATGACACTCTTTAACTAGTAATTCATGCAAAGAACACATAGGTACACATAATCTATCTTTCTTGAACAAAAATCCTTCATGTCTATAATTCTCTCTATGTGCACATTTAGAACATACATTCCATTCTTGGTAGAAATCAGCATCATTGATGTATTGATGTGCCTAAAACCAAGTTTAAGTAGATACAAAACCACTTTGAAAGACAATCATATAATGTCAATCAAATTAGCTTCCAATTACGCTAATCCTCAATGTTTATGAACCAATTCTCAAATGTTGACGAGTTCAATCTTAAATATCCAAATGTGATTAGCTTTAATACCAAAAGATGATGTGCCTAAAAGGGAGTTTAAGCACATGCAAATGAACCAATTTACAACCCTTAAAGGATAAGATCAAAATTGGTTCAAAGTGAGATAAAATTGCGTGAACCCTAATTGATGGAATATGATCCGAATGATAAAAATCAATGAGATTAAATCACAAAGATGATAATTCTCAATTGAATCACGTAATCAACTTAAGTTCCAATAGAATTCTAATAAAAAAATCAATAATAAAATCGTGATCCCTCCTCACAACAAGGACAATCCATGCAACACAATGTATAGTAAAATTGATGGTACTAACAAGGGACAAAACCAATCAATTATATATAATGACAAGAGAGGATATAATCGATGCCAAATTCAGATCAAAGAACCAACCTAATCAACCTTAGATATGACTCACTAGTGATGAAAAGGAAAACACAATGTAGGGAATTAATATTACTTACAATTCTCTATGTTGTAACTTGCCACAATTCTAATTTGTGGATTGAAATTGATAAGAGCTAATGAAATCAGGAAGAACCCTAATCTCTCACACGAAAAGTGTTTGCTGCAAATTTCAAGTCTCATCCCCAAAACCCTACTTAAGCAAGTATTTACACTTGCTCCCTTTAGGGTTAAAATGTCTACAAAATTACAACTATGCCACTTTAGGGTGGCCGGTCCTAAAAGCACCAATTACAACCACATAAAAGTGTCAAAAAACTTACAAAATAAATGGTTCCAAGAAAATAATGAACAAATAAAAATAGCCTTCAATATGCTAGCTCTTTAATAGGGTTTGTCAATCCAGCTCATCGCCGGTTTAGGTTGGTCCATGGATAACCCATAAGCTGAGTCTTAGTGAGTTTGTCCATCGCCTTGTAAAGCCAAATAAGTGTGCCTGTTGGAATACACAATACAAGAGTAATAGAAAAGAGGTTAGTATATAAAAAATTCCGGGGTCGAGTTATTCAAAACGGACCCTCATCACTAAGATTTGAAATCCTTTGGTTCTTGCCCTAATGATAGGTCTTGTAGAATTTTGATTCCTATCATGTATAAATCTTTAATGAACTCAAAACCAAGTAATTTAGTTTGAAAGGAAGTAAGCAATACATACCTTCTAGATAAAGCATTAGCAACAACATTTTCCTTCCTATTCTTGTATTTAATCATATAAGGAAATGTTACTATGAACTTCAGTCACTTAGAATGTCTTTTATTAAGCTTACCTTGGGATTTCAAGAATCTTAAGCTTTCATAATCAGAATGAATAACAAATTCCCTTGGCTACAAGTAGTGCTGCCATATTTGAAGAGTTCTTACTAATGTATACAACTCCTTGTCATAGGTAGGATAATTCAATGTTGCCCTACTAAGCTTTTCATTGAAAAAGGCAATCGTTTGGAATCCTGAATTAAAACAACCCTTATTCTAACCTTTGATGTATCACATTCAACCTTAAAAGCTTTATTAAAGTTAGGTAAACACATCAAAGGTGTGTTAGTCAATTTTTCTTTCAAAGTATTGAAAGCTTTCTCATGCACTTCTCCCCACCTAAACACAACATTCTTTTTCACAAGTTCATTTAAAGGTACTATAACAAAACTAAAGTCCTTTACAAATCTCCTATAGAAACTTGCTAAGCCATGAAAACTTCTTACCTCACTTGCTTTCGTAGGTATAAGCTAGTCTTTAATCGCCTTAAACTTGTCTTCATCTGCTTTTATTCCCTATGAGCATACAACAAGTCCAAGGAAAGCAATGGATTCCATATAAAAATCACACTTCTGCAATTAGCATATAATTTATTTTCCCTTAAAGCACTCAAAACAACACGTAAGTGTTTAACATGATCATCCAATTTTTTGCTATACACTAAAATATCATTAAAGTAGACTACAACAAATTTTCTGATGAAAGAATACAAAACATGATTCATTAAACTCATAAAGGTGCTAGGTGCATTGGTTAGGCCAAATGGCATGACTAACCACTCATACAACCCATATTTTGTCTTAAAAGCAGTTTTCCATTCATCATCTTCTTTTATGCGAATTTGATGATAGCTACTTTTTAAATCAATTTTAGAAAACAGACATGAACCATACAACTCATCAAGCATATCATTTAACCTAAGGATAGGATATTTGTACTTTATGGTGATCTTGTTGATGGCTTGACAATCAACACACATGCACCGTGTTCCATCTTTCTTGGGAACCAAAAGCATAGGAACTGAATATGGGTTAAGACTCTCTCTCACAAATCCCTTTTGCACTAGCTCATCTACCTGCCTTTGAATCTCTTTTATCTCTTCTGGATTGGCTCTATAAGTAGCCCTATTAAGGATTGATGACCTCAGAATGAAGTTAATTCGATGCTCAGCACCTCTTAAAGGAGGTGTCCATGTAGAGTGTCTTTAGGAAACAAATCTTCAAATTCCTACAACAAAGACATAACCATACTAGGCCAAGGGGAGTTAAGATCGTTTGTTGAAAAATAAACATTCTTGTACAAAAGTACAAGTGATTGTTGTCTTGCCAGCATAGCTCTTTTAATCTCTCCTTTTGTAACAAAAGCACTCATTTTCATACTTCTCTCCTTATTTGATCTCTACACTTTGAATTTTTTGTCTCTTTACTGCTTTTTCCACTCTTTTGCATACATTACTTTTTTATCACTCTTGTGCACTCACTTTGTTTTCTCTTAATTTGCACTCTTTAACTATCTTAACATGATCCTTATATGCCTCCAAAGGTTTGACAGGTGTTAGTATAATGAGTCGATTATTTATCACAAATTTGTATACATTCTTGTACCCATTATGAGTGACATTCCTATCAAACTGCTATAGATGCCCCAAAAGTAGATGTCCAACATGCATTGGTGTGATGTGCCTAAAACCAAGATTAAGCACATACAAAATCCAATTTGAAAGACAAACAAATAATGTCAATCAAACTAGTCTTAATCATATGAACAATGGTGTCAAATCTCAATGTTTATAACTAATTCTTCCAATGAGGATGTGATCAATCTTAAGTATCCAAATTAGATTGCTCTAATATCAAAAGATGATGTGCGCAAAACCACTTTCAAGCACAATCAAATGACTCAAGAAAAACAATTCTCAAGTCTCATACAAACCAGTTCAATGGACTAGGAAATTGCGTGACCCTAATGGAACTTTGATGAAATCCAATGGTTCAAAGATTCAATTAACTCCCACTAATGGTCAATTTCACTAATCAACAATAAGAACAAGAGAATTACACGTGAAATGGATGAAAAAGACAAGCATAAAAACCGTGATCTCAAATCCTTCCAACAATGCCAATTCACGCCAATCACTAAAGAGCATTCAATCTCAATGAACAATCAACCTTACAAGATGATTATCCACAAATTACAATCACCAATAAGTCCAAGAAAGATTCAAATCTACCCTAGATATGACTCACTAGAGAAGAAATGAACATACAATAAAGATGAATCGATATGACTCACAATTCTCCTTTGTCGCACTCGCCACAATTCCAATTCTTAGGTTGAAATTGATAAGAGGTTTGAACTAAGGATGAACCCTAATTCCACACGTGAAAGTGCTAGGTTATTTATGCAAAATATGGCCTCCTCAAATCCTCTTCTAAGTAAGTATTTATACTTGCTACTCCTAGGGTTAGAAAGTGGTCAAAATTACATGTTTGCCACTTTTAAGGTAGCTAGTCCTAAATGAAAATTACAAGGAAATGAAAGTGTCCCAAAATGATTACAACATAAATAGTCCATGCAAATGAAAAATATATAAAAGAAATTGGTCTTCAAGATGTCGGTCTTCAATAGGATTCATCGGCCCAGCTCATCACCGGTTCAGGTCAGTCCATGGATAACCTACAAGCTGAGTTTGAGGGAGTTTGTCCATTGCCCTATAAAATATGATAAGTGTGCCTGTTGGAAAACACAATACAAGAATAATAGAAAAGAGGTTAATTTATAAATAATTCCGGGGTCGATCTACTCAAAATGGGCCCTCATCACCAAAATTTGAATTCCTTTAGTTCTTTCCCTAATGATAGGTCTTATCGGATTTTGATTCCTATCATGGTGCCACATCACAAAGAACTTCATCCTTGTAATTACCAATGGAAAATGCAACTAAAACTTGCTTTGTCACCTTAAGTTCACCACATTCATTCAACCATTGCAGCTTATATAGTCTAGGATGCTTCAGTGTAGTAGATGCAATTTCTCAACCATTAAAGAACTTGCAACATTGGTGCAGCTACCGCTATCAATAATTAAGCTACATACCTTACCACTTACATGGCACCTAATATGAAAGATGTGCTCATCCTATTCCTCATCAACATCTTCCCTATGTTATATGTTTAGAGCACGCCTAGTGACCAACATCTTTCCTTTTACATGACCCTCTATATTAACATCACTAAAATCTTCCAATGGTAGCATCTCTTCTTCAATTGAACTGATACTCTCTACATCACCATTATCTAAAATAACCACAATCTTCTTATTTAGACATTGAGATGCAATGTGCCATAATCCTTGACACCTAAAACACTTTATATCACGTGATCTAGAAGAGGATTTAGTTTTGATTTTACCTTTAGAATCAACAACTGATTCCTTAGCCTTTGCATTTTCCTTTTGCTTAAAAGCATCCTTGCTATTCTTCCAATTTAACTTCCATGAAGAGCTAGAAGCGGAGCCATAGCTGGAGGTACCCTTAGACTTTAATTGCCTCTCTACCTTGATAGCCTTATGTAATAATTCCTCCATCTCCACATAATGATGCAACTCCACCATATCGGTTATCTCTTTATTCAGGCCATTAACAAATATAGCCATTGTTGCCTCATAATCTTCTTCTATGTTAGCCTAAATTAGAGCTACCTCCATCTCCTTGTAATAATCCTTAACTCCCATTGAGCCTTGAGTTAGCCCCTACAACTTCCTATACAAGTCTTTATAGTAATGACTAGGTATAAACCTTTTTCTCATCACCACTTTCATCTCTTTCCATGACCTAATGGGTCTCTCACCATTTCTTCCTCTACTAACCATAAGCTGATCCCACCAAATACTAGCATAATCAGTGAACTCAACTACTGTTAGTTCAACCTTTTTCTCCTTAGAGTAATTATGACAGTTGAACACGGGTTCTACCCTTCTCTCCCACTCCAAATACAACTTAAGGTCATTATTCCCTTGAAAAGTAGGGATTTTCATCGTAATGCTCCCCAAATTACAATCTTGTTTCTGAACACCCCTTTCACCTCTCTTAGAACTAGTCACATCAACATCGGACTCCTCATCTATACTCCTTCGAAAAGATTTAGGCTTAGAGGGAGATTCAAGATCATCTAACCTCCTATTCAGAAGTTTAAATTGATCTTGGATAACCTTCATAAATAATTTCATATCAAAATACACATTATCTCCTCTACTATTCATGTTTCATAACCTGCAAAAAGAGTTTTGGTAAAAAACGGAATTTTCCTCTCAAACACTCCCTCATGTGTTTACACTAAAAAATATGGATTCGAATCACTCATGTATCGCTCAAATAATTTTTTTTTATCCAATAAACTTCTCCTTACAAGCTCTTTAATAAGAACATTATTGATGATCCTACTAAACAACAAGTAACAGCAAAGAAAGAAAAAAAGGAATAACTCTATTTATATTTTTTTTCAATTTAGATTTTGCGATAAGTATTGGTTGCACAACTCAATTCTGATTTTTTTTATATATACGAATTTCTCTTTTTTTATTTTTGAAAGCAATAAGAAGATGAAACATAAAAAAAAAAAGAACGAAAGATAACAATGAAATAATCAAAGGATAGGTAACACATGATTTTCAAGAGCTAAAGCTCTGATACCAATTGATATGAACCGTAGGCTAAGATGAACCTAGAACCCGATCGGATGGAAAAGAACCTTAGGATCGTCTTGAAAACAAGCATAACAAACTTGACCCTAATCGTAATCCCAATTAGAAGTAGAGTTATAACAGGGGTTTGATAATTGTAAGTTGCCTTAATAAGATCATATTGAGTTCTTGATAAAGAATAAAGAAGAATTCTTCAATTTCATAAGAATGGTGGTTCCTCCCTTCAATTTAGCCCCAAAAGACTATTTATAGTCTTTATAAATAAAGGAAATAAATGATAAAAGAAAACACAAAAATGGAAAATAAAGGCTAGCTTTCAAAGCCAACCAAAGGACAGCAACCTAAAATCCTACACTGGCCAAGTAGGCCGGCGGCCTACATTTTCAACACTAGTAACCTGATATGCCTTAATTTGATTAAAGCATATACACTTAAACAAGGAAGCAAATCCGGATCAACAACCCTCCAAATGGCGTGAACCCTAAATCCTTTATAATCCAATTTGTAAATCAATTAATCTTAACACCAAAAGATGATGTGCTTAAATGGATCAAGCACACAACACAAGATTAATTGGAAATCCAATGATCACAAGACTAAAAGTGGCATGAACTACTTATGCAAAAGCCTCCATGCAAATGATGAATTCCACTAGCAATTGAATAATTGCAATCAACAAGACAATATAGGATCCAATTTCCACTAAATTGTAAATAATATAATGATACAATTGACCCTACAATTGACGTGAAATCAAGAACCAAAAGAATACAATCTTAATCAAAACTAGATATTACACACTAGCATGAAAAGGAATCAACTAAGGAAATGATATGACTCACAAATCCTTTAGTTGCTACTCGCCATAATTCCTTGAAGAATTGATAATAGTCTTATGAAATTTTGGGTAAGAACCCTAACTCTCACAAAAATGGGCTGCAAAGTGTATACTCTCAACTTCTCCCCAAACCCTACTTAAGCAAGTATTTATACTTGTTCCCTTTAAGGTTAAAATAACTAAACAATTACAACTATGCCACTAAAGGGTGGCCGGTCCTAAATCCTCAAAATACAACCAAATAAAATGTCCCAAAAGCTTACAAAATAAATGGTTTAAAGAAATAAATTACAAGTACAAAAGATAATAATCTTCAAAGACCCGGTTCGTTAAGTTAATGTTGATCACAATGGGCCATTGGATGTGAATCCGATGATGTCCCTAATTTGACCAATAGTGAAGTTCATGTGGCATCCCGTGAAGAATGATCATTGTACCTGCTAGATTATCATTTAAACTTTTATTAGATAAAAAAAATATATGTATGCGTGCAAGTGATTTGGATCATCATCCAAATCAAGTTCCCTGTCCATCAAGATCGCTGGGTAGATTCCCATCATGTCCTTGGGCCTCTAAAAGATTTGCCCTCAAATCTAGAGGGTCACTTCTTGGACTAAACCCGGATGCCTTTGTCGCCCTATTTTCCCGATTATTAGATGAAACAGAAGTAGTCCTGACCTACTATTGGAAATTGTGTACCTTAGATAGAGACATAGGTATCAATACTATTCGAGACCCTCCCTTTCGAAACATGTAGGTGTTTTTTAAACCATCATGCAACACCTTTCTATCAAACATCCAGGGTCTACCCAATTGTAAATGAAAGGCATACATGGGAATCACATCACACAGGGTCTCATCATGATATTTCTTTCCAACACTCATTGGCACCTTTGCCCTTTATGTAACATGCATACTACCTTGATTGTCCAACCGATGCAAGTTATTAGGGCTAGGATGTGGACTAGTAGATAGTTGTAATTTGTCTACCAATGCAGCAGATATGACATTTGTGCAACTACCAGTATCTATGATCAGTACACAAAGGTTACCTCTGATCCTGTAAGAAGTGTGGAATATGTTCTCTCTCTGTTTGTTCTTAGCATCAAGAGATAAAGTCAGAACCTTACGTAATACATTAATTGGTAAATACTGTTCAGCTGTTCCCTCCTCATGTGTTTCAATAGTTTGATCGTCATAATATTCTTGCGATGCTATAGACAAGTTTGTAGGCTCGACTAGTTCCTTCTCATCCTCATCCTCATCCTCCTCTCCAAAACCCTCCATAATTGTTATTACTCTCTTATTAAGACACTGTGCTGCCATATGCCCAAATCTCATGCATTTAAAACATTTAATTTGGCACAATTTCCCACTAGTGGTTCCTGGTACAGTCTGCCTAACATCAGGTACTATTACCTCTTTACCTTTTCCAAAGATCATGTTCTCCCTATCTGTGCTAGGGATAGCTCTGTCCACTGCCTTGACTGACTCACCTACTACCTTTGGTCCTCCTGATCGACCATCAGCTCCCATGGGCTTGGTAGTAGCACTAGGCCTGCTATTAGTAACCCTGAATGAGTTGGATTGCCTCTGCCTCTCTACTTTCAAGGCTAGCTATATAGCCTCATCAAGTATCTTGTATCTTTGTAGCTCAACTACATATGTGATCTCATATTTTAGCCCTGAAACAAAGCATGCTAGGGTTTGCTCTAGAGGCTCAACTGACCTACATCTAATCATCATGGTTTCAAATTCCTGCACATAATCATCAATTATTTTGCCTCCCTGCCTCAAAGTCTGAAGACGCATAAATAGCTCCTACCTGTAATGTTCAGGAATGAACCTCTTCCTCAAAACCCTCTTCATACCCCTCTATGTCTGAATTTCAGCCTTACTATCCCTAGGCCTGCTGATCACTAAATTCTTTCACCACAAGGCGACATACTCTATGAACTCAACAACAGCAAGTCGAACTCAGGTATTGTCATCAATTTCATAGCACTCAAAAAAGGCCCTTAACCTTATCCTTCCAGTCTAGATAATCATTTGTTGAACCCTTGCCATCAAAGGAAGGCATCTGCAGCTTCACAGACTCCAATCCCCTAAGTAGCCTAAAATCCCTATTTGGGTAAGGATTAACCCTAAAATTATCATCCCTCTCCTCCATATAAGGGTGATGATCTCCCTCCATTCTTCTACCCAATTTACCTCATCCCACTGCTCCTTCCTTCTGGATATTATGTGGAGCTACTCAAAGTGGTGCTTGAGGATTTACCACTGATGGTTGTGGCATTGTCATCCTATCAATTCTTGTTGCTAATGTAGCAACAATAGTAGTAAGATCCTGGAGTTGATCTTCTAAACTCCTTCTACCTACAGTTTGATGACCATGACCTCCACCAACCTGGCTGTTGGCCTCATTGCCAATTCCCCCATTTACACTGTCATTTGACATTATTATGATTTGATGAAGTACACTCCCACAATTTACAGCATACTCCTTTAACAACACCTAGTCACAAGAACACGTTTAATAACCACACTAATATACAATGAAATCCACGTTGCAAGAGGTCAAAACATAATGGATTAATTCTTAGTACTTTAAGTAAGGTCAAATAAATGACGTACAAACAATCACTTCCATGTAGTTAAGAAATTAAATTCAACTACAAGTGTTTAAGTAATGAGTTCAATTACTTTCACACTTTAATGTTTGTTTTTTAATTCAAATTCTACTACTCAAACTTTCCTTTCTTGCCACGGTTTCACACTATAATAAATCACAATGTGCAGCACCTCACTACACACATAAATGTACAATTTCACACCACCACTCCTTCCCTTATTCACGGTGCAAACACTCACCACCACTACTTACACCACTTGAAATCCCCTTTACTTCAACACACATAAACACAACTCCACACACACACACCCTTCACTAAATACACAAGCACGCCACACACACACACCTTCTACTCATGGTGCAGCACACACACACACACACACACTTCCATACGTTGCACTCCTCCACTTCAAACACAATTTTTGAACTGCAACTTAACAAGGCAGCTCAATTCAAATTCAAATGATTTCAATTATTGCAACCTTTCCACAATTGGTAAGAAGCCACTTTCAAATTTAAATGAACACACGATAACTTCTATCACTTAATGTGTGTTTTGAAAATCAAATAGCTTCCATATAATCCACACAATTGAATTCTAAAAAATTGTACAACTATACTCTTATTTCCGAAAACAACATGTAATGGATTACACTTCCACTCCCTTCACAAATGAGGTAATTTCCAAGTTCTGAATTTTGAATTCAAGAATACACTTCTACTCCTCATCCTTCACGAAAATTACCAACAACAAGGAGCTACAACAAGTCTTTCAAGTCAACTTCAACAAGCAGTAAATTTAACTCCTCAATAAGACAATTATGCAACCTCAATTCACAACACACAATTTCGGATCACAAATTGAAGAACCCTAATTGACCATGAAACAAAATCAACCAGCACTAATCCCTTCTCTTAACTTGAGCTCTAATACCAAAAGATGATATGCCTTAATTTGATTAAAGCATATACATTCAAACAAGGAAGCAAATCCGGATCAACAACCCTCTAAATTGTATGAACCCTAAATCCTTTATAATCCAATTTGTAAATTAATTAATCTTAACACCAAAAGATGATGTGCTTAAATGGATCAAGCACACAACATAAGATTAATTGGAAATCTAATGATCACAAGACTAAAAGTGGCATGAACTACTTATGCAAAAGCCTCCACGCAAATGATGAATTCCACTAGTAATTGAATAATTGCAATCAACAAGACAATATAGGATCCAATTTCCACTAAATTGTAAACAATATAATGATAGAATTGACCCTACAACTGACGTGAAATCAAGAACTAAAAGAACACAATCCTAATCAAAACTAGATATTACACACTAGCATGAAAAGGAATCAACTAAGGAAATGATATGGCTTACAAATCCTTTAGTTGCTACTTGCCACAATTCCTTGAAAAATTGATAAGAGTCTTATGAAAATTTAGGTAAGAACCCTAACTCTCACGAAAATGGGCAGCAAAGTGTATACTCTCAACTTCTCCTTAAACTCTACTTAAGCAAGTATTTATACTTGATCCATTTAGGGTTAAAACGACTAAACAATTACAACTATGCCACTAAAGGGTGGCCAGTCCTAAATCCTCAAAATACAACCAAATAAAACATCCCAAAAGCTTACAAAATTACAAGTACAAAAGATAATAATCTTCAAAGAGCTGGTTCATTGAGTCAATGTTGATTACGGCAGGCCATTGGATATGAATCCAATGATGTCCCTAATTTGACCAATAGTGAAGTTTATGTGGCATCCCGTGAAGAACGGTTGTTGTATTTACTAGATTATCATTTAAACTTTTATTAGATAAAGAAAAATATGTATGCACGTAAGTGATTTGAATCATCATCCAAATCAAGTTCCCTATTTATCAAGATCGCTGGGTAGATTCCCATCACAACCTTTGAAGGCAAAGTCGGTGGCCTTCAATGTCTTCTAAGTAATGATAGCTTTCAAGCTTAGAAATTCCATTTGCTAGTGTTGCTCTAGGCTTGGATCTTCATTATTATTATTAGAGATGCTTGATAAATGGAAAATGATCTCTTCATCTCTTGGATTGTTTACTTTGGCCAACTTCAATGCTTGATCCAGATGATCTTGAACAAGTCCATTCAAGCTCGGGTCAATCCATCACTCATCATCATCATCCTCCTCCTCTTCATCATCATACTCTTCCTCCTCCTCATCTCCTAAATCGACCTCTTCAGAACTAGAGCTTTCTTCTTGTACCTCAGCTGGAGGCTCTATTTGTTGCTCTCTAACACTTATGGAGCGCCTGGGTGTAATCTTAATGCGAGGTCCACCAGTAGACGAACTCGAGATGATGGCCAAAGGCTGATCAGTAGTAAGGGGTGAATGTGTAGCCGGAGGTGGTTGATGTGCAACGTCTTCATCTGAACTTCCCCCACACGAGGGAATAAAGATACCTAATGCATCTCCAATTTTTGTGAAGCAAGAGGACATATACTTTTTCATGCTCTTGATTGCCTTTCCTTGAACTCGTTGTTCCCGTTTTATTTCCTCAATGTCTTCCTTGAATTGTGCAAGAGAGGAAGAAAGACCTCTCCTCTCATTTACAAGAACTTCCATTTTGTGAGGACCTTGTTCTTTAACTGGGACCGGACCAAAGCCCCATTGCTTAAGGACCCCCTCAGTCATGAGTGTTGAAGAACCAACTTTATCATTGGGTGGTTGAGTCGGGAACATCCCCATATTCTTTAGCAATCTTGTAATCTAAGCTCCCACAAATATCCCTTGATCTCTTTTTTTTCTTAACATATTTGTTAAGTTCTTTTGAAGAATCATTGAACATTCTCCTGTAAGCATAACAGGTTCATTCCCATCAATTCTTCGCTTTTTGGTGAGAAGCTCTTTCATGAATTTAGCATATGAAGGCATTTGCTGGAGTGCCTCCGCAAAATGAATGTTGATTTGAAGTTTCTTAAACACCTCTAGGAATTTAGCAAATTGGGAATCTAATTGTTGTTGCTTTAATCTCCCTGGAAAAGGTATAGGAGGAACATAAGGCTTCACCTTTGATGATTATTGTTTTGGTTCCTCTACCTTTTTCTTCCCCTTATCTTTCTTTGAACTTGCTTCTTTTGATTGAACATCTATGTTCACTTTTTCCACTTCCTTACCACTCCTCAACATTATTGCATTGATACCTTAAGTTATAATTACTTAAGGTTGAGTACTAGTCTTATATATATAATTTGATCAAATTCAAGTTTAGTTTACTAGACAAAATCTTAAGGCAAAGACCGAATCATCAGGTAAGGAGTTTAGTGGTGCTTAGTGAAATTAATGGTTTTTTATTGAAATTTCACTAAGTCAAATCCATCAGTTTCATAGAAAAGGGCATCTTATAAATTTATGATGTCTTATCTTCTAAGTTTATCCCAAGTTATATCGAGTCTTAGCTTTAATGCTTTAAGTCTATTCAAGTCTTCCTAGGGGTATCAAATGGAAGACTTAAGTTACTAAGTCGGGTAGAGTCAATTAACTTTATTCGAATTTTACTCTAACTAAGTTGACTTAGGTCAACTTATGGTATATTGAGTTATCTCTAATTCCTAGACTAATCTCAGGTTCATTTGGAACTATATCTTAGACATATCTCTTTATTCAAATCCTATTTGATAAAATTTATTGATTGAAATTTTAGGGTGTTCACCCATCTACTTGAATCCATTAGTTTTGTTAGTCCTAGTTGACAATCAAGAGGAGAGAGAGAATTGATTATTACTATAAATAAAATTGGTCAATTCAAATTAGTTTCCCTTAATTATTATTGGTAGAAATGACTTAGTAGTGGATAAATAACAAATATATATATATTGTTAAAATAAAGGATAAAGCTCAAGAAGAACAAGTAGCGATATATAATGGTTCCACCTTGTGTGTCAATCCACTCTTCTAGCCTCTACCTGCTAGGAACCTAGTTCATTCCACTATATTAAAGAATAAGAAATTACCAAAATGTTTATTACAATCATTTACCCTATAGTCACTTCTTCAATATATCCTAATAACATTACTCTACACTAACACACTCTCTGATCTGCCTTCTCTTAGTCTCAACTAAATTATTGAATTTTAGAGACAAACAAAACTTAGCTTTTGTTGTTGTTGTTCTTTCATATTTTATTCGTCCATTCTACTACTTGTATTTATAAATTTTATGTCCTACAATAAAATTGATTAATAAGGCATCCCTCATCATTCTTCAAATATGCATTTACTATTTTACCATATTTGTCTTCCAATAAATAATTAGCTTTCCAATTTTGTTGAAGAACCCCCAAAAATAATAATCCTTCCTTTAGAGAAACAAGTTAAATATATTACCTAAATACGCTTAATCAGTGGAGGTGGGTCTTGACTTGTTATATTTTTTCATAAAAATTTTATACTATCGGAATTATGGTATTATTTGTGAATAATCTCCCTTTAGATTTGGAATAGCTATTAGTCCATGTTTGTATGGTTGCTTTTGAAAGTCTTACTTCTAAACAACACTTGTATGTTGTAACCAACATCAGAATTCCTTTCTTTTGGAATATATACTCAATGAAAATTTGATAAAAAAAAAATATGATTAAACCATAATCCTTTAACTATCATCTATATCATCCACATATTATTAATATCATTCATATGTTTTGTTATCATCAAAACATTATTCATATTACTAACAATACCTCCTTTTCAATGATGACAAAACACCATATCATCCTATGTTAACCCTATTTTATCCATAAGAATCAATCACCTGTGTACAAGAATTGAACAATCAACAAACTAAATATCTTGTAAATGATTAGCAAACAGTCAGCTACATCATTCAGATATATGAAGTCATTCTAATAATGTTTTAACAAAAATCATTATAATTCATTAATATCTCTTAATAATATCCCCCCTTAACACTTTACTCCTTTATATCTTACTTGTCTCTCCATTTTTGTTTCATTAAAACACTTTGTAGTAATTTACACACGAAAATCAAGCATCTCAAAATAATCATCATTCAAACAATCACCAACAATCATACAGAAATTAAGATAATATCAATACACAATACCATTTAATCCAATAGTATTTTCCTTCTAAAAGAAATTGAGATGGTCATACAGAAAATGAATCTTTAGAAACACATTCATTAAAAGTCAAAATTCATCAATAATGAGATTTAACCAAAAAATTTGAAAAGAATTAGAACATTAAAAGAAAGTCTTTCTTCTTTTCTGCAAAAAACTTGTCTAAATGATCTTTGTTCTTTTCTAAGATTAGTAAGCTTTTGCTCCATCTGGATTGTCAAATCTTCTAAAATCTTTCCCACATATTCCTGTGCTTCAGTTCTTATAGTATCTATATACACATTTATGTTTTCCTTGAGCTCTTCATGTTGTCCTACAAATCTTGGTTGTATTGCAACTTCTAGTTGGGGTTCATTAAGATCAGCAAGTTCTTCTTTTGGTTTAGAGATTTCATATGGTACAAGCCTTTCTAATGTGGTGGCTGAGAAGATCAAGTTTGATGGAAAGCCTTCTTGATTTGAATTTACATTGATAGGAAAGTCATTTATTTGCCTCATCAACTCTTTTGTGTCTATTGACTCTGAGTCTTATTTAATATCTTCTTATTAATTTCTTTCATGAACTTGAGGATTTTTGGGAACAAATTCTAAAGGAGGTTTAGGACATGGCTTAGAAGGGGTATGAGATTGAGGATTTTTAGGAATTAGATCAAGGTTAGATTCAAGAATTTTAGGATGTGAAGATGTTGAGGTGCATTAGATGATCCTTCTAGCCCTTTCCTAGCTTTCTTTGTATTGATTTTCAAAGCTCTTTTAAAATCTAAAACCTTGCTTATTTTTCTCTTTTTGATTGATCCTTTAGCAGCATTGTAAAACTTCCTATCTCTAGTTATCCAAATCTTCCCTTTAACATAAAAACCAAATTTTTCTATATCTAATTTCTATGGTACTCCTAGGTCTCCTTATATCAATGCCCTTATATTTCAATAGCCTTGAAATTAGACTTCCATGAAGTAAACTACTAAAAATAATTAAATGATGTATATGTGCTATCAAGATGCTTACTAGATCTACTAAAAAATCATTAGTTAATCCTAGATACAGCTTGATTTGATGTTCAGTGATTGTGGTAGAGCTACCATTCCTGGGTAAGAAAAATTTATTTATGAGCTTGTGCAAAACTCTAATATAAATTGGAAAATAATTGATACTAGATTTTCTATAGTCAAATGTTATTGGATTTTCCTATCTCATCAACATGATCATGTCTTTTCTACTCATAAACATAAACCTATCGTCACATTCATCTTTTAGACTAAGACATGAGATTAAGTCTTTTTGAAAAATAGCTACTTACACACCCCCTATTGTAGAATCTAGCACATAATCATCTATCAACATATATTCATAGAATTATTTGATTAGATCTTCGTAAAAACCATTCTTATGATCAGCTATATTCTTCCATCCTTTAGAACTTAAGATTTTCTCAAAATCTATACTAGCAGGTTTGAAAGAATTGAAATTTGCATACTATACCTCAACTATTTCTTTCTTGTCCTTTTGGAACTTCTTAGAGGATTCCTCCTTCTCCATGGGTAGTCAACTTTTCTTAGAAGGTGTTTCACCCTTTTCTAAGGATTTATAGGTTTTCACTAACGGTTCTGATGTTCTTAAAACCAAGATTAAGCACATGCAAAACCAATTTGAAAGACAATCAAACAATGTTAATCAAACTAGTCTCAATCATATAAACAATGGCGTCAAATCCTCAAAGTTTATGACTGATTCTTCAACTAAGATGTGAATCAAGAATGAATCCAAGTATGATGATGCTCTGATACCAAAAGATGATGTGCTCAAAACCAAGCCCAAGCACATGCAAATGAATCAAAGAAACAATCTCAACTCACACATATAAACCGGTTCAAAAAGATCATGAATTGCGTGAACCCTAATGAAGTTTTGATGAAATCCGAAGGTCAAAAGATGTAATTAACAATCCAACAATGATAAACTTCTCCAATAAAACAACAATCACAAGAATTCCACGTGAACTACACACAAGAACCTTAAGATCCAATTTCGTAAATCCCTTTCCCACAATCTCCAACTCACGGTTCAAAATGATTAACAATTGTTGATGGTGAATCACAAGTATGATAATTACTCAAATAAACACACTAATTCGAATTGAAACCAATTTAAATCTGACCAAGAAAAGTTCTAATCCAACCCTAGATATTACACACTAGAGAAGAAAAAGAAAACACAACAAGTAGAAATTGATATGACTCACAATTTCAATTGTTGCACTCGCCACAATCTCAACTCTTGGAAATTGAATTTGATAAGATAAAGTGGAACTAGGGAAACCCTAAGCCCTCTCATGAAAATGTGATGTTCAATTCTGAAAATTTTTTGCCTCATCAAACCCTACTATAAGCAAGTATTTATACTTGCTCCCTTTAGGGTTAGAAAATGCACAAAAATTACAACTATGCCACTTTTAAGGTGGCCGATCCTAAATGGAAATTACAATCAAAATTGAAAGTGTCCCAAAAGAAAATTACAACATAAAATGGTCCAAATAACAATTACAAAATAAAAGAAAATAGTCTTCATCATGCGAGCTCTTCCATAGGATTCGTCGGCCCAACTCATCACTGATTTAGGTCGGTCCATGGATAACCCACAAGCTGAGTCTGAGTGAGTTTGTTCATTGCCCTATAAAATATGATAAGTATACCTATTGGAATATATAATACACGAATAAGATAAAAGAGGTTAGTAAACGAATAATTTCAGGGTCGATTTGCTCAAAATGGGCCCTCATTGCCAAGATTCAAAATCCTTTAGTTCTTGCCTTAATGATAAGTCTTGTCAGATTTTGATTCCTATCATCTCCTTAGGCTTTAAAAAGATTTGTCCTCAAATCTGGCAGATCAAATGTAGTAGAGACTTTGTTTTCTCCTAGTAATCCATCTGAAGAAATATCTTTACAGAATCCCAATATCTGAAATACCACAGTAGGCGATTGTTTTCTCTCCTCCATTTCTAGGATGTATCTCATCTGCAACATAAATAAGGACTCATTATCTACTGATGTCTCCCCTGTCTCAACCCATTCCATTGATTTTGTTTCCTCGTTTTCTAACTCATCTGTATGGTGTTGATCCTCATAGCCCCTTAATGGTTGGCCCAACTGCTCACTACCCTCTGAAACCTCTAAAGGTGAACATAACTGTCTCTGAACAGTCTGGCTCTCTGGTGGTCTGCTTGTCTGACTATGATCATCAGGATCCTCTGAAGGTTGGCACATCGGTGTTTGACAAATTTTACGCTCTAAGGGTTGGCTCGTGTCACTAGAGCCCTCAAGAACCTTTGAAGGTTGGCATACCTGCGTCTGCACAGTTTGGCCCTTTGAAGGTTTGATCATGTGGCTATAATCCTCAAGAATCCGTTATGGTTGTTTTATTTGTCTTTGCATCTTCTGGACCTCTAATGGCGACACAGGGGTCAATACTATACATTTACCATCCTTTTTGAACATATAAGTATTTCTATACCCATCATGTAATACCATCCTATCATACAACTATGGTTTACCAAGTAATATATGGGATGTACAAATAGGAAGAATATCACATTCAAGCTCATCACAGTACTTGTCCCCTATACTGAAGGGTATCCTAGCCCTTTGGGTTACATAAAGACTATCCTAATCATTTAACCAATGTAATGTATAGGGTTCAGGATGTGGGATGGTTTCAAGTTTCAACTTAGATACTAATGATGCAGCTACAACATTAGTATAACTACCACCATCAATAATGATTACGCACAAGTTTCCTTATACCATACAAGAAGTATGGAATAAGTTTTCTCTTTATCCCTCATCCTTGGTTGGAAAAGAAATCATATCTCGACGTAATACATTAGTAGACAAATACAACTCACTTGACATTTTTGCTTACTAACTTCAACAACCATAATACACTTCACCACACCACGACAACACACCCTTACACACCTACGGTGCTCACAATCAACCAATATAAGAAATGTTTATTGGTAATTCAAATAAAGTCAAGTGAAATAATTGAAGCACAAATAAATAATTCTTTGTACTTCAAGTAAAGTTAAATAAATGAAGTACACACAATTATTCCTATGTAGTTAAGAATTAAATTCAACCACAAGTGTTAAGTAATGAGTTTAATTACTTTCACACTTTAATTGCTTTGTTTGAACTCAAATTCCACTACTCAACTTTCCTTTTCTTACTTTGGTTTCACACTAATTATCTTCACAATGGGCAGCACTTAAACATAAGCACAAAAACACAACTCACCGCCACAAAACTCCCCTTTTAGCTCACGGTTCCACAATTATTCACGCCACCAACAACAAGTATCTATACAACACACATAAGAACCAACACCAATTACACACACCCTTCACTAAATGTACAAAAACACAACTTTACACACACACCTCTTCAAATCACGGTACACTTTCCCACTTCTACACAAAATCAAACCACAACTTCAAAGTAAAAGGCAACCCAACTTTCAAATTCAAAATGAGCTCAATAAGTGCAAGATTTCACAAATGGTAAGAAGTTATTTCAAATTCAAATGACACACAATTAACTATGACTTAATGTGTGTTTTGAAATTTCAAATTGACTTCTTAATGTACACTTTAATTCTGATTTCAAATATGAAAAATGACAATTGTGATTCCTCCAATTTCTGAAAATGCACACACTACACAATTCCACTTCACAATTATAACACTACTCTTCCCCTTCACGGTTTGCTATCCCTACACTACACTCTCACACTTTAGCCTCAATGTGCAACACCTTACTCCACACAACTCCACAAATTCACACCAACAAATTTAAATGAACCTCCTTAATGCACTTTCCACAAATTGTAAGATTCAATTTCAAATTCAAATGAAATGTAATCAATACCTCAATAACTACTTCAAACTTAAGGGATGTATTTGAATTTCAAATGATTTCCTATTTTTCCACTCAAATTCATATCTAGAAATTGTAAAAGACAATCACAATTCCAAAATTATCAACACTCAATTTACTCTTCTTTGCTTTCAAAATTCAAACTACAATCTTGAAATCATCAACTCTCCATTTGCTCTTCTTTGTTTTCAAATTTTTCCACTTTTCCCAAGTGATCACAAATGATCACAAAGAAACACAACTCTTCCTCACGGCAAGCTCAAGGACACTACGTTGCAACTCCTTCAATCAACACATACAATACGCCACACATTCATACACACACATACATGCCCTTCTACTCACGATGATCTTAACAACACATGAGCTACAACAAGATTTCCAATTCCACTTCAACAAACAACAAATTCAACTCCTCAATAACACAATTAAGCAACTCAATCCTCTACATACATATAATTTCGGATCAAAAGAAATGAAGAACCCTAATTAAAAGTGAAGATCATGAAAATTCCCTTCTCTTAAACCTTAAGCTCTGATACTAAAAGATGATGTGCCTAAAACCAAAATTAAGCACATGCAAAACCGATTTGAAAGATAATCAAACTAGTCTCAATCATATGAACAATAGCGTTAAATCCTCAAAGTTTATGGCCGATTCTTCAACTAAGATGTGAATCAAGAATGAATCCAAGTATGATGATGCTCTGATACCAAAAGATGATGTGCTCAAAACCAAGCCGAAGCACATGCAAATGAATCAAAGAAACAACCTCAACTCACACATATAAACCGGCTAAAAAAGATCATGAATTGCGTGAACCCTAATGGAGTTTTGATGAAATTCGAAGGTCAAAAGATGCAATTAACAATCCAACAATGATAAACTTCTCCAATAAAATAATAATCACAAGAATTCCACGTGAATTACACACATGAACCTTAAGATCCAATTTCGTAAATCCCCTTCCCATAATCTCGAACTCACGGTTCAAAATGATTAACAATTGTTGATGGTGAATCACAAGTATGATAATTACTCAAAATAAACACACTAATTCGAATTGAAACCAATTCAAATCTGACCAAGAAAATTTCTAATCCAACCCTAGGTATTACACACTAGAGAAGAAAAAGAAAACACAATAAGTAGAAATTGATATGACTCACAATTTCAATTGTTGCACTCGCTACAATCTCAACTCTTGGAAATTGAAATTGATAAGAGAAAATGGAACTAGGGAAACCCTAAGCCCTCTCACGAAAATGTGATGTTCAATTCTGAAAATTTTTTACCTCCTCAAACCCTATTATAAGAAAGTATTTATACTTGCTCCCTTTAGGGTTAGAAAATGCACAAAAATTACGACTATGCCACTTTTAAGGTGGCCGATCTTAAATGGAAATTACAATAAAAATTGAAAGTGTCCTAAAAGAAAATTACAACATAAAATGGTCCAAATAACAATTACAAAATAAAAGAAAATAGTCTTCATCATGTGAGCTCTTCCATAGGATTCGTCGGCCTAACTCATCGCTGGTTCAGGTCGGTCCATGGATAACCCACAAGCTGAGTCTGAGTGAGTTTGTCCTTCGCCCTATAAAATATGATAAGTGTGCCTGTTGGAATATATAATACATGAATAAGATAAAAGAGGTTAGTAAACGAATAATTTCAGGATCGATTTGCTCAAAATGGGTCCTCATTGCCAAAATTCAAAATCCTTCAGTTCTTGCCCTAATGATAAGTCTTGTCGGATTTTGATTCCTATCAGGTTCTTCTTGTACTTGTGAGATTTTATTATTATTATTAGACTTGTCATATACTACTACTAGTTCTTTACTGAGTATGTTGGTGAATTGTTGATTCATTATGTGAAAAGATCTTCATATATTTGTTTTATTTTTGGAAACATGGGATTTTACGCCTAAGTTATTTTTTTAGTACATCAAAATTGATGGACTGAAATTGAACTTCTTTTTGGTAGGATGTTTTTCCTTTTATTTTTCCTAAATTCCTTTTTAACCTAGATTTTCAAAATAAATGCTCCCCTTGAATTTGTGATATTAATTTTAAAAATGACCTTTTTTGTGTGTACTGAATCATATTGACTTAAACTATATATCTATACTAACCCTTGTCTTATCAAATATGATGACTACTTTCCTTGAGAATGTAAACAATCACTTAAGATAATTTTAATTTATTGGCAAGAAAAGCATACCTTTTTCAAAGCATAATTGACTCACATCCTTGTTGTAACAATGGAAATTAAATCACTTTAATATACTAATTTAGTAAAATATGATGTAAATTTATAACAAACAATTAAGAGTAACTTTAAAATATTGATATTATTATAACAATCTAAGCATGAGAAAACCTAATAATAATTAACAATTAGCTTTAAAATGCATATGCCAAAAAAAAAAAATCAAATCACATGTCCTATTTCAACCCTTCCCTTCTACTGTAGAGCAGCGTGTCAGCAGATCACATCAGCTGGCCTCCATTACATCAGTTGCTCTGGTCACGTCATCCTTCCCTACTGTCTCCCCTATCCCATGCCTCTTTTGTCCTTCCTTCCTTCTTTCTTCCTTCCTCTCATTTTCATATCATCTCTCGTTGACGCTAATGGAGCCTTGTCCTCTATCCCTTTTCCTTCTCTCCTCGTTCACTCTCTCCATCACTCCCTTTTGAGGGATTTTCTAATGATCAAATTGAACAAGCTCTCTCGGCTCTAAAGGATAGTGCGACCTTTGAGACCACTTTGGATTGGTTATGCTTGAAGCTACCTAGGAATGAGCTTCCTTTGAAGTTCTCTAGGGGTACCTTTGCTCATACACTTAGAGGTGGTTTAATTGGTATACAAAATGCTACCGTGAAAATTGGACTCCATTGAAGACTTCCCCTTCCCCGAGCAATCCAGAAGCCTACGAATTTTCCATTTATGTTAAGGGAGTAAAGGATAATGATACTCTAGACTCAAACCGATAATTGCAAGCATATTGGACTAGGCGATACATGGAACAAGGGGAAAGGGGATGACTTTGAATCGGGGGAAGACCATGCAGCAATTCGATTTCGTCTTTAGCCGCCACTCATTGCATCATCCTCGATGACCCCTGCTCCTACCCCTTTCCGACCTCGTTTTTCTTTTCTTCCCCACCCCTGTTTTTCAACATAAAAACAAAGTAATTATGGTAACTCTCCCAGCAACAGTAGCAACTTCTCCTTTTGCTTCTTTCTCCTTTTCTTTTATGACGAACTAACGTTATTCTCTCTTTCCCATCAACCTATCTACACAATCACTTCCACTTCCACTTCCATTTCCAGTTACTCCTACTCATGTTAGATAGCTCAATGCCATTTGGGATCCCATTTTGTTTACTATAATTGAAGGTTAAGGTTGGAAAGTTGGACAAAGGAAATGAGAAATTATGGGGATGAACCAAGCAAGTGAGGTTTAGGGAGCTAGGCGTGGTTTGTTGCAAAGCCACTTGAGGGGTTGAAGTTTAAGCCTAAGAGGAGGTTAATTGATAGCCCTAGGAGCACCACCGGTGATCGAAGAGTGGAGGAGTTAGTCACCCCTATTTTCGACCAGAGACATATATATATATATATATGGCTATTGTGAGGCCCTTGATTCAGAGTTAGTCATTATAGTTAGATATGTCGTCCATTGTTTCCGGTGTTAGCATCTTTAAATGTGACAAGAAGACATCAGCTAATGAAGTCTCAATGGCATTGATGAATAACATAGCTTTTGAAACAGTGCGTGGTGACATATTACAAGCTCAAAGAGAAAGAACGTTGAATGGTTTTCAGCAACGAATTATTCAGATTGAAGGTTGGAGGTCCTTACTGGTTTCTTTGCTGGAGTGTTGTTTACATTTAGATGATTCCCGGTTGCTTCCCTTTGTGCTTGGAATCAATGGTACCAGAATTGGACGAGTGTTTTAGTACCCTAAAACTAGCAAATATTTTTCTATATTTGGTGCTTAAACATTTTGGTGAGAGGTCGAACAACATTTACAAGACTAGTAAAATTCATCGAGAAGACAATTAAATCAATGAGCAGCCGTGCAGCAATTAGATCTACATATGTTGTTAGAAAATCAATAAGAGCAATTGAGGAGTTCAGGCTGTGGGGCTATTTTGGTTAATAGGGATGAGTTAAGGTTGGCGCTGTAAGTTAACTTGATTCCATAAGGTGTATTTCTAATGGGAATGGAAAACTCTTTGAGGATTGGGCTCTCGCGATATAGGAAGGTGTTTTCCTTAATGTTGATAGTGAGTTTGATTTGGAAAAACATAGTTGCTTGTGGATGGATTGTTGGCAAGAAAGTCCATGTGTTCACATTAAGCCAAATGTAGGTCTTCAAGTCCATCCATATGTTGCCATTGGAAATAAGAATTAAAGTTCGGAATAAAAAATGAGAAGTTGCAAGTGCTCATCACCATCTTGAGTCCATAATCACCAAGGTTGACATATTTAGGGATGCCACAAGTGTCATGGTGAACTACATTGATCTAATACAAGAATAGGATTTGAAATTAAGTACTTGAATATTGGAGGTGGTTTAGGGATAGATTATTATTACAATGGTGCAGCTCTTCCAACACTTAGAGATCTTATGGACATTAAGGAGATTTTGATCTCACATACTTGAGAATTGCTACAAGTGATAAAGAAAGGAGACCTAGGAGAGTGGGAAACTTAATGATATGCTACAATGTTGTGATTGGTTTGATATGTTGTGCTAAATCTTGGTATATTGCATGTGTGTCTTTCTTTGTTTGTTTGTGATTGCAATTGAGATGATTTTATTATTTCCTTAGTCGACCATAAAGTAAAGAAGTTAGGAAGGAAATCATATGAAGAAACCAGTAATTTGGTAAATTACGAATAAATACGAAAGTAATGATATGAAGATTAGAATGGACTATGGGTAGATAACAACTTGCCCTAGTTTGCTAATGCTAACATTACGGATGTAATATCCAAATTTAGCTTAGGTTTCTTAAAATAAATTAATACATGTAAACTTAACTTTTTCTATGCATATATGTATAATAGGTGTACGCATAGATGTATGGGACAAATTATGTATCATTATGTACATGTATAAGGATCTAATTCCAAATATATATATATATATATATATGCTTGGACAAATGATTTTCCTACTATACCTATATATGTTACATTCATACCTATAGTTATACAATCATAAATGAAAGCCTTTATTTTTCAATGCAATAATTTTATCCTCTTACATCTCTTGAGTATACGAGGAAAAATATTTAACAAATTTATCATTCAGTTAAAATACATTTATAAATCTATATATATATATATATATATTATATATATATATTTGTACACGTAGGTATTTGAGGACTTGGAAGGGATTTATACATATGTGGCTTTTAAATGCATAAAACTAAGTACTCGAGAGGTGAAATGACACAGAGGTGTCACAGAATGATAATTGTAAATCAATCCCGAGTGGTTGATTTGACGTTTAAGTGAAAAGGCATAGAGGTGTCAAGAAATGAGGACAGTAGCTCAAACCTAAGGGGTTGACTTAATGGTAGATGAGATCGAACTATGTTATGCTCTTATTGATTGTTCTCATACGATGATTCATTTTAAAATTTATTTAATCATGATTTGTGTTAGGCTTGACTTATTATATTTGGTTAGTCTAATCTTCCCAATTACATCTATGACATGTAATGTTTGATATCTCTTGTCATGATGAGTGTAAATGTAAGGTGTAATTGTTTTGTTTGTGGGATTGATTGGGTTCCTAATGTTTGTCATTGGAATTGTATTCCTTAAAGGCTAATAGTTACTTATTACCTTGAATGTGGATCGATTTGCGATTATATATTGTTTAGTCATCTTGAATCAATTAATTAAAGGATCAAACTCAAATAAAACTGGACATGCATTATATGAGACATTGCATGGACTGAAGGCCATCACTGCTATAGGGCTTGCCGGAAGTAATCAAAGGATTACTGTTCTACTAAGTGTGAACTAAGTGATTAGGGGATTGTCGTGCCTTAACTGTTTCGAGTCGTCCGATCCTTGAGGGTGTTGCTCCGACTGTGCAAAGACACAGGAGCATTGCTCCGACTGATGCAAAGATATAAAAGTGTTCAATATTAAAGTAAAAATATTATAATTATCAAAGTGATAAAATAAATAAACTAGGTAATGAGACCTGGGCATTGATGGTGGCTTCGGAATCCCCAACTCAAGGTCAAGGGGGGTGTAAGCCCTAGACTTAACGTTGGTTACGAAAGATAATGTGAGATGCTGCATTCATATGGTTGTTCATGCATAGTATATGATTTGATAACTTGATTTGAAATTGCTTATACATGTGTAGCATTAAGAGTATTGCACTCTCATTCACTGAGTCGTAGTGTGCTCACCCCTCAACATAACGTTTTGCAGGTAAAAATTATAAAAGCTTGGGATGGGATACGATGTGAAGTGTCGAGAGTTTTTAGAAGCCAAGAACGATGAACTAAGAATTGTAAATGTTAGATTATTTAGATGAAATGTCACTTTTAGGACCTTAATGTAAAATATGAATTGATGAGACTTAGGGTTTTATTCCATTTACTGATTGGTAGGGGATTCCGACTCTCTACGATCTTGGTTGACCGTGGGACATGGAATCCATAGTTATATTTTTTAGGTATGATTATGTGTAATATGATTAGTCATAAATGTAATTAATTATTTAGAGTCTTATGATCTCTAACTTATAAGACGGTTATCATGTAACGGGTGCACATGTGCCATAATAATTTTAGCGGAAACTTCCAGGCCCCCTTTGGGGCATGACGCTTGTTACCTTAAAAAAAGATCTATTCTAACTTACTTGTTGTTCTCTTTTAGAATCCACATAACCTTGGACCTTTTAACGTTTGTGCCTTGAATTTTGCTACATTGATTATTCTTAAAATAAAAATAACATGTGAAGCATTTTTAAAGTACATACCTGAGATTTACATACCTTCTTTGTTTAACATCATCCGATAGCTAGGTTGTCTCCATTGTACTTGATTGTTCCTACTATATTTGTTTCTCTAATTGGTCGTATTGTGTTTGTTTAACCATTTCATGTCAACTTTCCAAACAACTTTATCCTTTTCTTCCATTGTGAAAACTTGTTTGCCTTTTTCTAATACTATCTCGTCTTCTTATGTGTATTCTTTGGCTTTAACAAATACAGTCTTGTTTTTTCATTGAAGCTTTCACCTTTTTCATAACCCAGGCCATACTTGGATAGATTATGTATCTAACTTCATAACATCTACAACTTTTTATCACTTTCATTGAATTTGTTAATATGCTACTCAAATAATGAAATAATTCTTCCATTTGTGTCTTTAAATCACCTATCTCGTTTTTTTTTTTTTTAATTTTGAGTTGTCACTTGTTAACTTTTCTTTTTCATCCCTTAGTGATCTATTTTCTCCTTTCAAATGATCATATTCTTCTACTAGTAATGAATTTGTTTAACTTGCAACTTCTTTTTCTTCTTTTAAAATTTCAATCTCACTTTCTAACCTTTTATTCTAAGCTTTGGCTTTTAATAATGCACTGAGAAGTTCTGAATATACTTTTTTTTTTCTGCATTAGATTCAACAATGAAATCTATTTCCAAAATGGCATTAAAAATAAGCTTTCTTTGAAATTTTCCTTTATGCTTTCTTCTTCATTTTCCAAATCACTCCAAGAAGATATTAGTGACTTATTTTTCTTTTTTTGATATTTTTCAAGCTTGTGTATGAGCATTAGACATTCATATCTAATGTGCCCAACTTTCTTACATTAATAGCACACAAATTCTCCTTTCTCTTTCCTTCTTTCTTATTTTCTTTGCCTTTTGAGGACTCTATTTAATCATTATGCCAAAAGTTTGATATTTTCTTCTTCTCCTTCACCTTTAGTATATTTACTTGCTTTGAGAACTACACCCTTCTCATTTTTTTACTTTTACTACACTAGATTCATAAGCCATCAACTTGCTTTATAGTTAACTCAAGGAGTGTTTCTTCAAATCACATGCTTCCTCAATGGCTATTTTCTTCAAAACCCATTCTTGTGGCAATGTCCTTAGCATTTTCCTAACTAGATCTGTATCACTTATGTTCTTTCCAAGAGAGCTTAGTTCATTGGTTATAGTAGTAAAATAACCAAATTTATTCTTTATTTCGTCATTTGATAAAACTTGAAAAAGTTCATACTACTATAGGAGAAAATTTACTCTTGCTTCTTTGATTGTTTCCATCCCTTTAAATGTATCAGAAATGGTATCCCAAATTTCTTTTGTTGACCTATATAAAGATATTAGATAAAATTCAAAGAGGAAATAAAAGAGAGTAATAGTTTTCAAGGGTGAAGAGTTGATTGATGGTTTTGGTTTTGACTAAAGACTAGCTTGGGTGGTGGTTCGATGGGTAGCCAATGGGATGGCTATGGTGGTTTCTTTGATTTCCTCACTTAAGATGAAACCAAACAAAAGCTTAGATTTTTATGAGTTGAAGGACCTTTAGGAAAGCAAGGATGCCATTGATTTACTTTGAAATTATGTATTGTGTGAGAAATCTTAGAGAGAAGGTGGAGCTGCAAATTTAGGTTTAGAGAGAGAAAGAGCTCGGTTGGAGTGATTGTGAGCTTAGCAATCAATTTCGAAAGTCCCCTCAACTTGAGATGTTTCCCATGAATTTATAGGCGTGCTTAATTGATTTAGATAAGCTTCAAATTGAATCTGATTTTTTTTTAAACAAAAACCATGTTTATCATATCTCCATTTCGATGTTTTTAAAAGTATATTGAAGTTAATCATTAAGATGAGTTCATTTTCTATTAAATATGATAAGATTGCGTGAAGTTTGTGATAAGAACTAGGTAATTTATTTTAGTCCACACGGTGATTTTTTTCCTTTTTCTTCCTCGATTTTCTACCTTTGGTGTTGCAGTTTGAAGGAAGAAGACAAGCATGTGCCTTTCACATGACTCGCTCTAACCAATCACACATTGCCATGTGGCAGGTTAGAGAAAAAAAATTAAGAAAATAGCACACAATTCCTCTTGTAGGACTCGAACCTGTAACTAAGGAGCCCTCTACATTGAATACAGACAACATAAAGACCAGCTGAGCGAGCCATTTTCTTGATTTTCTATTGCAATTAATTTACATATCAATCGACTATCCTAATTGATTTTGTTTTTGAGGTTCTTAAGTTTAATTTAATTTAAAGACCCACATTCCCTTGCTTTTTGAAAATATTCATTTTTTATTAATTTTTTTGTTATTTTTTTACTCTTTTATAATAATTCTTCGTTTTATTTTTGTTTAGTTCTTTTATTATTTTTATTTTTTATTATTATGATTATTTATTTATTTATTATTCCATAAAGTTGGCTTTGTTTTTTATATAGGGGTAAAAATGAAGTGTCTACAGCTACTCCTCTTTATAGTAGAGTTCAGATAAAACTTTACTATAAAGACCAAAAAGACACAATTTTTGCCCTAAATCTTGAATGATATGCCTACTACAAACAAGATAGGACTTTAATGGTTTCCACCTATTAATGTGAATGGACTTTAAAAGGCTACTAGCTACTAATGAGACTAGACTTAAAAATAGAGCGTTACCTACTGATGAGAATGGACTTGAAGAAGATGCCAGCTACTGACGAGCCTAGGACTTAAAATAGGCGCCATCACTTATGGGAATGAACTAAAATAGGTGCTATCTACTTATGAGAATGAACTTAAAATGCCACCTAATGACGAGCTTGGACTTATAAAAGATGCTAACAATTAACAAGCTTGGGCTTAAAAATAGATGCCATCTACTAATGAAAATGGGCTTAACTATGATGCCATCTACTAACAAGAATGGACTTAAATATAATCTCTTCTACTAACGAGAATGGACTTATAAAGGTTGCTAGCTAATAATAAGGCTAGACTTATTATATAATGTCATCTATTGATGGACCTATATAGGTGCTAACTACTGATGAGCTTGGACTTAAAAGAGATGCCAGGTACTAATGAGTCTTAAGCTTAAAATAGATGCTATCCACTTACGGGAATAGACTAAAAAGTGCCATCCACTTATGAGAATGGACATAAATAGGTACCATCTCCTTCGGAGAATAGACTTAAATAGGATGCCTAGCTATTGGCAAGCTTAAACCTAAAAGGATTGCTAGCTACTAACAAGACCAACTTGCTAGGTTGCTACCTATTGATGATGATGGACTCAAATAGGGTGTTATCTACTTACGAGAATGGACTTATAATACCATGCCATCTACTAATGAAAGTAGGCTTAAAAATAAATGCCATCCACTAATAAGAATGGACTTATAATAGGATGCCAACTATTGATAAGCTTAGACTTAAAAGGGTTACTAGCTACTAACTAGACTAGACTTATTAGGTTGTCACCTATTGATGAGGATTGACTTATATAAGATGCTAGCTACTAACAAGCTTGGACTTAAAATCAATGCCATCTCCTAACAAGAATGAACTTAGATAAGATGCTAGCTATTGACAAGCTTGTACTTAAATAGAGTGCCAGTTATTGACAAGCTTGGACTTAAAAGGGGTTGCTAGCTACTAACAAGACTAGACTTATTAAGTTGCCACCTACCAACAAGGATGAACTTATAAAAGATGCCAGCTACTAATGAACCTAAACTTAAATATAATTCCATCTATTAACGAGAATGGACTTATAAGGGTTGCTAGCTACTGACAAGGCTAGACTTATTAGGTTGCCACCTATTGACAATGATGGACTTAAAAAAGATGCCAGCTACTGACAAGCTTGGACTTATAAAAGATGCTAGCTACTAATGAGCCAGGACATATAAAAGATGCCAACTACTGATGAGCCTGGACTTAAATATAATGCCATCTATTAATGAGAATGGACTTATAAGGGTTGCTAGCTACTAACGAGGCTAGACTTATTAGGTTGCCACCTACTAACAAGGATGGACTTAAAGAAGATGCCAACTACTGATTAGCTTGGACTTAAATATAAAGCCATCTACTAACTAGAATGGACTTATATATGATGCCATCTACTAATGATAATGGACTTATAAATTTTGCTAGCTACTAATGAGACTAAACTTATTAGGTTATCACCTACTGACGAGGATAGACCTAAAATAGATGCCATCTACTAACGAGAATGGACTTATAAATATTGCTAGCTACTAAAAAGACTAGACACATTAGGTTGCTACCTACTGATGAGGATAGACCTAAAATAGATGCCATCTACTAATGAAAATGAACTTATAAGAGTTGCTAGCTACTAATGAGACTAGACTTACTAGGTTACCACCTACTAATGAGGATGGACTTATATATAATGCCATCTTCTAACAAAAATGGACTTATAAGGGTTGTTAGCTATTAACTAAACCAGACTTTTGCCACCTACTAACAAGGTTGGACTTATATAAGATGCTAGCTACTGATGAGCTTGGGTTTAAACATAGATGCCATCTACTAGCGAGAATGGACTTAAATATGATGCCATCTACTAACAAGAATAGACTTAAATATAATGTCATCTAGTAATGAGAAGAACTTATATAGGATGCCAACTATTGATAAGCTTGGACTTAAATAGAATGCCAGCTATTGACAAGCTTGGACTTAAATAAGGTTGCTAGCTACTAATCAAACTAAACTTATTGGGTTGTCACCTACAAATGAAGATAGACTTAAAATAGATGCCATCTACTGACGAGAATGGACTTATAAAAGTTGCTAGCTACTAATGAGACTAGAATTACTAAGTTGCCACCTACTAACGAGGATGGACTTAGATATAATGCCATTTAGTAATGAAAATGGACTTAAAATAAGTTCCATCTACTAACGAGAATGGACTTTAAAGGGTTGCTAGATACTAATGAGACTATACTTAAAAGAGATGGTAGTTACTGATGAGCTTAGGCTTAGAACAGATACCAACTATTAATGAGCCTAGGCTTAAAAATAGATGCCATCTACTAACAACAATGGACTTAAACATAATGCCATCTACTAATGAGAATAGACTTAAATATAATGCCATCTAATAACGAAAATGGACTTATAAAAGTTGCTAGCTACTAATGAGAGTAGACTTATTAGGTTGCCACCTATTTATGAGGATGGACTTAAAATAGATGCCATCTATTGACGAGAATGGACTTATAAGAGTGGCTAGCTACTAAAGAGACTAGACTTACTAGGTTGCCACTTACTGACAAGAATGGACTTAGATATGATGCCATCTACTAACAATAATGGACTTAAAATAAGTGCCATCTACTAATGAGAATGGACTTTAAAGGGTTACTAGCTACTAACGAGACTAGACTTATTAGAATGCCATCCTCTAATGGGCTTAATAACATTTTGCCATCTCCTAATGAAAATGGACTTAAATAAGTTGCCATTTACTGATGAGAATGCACTTAATAGGGTGCCATCTACTAATAAGATTGGGCTTAATAGGGCTTTGCCATCTCTTAACAAGAATGGACTTAAATAAGTTGCCATCTACTAATGAGGATAGACTTAAATGGGTGCTAGCCACTAACAAGGCTAGACTTAAAATGGAGTGCCATCTATTGATGGGCTTAATAAGGTTTTGCCATCTTCTAATGAGAATAGGCTTAAATAAGTTGCCATCTACTAATGAGGATGAACTTAAATTTACTAAGGCTTGATTGCTTTGAAAAGCATTTCTTTCCAGGATTTTTTTTTTCTAAAACATTTTGAAAAAACTTATGTTAATCATTTTATTTTAAAACATTGCTAATAAAGGAAAAAGAATCTTTATTGGCTTTGAAAATTGCAAATAAGCAACAAATTTACCCTAATAATCATCCATGGTTTCTAGACTTAGGTCTTGGTTCTTGAAGTCTAATAATTGCATGATGCACTACATGATCATCTCTTAGGTAGTTAGGTCTTCTAATTGCGCAAAGGGGAATTTAATGACTTCAAATATTCTTGCTTGGGGAATAAGTATGCCACCAGTTTAATTGCTTAATCAAAGAGGACTTTCTTGCACTCACTTTTAGGCTTATTTTCACACCTAACTTCTATTACAAAAATTATGGTCTGGCTTGTAGGCTATACATCTTAATCAATCTACTAAGTCTTCTTAAGGACTGTAGCATAGGCTTTTGGTCAATGGTTTAGTAAAGGGGATATGATGCATAGGTTAGTTTTTTCTTAAAAGTGATATTCGCTTCATCCTGGGTTTACAAGTCAAGAACCTTAAGGATAAAACGCAAATGGGCTTACCTTAGTGTCATGAGCAATTATTGCTTGAGATATATTATTTCCTTTTATTAGGAGAGTTTTATGAGTGGTGGCCTCATGGATGGGATTGATAGCATATACTCTATTTCACAAACTACTTAGCTCACATTTTTTCTTTTTCTTTTTTTTTTCTTTTTTCATTCTTTTTTTTTTTTTAACCCCTCTTTTTTCAGCAAGCTTTTGAAAGGATGGAGATGATTCTACCCTAAAATTGAGTGTGATATGTTCTTGGAGACTTTCTTTCATCTTAAAAAAAAAAGTATCTATGACAATGATTACTCTTGAATTGATGCGATTAAGATAAGCATAAGTTAGTTTCATCCTTTTCTCCTGATTAATGCCCTCAACCTCTTGATTGCACCAGTGTAGGGTGGTTCTTAATAGGGTTAATTTTTAAAGAATGTTTCTCAAAATGGCTCAATGGGGTTAGAAGGAGATAGTAGTGCTTAGGGTAGAGAAATGAATGCCTAGCATCACTTTGACCCATGTACCAAATTAAAGACAGACCTCCTTTAAAGAATGAGTCCTAAATTCTTACTATGATGTCACTCAACTCTCAAATGTGTTTAAGGTTTAGTGTTTAGGATATGGTTTGCCTCTTTTCATTTTAAACTTCCAAATGATGAGATACTTTTCCCTTATGCCAATCATCTCTACTTGACTTTCACGTAGTTTGCCTTATACTAGATTGGTTAGATTAAACAAAGGTCCCATTGGCTATTTTAAAAATTCCCCTAATTAGTCACTTGATAAGTCAACTACCTTAGACTCAATTGGATGGGTTAGTTCTTTAGGTGAGCCGTTGTTTTCTTATAATCAATTGCCCCTCCAGGCTCAATTCACCAACTTTGATATGATCAAGTTAGGCTTGTTTAGGTAGAAGACTAAACATTAGTAAAGATGGACTTTGTGTTTAAGAGAATTTGTGTTTGAGCGTAGGGACTTATGTCTTAGACCTTCTTAGTGTGTTAGCAAATGAACAAATTACATCTCGACTAGTTTTTGAGAATCAAGTATTTCATTACGTGCTTTCTTGGTCACCTCTTGAGGTTAGATCTCAATAGTCTTCTAGAGTGATCAATTTCATGTATCAGGGTTTTGGTTATTAATATGTGGCTCATTGCAAGCTTTAAGGGTTCAAAGTGACTGATTATGAGCTTTGGGTTAGGCAAGTTTGCTTAAGAGCAATGTTCCAAAGCTTTATGAAAATCTCCTCTTGTTATCAATGTTTGGTCTTGCTATTATTATTATTATTTTAAAAAAAGATTTGATAAAAATGAAAAATTGCCCTATTTCAAGGACTCTTTATTGTTACTTAACATGATTAAAGTTCTAGATTACTAAAGCTCTTAAATTTTCAAATGGCAATTATAGCTCTTACTTAAATAAAGAATAACCAAAGCTCTTTAACTTTAGGATGATTAAGGTTCCTATCTTAACAATAAGGGATAACCAAAGTTCCTAAATTCAAGATTGACTAAGGTTCTTGCTTTCTTCTCAAGGAATAACTGAGGCTCCTAAACCTAAGGTTAGCTAAGGTTTTTTACTCTATTAAGGGACAGTCGAAGTTCCCAAACTTTAGAATTACTAGGGCTCTTAAGTGACATAAAGTAAAAGGGGCACTTATGCTTTATACCAAATGATTTACATACATGTCTAGAGGATTGATAAAATTTATTACAAAGTTGACATCTTGGAGACAATGAAGCCATGAGAAGTGATAGGGATAATGGACTATGGCAATCCATGAAAAGAGATAATTATTTTATATAGATAAAACTTAAGATTATAGAAAGGTGATGAGTTATTAAAAGATGGCAACTCGAAAAGGGATAATATAGGAGTGGCCACTTTTACAACCTAAGAGTAATAATGATTTACAAGCTTATAGAAATTTGCTAATATATATATAGAAACTATTGTCTTTTCCTTTCTTTTTTTATTTTCTTTTTGAAATTTTTATTTCATTTTCTTTAAATTTTCTTCATTTTTTCTATAAGGAAAACCTATATGGTACATAAATAATGTTATAAATAGCAATTGAATAGTAATGTGGCACCTTATCTGAGTCATAAAATTGCAAACTTTTATTAATATTTAAATGGTTACACGACCTAAAAACTACAACTTTATCTTCGCAATGCCACATTACTTTTTGTTTACCAAACAAAGCATAAAATAGTAAAATAATGTACACATGTACAATAATCAAGGTGGTTTCTAAAGGTTCTCCAGCTTTGTAACCAATGGCTACATTGAAGCCTAGTGTGGAATCACCTAATTGCCGATAAGCAGTGGTATACACCACTACAACCTAACAAGTACACAATAGCGTTCTATTTTAGTTTTCTAAATGGCCCAAGTCCAGCCATATCTAAACATGCATTTCATAAAATTTTCTCCGTATGGTTACTTGTTGGGCCATTTTCTCCATTTTTTTTTCTTCACTTTTTTCTACATTACTCAAAACCCAATGAGTACCACTATTTGCAAAATAATTCATAAGATAAACAATAAAAACATAAGGCAAGAAAATAAAGGCCTTTCAGATATATTCATGAAAACTAATGCATGGCTAGCCCACTTTGAAATATTGCACACCCTAGTGGAATTGCCATCTTATTGAGTCTAGCTTTTAGCCATTTTTCTTAAATTTAACCTATACTAAATCTTACTCATTTAATATAGATTAATCAACTAAATTAAGAAAAAATAATTTTTAAAAGGAGTTACCACCAACCTAAGTTGGATAATAAAATAAGTTAAGGTTAATTGGGTGGATTTACTTTAACTAGCTATTAGTTTGTGAATTTTTCTAAAAAAATATTTTAGAAAAATGTTTAACTAGAAATGTTGAATTTATGAGCTAACCTATTAAAACTTAAATGGTTATCATGTAAAATTTCTAAGAATATTTACTAAAAAACCTTTATATTCCAATCTTTATTTTTCATGTATTTACTACTATTTATTATTATCATTATTATTATATTTTTATGTTTTTATTGTTTTTTATAAGATTATGAATTTATGCTAAAATTAAAGTTTGAATTTTATTATGCTAGCATTTCTAAAGTTTTTATTATGTTTATGTTGATAACCTAAAGTTTTTATTCATCTAATTTTTCTAAAGTTTTTATTTTATTTTTTGTTATTTTTCCAAACCTAAAGTTTTTATTTTATTATGGCTGCCCTGAAGGTGCTTGCGTACCCACTACCCAAGATCAAATCGTCTATAGTTCACTTTTCTTTTATAAAATTTTAGTGTGTTTATTAACTTTATTTAATGAAAAAAATATCAAGTTTACGTTATTTAATCATATTAATTTTATTAAGAAAATACTTAGATGACTTGGATTATTATGTGGTGATTGGGGAAAAAAAAAAGAACTAAGATAACTAAGTTTGGGAAAAGCATCATATTAAGTTTTTATTTAAAAAAAAAATCCATGTGATAAAACCTTAAGATACTAGATTTTGATAAAAAAATTTCTTTTATTTTTTATTTTTATATTTTATTCTTGATTCTTATTCTATACTATTCCTAAAAAATTAATTAAAAGACTTTTTATATTTTTTATCATTTTCACTTTTTATTATATTTTTGTTTCTAAAATTTTAGTTATACTAAAGATTTTTTCTTATTTAATTTGATTTTCTATATTTTTTATGTTTCTTATTTCTGATAGCCTAGCTTATACTAAAGATTTTTATGCATTTTATTTTATTATATTTTACACTAAAGACTTTTATTTAATTTATTATTATTATTATTTCGTTATTCACCATCAAGCGATGGTATACACCATGACAACCCGATGAGTACTCAAAATTTTATTATTTTAATTTTTCCTAAACTAAAGATAAGTTAAAAAAAATCTAATAATAAATAAAAAAACATTAAAATAGAAAAAAGAAAATAAAAAGAAAAAAATATATATATACCCAATTGGATATGCTAGGATGGACATTGGTTGGGTAACGCATGGGTACATGTTGGATCAAGTCATCACGAGCGAGTCTGGTCACATGTAGGCACAACAGTGACGGGAAGCTCTTGTAGACAATGCTCCGATGGAGATTAAAGGCAGCTAAGGCATCGAATCCTAAGTTTTCAAGGGTGAGAAGTTGATTGGTGGTGTTGGTTTTGACTAAAAACTAACCTAGGTGGCAGTTCGATGGGCGGCCGATGGGGAGGCTACAGTGGTTTCTTTGGTTTACTCACTTGAGATGAAACCAAACAAAAGCTTAGACTTTTACGAGCCTAGGGACCTTTAGGAAAGCAAAGATTCCATTGATTTGCTTTGAAATTGTGTATTGTGTGAGAAATCCTAGAGAGAAGGTGGAGTTGCCAATTTGGATTTAAAGAGAGAAAGAGCTCAGTTGGTGTGATTGTGAGCTTGGCAATCAATTCTAGAAGTCCCCCTAACTCGAGATGTTTCCCATGTACTTATAGGCGTGCTTAAGTGATTTAGATAAGCTTTAAATCGAATTGGATTTTTTTTTTAAAAAAAAAAGAAAGAAAACCATGTTTATCTTATCTCCGTTTTGATGTTTTTAAAAGCAGATTGAAGCTAATCCTTAAGATGAGTTTGCTTTTCTATTAGATATGATAGGATTGCATGAAGTTTGTTATAAGAACTAGGGTGATTTGATTTTAATCCGCATGGTGATGTTTTTTCTTTTTTCTTCCCCACTTTTTCAGCCTTAGTGTTGTTGTTTAAAGGAAAAAAACAAGCATATGCCTCGCACATGACTCGCTTTAGCCAACCATATGCTCTACATAGCGAGTTGGAAAAAAAAATTAAGAAAATGACACATAATGCCTCTTGTAGGACTCGAAACTATGACAAAGGACCCCTCCACACTAAACATAAACAACACAAAGACTAGTTGAGCTAGCCATTTTCTCAATTTTCTATTACAATTAATTTACATATCAACCGATTGTCCTAATTGATTTTTTTTTAATGTTCTCGAGTTTAATTTAGAGACCCATATTCCCTTGCTTTTTTGAAAATATTCATTTTTTATTAATTTTTTTATTTGTTATTTTTTTACTCTTTTATAATAATTTTTCATTTTATTTTTGTTTAGTTCTTTTATTATTTTTTATTATTCCGTAAACCTGGCATTGTTTTTTTTTCTTTTTTTTTTTCCTAGATGGAGGCAAAAATGAGGTGTCCATAGGATGCATATATGTATGGTGTAGAAGTATGGGTGTGTATGAGTAATGTTTGATTTAGTGAATTGTTAAGTTTTGGTATTAATTGAGTAATTAATCAAGGTTGTAATGAAAATAGATTAATATTTGTAGTTTTAAATTGATGAATATGTAGAACGTATGTTGTCATAAGGTTTGATTATGTATTGAGTGTGTTCTTAATTAATTTTGGTGAATTGATGATAAGAAATATGTAATTGATCTTTGATAGGAAGTATAGTTAATTGAAATGTGTTATTAGAAGAGAATTTGTGATTTAAATGGGTATTTGGAATGTTAAAAATAATGTTTTAATGATTTGGAATAAGTAATAATTGGTGGAATTTAAGTTAGGAATGATAATAAGAATTAAGGATTTAGAATGATGGTGATTGGTGCAGTGATGAGTAAGAAATGGATGAGTTGAGGTTTTAATTCATTTCTGAAAAAAATCTAGAAATATGAGTTGTTAATTTAATGCTTAATGGAGTTTAAGTTTTGATTTTAAAAGGATAAGAGATTTAGAAAATTTTGGTGTTAGTTTGAAGTGATTTGGAATTAAAATGAGTAAGATATGGTGTTTTAAAGTTTCAATTCATAACTGAAATTTGACAAGAGCTAAAGGATGTTTAATTTGCATAAAATTGGAAATTCTTGAAGAAATTGGTAGAGGAATGGATTAGGAATCCAATGGCTTTTGTTTGACATGATTTGGAGTTAAAATGAGTGAGACATGCTAGATTTAGTGAGGTTTGTGCATGGAAACCGAAATTTGGAACTTTCTCAATTGATGCTAAATTGTAGTTGATTTGATAAAGTTGGAATGATGTGTAATGTATATGATAAATTTGGAAATTTCATAATTGAATGCTCATCTTTTGGTATGTTCGATGTATAATAGAGATTGATAGATTAATGGAAATTGTTTAAGCAAGTTGACTTACTATTTGACTTACCAAGATACATTTGAATGCCTTAAATATGTTCTTCAAGCTTGATCCAAAATTTTCAACTAAAATCATAAAAAATGCTTGTTCATATGAGTTTTATTGTAATCACTTTTCTATGTAATGATTTACTTCAACAGTAGATTTCTAGAAATTGTTTTATCAAAATCAAAACCATTTTACCTAACAAGAGATTAAAGTTTTGGATTAAGATGATTTCAAGAATGTATTTGATCTTCATTAACAAGGTAACCACAGTCAAAATGTGTTTATGGGCTTAATTAATAAAATGGGTTTAAATTATAATATTGGACTTAAAAATTAAAATACACTTAATAAACATGTAGGTCTTTTAATGAATAATTTACTTAGAAAATAATAAAGAGAAATTAGGTTACCCCTTAAGAGGACCAAATTGGTCAAAACCTAGTTCACTTGAATTGAACTAATTCCCTCTCAACCGATTTACCTAGAGTGATCCAAATTTTGAAATTAAGAAAAATAAAAATAAAGATAAAAATTAAATAATAAACAAAAATTAAAATAAAACAAATTAAGACCAAACCCATAAAAGATGAATTGAATCCAATTATCCTTAATCAATTCACAACTTCTAAACTAGTTTAATTAACAAGCTAATTCACTAAATAATTAAAGGAAATATAGGATTAATAATCAAGCTAAAATAGTAGACTTCTTTAAAACCTTTTATATAAGTTTACTAAACTAAATGGGTTTACACTTAGTTACGTACTAATTCAATACTCAATGGTCTCATTGGTAGTTAAATATAATTAAATCAATAATTATGGTAATCAAAATTAATTAAACACTAATACTGGTAAATAATTATGTTTAATTTCATATTATCATCTAATCGAGTTGGAGGATTAACTAATCGAAGATCGTCTTATGGCTTTACCTTTCTAGGTATAAAATAATTGTGTGCTACATGTTAGAATTAGGAAAAACTAAAATGGATTAATACTTAACTCAACTTAAGTATCTATAATGTTGATTGTGTTTAGTCACCCAATCTAGAGGGTGACCTATAGGTTGGGTTTTAAGTTGTGACTCAGAATGTTAGGATGATATGATAGTTAAGTGCTTAGGCTACAAAGGTGGTGTAGGGGATAATCGATACAACTAGTACTTGTGTGAAGAGACTATGTGAACAAAGGGATGTCAATCAAATGCTATATATATTATTGGATATATATAAGGCGGTTAAACAGACTGTGACCATAGTGGCAAGCATAGCATTTAGAGAGAACACTTGGATGATAATACTATATTGTGTTATGGTTGACAGTTTCAGTATCGGTTATGGTTTTGATCACAATAGCTGGATATACTAAGATAAGCCCTTGATGCCTATTGAGTAGGTGTAAACATCCCATTTTTGCTTCCTTGATTTTTTCAATCCTATTTTTTTTGTATTTTTATTTATTTATTATAGGCTCAAAAATAATTAGGCCTTTTAATAAAATTGACCCAAAATAGATTAAATAAAATTTGTGACAATATATGACATGAAACTAACTACAGCTCGGTTAGTTGGATGTGCATCTAAAGCTTAAGAGGTCGTATGTTTGAATCTTGAGGGGTGCATGCCCTTTTTCTATTTGAAACCGGTGCTTGTATCACAAGCGTGTGTATATGTGGGGGCATGTGGCATGTGACCAAACGACTACATTGTCATCCCTAACTCATCAAGCTACTCAGAAAAGAAAAGAAAAAATGATCCAAACCTCCCATTTTTTTATAATAAAGGAAAGTACCTTAAAAATAAACATGAAAATTGGAAAAAGTAAAATATATACATAGTACATTCGATTTTTAAATGAATGTTATAGGCTAAATTGACTTGCAAATCATGAATCAAACACATAGATTAGTCAAGTAAAGCCTATAGAACATATTTGCATCTTCAATTTTGAAAATTTTCACAAAAATCGTGATAAATTCAGCAAAAAATATTCAAGAACTGAAAATACCTATTCTTGCAAAGATTCAATATTTCTTCAAATCTAGGGTCTCTTAGATACTACTCATCACTTATTAATATAAATAGAAGTCCTTACAACTCATTCCAAGGAAGAAAAAAACTTAATAAGCTTGTATCACCTACTTTTTCACTCTAGGAATAGTACCCACAACTACCTTCTCTCTCTCTTCAATTTCTCTTATTTGAGAGCAAATTGAAGGAACCAAAGCCATAGAATTATCCCCTTTCATCATTAGAGTAAAGCCCAACCTTCAATTGCCTTCAATGACTTGGGAATTGCTCCAGTTTAATCAAAAATCAAAGTTTGGGTTTATAAGTTTAAAGAGTGGGTTCAAGTGAATTTGACTAAGATAAAAGCTTCCAATCCTAAAATTGATTGAGGGGTTTACTTTCTCATCATAGCAAGAGTTCGATTAACCCTTGAACCACCACCACCAATGATCAAAGGCCCTTGAACCAGTTTAAACTACTTGCGCTAAGATAAGCTTTATGTTTTATTTTTATTTTAGTTTTCTTTTTTTCTTTTTAGGAAATTTTCAATAAGAGTTTCTTTTAAATTTTTCTCTAAAAAAACTTTCAATTGGCCTTTTCCAAAAAATTAGAATTTCTAAGTTTTTTTTACAAAAAAAAAGTTAGGGTTTTAGAAAATTTTTATTTAAAAAAAAAGTAAAATGGCTAAAAATGTAAAATCAATATTTTTAAAAATAAAATAAACCATCAAACTAAAGTTTTTATAAATAAATAAATAAAGAACTATAAGGGCTTAATCCCGGCTAGTGGGTATGTAGCACTTCGGGCTCAGCCTTAAAAATTGAAAACTTTATTTTTTTTATATTATATTTTCTTTTAAAAAAGAAACTCTTTTATAAAAAAAAAATTCAAAAAGAAGAAACCTTAAAGGCCTTTTAATTATTTTTAAAAACTCTCTTATAGAAACTTTAAAGGTTATGATAAGATAGCCTCCAAATCCATAATCTCTAGTTTTTATTTCCTTTTTTTTAAGTTATTTTAGAAAGAAAAAAAAAACATAGACTAGTGACTAAAATTGACGTTTATCCACCTGTAAGCCTTAATTTTTTTACACTTTTTCTCGACATAAGTTGAGTGACAACTCCATTTAAGAAAAAAAAAAGAATTAACAACACAACTTTTCCTTAATTTGGTCAAGAGGCTTATGTTGAGTGGGTTAGGCTTAATGTAAGCCTAATTAAGGAAAAGGGAAACCAAAATGTAGGCTTAATAGATTGGTGACTCCACTGGAGACCAAGTGAGCTAGCCATGAGGGAATTTCCAAAAATAATTTTGAAGGCCTTCATTTTTTTTTTTTAGTAATAAAGTTTCTTTATTGTATTTTTTTTTATATATAAATAGTTGTACTAAATGGGTGTTGATGGTGTAAAGGAAAACAAAAGAAAATGAAGAAAGGCTTAATAAGCCAATCTTAGGGCGAATTTGTTTGAAAAGAAAGATGTGTGTTAAATATGGTGGGGATCAGACCATCTTAGGAATCTAGGAAGGGGAGCCATTGCATAACCATTCGAGAGTTATGGCATAACCACCTTTTGTTGGTGATTAGGCTACCCCACTTTTGCTTCAATGTGGCTTGAGATCCATTTCTTCAAGAATGTATGAGGCCACAAAGCTTAAGGACCTATAGAACCCGCCATATTACATTCATGATCATACGTTGACAAATGAAAATAGTCTAGCATACTGTCAAAAAGAATGTAGTAATAATTAAGAGTTGTAATTTTATTAATATCCTAATGTATTATAACATGTTATAAATTATTATTTAAAACAAAAGAGGTAGGTTCATATAATATCGAGATAATAATAAAGTTACAACTCAATAAATTTGCTACACTATTATTAAATTGTCGACCCTTGCATCTGTGTGTTTTTTTAACTATTATAATTTACTTGTTTGTTAATTTATTTCCCACCTATGTATGTTTATATTATTTTTTTTCAGCAAAATAAAAAGAAAATAAAAAATAAAAAATAAAACTTGTAAATAATTAGGTTATAAATAATTATCACCCTTAAACTCATTACCTGGTAAAATAATCGATTCATCTTAAACTACTTCTTTGTAAATATTTTTATCCTTTAGATTATCAACCCTATAAAAATCAAAACTTTTAAATTATCAATAATAATTTTTAGATTATAATCCTAGAAATAACAAATGATCTGACTTGTAAGTAATTATTGATATTAGATTAACCCAACATTACTTTTGTACATATTTGCGACCAACCTTGTAAATATTTTTAACCTTTTGTTATCAACCTTATATGCAATTGTAACCTAACAAATTGTCACCCTTGTAACTAAATCCTATACCTTTATAGTAAAATCACTCCTTCGATAGGTTTCCACTTTGCATAAATTTCTAAACCATTTCTTTCTAAACGGTGTCATAAAATTGTCAAAAATGGAAAGAAAAGTTCATGAAAAGAAAAAGGAGATTAGTTATCTAATTGTTTTCATAGGTTATCAATATTAAATAACCTTCTCATTATAGATTATCAATAGTTGCCACCTTTTAATAACTTATCACTCTTTGTAAATTGTCACCCTTTCATAAGTTTCCATTAATTTGTCAACCTATAAATAATTTCTTATCAGAGAGTGTCATACTTACTAGCTTTATCTATAAAAGAGGAATTCATATAAATCATGAAACTTTAGTCTCAAAAATTAAAAAAAAAAAAAAAAACAAAAAAAAATTTAAAAAAGTACAAAAATAAAAACTTCACCTATTCCCATAGGTTGTAAATAATCCTCTTCCATTAGATTGTCAATAGTCATCACCATTTAATAATTTATCATTCTTTGTAGTATACCATTTTTCTATAATATCATATATCATGAGTTGTTATCTTATCACCTTTGTAATACTATGAATAGTCTATCATCTTTGCAATTACCATTCATAAACAGTCATATGTAGGCTATCAACCATATCGTCACTTTTTAGAATTTGTCATAGTTGTCCTTCATAATAGAATTTATCATCATATAGATTGTCTCCCTTATATTAGGTTTAATCACCCTTATTAGTGTCTACCATATAAGTTGACACCTTTACTAATTATAGACTCTTGTTAACTATGGCTTTTAAAGAATAAAAGTTTTCCAAAAATAAAAAATAAAAAGAGAGAGAGAAAAGAAAGAGTCCCTTTTTTGGAAGAAGAAGAAGAAGAAGAAATCAGTACATTTTTTCAAAAAAAAAATGAAAATTAAATAAAAACAAAAATAATGAAACAAAGGATTTTGCTAATAAGTAGGAGTTCTTAAAGAGCTTTTAAAAGTTGCTTTTAAGCGGAGTGACCTAACGCAATGCCCGTAGTCACTCACTCTAAATATAAGAAGCCTAATGTAAACCGCATTTCAAGATTAGAATGTCCTCATCTATGAAGTTGAACATGCTAAGCGAAAATTGAAATCTAGTATGAGGGGCAAAAGGGACACCATAAGAGAAGAGCATATACTCAAAGACTTAAGATACATTGAGCCTACTTACCCACTCCAAATCCTAGTGAAAACATACACAAAACCTATCCATTCCATAAAGCCTAAAAAATAATCCAAGCTTGCCTCCACTACAAAGTTACCAACAAAAGCCCAATGAGATCAATTCCAATTCAATAAATTTAGCTTAAGGGAGGCAATTGGTTTAGTGAAGGTAAGAAGAGGCAAACTTCTAGCTTGATATTGGCAACATCACTGTTGGGGCATGTGAAGAAATAATTCAACCATGTTTTGAGTAACTACTATAAGTAAGTTGATCAAGCTCAGTTCAATAAATTGGGCTTAGGACAATAATTTGACCAACTTAGTGGGCCCATCTCAATAGGGGGCAAATTTCTAAGACTGAAGAACTAAACCAATATGAGTGGGCAATTAGTGAGCTAGCTTTAACTCGTTAGGTTCAAAGCAAGTTGGAATGGATTGAGCAAAAGTTAAGCCTAACCGAATGCAAGAAATTAAAGACAAACAATCATAATTTTCTACTTAAGAAAAAGTATCCCATTATTTGAAGAATTTAGGATGAAAAGAGGTAAACCAATTCCCAAACACTAACCTTAAACATTTGAGAGTTGAGTGACATCAATGTGAGGAGATGTAACTCATTCCTTAAATGAGGTCTATCTTGAACTTGATATAGGGGTTGAAATGATGGTAGGCATTCATTTCTCTACCCTAAGCACATCCATCCTTTGCAAACCCCTTTGAACTTTCTTAAGAAGTATTTTCAAAACTAATCCTATCAAGAATCACCTTATGTTAGGGCAATTAGAAGAAAAGGATAAACTATTTTGTGCTTGCCTTAGTTACATCAATCCATAAGTAATTATTTCCATTGATAGTATATTTTCTTAATATGAAGAGGAGCCCTATTGTAGAAGCCATACATGCTTTGAGCTATAAACCATTCAAAATGAGAGAATGAAGAAATGATCACCACTTCCATTAGAAGCTTGCAACGCAAGGGAAAAAAGAAAGAAAGAAATTTTAAAAGAGAGAAGATGAAAGAAAAAGTTAAAGAGTTAAGAAAAGAGAGAGAGAGAGAGAGAGAGAAACAAAAAAGAAAAGAAAAAAGTGAAGATGAAGAAAGAAATACAGCTAATAAGCAAGTAAATAAGGTGATCAATCCTAGTGATCAAGAAAAAGAAGTCGAAGGCCAAAATCAAGATTTATAGCTCAAAGGCAAAAGTCCATGCCTAAATCATCGAACCACCCTAAAGAGACTCTTTTGATTAAATGAATTAAATTATCTTAGGCAAAAGTTACTCATGGAATTGAGACAAGCCTATTTTAGTTTTTCTTACAATTCTTGACTTGTAAACCCAAGCTAGATGAGATTAATTCTCTCAAAATTAGTCTATACACATTATATCTCATACTACAAGTTGATGAACTAAAGCTTATGTTATAACTTATGAAAAACCTAGTTGATTGACTAAGATGTATCACTTACAAGATAGATCATAATTTTTGGAATCAAAGTCAATAGTGAATCTAAACCTTGTGAGAGTGAGGAAGCTCTCTTAGACTAAACAATTTAAAAAGTGGGGGTACCTATTCCTAAGTAGAAAAATTGTGGAAATCTTAAAGTTAAACTCTAACCATGAATGTTTACCCATGAGTAAAATAGGTCATTTGCCCCTAAGTTGATATCAAGGTCCTATAACATTGAAGGCTTTTGAGAAGGGTAAATCAAACAAATCAAGGTAAAGCCCTTTGAAAATTTAAGGACGCAACAAGAAAATTTCCTATACTTGAAGGATACAAGCTAAGATGCTAGTCAGGCCTGATTAGCACTACCTTAAAGTGCAAGCCCAAGATTTCAAATAATATTGGTATAGAGTTAGTGACTATTAAGTAATGGGACAAGCTCTCTACTTATTAGTAATCTTTAGAGCTTGTATGGTTTCCTTACTTGTTAGTAATTGAAGGGAAAAAAAAAAAGTTCTTCAAGTTTTGGCTTCAACCTAACGTATAAAAAATGAGAGTTTTTAAAAGTTTTTCTTCCCTCATGAGCTCTTAAAGGCCCTAAACCCCAAAAGAGCCTTAGAAATTCTTTAAACTTAGTCAAAATCAATAATTAAGCAATCAAGTCTAAGTCCATCCATCCTTAACACCTCTAAAGCTTAAGTCATATTTCTGCCCCTTTAGATAACTTCATCAATAGAGTGCTATCTTACAACCATTTCATCAAATAGCCAGCTCATCATAGCATATCTTGTTTCTTTAAATAACTTGCTTATTAAAGCACCATCCAATCTACTATGACCTTGATCACCTACTTATGGAAGCACGATCCCTTTAGATTGCCTATTTTTTGTTTTGATTATTTGATTCCCTTAGATGTTTAGACCCACTAAGGCTATCTAGCCTCCTCTCAAGCCCAGTCTCGATAGTAGCTGGCACCCTTTAATGTCTAAGCTCATAAGTCGTTTGGCCTTACTCAAGCCTAGTCTCATCAATAGCTAGCACTCTTAGATGTCCAAACTAGCTAAGGTTGTTTAGCTCTCCTCTTAAACCTAATCTCATTAGTAGCTAGCACTCTTTGATGTTTAACCCCATTTAGGTTACATAGCCCTTTGAGCTCAATCTCATCAGTAGCTAGTACTCTTTGATGTCTAGTTCCATTTAGGTTACTTAGCCCCTTAAGCCTAGTCTCATCAATAGTTGCCACTCTTTGATGACCAGGTCTCTTTAAGTCACCTGGCTCCTTAAGCCTAGTCTCATTAGTATCTAGTACCCTTTGATGTCTATGACTGTTTGGGTTGTCTAGACCCATCTTAAGTCTAGTCGTATCAATAGCTAGCACTTTTAGATGTCTAGACCCATTGAGGTTGTCTAGCTCCCTCTTAAGCCTAGTCTTGTTAGTAGCTAACACCTTTCAATGTTCGGGACCATTTAGGTTACTTAACTCCTTTCAAGTCTAGTCTCATTAATAGTTAGCCTCCTTGAATGCCCAGGTTCATTTAGGTTACCTAGTCTCTTTCAAGCCCAATCTTACAAGTAGCTATCACATTTATGAACCCATAGCCATTCTCTTAGCGAGAAAAAATGAACAGTTTCTTTTATCTTTGTGGTAAAGTTTTCATCAAACCTCACTACAAAATGAAGCAACTATAAACACCCCATTTTTGCTTCCTTGATTTTTTTAATCCTAAATTTATTATTTTTATTTATTTATTTATTTTAGGCCAAAAAATAATTAGGCCTTTTAATAAAGTTGGCCTAAAATAAATTAAATAAAATTTATGACAATACATGATAAGAAACTAACTATCAACTGGTTGGATGAGCATCTAAAGCTTAAGAGGTTATGTGTTCGAATCTTAAGGGGTGTGTTCACCCTGCCTTTTTATTTGAAACTGGTGCGTGTATCACACACACACGTGGGGGCCCGTGACACATGCCTAGCACATGACCATGTGATTGCATTGTCTTCCCTAGCTCATTAAGCTACTTAGAAAAGGAAAGGAAAGAAACCAATTTCATTCCTTTTTTAGCTAAATAAAATCAAACAAAAAGTAAAAATTAAATGTATAATTAGAGTACTATCCATTGTACTCCAAATTCAAATTTTCAAATAAAGGAAAGTGCCTTAAAAATAAACATGAAAAATTGAAAAAAATATATATATATACATATTACATTTGATTTTTAAATGAATATTGTAAATACCACATTTTTTACCCCAATAATCAATAATATTCGATTTTCATTTTTTACAATTTTTCTTCTAATTTAGAAAAAATAGGAAAATATTCAAAAAATAAAATTAAATAAGGAAAATATGTCAATTTTGGAAAATAATTATAGAAATAATAAGAAAAGGAGTTAAATAATTTTTACAAATTTTTAGAATTTCAAAATAATATAAAAATAATTAAAATTGCATTGCATATATGTAAATTGCATAAAAAAAAAAGAGTAAGTGGGCTAGCCCAGCTGGTCCGAGCCATGACCGTGTGCACGAGGGAAGGGGTCAAGTCGCGGGTTCAAAACACGGGGGAAGTAGATTCTGTGTTTTGCAATTTTTTGCCTCACCTAGAACACTTGTCAGCTCGCAATTGGATGACACGTCGCATACGCCTGGCACGCGATCTTCTTCTTCATCCTAGATCATCAACGACGAGAGGGAGAAATGGAATATGGCCGTTTTGATTCATTTTTTGCACAAATCCACTAAATCTTTCATTAAAACAAGATAAACATCATCCCATTGGAATCAAATTGCAACAAATCCAAGATTTACACGAATCAAAAGCAAATTGGAGGAGGGTTTTAACCGCAAATCCGATTCATCTCAATTGGAGGAAATCCAAGCTTATCCAGCTCGATTTCTTGTGCCTATAAATAGAGCATGATGTGGGGGAGCTAAAGCACGGATCAGAAGTGAGAAAAGGAGAGAAAATAAGAGAAATCGAAACCTCGCCGGAGTTCTTCAAGCCACGACCGCCAACCGTCTCTTTGAACCACCACTTGGAGAGACTTGTGGAGAAATCCACCACCACCATCGAGTCCCTTATCCTTAGAAATGTTGGAAACATCCTCTGATCAATAGAAACAGACACCAGAATGCCACCTATGACGATCTTCGACCACTGCCCGATTCGGCCTAATCCGACCCAACTTGACCGATTTGACCCGTGCACCGTATCCGGACCCAGGTAACTCGATTTTCTGATTTTTTATTATTTATTTATTTATCGAATTTTATTTATTTATTCATTTCTTATTTATAATTCAAAAAAAAATAATATTAGGAAAATGTTAGAATTTAGATTAGTGTTTTTTAAGTTTAGTTTAGGATAGAATAAATAACAAAAATTATTATAAAAATCATAAAAATAATAAAATAATAATAAAATATATTAGGAAAAATGATAGAATTTAGATTTTTTTTATGTTTAATTTAGGGCAGATAAAATAATAAAAATAAAATAAAAATTAAATTAAAAAATTAATTAAAAATAAATAAATAAATAAAAACAAATAATAAGAAAATTAAAGGTAGGTTAATAATAGGGAAATAAAATTTTTTATCACTTAGAAAAATGCTTTTCTTAAATAAATCCAAAATTGGTTTTTCCTTAAATTATTATTTTTCAAAAAATAAAATAATCAAGCTTAGGCTTAGATTTTTTTTCAAAAAAAATACTAAAATAATAAAAACATAAACTAGAAGTAATTTCATAATTAAAATTAACAAACACACTAAAGTTTTTCATGAAAAGCGAACTACGACTTGTTTGTTTCTGAATAGCAGGTACGTAGGCATCCATTTGAGGCAACTCTAAAAAGAATAAAAAAACATTTTTTTCATATTAGAATAAGTTATTCAAAAATAACAAAGATAAAAACAAAAAAAATAATGAATAACAATAAAAGACATTAGGATAGGGTTTATATTTCAAAAGAATAAGGTGGTAACTTTAAGGTTTTAATAGGTTAGCCTCCGAGTCTAAAAACTCTGGTTTTCTCTTTTCTCTTTCACAAAAATGAAAAGAAGATATTTCGCTGACTAGTTGTCCAAATTAAGATTAATCTGCTCAATTAGTCCTAATTTAATAATCTTTCCCAACTTCAATTGAGTGGTGACTCCAAATGAAATGAAATTCCTAGTTCAATTCGAGGACTTATATTAGATGAGCATAGGGTTTAGTATAAATCGGATTAGAAATGAAAGCGAAAAATAAAAAATTAGACTCAACAAATATTATAGGCTAAATTGACTTGAAAATCACGAATCAAACACATAGATTAGTTAAGTAAAACCTATAGAACATATTTACATCTTCAATTTTGAAAAATTTCCACAAAAATCGTAATAAATTCAACAAAAAATATTCAAGAACTGAAAACACCCATTCTTGCAAAGATTTAATATTTCTTCAAATCTAGGGTTTCTTGAGTACTACTCATTACTTATTAATATAAATAGGAGTCCCTAAAGCCCATTCCAAGGAAGAAAAAAAAAATAATAAGTTCGTATCACCCACTTTCTCACTCTAGGAATAGTACCGTGACCACCCTCTCTCTCTTTTCGATTTCTCTTATTTGAGAGTAAACTGAAGCGAACCAAAGCCATAAAATTATCCCCTTTCATCATTAGAGTAAAGCCTAACCTTTAATCATCTTCAATAACTTGGGAATTTCTCTAATTTAATCAAAAATCAAAGTTTGGGCTTACAAGTTTGAAGAATGGGTTTAAGTGAAATTGACCAAGATACAAACTTCCAATCTTAAAATTGATTAAGGGGTCTACTTTCCCACTGTAGCAAGATTCTGACCGACCCTTGAACCACTACCACCAATGATCAAAGGCCCTGAACTGGCTAGAACCACTTGCGCCAAGGTAAGCTTTATGTTTTATTTTTATTTTGGTTTTCTTTTTTTTAATAAAATTTTTAATAATAGAGTTTCTTTTAAATATTTCTCTAATTTTTTTATCACTTAAAAAATTCCTTTTTTTTTAATAAAAACTTTCAATTGACCTTTTTCCAAAAAAGTTAGATTTTTAAGGCTTTTTTTAAAACGAAAAAAATTAAGGTTTTAGAAAATTTTTATAAGAAAAAAAAAGTAAAATGGCTAAAAACATAAAGCCAATATTTAAAAAAATGAAATAAACCAATAAACTAAAGTTTTTACAAATAAATAAATAAAAGAACTACGTAAATCTAATCCTAGCTAGTGAGTACGTAAGTACTTTTGGCAACTTTAAAATTTGAAAACTTTGTTTTTTTATTATAATTTTTTTTAAAAAAAAGAAACTCTTTTTTAAAAAAGATAAAAAAGAAAAAATATTAAAGACCTTTTAATTATTTTTAGAAACTCTCTTATGAAAACCTGAAAAGGTATTCATAAGATAGTCTTCGTGTCTATAATCTCTTATTTCTTTTTTGCTGAAAATTATTTTAGAAAAAAATATAGACTAATGACTAAAATTAAGGTTTATCCACCCGTAAACCTTAATTTTGCACTTTTTCCTGATATAAGTCAAGTGGCAACTCCATTTTTTAAAATAATAATAATAATAACAAAACTTTTCCTTAATTTGGTTGAGAGCTTTATGTTAAGTGTGTCAGGCTTAATGTAAGCCAAATTAGGGAAAAAGGAAACCAAAATTTAAGCTCGATAGTAGGGTCAAACCCCTTTCATTCCCAAAAGTGTCCAAAGTCATAAGTACTTTCATTGTGCTTGTCTCACTTAAAATTAAATATGTTAAAGAATCTATGCTAATGCATTAGAATTAGGTATACGTGACATGTGAGATCGTGTTTGGCTATTATATACTGAGTTCTTATATCTTATTCTTTCCTTATATTTTTCAGGTGATGATGATGATCTTTATACTGATGATTTATGTTATGATTATCTTAGCTATGTTCAAACGATGATTATTTGGTAGATGGGTGTGATGGGTAGTTTTGTTCCACTTTTAGTTCTCTATTACTTGTTTTCTAATTTTTAGTGATGTGAGGACTTGGACTTTATCAGTTTAGTTGATTTAGATTTTGTAGATTTTTTTTAGACTTTCTGGACTTATGTTGGACTTTGTTTTAGACTATCATATGGATTATTGATGCTATGTTTTGGGCTATGGTGCTTGACTTTTGATATAGTATGTTCTACTACCAAATCACTGAATCCATTAAATGGTTTTCAAAGTTAACAATCATATTTTTGTAAATTAAAATCTAATTAGAAACCCACATAGTAAATTGTTAAAGCCTTAACATATTTCTATTTAAATAAAATACATGATAAACTATCTACGATTAGACATTTAGGGGCATGATAAATGTAGTGTAAATATTTTGCTAACTTGACTCTTATGATATCTTGGTCACTAGCGCATCAAACATATTGATATACCTACAAATATGATTAGCAAATGAAAAATTAAAGATTGAAACGAACATGAAAATAATAAAATAATATAAACATGCTAATTCTTACTAAAAATTCTCAAACTATAAAAAATTAATAACTAAATTTTTAAATGGTTCCTTCCCTTTTTTTGTTTTCTAGTTATATATTATATATATATATATATATATATATATATATATATAAGATCAAAAATCAAATTAAATTAACACGATAAAAATAAAATAAAAACCTATAACGTTACCTACTGTAGAGAATGCACATGTGCAGAATTAGAGTAGTACGGGGGTTAAGAGATGGATTAGGTCGGCGCTCTAGTACGTTCGGGTCGATTGTCAGACGAGTGGTCGATGAGCTAAGGGGAGTTTGAATGTTTGTTGTTTAAGTTTATGAACACAATTCCTTAGTGGGAACCGGTTTATATACAATTTATTTGCTTAGAACGACCCTAAGTGAAAGACTGGGTTATTAGGGTAAATGTAAGGGCTTGGCATAAATCCCACCAGTTAAAGGGTAGCAAAAGAGCTAACAAGGCAAAACCCTAATACTATGTCTTTTAGTAGTTCTGCAAATAAATATATATAAAATGGAATATTGTAGTGTTCTAATTTAAACAATTAATTTATTCAAAAGAACTATGTCCTCTTCTAGCTTTGCTTCTAATGGGGGTTTAGAAAACCCATTAGCAAACAATAGGGATGAAATTTATGTAAAAGACTTCGACAAAGCAATAGATGATTGGAAAATCCCAAAATTATCTTATGACCAAATATACCAAATGGTCAAATGGAAAGTGTTTGGCAAAAATGATTATGTCATAACCATTGTGGAGAAGGACATAGCTATCTTTGACGGGTTAATGACATTGAAATTATTAAACAATGATTCCATTCAAAATATGGACAAGAATGGAATTATATGCATATAGGTTTAATCCAAGTATGAGCTAAACCTCTTACTAAACTAGGATTAGATACTTCAGTTGTAATAGTCCTTAAAGATGCGAGGGAACTGGAGTATGAAAGATCAATTCATGCTTCAGTAGAGACTAGTCTCAATACTGGTCCAATCCAATTTGAATGTCACCCAAATGTAACCATAGGTTTTAGAGATAAGACTATCATGAGCTCTTTGATCCTTCAGATCAAAACTCATAACTATAAAATGATTAAAGGAGCACTTCCTATGGCAGTCATCTATAGAATTTATTCCAAATTAATAAAAACTACTTTTGGATCTAAAGCGTATAAAATTGACAAAAGAGGTCAAATGCTTTTAATCTAAACTAACTTAACCAAATCAAATGTGAATATCCTAAAAATGATAAAATGGGATCAGGTAAACCTGCCTAACTACTGGGAAGTAGAAAACCCTGCTCCTAGAAAAACAATATGTAACGCCGAACCAAGGTTGTCAAAATCGCGATTTTACGTAGAATCGCGAAGGGGTCCGTAGAATCGGAACGTAAAAACGGAACGTAGAAACGTAAGTTTCTACAACCTGTGTAAAATAACTTTCAAATATTATAAATTTACTTACAATAGTAATTAAAAAATATAATTAATAATAGAAATAAGGAAATTAAGTATTTATTTTAGCCATAAATTACAAATTTGCAATAAAAGTCATAATATAGATAATCGAGCATAAGTTGTATAATATAGATATTTTATTTCTAAAATGATAAATCATGTATAAAACTAGTTTCACCTAGTTCTATATATAAAAACTAAAAAATAATAGATAAAATTTAAAAATCAATTGTGACTTTAAAAAATTACTAATAAATAAAAATTGATAATGAAGATATACCATTAAAAAGGAGTAATATTTAAAATGACTAAAAGTACATAATAAAGAAGATACTATAACAAGAAAACCTTCAAAATTATATATTACTAGGTAAAGTTATCTACCATTTATTTTATTTACTATTATAAAAATATTAGTTAAAATAAGGAAAGTTGCAGCAATCAAACACAAGTGCTTTAATACGAACATGATCACAAATAGGAATAAGAAGACTAATAATCGACGAACATAAACACAAAGACTTCAATGCAACGTAACACACTGACAAGAGATGAGTGATGACCGACAAACATGTCGGGGTATGACTTATATTTCCGCTACGACAGGAAAGCACGTAGGTCCCGCTCCATGCTGAGCGGGCGGGGGTCCGGGGAAGCCGCCCTGGCGGGGGTTTCAAGGGGGCAGCGCCCCCTGGACGCCAAAGGACTTTTAACAATTAAGCCCACGATTGTTTATTAAAAGTTTAGGCTTGGATAAGAAAACACGAAGAAAAATGTTTTTGGAAGGAATAAGGGAAGAGCACGGCCGTGTATCAAGGAAACACGCCCACGGAAGCACACACAGTTTAACACACGGTCGAAGGCACGGCCGTGTGTTAAGCTTGGAAAATACTCAGAAGTACACACGGTTGAAGGCACGGCCGTGTGTTAAGCTTGAAAAATACATAGAACAGAAGTACACACGGTTCCTGGCTCGCTTCTCCTCTCTCATCACTTTTCACTGTCTCTCTCTCACTGTCTCTCTTCAACATACAGGAACAGCAGCAGCAGCAAGCCGGAAATTGCAAAGGATGTGCTGGGTTGCCGATTGGGTTGGGCTGGGTTGCGATTGGGATAATTGTGTGGAATCGGTAAAAACGTGCAGAATCGCGATTTTGAACGATTTTACTGTTCAAAATCGCGATTTTACTCCGATTTTGATCCTTTCCGATTTTGTATGCGAGTTAACTGGGATTGTATATATAAACTCGTAAAAACGTAGAATCGTACGAGTTGAAACGCGATTTTGACAACCTTGCGCCGAACCATCTAATGTAATGCAACATCCAGGTGGTAAGGTAACACTTCAATTCTCTAGGAGATCTTTTGATTGTCCTAGAAATCTAGATATTAGATCAATGTCCAATAGTTAATGAACCTAAAAATATTCCTGATAGCCCAAAAGTCAAGATTAATCACTTGGTCAGCGGTTTAGTTAATAAACCAGTAGGAATAACCTAACCAATCTATCAAAATTTTAATGACTTAGAGTATGAAGAACCTTCTACTTCAAAAGTAAGAGATCCTAAACTAAATATCATAGAAAAATCCTTCGAATTAGATAGAGTTTTTATAAATAATGACTTTAATTCTCCTAAAAACAAGAAGATTAGAGAATGGTAATTTAAAACTTTTGATAAATTTAAAGTACAAATCAAGGAGGATTATTATAATTTTATGAAAGAATTAGGAGCTCAAATCTTATTTTTTGATTGGCTTGAAAAATATTATTTGAAGCCTAGATAAATTAATGTCATTAACAAGTGTGTCCAATGGAGACTGAGTGATGGTCAGATTGTAGAATTAAATCACCCACCACTTAGCAATAATCGGTATTCACATAAGGATACTAAAATCAAACTTGCCCCCTTTAAGAATGCTACAGAAGCTAAAGGATCAGGTATTAAGAAAATTATTGACCAGAATAATTACACAAACAAACATCTTCATACAATAGGCCAATAGTTGGATAAAATAAAAGATGTAGTTAGTAATGAGGTCTATAACAATATTAGGATTGAAAAATTGGTTAATAACAAACCACTTTTCGAACCCTTTGAAATGCATAACAGTCCCAGTAATGATTTTCTTTAAGCCTTAAATGAGAAAATGAGGTTAATGAAGAATAAAATGAAAATAGAACAATGGAATCTTTAAGATTAGATACTCTTAAATTCAGGAATTTAGTCATTTAAGATTCTCCATCAGAAAAAATTAATGTCCTTAATGATTCTGATTCCAATCTAGACGTTTCATTAAAAGACTTAAGTCTTGATGATTCAAATGGTGAGGAAGTTAATAAAATTACATGGAAAGAACCTCAAAAGTTATATTATCAGCGAGCATCCCCTCCTAGTATTATGTTTGAGGAAAAACCAAACAATTTCCAGAATAAGTATTCTATAGGAACCACATATGAATGGAACATAAATGTAGCCTCAAAAAAATGATTCTAAATGGTCTTAATCAAATGATCATGTTCTCAAATACAAACAAAAGTATTCAGGGCATATCTGATTATCAGATTGCTATACTTTTAATTGCTAGTTTTACTGGACAATTAAAGGGTTGGTGGAATAATTATCTCACTGAAGAACAACGAATGAACATTTTAACTACCATTAAAAAAGATGAAAATGGAATTAAAATCTTTAATGAAAATAATGAACCAATTCACGATGCTGTCAATACTTTAATGTATTGTATTAGCCAGCATTTTATAGGAGATTCATCTCATATTAGGGATAAAAACTTAGATTTTCTATCCAATATGAAATGTAAGTCCTTAGGAGAATTCTGCCAATACAAGGACATTTTCCTTCAAAGGGTCTTACTACGTGATGACTGTAATCAACTTTTTTGGAAAGAAAAATTCTTAATTGGTTTACCAAAATTAATAAGTAAACAAGTTAGGAATAAAATCCAGGAGGAATTCAATGGAGAAATTCCTTATAATGCACTATCCTATGGTGAATTGACTTCTTATGTCTATAAGATAGGAACCCAATTATGTAATACAATTAGGTTGTAGAAGCAACTTAAAAAAAAAAAAAGAAAATAAAGAAACAAAGTCTTGATGATTTCTGTTCTCAATATGATCCATTCTTTGTTTCAAGAAATCCGAAAAAATGTTTATAATGTAAAAGAAAACCTAAGAGAAATTTCAAGAGAAAGAAGAAAAATTTCTCTAAAAAATTTAATGAATAACTTGATGAAGGCTCTTCCAAAAAAGATAAAAGGAAGAAACCTTGGAAAAAAAATTAAATGCTATAGGTGCAGAAAGTATGGTCATATTGCTAATAAATGTAGAATCGGCAAAAAAATTGATGCACTAAATTTAGACGAACATGTTATGGAAGATATTTTGCAAATATTTACTAGAGAAGGATATTCTACTAATAACATTTCATTGTCCTCTGAAGAAGATGGAATTCAAGTCAATGATATTGAATCATCATCTTTTGATAATGAGATAAATGTTCTAACTAAGGAAGAAGAAGAATTTCTTCTTAAGATGGATCAAATCCTGGATAATGAAGAAAAATTAAGATGGTTGGAAAAGGTCAAACCAACCACTTCGATTTCTAATAATTTAACATATAATCTTAATGACATCCTCAATAGAAGGAAATCAAAAGATCATAGACCTTTCATGGTAAATGATCTTCATAATGAAATTAAAATTCAAAAACAAGAAATCAAAGAACTAAAATCAATGTAGCATAAACTGCAGAATGAATTCTTTGAATTCAAAATCAAATGATAAATGATGAATGCTCAGAGAATTCTAAACATAGAAATTCAATTAATGAAAAATCTGATAACAATTTAGTTAATTTAGATTATTTAATGCAACTAGTAGAAGTAACTACTAGAAAATGGATTATTAACATTATAATTAAGATTAACAAGGAGTTTATCCTAAAAACTACTGCGTTATTTGATACTGGTGCAGATTTAAATTGCATTAGAGAAGGGTTAATTCCAACATTATATTTTGAAAAAATAACCCAGTCTCTAAGTTTTACTTCTGGTAACAAATTGCGTATTAATTTTAAATTATATAATGCTGAAATAATAAAAGGAAATATGTCCTATAAAACTTCTTTTATTCTTGTCAAAAATCTAAATCAGAATGTTATTTTAGGAACTATTTTTATTAATCTTATTCAACCGTTTAAGGTTAATAATGAAGGAATTGAAACAAGTTGTTTCAGAAATAAAGTATGTTTTAATTTCGTTTCAAGACCCCAGACTAAAATGATAAATGAACTCAAACATAATTCAATTTCTGAATTAAACTGTTTGATTAAATGTAAAGAGAGTCAATTGTCTTTCTTAAATGATGACCTAGATCTTCATAAGATTGAAGATCAAATTGCTAGAAATCCTGTTAAGCAAAGGATTTCTAATCTATAAAATGAAATTAAGAAAACAATTTGTTCTACTTTACCAAATGCGTTCTGGGATAGGAAATGTCATATGGTAGATTACCTTACGAAGGTAATTTTAATGAGAAAAATATCCCAACGAAGGCCAGACCTTCACAAATAAATAGTAATGTCTTAAGACATTACCAAAATGAAATCAATGACTTATTAACTAAAAGGCTAATCTACAAATCCAAGTCACCTTAGAGTTGTTCAGCTTTTTACATTAATAAAAATGCAAAAATAGAAAGAGGCACACCTAGGTTAGTAATTAACTACAAGCCTCTAAATAATATATTAAAATGGATTAGGTACCCAATACCTAATAAAAGATATCTACTTAGTAGGATACATAATGTAAAGGTATTCTCTAAGTTTGATATGAAATTTGGATTTTGGCAAATTCAGATTAAAGAATGCGATAGGTATAAAATAGCATTCACTGTCCCCTTTGAATAATATGAATGGAATGTTATGCCTTTCGGTTTAAAAAATGCTCCCTCTGAATTTCAAAGGATAATGAATGAAATCTCTAATGATTATTCAAATTTTATTATTGTATACATTGATGATGTGTTGATGTTTTCCCCCAAATATAGACCAACACTTCAAATATATTAAAGCTTTTATAAAAAAAGCTAAGCAAAATGGCCTAGTAGTATCACCTACTAAGATATCCCTTTTCCAAACCAGGATTAGGTTTCTGGAATTTTATATTTACAATAGCAAAATTACACCAATAAGAAGGTCAATAGAATTTGCTTCCAAGTTCCTTGACAAAATCTTGGACAAAACCCAACTCCAGCGTTTTTTAGGTAGTTTGAATTATGTAGCAAATTTCTTCATAGACCTTAATGTTTTATGCAAACCTTTACAATAAAGGTTAAAGAAGAATCCTCCAAAATGGTCTAGTACACACACCAATATAGTCAGACAAATTAAGGAGAAGATTAAGGAAATCCCATGCATCCACATAGCAGACCCAAATCTACCCAAAATAGTAGAGACAGATGCGTCTGATATAGGATTTTGTGGAGTCTTTAAGCAAAAACTGAATGAAAATGAATGTATAGTCCAATATGTGTCTAAAAATTGGAATGAATGCCAAATAAATTATTCCACAATTAAAAAAGAAATTTTAGCAATTGTTTTAACAATTTCCAAGTTCCAAGGAAATTTGTTAAATTAAAAATTTCTTTTAAGAATTGACTGCAAAGCAGCCAAAAATGTTTTACAAAAGGATGTTCAAACTTTAGCTTCAAAATAGATTTTTGCCAAATGGCAATTGTAAACACCCCATTTTTGCCCTAGGAATCAACAATTCTCAATAATAATCAATTTTTCAAGTTTTCCTAATTTTTCCCAATTTTTCCTAATTTAGCATAAAATAATAAAAATGTTCAAAAAATAAAAATAAATAGGAAAACACTTCAATTTTGAAAAATGATTTCAGAAATGGTAATAATAAATAATAAACAATTTTTAAAAATTTTTGAAATTTCAAAAAATACAAAAAAATAAAAAAATTACATCGCATATGTACAATTTGCGATGTAAATAAAATCGGGAAATTGGGCCAGCTCAGCTGGTTCGTGCGTGCATGTGTGACCGTGTGAAGGCTGAAGGTCGCGAGTTCGAATCCCCCCGCAGGCGCTCGGCAAAAAATTTTTTTCGTTCTTTTCCCTGGAGCTGCCACGTGGCAGCATGTGATTGGCCAAGAGGAAACGCGTGCATGGTGCGTGATCGTCTTCTTCGCCCAGAAAATCGGAGGAGGAGCCAGAGCAGGTCCGACGAAGACGAAATCGGCCGTTTTCTTTTTAATCTTCTAGATTAAAGTCAAGATAAAGCCAAATCCATTAGAAAAATCAAAGAAAAACAAGAGATTTACATCAAATCGCCGGGATAAAACCAAATCCAAAAACGGAAAAATATGGGTTTATCTAAATCGGCCGATTCGAGCATATCCAAGAGGAGTTCGGGGTGCCTATAAATAGAGGAGAGCAGGAGGAAGCTGAAAGAAGAAGAAAAAGTGAGAGAAAGAGAGAGAAAGGAGCGAATCGGAGTACGCCGGAGAAGCTCGAAGCCGAAACCACCGACCGGAGCTAGAGCCACCGTAAGGAGACGTTCTGGGAGCAAACCACCACCACCCTTGGATTCAACAACCTCGAGAAGCTAGGATTCGACACCTCACCCGCTGCAAAAGGCCACCGGAATGCCGTGAACGAGCCTTCCCCGCCGCCGTGTCCGATCGACCCGACCCGACCCGACCCGAATCCAGGTAAGTCGGATTTTCTGGTTTTTTTTTTAATTTTATTTATTTTGAATTAATTAATTATTTGTTATGTAGTTATTTGTTTATGTTTTATTTTTAATAAATAGAAAAATGTAGAAATTAGATTTTTCTAGAATTTAATAATGTAGAAAAAAAATATAATAAATAGATAAATAAAAAATAAAAAATAATAAAAAACATTAGGAAAATAGTAATAAAATTTTAGATGTCAAAATAGGATAGACAATAAACCAAAAAATTCCCAAAAATCCCCAAAAATCACAAAAATTCCCAAAAATCCCCAAAAATCACAAAAATTCCAAAAAATCACGAAAATCAACAAAAATTCCCAAAAAATCACAAAATTCCACAAAATTCTCAGAAATCACAAAAATAACAGAAAAATCATAAAAATCATGAAAATCATAAAAAATTCAAAAATTATAAAAGAATCATAAAAAATGAGTTTTAGCACTTAGAAAAATCCTTTTCTTCAAATAAATCCAAAATTGATGTTTTTTCCTAAAAATCATTTTCAAAATCAGATTAAAGCTTAGGCTTAGAAATTTTTAGAAAAAAAAAATCCCAAAAATGATAAAAACATAAAACTAAAAGAGGTTTCATAAATTAAAATTCACCAACACACTTAAAGGTTTTCAAAAAAGCGAACTACGGCTTGTTTGATCCTGAGTAGCAGGTACGTAGGCACCCATTCGGGTCAACCCCTAAAATGTATGAAAAATCATTTTCTCAAAATAATTCCAAAACATAATAAAAAGTAACAGAAACACCATGAAACACATTTCTAAAGATGAACAGTTTTAGGAGATTAGGTGGTAACCGTAAAGGTTTTAATAGGTTAGCCCCCGAACTTAGAAACTCTCGTTTTTCCTTTTTCTCTTCTCACAAAAACAAGAAGAGAAAATAACGACGACTAGTAGTCCAAATTAAGACTAATCCGCTCCTTTAGTCTTAATTCAATTTTCCCAACAAACAGTTGGGTGGCGACTCCAAAATTTAAACGAAATTCCTAACTCAAGTCGAGGATCTAGATTAGATGAGCATATGGTCTAGTTTAGATCGGATTAGGAATGGGAATTCAAAAATTAGACTCGACAGCTGTAAACACCCCATTTTTGCCCTAGGAATCAACAATTCTCAATAATAATCAATTTTTCAAGTTTTCCTAATTTTTCCCAATTTTTCCTAATTTAGCATAAAATAATAAAAATGTTCAAAAAATAAAAATAAATAGGAAAACACTTCAATTTTGAAAAATGATTTCAGAAATGGCAATAATAAATAATAAAAAAATTTTAAAAATTTTTGAAATTTCAAAAAATACAAAAAAATAAAAAAATTACATCGCATATGTACAATTTGCGATGTAAATAAAATCGGGAAATTGGGCCAGCTCAGCTGGTTCGTGCGTGCATGTGTGACCGTGTGAAGGTTGAAGGTCGCGAGTTCGAATCCCCCCGCAGGCGCTCAGCAAAAAATTTTTTTCGTTCTTTTCCCTGGAGCTGCCACGTGGCAGCATGTGATTGGCCAAGAGGAAACGCGTGCATGGCGCGTGATCGTCTTCTTCGCCCAGAAAATCGGAGGAGGAGCCGGAGCAGGTCCGACGAAGACGAAATCGGCCGTTTTCTTTTAAATCTTCTAGATTAAAGTCAAGATAAAGCCAAATCCATTAGAAAAATCAAAGAAAAACAAGATATTTACATCAAATCGCCGGGATAAAACCGAATCCAAAAACGGAAAAATATGGGTTTATCTAAATCGGCCGATTCGAGCATATCCAAGAGGAGTTCGGGGTGCCTATAAATAGAGGAGAGCAGGAGGAAGCTGAAAGAAGAAGAAAAAGTGAGAGAAAGAGAGAGAAAGGAGCGAATCGGAGTACGCCGGAGAAGCTCGAAGCCGAAACCACCGACTGGAGCTAGAGCCACCGTAAGGAGACGTTCTGGGAGCAAACCACCACCACCCTTGGATTCAGCAACCTCGAGAAGCTAGGATTCGACACCTCACCCGCTGCAAAAGGCCACCGGAACGCCGTGAACGAGCCTTCCCCGCCGCCGTGTCCGATCGACCCGACCCGACCCGATTCGACCCGACCGACCCGACCCGGATCCAGGTAAGTCGGATTTTCTGGTTTTTTTTTAATTTTATTTAATTAATTTTGTTTATTTATTTATTTTGAATTAATTAATTATTTGTTATGTAGTTATTTGTTTATGTTTTATTTTTAATAAATAGAAAAATGTAGAAATTAGATTTTTCTAGAATTTAATAATGTAGAAAAAAAATATAATAAATAGATAAATAAAAAATAAAAAATAATAAAAAACATTAGGGAAATAGTAATAAAATTTTAGATGTCAAAATAGGATAGACAATAAACCAAAAAATTCCCAAAAATCCCAAAAAATCACAAAAATTCCAAAAAATCACGAAAATCAACGAAAATTCCCAAAAAATCACAAAAATCCACAAAATTCTCAGAAATCACAAAAATATCAGAAAAATCATAAAAATCATGAAAATCATAAAAAATTCAAAAATTATAAAAGAATCATAAAAAATGAGTTTTAGCACTTAGAAAAATCCTTTTCTTCAAATAAATCCAAAATTGATGTTTTTTCCTAAAAATCATTTTCAAAATCAGATTAAAGCTTAGGCTTAGAAATTTTTTTAAAAAAAAAATCCCAAAAATGATAAAAACATAAAACTAAAAGAGGTTTCATAAATTAAAATTCACCAACACACTTAAAGGTTTTCAAAAAAGCGAACTATGGCTTGTTTGATCCTGAGTAGCAGGTACGTAGGCACCCATTCGGGTCAACCCCTAAAATGTATGAAAAATCATTTTCTCAAAATAATTCCAAAACATAATAAAAAGTAACAGAAACACCATGAAACACATTTCTAAAGATGAACAGTTTTAGGAGATTAGGTGGTAACCGTAAAGGTTTTAATAGGTTAGCCCCCGAACTTAGAAACTCTCGTTTTTCCTTTTTCTCTTCTCACAAAAACAAGAAGAGAAAATAACGACGACTAGTAGTCCAAATTAAGACTAATCCGCTCCTTTAGTCTTAATTCAATTTTCCCAACAAACAGTTGGGTGGCGACTCCAAAAATTAAACGAAATTCCTAACTCAAGTCGAGGATCTAGATTAAAGGAGCATAGGGTCTAGTTTAGATCGGATTAGGAATGGGAATTCAAAAATTAGACTCGACAGGATGGCGACTCCACTGGGGACTCCATACCAGCAGGCTAGCCACCTGAATCTCTTCAAATCTTTATCTTAAAGAAATGTGTTTTTTAATTATTATTCTGTTGCTAACTTTTCAGGGTTTAGTTAGATTTTGTATTTTCTTTATTGTGGGGGTTTCTTGCATACATACATATGCTTGTGTGAGTAGATGCGGTCGAACCCGGACCGTCCTAGCAACCTAAGTCGGGGAGCCATTGTGTAGGTTTCGGGCGAAGTGAGTTGATTCACCGTTCGGGACCGATTAGGCTACCCCACCCTATGCTTCGATATGGTCTGAGATCCATTTCTTTGAGAATGCGGGAGGCCATAAAGCTCGGGAACCAGTTAGAACCCACCTACTTGCATACATGACATCGTAAGAAGGGTTGACAATTGGATGACAATGTAATGGTTTGTTATTTTGTCCTTGGAGTTCAAGACTATTTCCCTGTAACGTTTTCATAGTTCTTGTTGTAACTAGGCTGTTTCCTATTGTAATAGATGGCTAGCAGTGCAGTCAACCGCCTCCTCCGCAAAGAAATTCGGGTGTACAAACCTTTGGACCCAAAATTGGTACTGGACCACTGGTTTACCTTGTATAACCCAGAGGAGCAAGCCTTTATCCAACAAAAGATCGGCCCCGTCCTCTCACTGACTAAGACAGAGGCGAATTTGCCTATGGTCCGAGCCATGCTCCAGTTATGGGAGATCGAGCTCGCAGCTTTCTTCATCGGACCGCATGAGATCCCCCCTACCCTGGAGGAATACACTAAACTACTACAGGCACCGGCACTAACCGATCAAATCTACATTCCAGACCTAGAGGCCGGGCCCACCGGTACCTTCAGCAGATTACTAGGCATCCGTAAGACAGCAGTCAACAAAGCCCTAGCAGACTGTAATGGATATTGTATACAGATGGATGATTTAGAAGCCTGGTTCATCGCCCAAGAAGACAATGGGGACATCCTATATGGGGACCCTAAGACTTACAGGCAGAGAAGGGTGAGCGCCTTCATCTTAACGGCCTTCGCCACCATTTTGTTCCCCACCGGAACTTTCTATATTCACTACCGGGTTGCAGAGCTGGTGGCTCAATTCCTGGAGGGAAGATCTTACATCCCGGCTCTATTGGCTAAACAGATCCGGAATTTGAATTTCCTTAAGAAAAAGGGTCATGGCATCCTGCGCTCAAGCCTCAATCTTCTGCTAATATGGTTCATAAGCCACCTCAAGTGCTTCGGGCTAAACATGGTCAGGAAAACCCTAGCCCAACAGGTGGATCTTGTGGATTCCTGTATAGAAAAGGTGAAGTTACCCGACGACATTACCAGCCACAGTTGGGTAGATCTGCTTAGACGCCTTAGCGCTGAAGATATTCTATGGACAGCCAGGTGGAGTTGCTGCGATAAAATCATCTTAACCTGCAGTAATTTCCAAGCAGTGCCATTAATCGAGATCAACGGATGCATCGGATATCACCCCAACTCCGTAGTCCGCCAATTCGGTACCGTCCAAGACATAGTTTATCGGCCCTCACTCGAAACAATCACCTTTGAGTATCAAGATCCGAACATGTTGGTAGCCGAGAAGTTTGCCAAGATGGCAGAGGTCAAAGCACTTTGGGAAGCCAGAATCGAAAGCCCGAATGTGGACCTCGGCGAGCTAGATGGCGAAGTGGGAAAACACCGAGCCACCAGAGAGTTTGTAATCCGCCAGCTATACCAGACGGGGGAAAGAGCATACCGGGTTCCAGACGTCACCCAGCCAAGACCAGATAAGATCAATCCAGAGACAGAGATCTACTTGGAGCAGGTCAAGGCCCGGATGGAAGTATATTTCGAAGCTGCGGATTATAAGAAAGACATCTGGAAAGGACGCTTCAAAGAATCCGACCAAAGAAACAAGGCTTTAGAAGCACAATTAGAGAAATCCCAAGCCAAGGTCAAAGAACTAGAAGCTATCATCAGTGGGAAACCTGAGCCTCCGCAACAGAAGACAAAGAGAGCTAGGAAATAGATTATCATTGTAATCTTTATTTGAACTCCAGAATTATTAATAAAAGTAAAGTTTTGATAATACATTGTCAATCAGTTGTCAACCCTTTATTTTTAGCATCCGTGTGAGCATCTGATTCGCATATTTACTAAGAAATAATAACAAAGAAAAAGCATTCGTATGAGCATCTGGTTTGCATATTTACTAAAAAATAAGAACAAAGAAAAATAAATGGTGAAAGAGAATTGAAGAGTTACTAACAATTAGAGATCTTTTCAAGGTCCTAAAATTTGCTTCTAAATGGTTAGCTTAACCTAAAGCTCATAGTCACTTGCTCTAAAAACCAAAGACCTCTATAACCAACGAAAGACCCCATTCACTTCAAAAGGTCTCCTCATATCTTGATTTAGCCTCGAAACGTAAAACGTCCCAACACCCTCCAATCCTAAAAGCTGCACTTGAAGTTTCCTTTCTATCAAAAGTCATATAAACCAAACACAGATTTTTTTTTTTTTTTTGGGGCACACGTTCAAAGTAGCTATGGTCAATTATCACTGAGGGTATAAAGAAGACTCTTCCAAATACTTGAGTCTTAGGCACTTAAGACCAAATCGCTTGTTCAAATTGACAACAGTACACGGGGACGCCATGAGAAGTGAAGAACATAGGCAAATTTGATAAAATGGAAGGGTATCTTTGTTTAAAAGGTTTAAGATGACAAGAGGCAAACCACGTCCCAAACACTAACCCTTAAACACTTGAGAGTTGAGTTTATTAATGTGAAGTTTTGGACTCATTCCTTAAAAGAGGTCTATCTTGAATTTGATACGTTAAATCAAATAATGTTAGGCATTCATTTTTGTTACCCTAACACAATCATCCTTTGACAAACAAGAGTTTCAAAATTTAACCCTACCATCAACCACCCCACGATGGAATAATTGGGAAGATAGAGACATCAATAGTGCTTGTCTTAGTTGCAATAATTCAAAATTTTAGCCATAGATAATTGAGATGAAGAGAAGTCCACATTCTAAAAAAAAAATACACATGAACCACACGAAATGATCACCATTGGGCCCAAAAGAAAAGAAGAAAAAAAAGAGATAGAAAAAGAGAATGAATGAGAAAAAATGATGAAAAAAAAAAACTGAAAGGAATAGAAAGAAAAGAAAAGGAAAAGAAGGGAAATGAGAGAAGCCTGAGAATGTAGCTAAACCTATAAAAAGCCCAACAACACTTGAAAATACCAGGGCCAAATACGAGAGTAGTTCAAAGATATACTACCCTTTTTGAAGACTTCTCCAAATCATTGAAAATAACTTATCTTGAGCAAAAATTGCTAGGGCAAATACTATTCTTATTCTTTTTCTCAAGGTTTATTGACTTACAAACCCAAGTTGAAACGACTATTCTTTCAAAATAAACCATTAACATACATTTCTGAAACCAATAACCAAAAGAGCCTAAATTGCATTACAAGTATCAAAAAGTCCTAACGGATTGATTAAAGCGTATTACTTACAAGAAAGACCATAATTTTTGGAATAGAAGTCAAGAGTGACATCTAAACCGAGAGATTGTAAGGAAGTCCTCCTAGATTAAACCAATTAAAAACGAGATATCCAGTTATAAATGGAATGAGAAAATTTACTCATTGGCACTGTTTAGCCTTAAATACTGATATCCCCAAGAAGAAGATATGAGTCTTAAGTACAAGAAACCCCTCAAGAGATGATTGATTAAGCTAAGACAACACTTTTGTTTCTAAGATTAAACCAAACCCTCTGAGAAAAATGAGGCAAAAGAGTAAGTGATTATGGAGCAGTAGGGAATGCTTACCCTCTATTTGTATTTGTAGGAGCCTTGTCAGATTCTTTACTCGTTAGCAATGCTCACTAAAAAAGGAACACTTTAATATTTTGCCACATTATCCTTAGGTTTCAAAAGACCATTTTTTTTGAAAATTTGCAGAAAAATTTTAGTTATCACGTGTTCAGAAGTTTAAGTCATCTTGCATTTGATTGTTATTGAAAAAAAATGAATAAGATTCCCATTTAGGATATTCTTCCGTTAATAGGGTAGTCAGCCCAAAAAGGGGCACTTCCTTAGATCTCTCAAGGTTAGCCCACAAGGGGCACCTTTTGAGCCATTTTCATAATAGGGTAGTCAGCCCAAAAAGGGGCACTTCCCTAGATCTCTCAAGGTTAGCCCACGGGGGGCACCTTTTGCGCCATTCATTTTCATAATAGGGTAGTCAGCCCAAAAAGGGGCACTTCCCTAGATCTCTCAAAGTTAGCCCACAGGGGGCACCTTTTTGAGCCATTCATTTTCATAATAGGGTAGTCAGCCCAAAAAGGGGCACTTCCCTAGATCTCTCAAGGTTAGCCCACAGGGGGGCACCTTTGGAGCCATCATTTTCGTCATAGGGTAGTCAGCTCAAAAAAGGGGCACTTCCCTAGATCTCTCAAGGTTAGCCCACAAGGGGCACCTTTCGAGCCTTCATAATAGGGTAGTCAGCCCAAAAAGGGGCACTTCCCTAGATCTCTTAAGGTTAGCCCACAGGGGGGCACCTTAGAGTCGTCTTCCATTAATAGGGTAGTCAGCCCAAAAAGGGGCACTTCCCTAGATCTCTCAAGGTTAGCCCACAGGGGGGGCACCTTTGGAGCCATCATTTTCGTCATAGGGTAGTCAGCTCAAAAAGGGGCACTTCCCTAGATCTCTCAAGGATAGCCCACAAGGGGCACCTTTCGAGCCTTCATAATAGGGTAGTCAGCCCAAAAAGGGGCACTTCCTTAGATCTCTTAAGGTTAGCCCACAGGGGGGCACCTTAGAGCCGTCTTCCGTTAATAGGGTAGTCAGCCCAAAAAGGGGGCACTTCCCTAGATCTCTCAAGATTAGCCCATAGGGGGCACCTGTTGAGCCATCATTTTCATTTAGGTTAGTCAACTCTTGGGGCACTTTCCTAAAAATCAATCCAAGGGTTAGTCAGCCCAATATGGGCACTTTCCCGAAAAAGCCTGTTCTCAGGGTCAGCTCATAAGGGCACCTTTTGAGACAGTTCTAGTTTAGGTTAGTCAGCTCTTGGGGCACTTTCCTAAAAGTCTATCCAAGGGTTAGTCAGCCCAATATGGGCACTTTCCTGAAAAAGCCTGTTCTCAGGGTCAGCTCATAAGGGCACCTTTTGAGATAGTTCTACTTTAGGTTAGTCAGCTCTTGGGGCACTTTCCTAAAAGTCTATCCAAGGGTTAGTCAGCCCAATATGGGCACTTTCCCGAAAAAACCTGTTCTCAGGGTCAGCTCATAAGGGCACCTTTTGAGATAGTTCTACTTTAGGTTAGTCAGCTCTTGGGGCACTTTCCTAAAAGTCTATCCAAGGGTTAGTCAGCCCAATATGGGCACTTTCCCGAAAAAACCTGTTCTCAAGGTCAGCTCATAAGGGCACCTTTTGAGACAGTTCTAGTTTAGGTTAGTCAGCTCTTGGGGCACTTTCCTAAAAATCAATCCAAGGGTTAGTCAGCCCAATATGGGCACTTTCCCGAAAAAACCTGTTCTCAGGGTCAGCTCATAAGGGCACCTTTTGAGACAGTTCTAGTTTAGGTTAGTCAGCTCTTGGGGCACTTTCCTAAAAATCAATCCAAGGGTTAGTCAGCCCAATATGGGCACTTTCCCGAAAAAAACCTGTTCTCAGGGTCAGCTCATAAGGGCACCTTTTGAGACAGTTCTATGTTAGGTTAGTCAGCTCTTGGAGCACTTTCCTAAAAATTAATCCAAGGGTTAGTCAGCCCAATATGGGCACTTTCCCGAAAAAGCCTGTTCTCAGGGTCAGCTCATAAGGGCACTTTTTGAGACAGTTCTAGTTTAGGTTAGTCAGCTCTTGGGGCACTTTCCTAAAAATCAATCCAAGGGTTAGTCAGCCCAATATGGGTGCTTTCCCGAAAAAGCCTGTTCTCAGGGTCAGCTCATAAGGGCACCTTTTGAGACAGTTCTATGTTAGGTTAGTCAGCTCTTGGGGCACTTTCCTAAAAATCAATCCAAGGGTTAGTCAGCCCAATATGGGCACTTTCCCGAAAAAGCCTGTTCTCAGGGTCAGCTCATAAGGGCACCTTTTGAGACAGTTCTAGTTTAGGTTAGTCAGCTCTTGGGGCACTTTCCTAAAAATTAATCCAAGGGTTAGTCAGCCCAATATGGGCACTTTCCCGAAAAAGCCTATTCTCAGGGTCAGCTCATAAGGGCACCTTTTGAGACACTACCACAGGTTAGTCAGCCCAAGATGGGCACTTTCCTAAAATCTATTTTAAGGTTAGTCAGCCCAATATGGGCACTTTCCTAGATTCTCCCGATTAGTCAGCTCTTGGGGCACTTTTCGGAAAATCCTTCCCAAACAGTTGCTAATCTAACAAGACGCTTCTGTCGACAGGTAGCCAGCTCATAAGGGCGCTTCCTAAATAAATTTTCTTTCCAAGGTTGCAAGTCTGATAAGACGCTTCCTATCATTATTTCTCATACATTCCAACTCGATGCTTGAAATGTGTCCTGTCACCAATTAGTTAGCCCATAAAGCACTTTTTGGAAAGGGAACATTACCTTGAATCGTTAGGAACATCTTCAACCGTAGGATTATCAGCTATAGAAAACCTAATTCAAGAGGTCAAAAATGGCGTCTTTTGTTTGTCTTTGTAGTTAAGTTTTTCAAACTTTACCACAAAGAGGGGCAGCTGTAAACACCCCATTTTTGCCCTAGGAATCAACAATTCTCAATAATAATCATTTTTTCAAGTTTTCCTAATTTTTCCCAATTTTTCCTAATTTAGCATAAAATAATAAAAATGTTCAAAAAATAAAAATAAATAGGAAAACACTTCAATTTTGAAATATGATTTCAGAAATGGCAATAATAAATAATAAACAATTTTAAAAAAATTTTGAAATTTCAAAAAATACAAAAAAATAAAAAAATTACATCGCATATGTACAATTTGCGATGTAAATAAAATCGGGAAATTGGGCCAGCTCAGCTGGTTCGTGCGTGCATGTGTGACCGTGTGAAGGCTGAAGGTCGCGAGTTCGAATCCCCCCGCAGGCGCTCGGCAAAAAATTTTTTTCGTTCTTTTCCCTGGAGCTGCCACGTGGCAGCATGTGATTGGCCAAGAGGAAACGCGTGCATGGCGCGTGATCGTCTTCTTCGCCCAGAAAATCGGAGGAGGAGCCGGAGCAGGTCCGACAAAGACGAAATCGGCCGTTTTCTTTTTAATCTTCTAGATTAAAGTCAAGATAAAGCCAAATCCATTAGAAAAATCAAAGAAAAACAAGAGATTTACATCAAATCGCCGGGATAAAACCGAATCCAAAAACGGAAAAATATGGGTTTATCTAAATCGGCCGATTCGAGCATATCCAAGAGGAGTTCGGGGTGCCTATAAATAGAGGAGAGCAGGAGGAAGCTGAAAGAAGAAGAAAAAGTGAGAGAAAGAGAGAGAAAGGAGCGAATCGGAGTACGCCGGAGAAGCTCGAAGCCGAAACCACCGACCGGAGCTAGAGCCACCGTAAGGAGACGTTCTGGGAGCAAACCACCACTACCCTTGGATTCAGCAACCTCGAGAAGCTAGGATTCGACACCTCACCCGCTGCAAAAAGCCACCGGAACGCCGTGAACGAGCCTTCCCCGCCGCCGTGTCCGACCGACCCGACCCGGATCCAGGTAAGTCGGATTTTCTGGTTTTTTTTTAATTTTATTTAATTAATTTTGTTTATTTATTTATTTTGAATTAATTAATTATTTGTTATGTAGTTATTTGTTTATGTTTTATTTTTAATAAATAGAAAATGTAGAAATTAGATTTTTCTAGAATTTAATAATGTAGAAAAAAAAAATATAATAAATAGATAAATAAAAAATAAAAAATAATAAAAAAACATTAGGAAAATAGTAATAAAATTTTAGATGTCAAAATAGGATAGACAATAAACCAAAAAATTCCCAAAAATCACAAAAATTCCCAAAAATCACAAAAATTCCAAAAAATCACGAAAATCAACAAAAAATCACAAAAATCCACAAAATTCTCAGAAATCACAAAAATAACAGAAAAATCATAAAAATCATGAAAATCATAAAAAATTCAAAAATTATAAAAGAATCATAAAAAATGAGTTTTAGCACTTAGAAAAATCCTTTTCTTCAAATAAATCCAAAATTGATGTTTTTTCCTAAAAATCATTTTCAAAATCAGATTAAAGCTTAGGCTTAGAAATTTTTAGAAAAAAAAAATCCCAAAAATGATAAAAACATAAAACTAAAAGAGGTTTCATAAATTAAAATTCACCAACACACTTAAAAGTTTTCAAAAAAGCGAACTACGGCTTGTTTGATCCTGAGTAGCAGGTACGTAGGCACCCATTCGGGTCAACCCCTAAAATGTATGAAAAATCATTTTCTCAAAATAATTCCAAAACATAATAAAAAGTAACAGAAACACCATGAAACACATTTCTAAAGATGAACAGTTTTAGGAGATTAGGTGGTAACCGTAAAGGTTTTAATAGGTTAGCCCCCGAACTTAGAAACTCTCGTTTTTCCTTTTTCTCTTCTCACAAAAACAAGAAGAGAAAATAACGACGACTAGTAGTCCAAATTAAGACTAATCCGCTCCTTTAGTCTTAATTCAATTTTCCCAACAAACAGTTGGGTGGCGACTCCAAAAATTAAACAAAATTCTTAACTCAAGTTGAGGATCTAGATTAGATGAGCATAGGGTCTAGTTTAGATCGGATTAGGAATGGGAATTCAAAAATTAGACTCGACAGCAATCAATTTTATCTGTTTTTTATTTCGAAATTGAGCATATTAATGGTTCATCCAATTCCCTTCCTAACTTCCTTACCCCTGAATTCCTATAGGAAGATGCCTCCCAAAAGGGACAAAGGAAAGGGGAAAGAGGTCCCTCTAAAAAAGGGTCTTACTAATGTCTGGTCTTGGCTTGTTGCTACAACTCTTAAAAAACACAATGCTCCTTTAATGATCAAAGAGGAGACATCTTCCAGTTCATCCAAAACTAATGAATCCCCTAATGAGAGTAATGTGAGGAGACCTAACGAGGGCTCAAACATAGAGGTAATGATAACTCCAAAATTAATTAAGGTTATTACATCAGCCCTAAATGTTCTTGTAAAACAAGAAAAGAATGAGAAGACTTCCAAAAAGAAGTCTCACTAGAATGTCCAAATAACTGAGGTGGCTTCTTCCTCTGAGAAGAAAACTATCCCTCAAAATGTTTTAAAATCAAAATTTTATGTCAAGGACAATTTCAAATATGTCTTTTCTGTAGAGAAAGGAATATTTGAAAATGATCCTTATATGTATGCTCAGAAAATATTTTCTAAAAAGTTTAATTGTATCCCTTATGATATACTAAAAACAATGAAATTTTATGAAAGGATTTTAAGTGAAACAAAATCTGTTTCATTTAAGCACTTTCAAAATGATGACGTAATTTGTTATTCTACTGCTAGGATTCATAAGGTCATAAACTTTAACGAATGGCATGGACATCCTACACAATGCCAACCATTCTAAATGAACCCATTAATGCCACAACCACCATATCTTCATGCTTATAATTATTTTGATTACAGGCAAGCGTGATCGAATGCCTTTTCCAGAATGAAAAAAAAAAGATTTTTTTGAAAAATGTTCTTTAAAAAACCTACCTTACTGGTTTACACTCTAGTGGGATAATTTTGGAGCCAGCAATGAGATTGTTCATGAAAGAGCCCAAAAAGGATATGATCTTTTCATGAAGACCTATACACCAAACCCACATCAATATGCATTTGACAAAAGAATGCTATTCTATATGCATATTAGCGTATTATGGGTAATGACCTGGTTCTACGAATACAGGAAAGCCAATGACACCAAAACTACCATTCTAGCCAGAAGATTCAAGATCAAATGGTGGGATGGTTTCAAAATATAGGACAAGGTTGAAGAAATGCGATCCTTGGATGGATCAACAAATCGACCAAATGTTCTGAAGACCTAGGAAGTGGCACAAGTTCCCTTCCTACATGATAGAGGATTCCTCATATCCTTAATGGCTAGGGCAAACACTCCAGAATCAATGAAACAGTTATTGGAACAAGCCTCCATGAATCAACCAATGAAGACTCCACTCAATTTGGATCAGCTTATAGTGGAGAAAGCAATGAAGACGACTGCTACAGGATAGACCTTACAGAACCGTAGGAAAACCAATGTAAGTATTTTGTTGTGTTTGCCGCAAGATACGTAGGAATTTTATTTTAAGTTTTAATGTAAAGTATATTATTTTATACTATACTATTTTTAGTATCTAAGTACAACTAATGTATGTATCAATGTAATGTTTTCTCTGAAAATACCGTCATATATGGTATAATAATAGGTGGAATCTTTCCACCGAAAACAATTCTAGATTTTACTGTTCCCAACAATAAAACCCTGATGAGATCCATGATGAGAGCCAAGCCGGAAGAAGAAATGTGGATCCTCTTGAAGTGCCGCCTGGACCGATCACAAGAAATCAAGCGAAACGATTCAAGGAAGCACTTAACAGGTTGATAAAGGTTGTCCATGAAGCCGGAAAGGATTGGAGCAATCATGAAGTTGGAACGGATTGGAACAACCATGGGAAGACCCTTGCTTTTATACAAGTCACACCGGACACGGGTTGAAGAGGGTGTGTATGTTCAAGGCACGGCCGTGTAGGAATTCCAAGATTGCACAGAATCATACACGGCTAGATACACGGCTAAAAGGCACGGCCGTGTATGGAGACAAGTAAATCTACAGAAAGATACACGACCAGAAGTACACGGTCGTGTATGTGACCGGAATGTGCACAGAAAAGTACACGGCCAAAGTACACGATCGTGTACACGGCCGTGTATCCCCTACTGGCCAACTTGTTCTGTTTTCGTGTTTTTATGCAACTTATCTAAGCTACGTCGTTTTGGACTTGTTTTTTTATGAATTGTAACCCTAGTATAAAAGCTCCTAGGGTTTAGAACAACTACGAATTTACATCTTTGAACATTAAACACTTTTGAGAGGCACCTCTCTTGGTTCTTCAAGAACTAAATCGAACTTATCGGATTGATTTCCGTGGCGTTCATCCCGACTTATCAATCGGTCTTCCATCCCGATTGTGGCGTCTTCATTTTTATACCAAGGTTCTTGTCTCGCTTATAGACAATGGGTCGCGGTTTCCACTTTAGGTGTTTGGGCGTCTTAGGCAACGAATTTCCGAACGTATTGGTATTAGGTTTCGTCACGGGTTGGCATGGTTCGTATCAGAGCTTAGGTTTGTCAAAGCATCAAGTTCGGTTGAGGAAGGTAATATCAAAAACCCTAACTCTAATCGTTCATATCAATTATCTTATTCAATTTTGTAGTATTGATTGTCTTTTGATAGTGTAATATTGACTAGGCGATTGTTAAAAAAAAAAAAAGAGAGAAAAGAAAAGAAAAGAAAAACGTGATCAAGAGCAACAACAAGACAAAAAAAAAATCGAATAGAAAAATAGAGGAAAATTTACGAACCCTAGAGTTGTTTTGAATTCTACGGAAGGAAATTGGTGTAGTTTGGGTTAGTTCCAAGAGAATTGAGAAGAGGAAGTTGGCGAGTTGATATCATCGTTGTTTGTGAGAATACACGAGTGACTGTGTGATATCATCATTTGAGCGAAACACGTAAGGGAGTGTATCGTGAGGTTTAATTTTATATATATTTGTGTTAGTACTAATCTTTTTTGCAGGGACTATGTCGAGACAACATTCTCTTGAAAGTGACAGGGGAAGGTTTGATGCTAGGTTAGTAATTGAGGCGTTGAGGGGTGAGATGAAGAGGATGTTCCAAGAGGGAATGGAACAAATTCATGAAATGGTAGAGCAAAGACTAGAGCAATCCACAAACGTATTCCAAGGGCGTAAAAGGGAGAGTCGTTCTAGGAGAGTACGGAGGGGTGGAGATGAAATGTCGGATGATGATTTTTATGAGCCTTCTGTTGGGAGTTATAAAGGATATAGTGGTCGGAATAGAGGAACTAGGGATTGGGAAGATAGAGGAGATAGGAAAAGAGAGAATATATTTCATACTAGATGTTATCTAGGAGATCACATTTGTAGTTTGATTATTGATGGGGGAAGTTGCTCTAATGTAGTAAGCAATTTTATTGTTGAGAGGTTAGGGCTCAAAACTGTTAGACACCCTAGTCCATATAAATTGCAATGGTTGAATGATAGTGGTGAGACTAAGGTGAGTAAGCAAGCCTTGATTGGTTTTCGCATTGGTAGATATGAAGATGAGGTGTTATGCGATGTAGTGCCAATGCAAGCATGTCATGTATTGTTGGGGAGGCCATGGCAATTTGATAGGAAGGCTATTCATGATGGCTTTTCTAACAAGTATATGCTTGTTCACCAAGGGAAAAGCTTTAATCTTAAACCGTTAACACCCAAACAAGTGTATGAGGACCAGTTGTAGCTACAACAGTCTTTTGCAAAACATAAGGTGAGTGAAAAGCAGAGTGAGAGTAAGAGAGCAAAAGATAATGAGAAAGAAAAGGAATATAAAAGTCAAGATCAAAAGGAAAAAGAGAGGAAGGCTGGAAAGAGTGTAAGAGGCTAAGTTAAAGGGGGATTAACTTTGGTGGTGAGTGAAAAGGAGAGGGCAGCCTTGCAAAAGGAGAGTTGTGTGGCAAGAGTGAGTGTAGTGAGGAGAGCGTCAGTGATGAAGCAACCTATGTTGTTGCTGGTTTTTAAGGAAACATGTTTGACTACTAACGACTTATCTAACTCTTTGCCTAGTGTGGTTGTGTCTCTTGTGCAAGACTTTGAAGATGTCTTCCCTGAAGAGATTCCAAAGGGATTACCACCTATTCGTGGTATTGAGCACCAAATTGACCTTGTACCCGGAGCATCGATTCTAAACAAACCAGCTTATAGGAGCAATCCGGAGGAGACAAAGGAACTCAAAGGCAGGTCGATGAACTAATGGAGAAGGGGTACATGAGAGAGAGCATGAGTCCATGTGCAGTGCCTGTGATTTTGGTGCCTCAGAAGGATGGGACATGGAGAATGTGTGTTGACTACCGCGCCATCAACAACTTTACGGTAAAGTATCGTCATCCCATTCCTTATTTAGATGACTTCTTAGATTGGTTATATGAGTATAGTGTCATTCCTCGTGAGCCATGGATAAACATTTCCATAGATTTTGTGTTAGGATTATCTAGGCCTAGGCATGGTCGAGATTCTAATTTTGTGGTTGTGGATAGGATTTTTAAAACGTTTCATTTCATTCCTTGTCATAAAACTGATGATGCTATACACATTGTTGATTTGTTCTTTAGAAAGGTAGTGCGTCCGCATGGTATACCTAGAAGCATTGTTAGTGATCGAGATGAGAAATTTTTTAGTCATTTTTGGAGAGTACTGTGGGAAAAGTTGGGAACTAAACGGATGTTTTCAACTATCTGTCACCTACAAATTGATGGGCAAATTGATGTGGTTAACAGGACTTTAATTCAATTGTTAGGGGCAATCATAGAGAAGAACATTAGGACTTAGAAGGATTGTCTACCATTTGTGGAGTTTGCATATAACAGGGCTTTATATAGCACTACTCATTGTTCACCATTTGAGATTGTGTATGGTTTTAACCCATTGGTTCCTATTTATTTATTGCCATTGCCACTTAACAAGTCTGTGAGTTTTGATGCTGATTCTAAGGCAGATTTCGTGAGAAAGCTACATGCACAGGTAAAGATTAGGATTGTAAAACAAAATGCCAGGGTCGCTTCAAGGGTGAACAAGGACAGGAGACCCAAGATTTTTCAGCCTTGAGATTGGGTTTGGGTGCATTTTCGCAAGGAGGGTTTTCCATTGCAGAGGAGATCCAAGTTGAACCCTAGGGGAGACGGTCCATTTCCGATGCTTGAGAAAATCAATGATAATACCTACAAGAAAAATTTACCAGGTGAGTATCCTGTAAGTGTCACATTTTATGTTACTGATCTGAGTCCATTTGATGTAAGCAATGATTTGAGGACAAATCCTTTTCAAGAGGAGGGGAATGATGAGATCCATGATGAGAGCCAAGCCGGAAGAAGAAATGTGGATCCTCTTGAAGTGCCACTTGGACCGATCACAAGAAATCAAGCGAAACGATTCAAGGAAGCACTTAATGGGTTGATAAAGGTTGTCCATGAAGCCGGAAAGGATAGGAGCAATCATGAAGTTAGAACGGATTGGAAAACCATGGGAAGACCCTTGCTTTTATACAAGTCACACCGGATACGGGTTGAAGAGGGCGTGTATGTTTAAGGCACGGTCGTGTAGGAATTCCAAGATTGCACAAAATCATACACGGCTAGATACACGGCTAAAAGGCACGGTCGTGTATGGAGATAAGTAAATCCACAGAAAGATACACGACCAGAAGTATACAGTCGTGTATGTGATCGGAATGTGCACAGAAAAGTACACAGTCATGTACACGACCGTGTATCCCCTGCCGGCCAGCTTGTTTTGTTTTCGTGTTTTTACGCAACTTATCTAAGCTATGTCGTTTTGGACTTGTTTTTTACGAATTGTAACCCTAGTATAAAAGCTCCTAAGGTTTAGAACAACTAAGAATTTATATCTTTGAACATTAAACACTTTTGAGAGGCACCTCTCTTGGTTCTTCAAGAACTAAATCGAACTTATCGGATTGATTTCCGTGGCGTTCATCCTGACTTATCAATCGGTCTTCCATCCCGATTGTGGTGTCTTCATTTTTATACCAAGGTTCTTGTCTCACTTATAGACAACGGGTCGCGGTTTCCACTTTAGGTGTTTGGGCATCTTAGGCAACGAATTTCTGAACGTATTGGTATTGGGTTTCGTCATGGGTTGGCGTGGTTCATATCAAACCCCCAACAACTTTTACTATTCAAAATAGTGAAAGTACTGTTCACTACAGTAAAAGAATGAAATTTTCTTTAAATAAGGAAGTGGGGTTTATTTAAAGGCATCGAACATTTCAGATACCTCTCACCTTCTTCGAACTTAAGCTCCCAACCTTCTTCTAAACACACACTCACTTTCCATCTTTCTTCTTCGTCTAACATCTCTCTTCTCTCCCTTGGTTACAACTTCTAACCATTCTTCCACACACACTTCTTCTCTTCTCTTATCCTTCTAACATCTCATCTATGATTAATAAATCATAGATAAACCTTTGTACACAGATGTACTAAGGTAATGATCCAACACCACACAATCTTCTTCCATCCTTTCTTAATCTTTCCACTTTCTTCTACTTCTACTTACTCTTCCTTCTCATCTAATGCTTCTCTTCTTCTAATGTTTAATTTCTTGTAATGTTCCTTTAATGTCATGTACATATGCCATACTATTAATGCAATTAATGTTTTATTATATAATTAATTAGAACGATTCCCCACTAGTCTTGGCTCTACTGCTTGTGGTGGATCTTGTTCTTGTTCTCTATTTTATGTTTTTCAAATGTTATAAACCCCATTTGGACTAGCTAAGTTGCCAATTGGAGGTTTTATTTAATGTTTATCTAGGATCTTAGGTATATTGGCTAGAAACTCGCCTCGGAGGGCTACTGGTTTTCAAAAGAAACACCTTGGAAGATGTTTAACATCGTTGGTGTTCTTGATGAGGCTTGATATATAACGCCACATACCAAGATATTATAAATATCTGTTTTATTTAGTGTTCTAAATGCTTTCTTTCTTCTACTTATTTATTTGATGCTTTTGTGTATTTTTAATGTTTTATGAATTTTAATTAACTCTTCTACAAATTATTTCCAATTGCATTTCCTAGTTAGTGTTTGCATAAAACACATCCCTATACCTTACACAAAATTGTAGGCACTATTTACGATTTTCCAATAAGTTGCATACACTATTTACGATTTCAGTATAATCTTTTTATATCAAAATTGTATATACTATATACAATTTCAGTGTTATTTTTTTTGCATAGTAAAAACGCATATATTATATATATTTTAACTTATTTTTATAATTAGTTTTTTTTAAAAAAGCATTTTAATAATTAGTTTCAAAAAGTACCTCATATTCGTATTAAAAAAAAAAACCCGACTATTCTTCAATAAATGCATGTATTCTCCATGTAGATGCTGTTTCCAGTCGGCTCCTCCTCCAACCATCCAGTTCAGACTTCCTTCGCCATTACGATCGAACTCTATGCATTGATCGACGCTTCTCTTTCGATTCACAGTAAATATAATCTTGAAAACCTAAAAAACTCTAATGGCTGATCAAAGTCATCCTCCGAAACTTTCCGACGACAAGAACGAAACCTCTCCACCTCCTCCTTCTCACTCCTCCGATTACGCTCCTTACCCTAAGCTCGATCCTTCTGACGTCACTCCTCCGCCTCAAAATTGGCCTTCCGCCTCAGGCGACGAGAACCGTGCTCCCATTTCCTCCAATCCAGCCACTACCATGCCCCCCGAGTCAAACCCCTACGTCTCTCCTTCTCCCGCTCCTCAATCCTCAGTTAAAAGTAAGTTCCGATCGATGCCGTTATCTCTATATATTTCAAAATTCGATATCTATCTAGCTGCTTTTTCTTATGATTGAGTTGAAAAATGAATGGGATTTATGTAATTGGATATTTGTTTGATGACGGTGTTGAGCTATTAGGGTCGGGAAAGTATTATGAATTGAGATTGATTTTTGTGTGTATGTGTGTTATGTGTGTGACAGATACGATGGATACAGTGAAGGATATGCTTGGTAAGTGGGGGAAGAAGGCGGCTGAATCGGCTAAGAAGGCTGAGGATCTTGCTGGAAACATGTGGCAACACTGTGAGACTGATTCATTCCTTTGTTTCATTGTCTTTTTATCTATGGTTTTTGCTTATAATTGCGTGAATGGGTGTATGGGATCAATGTGTTTGAAGAATAAACATGATTTGTGCTGTGGTCGCGATAATTGGTTGGTAGAGTTAATTGAAGGAGGGCGCAATGTTGTTTGTTGACTGTTGTCTATGATTATGAGCTATATAGATGCAATAGGAGAGTGTGTTCTTGTTTTATTAGATGTGTTGGATGGGAAATTAAATCAACTCCCATCGGTTGACAAGTGTGGATTTGTGGCTATATGTGCTTTCAAATAAGTAAATTAATGTTCTCTATGTTCGAGTGGAAGTCCTCTATGTTTGTTCCGAAATTCAATTAAATGCTATATGTTTCTAGAGAGTAATTTTTTTGGGTAAGGTGAGATTCAAATAAAACTTTTTAGAGAGAGTTATTTGAGTGCTCTGAATTTTTGTTTTTGCACCATATAAGTCGTTCCCTTAGTGTCTCCTATGACTTAGGGCTGTAAACACACGAGACTTATTTGGTGACTTGAGGCAAATATAAAGAGCTTAAATGACTCATGTAAAATATAAGGGGCTTATTTGAATTTTGGGACAAACATAGAGGGCTTATCCCTTAAAATTTTCTTTTCTTCTGTAGAAACTTATTAAATTTCGCCCCCCAAAAAAAGCTTTGTGCTGAAATTCAGTGATCTTTTCAGTTGAGAAGTGGCTCTTTGGACAGCTTCACTGTTATCATCATTCCCCAAGTTATATTCTTTCTCCTAAGTCTTTTTCTGCCCAAATTGTGGCAAAGTAATCCTTTCATGTGATTTCATATGTACTCTGCCCAGAATTCTAACCCATGATCTGGTGTTTCTTACTAATTTCAGTCTTAAAGTCAATGTCCTTGGGGACAGCTCCTAATTGCTTCCAAATTTATAGACATTTCCACTTGGGTTGATCTTCTATACTTGTGCAGTTTTCTAGCAATTCCTTTGGTCTTCTTTGAGCACAATTTGGATTTCATTTTCTACTCTCTCATCTGATTGCATTTGTTGCTTCACTGTTGAAGTTGCTGATAGTGATTTCCTTTCATGTGATATTGTGGTATTTAAGGTGGGTGCGATGTTTGAAGGTTAATTTTCTACCCCCCCTTCCTTTTTAAACAGTGAAAACTGGCCCTAGTTTTGCTGATGCTGCTGTAAGTAGAATTGCTCAAGGAACCAAAGTTCTAGCAGAAGGTGGTTATGAGAAAATCTTTCGTCAAACATTTGACGTTGCCCCAGAGGAACAACTTTTGAAGTCATATGCATGTTACTTGTCAACTTCTGCTGGTCCAATAATGGGAACCTTGTACCTATCATCAGAAAAGCTTGCATTTTGCAGTGATAATCCTCTTTCGTACAAAGCTGGTGATCAGGAGGAGTGGAGTTACTATAAGGTTTGTATTCTCTGGCCTATTTTCATGATCCTATAATTTGGTTATGAAATTTGAAATGCTTGCTACATCTTTATAAGGTGTATATGTAACTATATGTTTTGAAAATTGCCTTCACACGTTATTTGCATGCATATTAATGTAGATTTTATGCGTTTGTTTGTTAGTAGTCCATAATTGCTGTATGTTAATTTTGATGTTATTGAATGCATAAATTTCTTTCATCTGTGGAGTGAAAGCAGGGAAATTAAAAATTAATTTCTCTTATATTTGGATTAGTGCACTAGGCTTAATCTGATTGCTACTCCAGTAATGAGATGGAATATTAAAGAAGATAAAACTCTCTTTTGTTGAGAACATAGATGAGAAACCCAGGATAGTTGATTGAAATTGATATCTACAATTTGCAAGCAGGAGAGATAGCCTTCTACAAGTATAAGTTTCAGGATGGTGGAGGGAAAATTTCTCCTTTTCTTTTGGTAATTGAAAAATAAATTACTCTATTCATATTGGAAATATTCACTTGATTGATTGGTTAGTGTCACATAAGTGTGTTCTAATTTTAGGTTGGCAACAATAAGATGATTCTTTGGCATGTATGCACCTGTAGCACTGTACAGAGTCAACACTAAATTACTTAACCCAAAATGAATCGCTATATTGCACTTATTGCATTAAGCCATGTGAATTGGTTCTTCACTGTCACAATCTGTCAAATATCATATCAGTTTGCTGGTTAAAGCGTAGGCTATTCCATGACAAATTGCATGAGGTTTTGGGTTTGAATTCCACTAAATAAACTTCTGGAGCTACTGAAATTGTGCAAGCTAGACTCAGCTATTATTTGGGTCTTGTAGAGGGATTCATATGGATAAAGAGAGCCTTCCACAAATATAAGCTGCAGGATGATGGAGGGATTAAAACAATAATAATTTTTGTGGTGATTAAACAGTAAATTGCTATATTCATTTTACTAGTACTGACTTGATTGATAGCTGAATGGCCTAAGTGGATCATATTTTTAGGTCAGTAACAACTGGATGATTCTTTTGCATATATGTAGCTGTAGCACATACCTGAGTTGCTAACAACTTGCCAAAATAGGAATTACATCACATATTGGAGTAAGCCATGTGCACATACCTGAGTTGGTAACAGCTTACCATAAAAGGAATTACATATCACATATTGGAGTAAGCTATGTGAATTTATTTTGCACCGTCACAATCTTTGAAATGTCACATTGGCTTGCTGGTTAAAGCGCAGATACTACCATGATAAATAGCATGAGTTTTGAGTTCAAATCTAAGTGTACTTTGAGGGCTACTCAAATTGCACAAGCTAGACTTAATTATAATGTGTATCTTGTATGGTGATTCATGTGGATGGAGGGAGCCGGTTCAATTATTACCATTCCCCTTTCATCTATCACCAAAAGAGGAGTAATAACAATAATCATACCCCTTCCATCAATCACAACAGGAAGAAGAACAATAATAATTATAATTGTCATATCTTTTGCCAATAACCTTCTGATTATCGCTACAAATTTTTTGATTCATAGAATTGTATGAATGCCAAGATGTCAGTTCATGCATTCTAGTATACCAACAACTCTTTTTGTAACACGAGGAAAGTAAAAGTGAGTTTTGTGCATGACGTAAATGGCACTGCATCATGATTTCTGAGAAGATGGAACTTCAGGAAACTCCTTATGACTCTTTCATGGCATCCTGGTGATAATGTTTCAGATCTTGTAGGGGATAATTTGCATGAAAGGACATGGCCATACCTATTTGGGGGTCTCTGTAGCATAGACACGGTTCGTCTTTGCTGGTATATGTTTGAGTTGAGCCTCTCTGAGGCAGAACATGTTTTTCTTACATGAGAAACTAAATTGGCAAGTGCATTTTTCAGGGTTTAATATTGAATTTAGCTGCTTATTATTCTTTTACTAGCTGGTCATCTTTGTTTTCTTATCATTTATTATTCTGCCCTTCTGTTTCTCTTTTCAAAGTATATTTTTTCCCCTTAAATAGGTGGTTATACCGCGGCGGCAATTGAAGGCAGTGAACCCATCAACTAGCAGAGTCAATACAGTGGAAAAATACATCCAGATTATCTCAGTTGACAACCATGAGTTCTGGTTCATGGGATTAGTTCATTATGATAATGCCGTGAAAAATCTTCAGGGTGCTCTTCCACCGAACAGCTTATGAAGTTCTGGTAGCTTTATTCTTTGCTGTCAATTGTCATGGACTTGATTGCTGCTATTAAGTTGATGGGGATGAATCCTGCACAGCATACAGAGTTGAAGCATTATATGTTTTAGAGACATGCCCAATCAGTTGAATATGGAAATACGCTATTCACAGATGAACTATTTGCTTGTTAGGTTTGCCTTTAATGTGTCTGTGAAAAGAAGTAAATTTGGTTATTGAATGTTGCTGAGATTACTGCAGTTGTATGTTGCTTGTGCATGGATGGTGAAGATTGGCTTGTATCATTCCATTCATTTGTATCATAGTCGTTTTTCTACTATTCTTCAGTATATGCCTGAATAATATAAGTAGATGCTTTTCAAGTCCTTGTCATTTATAATGCTTGCTGTCGTTCTTAACTTGGTAATCTGCTCTTTATTAGTGATGTTATGTTTCATTCGATTGTCCGTGGCTTATTTTCTGCGACTACACTGACTTCATCATTGTGTAAAAGTAGCCAATCATGCTATTAGGATTCCATGAGAGCAGGCATATAGAAGTGGCATTCAAACATTGGTAGTTAGTACAGGAAGGATTATTTATTTTTTAACAGTGGTAGTGGTTCCTAAATTTGGTGACCATTCTTCGGTTAAGGCTGATGTTGACAATTTCATTTCATCGTCTGCAGTAACTAAGTGAACGGTGTGAATCTGTGTTTTCTTGCCGGTAGAAACTGGGGATAATAGAAATTTGACCTCTCAAATTATTGGTTAGGAATGATTCAACCATACGCTCCTAAGCATGCTTATTCCTTTTAAAACTTAAAAAAAAGAAGTTTATACTCTCTAAAACTTTTTTAGTGAGAGAAAATGCTCTCTTCTCTCTAGGAAACTATCTAAACTTCTATAAGAAATCACTTTTCTTATGAAATTCAAAATCACTTTCAATCTTTTTGCATTTTCCCCAACTTCCTGCATCCTTTCTTCTATTCCATTTTTTACTTTTACAATCCCCTCAACCATTGCCTCGATCCTAGCCAAGCCAGTTCATTGAGGGGTGGCTTGATCAATCGCATGGACATGACCAATAAGGCAAATGGTGTGTGCCGTGTAACATTGGGGGAGGAAAGAATTACTAGGGGTAGTAAGATTGACACAATTCTAGAGGTAGCTTCCAAGAACACCCCAAAAGTGAAAAATGCAAAAGTTGCCAACCAGGAAAGCTATCAGGAAACTTTTGCTAAAAGAAGCAATTTGGAGCCTTGTGCTCCTAAGGAAAGGACGTCTCTGAAAAGTTTCCAAGATAGAGAGGTAAGGTAGATTAATCCAAATGCCAACTCATCATTGCATCCTTTCCTAAGTGCTTCCTCTTTGGGAAATACCACCCTTGAGGAGGTCAACGTTTTGTTGGAGGAAATAGAAAAACAAAACCACTCTGTTAAACCACCTACTCTAACAAAAACCATTGCCGGGAATGTGCATGGAGCTAAATCAAATGCCCATGCATGCCCTATCAATGACTGTTGATGATTGTAATCACATAAATTAAAAATCTTTTTTTACCTTAACTCTTCTTTACAATCAATTAGGCAAGTGTACTTATCGAGTTCAGTAGTGTAGAGAGTTCAAGCACGGATATCGTTCCCTCAAGAATCTGTGAGTACTACTACGGACTATAAACCCACTATCTAACTGCATAATTTCGAGTGAATTCGATTAAATTAAATCACTTAACAAGGAAATGTAACACTTAAACTAAACACAGAATTAAAATTTAGTAAATTCAATAATCAAAGACATACCCTACCCTTACTACTCCTCTAATTATCATATAGTTTCATCCTTAAAATTTCAATTAACAAATGACAATTATCTATGAATCGCAGAGTATCTAATACCAAATCAATGTTCCTCCCAGAATCATTAATTCCTAATTCTAATTACATTAACAAAGATTCCTCTTTCATTAACGTTATTAGAATTGCATTAACACCCTAGGACCCTCAATTAGGTCAGAATATATCAATTCAACCTAATATGGAAAACTCATGCTCTCTATCCCTAGATTGCATACAAGTCTCTTTATCCATATTTGATCTATTCCAATAAGAGATTTTCCAATCAACTTAAAAGAAATCAATGTAAATTCAATGTTGGCCAAACATTAAATCACAAAACATGATAAACAATATGAATAAATTCAGAGAAAATTAACCATTCATGAATTGCACAATCAATCCAATATCATATGATAATTAGGGTTTCGTAAGGTTTAGGTATGAAATAAACTAGCAACACATGGTTTTAAAAATTAAAATCAATGGAATAAAGACTCATGTGAATAAAACCCTCAAAAGGTAAGAGTCGAATCGTTGTTTCTTGATCTGCATTCTCTTCCCACGGATTCACTTCGTGACATCTTCTTTCTTTCCTTTCTTTTTGATTTCTTGATTCCGTTTTTCTCCTATGGATGCTAGTTCTTGATGTCCTCTTTGATTCGGAATGCTACCCTAGGGTTTTTAGAATGAAGATAGAAGGAAAAAGCCTTTTTAAAAATAAAACAAGGCATTTATTTATAGTTCTGCGAAAACAAGGTTCAGCACGAGCATTAGCACGGCTGTGCTCGAGGCCATTATGAGTTCGAAACATGTTATTTTCATTGCCCAGTTCAACACAGCCGTGCTTAGGGCAAGGCTGAAAAGAATTAGCTACTGGTATTTTTTTCATCCAGCACTGGTGTCTACATAGGTTGTGCTGAATTGAAAATCAATTTTCTTCATTTTTTACTAAATTTTACCTCGCATTTGCTCATATCATCCTTAAACCTTTCCTTTGTCTCCATTGACACATGAAATTAAAATTTAATCATATAAGTACCATTTTCTTCACAAATCACATGAAATCTATATAAAATTATAACTAATAAGCACTATAATTAAGAGTCTTTTGACACTTATCAATGACCTTGTACATGAACCAAAGTTTAAACTCCATTTCTTCCCTTTAGTTAGAAAAAGGAACTATCCCTAAAGTTAAAATCCTAAAAGTCGTAGAAGAAGCTAGAGTAGAACACTGGCACTCCACACTAGTGGGCTTCTTTCTTAGCCCTAGGATGCCGTTCACGTTGGTCTAATCCACAGTGTTTCAACTCTAGAAAGACCATGGTCTCCTAGAATTGCTGGGGAGTAAGGAAGTTTTTTTTTTTTTTTTACTTCAAGTTTGCTAAGGGAAGGGAATTGAGTCCAATTCTAGAGAGGACTCGATACTTTATGCAAAGGTTCTTGATACTATAAAAATGGAAGAAGGGCATGTCCCTTGAGAAGCCCCAACCAACCAATGTTCTTGTGTGGGTGCTCGTTTTGCATATTCCTTGTGAATACCTAAATGAGGAAGGAATTGACTACATCGTTAGTGGTGTGGCGTGGGTAAACCACTCAAGGAAGACGCCTTAATAGTCATCAAGCAGCACGCAAACCACGCAAGGGTGTTGGTGGAGATAGACGCAAGGGAGGAGTTAATCACTCAAGTAGAAGTGGAGAGAACTGATGGGTCGATAGTGATAATACATGTTGAGTACCAATGGCTCCCCCTTGGTGTGGAATCTGTAAAGTCTTTGGCTATAGGTGTAGTCCAACCCCAAAAGAGAACACCTAAGTGGCTATTGGAAACTCGAAGGCGAAAGCTAATGAGGAGTAGTAGGTTCTCGTCTAATGTGGAGATAATGGAAAGAATGAAATGTATGAGGAAGGTAAAAGTGCAAGTATAGGTCCTAGAACTTCACGCCATTAGTTCAGAGGGGAGTGGATTGAGAAAGTCTAATCCCCCTTCAAGCAAAAATGTGAAGTAGGCAATGTAGCGAATGAAGCTCAATCTCTCCCCAAGCAGAAAGGTGAGGTAGTCAAAGAGAAAGTGATGGAGGTTGAGGAGGAGGTAGTGGCTAAGAATCAAGCTAAGGTTGAGCCTAAGAATGAGCTCATCAATGCAGTAATGCATGTTGAGGACAGGAAGGGGAAAGAAGCTTCCAAGTTATATGTTAACCCTGGTCTGGAGGAGGATCATGATACACCTATGCCTACCTTCGTTTCTAAGTCAATGGCCTAGCATAAGGAAGCCCCCATCCAAGATCTTGGTGTCACTTAATCTATTCAACCGGGGAGTGACAACAATGAGGAGATCGAGGAGTATGAAAATACTCTACTTAACAAACTGTTAATCTAGATGAACCAAGGCTTTGGGAGTAATTCTAAGAGTGCGAAAGGCTCCGGTTCTTCAAGCTGGAGGAAGAACAAGCAATGAAAGGGGAGGAGAACGTTCACCTAGTTGTGAGGCCCCTCTTGTTGTAGTATCATGAGTATAGTAGCTTGGAACATTAGGGGGTTTATGACCCCATCAAGGTGGTGGAAGTTAGAAGAGTTTGTGAAGTTTAAAAAATAAATTTAATAGGTCTCATTAAGATGAATCCTTCAAATGAAGAGTTGATTTAAAATGTCTTAAGGCCATGTTGGTAGGTGAAAATCAACGTTGCAGCTAGGAAGCAGTTGTGGTTAGTTTGGAATCCTAGAGAATGGACTATTTGGGTAGAGATTGAGCATGCATAGTTCATGCACTATGTAATAACCACTTTAGATCCAATTTAACAATCTTTGCAACTTTTCTCTATGGATCATATAATGATAGAGAAAGAAGAGCCTTATAGAGTAACCTAGTGGCCCTAACTCCATCACTAAACCAGAGTCGTTGGGTGATTCTTGGGGATTTCAACACCACAAAATCTCCATTGGAAAAAATTGGTGGTAGAATGTGTTTAATAGAAGCCATGGCGGATTTCCAAAATTGCGTTGCTCTTACAGAAATAGAGGACTTGAGATATTTGAGGGTTTTTTTTTACTTGGTCTAATAGACAAGATCATAACCTAATATTGAGGAAGTTGGATAGGATTATGGTAAATCACCAATAGCTGAGTGTGCTCCCTAGAATGCAAGAAAAATTTATGTTGCCTATCCTTTCGAACCATTCTTTAGCAATTACTTGCATGAATTACAGCTTAAGGACTAGGAAGACACCTTTTAAATTCTTCAACTTCTAGACTAGACATAAGAATTTCAAGGACTTAGTGATAAATACTTGGAAGAAAGAAGTTAGGGGATCTACGATGTTCCAAGTTGTTTGGAAACTAAAGTCACTTAAGCAGGAACTCAGACACTTGAATTAGGATGAATATTCCCAACTTCCCAGTCGAGTGCAAATGGTCAAAGATAGACTCTTACAACTGTAAACTTTGACTCATGGGATCGGAGACACTTCTTGAATGGAAGAAGAGAAAGTGACTTTTAAGGAATACTATTTGCTCAGGGATGTGGGAGAGAGCTTCTACAAGTAGAAATTAAGAACTAATTGGCTGAAATTGGGGGATAAAACCCCTCTTATTCCCACAAAGCCATGAAGAACTTACACAATTGAAGCTCTTTATATTGCTTGTCAAAGGAAGATGGAAGTGAGACAATTGGTGATGATGAGGTCAAAGCAGTAGTAGTAGCTCATTTTTCAACAACTTTATGAGAGCCCCATTGCTCATCTCAACTAAAAGGAAGTCCACAACTTAGTGACTTAGAGATTAAGAAAGCAACAACAATTCAAATTGGACGCCCCTTTCATTGCTAAAGAGATCAAATGGTAGTTCTTCTCACAAGCCAATGAGAAAGCTTTAGGGCCTAATGGGTTTTCAGCCAAGTTCTTTAAAGAAGCTTAGGAAGTTATTGGAGATGACCTAGTTGAAGCAACCAAAAAATTTTTTATATCAAGCCACTTGCTAAAGCAGATCAACACCAACATTATCTCCTTAGTACCTAAAGTAGCTAACCTATCTAAGCTCGGAGAGTTTTACCCAATCGTGTGTTGTAACATCCTTTACAATGCTAATTCCAAAATTCTTGCAGTACATATTAAGAAGGTCTTTCCCTCATTAATTGGTAGAGAATAGGTAGCTTTCATCCTTAAGAGGAGAATAATCGATAACATATTCATAGCCCAAGAATTGATGGTGGGCTACTATTCTCAAATCGAAGCACCGCGTTGTACATTAAAAGTGGACTTGCAAAAGGCATATGATATGATATGGTGGGACTACCTATTAGAGGTACTAAAAGCCATGCAATTTCCCTTACACATCTATACCCTTATTAAGCAATGTATGTTCACTCCAAAATTCTCCATTAGCATTAATGGAGAACTGACTAGTTATTTTGCAAGCAATAGAGGGTTGAGATAGGAGGACCCTATGTCCCTTTACTATTTGTTATGGATGTGGAGGTACTCTCCACTTTACTAAGGAGGCTAACAGTGAAACCCCAATTTTCTTTTCACTGGAGATGTAAGTCTAAAAAGTTAACCTATCTTTATTTTGCAGATGATCTCCTCATTTCCATGAAAAGCAATATTAAATCTGTGTCATTGATCAAAGAAACTCTACAACATTTCCACTCAATCTTGAGACTGGGGCTGAACAATAGCAAGAGCAATATATTCTTTTCCAATGTCCTTGTGGGAGTGAAAGAGGACATCCTCCATTCCACCCAATTTTAGGAAAGCAAGCTGCCAGTGTATTAGCTGGATGTGCCATTAATCTCCACAAAGCTTAAAAAGGAGGATTGTGATGCTCCAATAGAAAAGATATTGGCTTGCATCAATTCATGGACTTCTAAATACCTTTTCTATGTAGGAAGATTGTAGCTAGTTAAGTTAGTTCTTTTCTCTATGCAGTTCTACTAGAGTTCTATTTTTTTATTGCCTAAATCCATTATAACGAAGATAAACCAATTACTCAAGACTTTTCTATGGAGTGGTAGACTGAACATATATTCAAAGGCTAAGTTACGGTGGGTTGATATTTGTAAACCTCTAAAATGTGGCGGCTTAGGTATACCTAATCTATGTCATTAGAATAAGGCCATACAACTTAAACATATTTGGCACTTCTGTAAGGAAGGCCCTAGGAGTTTATGGTTGGAATAGGTTTATTCTACACTACTGAAAGAAAGAAATTTTTGGTCATCTAGAGCTCCTACCATATGCTCTTGGTCCTAAAAGAAGCTATTAAAGCTAAGAGGCCTAGTTCAAACCAGTTTCCAATCGGAACCTAACAATGGTCTAGCCATATCACTCTGGGCTGATTATTAGCTTCCAAGAAGCCCATTGAACACTATATTTAGTGCTCAGGAGATGGGTAGTACAAGTTTTCCTCCCATAACAAAGCTTTGTTCCCAGATGGAAGGCAACGAATGGTGCTTACCAAATAGCCCATTTTGGATTAACATTCATATCTTACCTTCTCTGTCCTAATGCCTCTTGCCCTAATTGACTCTGATGGATACATACTAGCATGGGAGAATACACTATAAAGAGTGGATATGCCTTTCTAAATCCATCGAGTACTAAAATCCCATGGTACAAGGTGATTTGAAACAAGACTTCATTAACAAGATACTCCTTTATCTTATGGCTAGCTTGGTTAAGAAAACTACCTACCCTTGATAAGTTGACATCATGGGGAGTCACCACTTTTGCAACCCATTTCCTTTGTTAGCAACGCTTAAAAGATCATTCCCACTTATTCTTCAATTGTAGCTATAACTCCCAAATTTAGAGCTTAGTTTGTGATTGCCTACAGTGTTCATCTTCCTTAAAAAAATGGTTGGCTGCTATTACCTCTTTGGTGGCTACAGTTGCCTCTACATCCCCTACACTCTAAACATGGAGAGTGGGAGTAGTTGCGGTAGTTTATTGTATCTGAAGAGTGCACAACAAAGTGTGTTTAGGGGATAGTATTCCAAATCGGGATTCCATTACTGATAGGAATCAAAATCCGATAAGACCTATCATTAGGGTAAGAACTAAAGGATTTCGAATTTTGGCGATGATGGCCCATTTTGAGCAAATCGACCCCGGAATTATTTATAAATTAACCTCTTTTCTATTATTCTTGTATTGTGTTTCCAACAGGCACACTTATCATATTTTATAGGGCGATGGACAAACTCACTCAGACTCAGCTTGTGGGTTATCCATGGACCGACCTGAACCGGCGATGAGCTAGGCCGATGAATCCTATAGAAGACCGGCATCTTGAAGACCAATTTCTTTTATATATTTTTCATTTGCATGGACTATTTATGTTGTAATCATTTTGGAACACTTTTATGTTGATTGTAATTTTCATTTAGGACAGGCCACCCTAAAAGTGGCATAGTTGTAATTTTGTACATTTTCTAAACCTAAAGGGAGCAAGTATAAATACTTGCTTATAGTAGGGTTTGAGGAGGCCATTTTATAGATTATACACTTCACTTTAACGTGAGAGGGCTTAGGGTTTCCTAATTCCAAATTCTCTTATCAATTTCAATTTTCAATAATTGAAATTGTGGCGAGTACAATAATTGGAAATTGTGAGTCATATCAATTTCTACTTGTGTTTTCTTGTTCTTCTCTAGTGTGTAATATCTAGGGTTGGATTAGAACATTCTTGGTCAGATTTGAATTGGTATCAATTTGAATTATTGTGTTTATTTGAGTAATTATCATACTTGTGATTCTCCATCAACACTTGTTTATCACTTTTGAACCGTGAATTGGAATTGTAGAGGAAGTTGATGTCACGGTTTTGATCAATCCCTTTTGATTTGATTCACGTGGATTTCAATTATTCTTCTTGTTATATGGTGAAGATTACATATATGGATTGCAATTGCATCATTTGATCTTTAGTTTTCATCAAAATTCCAAAAAGGTTCACGTAAATTATCCTCCAATTGGACTGGTTTGTATTAGAGTTGTGGTTTGTTTTCTTTGATTCATTTTATTGTTCTTAGACTTGGTTTTGAGCACATCATTTTTTGGTATCAGAGCACAAGTTAAGAGAAGGGATTAAGTGTTGGTTGAATTCTTGATCATCACGCTCAATTAGGGTTCTTCATATTGTGATTCGAAATTGTGTATTGTAGATTGAGTTGCGAAATTGTCTTGTTTGGGAAGTTGAAGTTGCTGCTTGTTGAGTGATTTTTGAATATTTGTTGAAGCCTCTTTGTTGTGGAATTTACTGTGAAGGAAAGGGGAAAGATAGTGCACTTATGAATACAATTTCGAAAGTACAATTGTGTAGGAAGAGAATTGTGATTCTTACATTGTTTGAATTCGGAATTGGGGAGAATATTTTACCATTTCCAGATTTGAAGTGTGTGGAAGGATAAGCATCTATTTGAAATTCAAATACCTTCTTTAAGTTTGAAAGCAATTCATTGAGTAGCATTGAATAAGTGTTATTTGAATTTGAATTGTTTTTACCATTTGTGGAGAAGGTTGCATTTAGTGGAGTAATTTCAAATTTGAATTTTGTTGCTGCCATTGCTTGTGATTTATGGTGTGAATGGGAGTTGTATAGTGGCAAGGAAGTGCATACTTTGAAGTATTGTGTGTAGAGTTGTGCTTAAAAAAAATATATATTGTGGAAGTTGTTGCACCGTGGTTGTATGTGTATGAATTATGGTGTAAAAAGGAGTATTGAATTGTTGGTGTTGTGTTTGTGTGTTGAGTGAGGGAATTGCCATTTGTGAATTTGTGGAAGTTGTGTGGAGTAAGGTGTTGCACATTAAGGCTAAAGTGTGAGTGTGTAGTGCATGAATAGAAAACCGTAAAAGGGAAGAGTGGTGTTTCAATTGTGAAGTGGAATTGTGTAGTGTATGCATTTTCGGAAATTAGAGAAATCACAATTGTAATTTTCAGATTTGAATTCAAAATTGAAGTGTGAATTAAGAAGTCAATTTGAAATTTCAAAACACACATTAAGTCATAGTTTAATTGTGTGTCATTTGAATTTGAAATAGCTTCTTTCCATTTGTGGAATTGTGCACTTATTGAATTCCATTTTTGAATTTGAAAGTTGAGCTACCTTTTTTGCGTTGGAGTTACGGTTTGGTATTTGTGTGGAAGTGGGGAAAAGTGTACCGTGGCTTGAGGAGGAATTGTATGTAGTGTTGTATTTTTTTTTTATTTTTTTTTGTAAATTTAGTAAAGGGTGTTAACATTTGATGTTGGTTGTTATATGTGTTGTCAAGCTACTTGTTGTTGGTGGCGTGAACATTGTTGGACCATGAGCAAAGGGGAAGTTGTGTGGTGGTGAATGGTGTGTTGTGTATGTGTTTAATTGCTGCCAATTGTGTATTTAAGTGGTGAGAAGTCAAGGCAAGAAAAAGGAAAGTGAGTAGTAGAATTTAAAATTCAAACAAGTCATTAAAGTGTGAAAGTAATTGAACTAGTTACTTAAACACTTGTTGTTGAATTTAATTCTATCTACTTGAAAGTAGTTGAGTGTACTTCATTTGTGGCTTGGTTGTGTACTTGAACCTTGGAAGTGTGAAGATAATTATTGCATTGTTGGATTTAAGCACAATCATGTCTAATGAAATGTTTCATTATGCTAATGTATTGCGCCAGACATTGACTACATTTACTATTAAGGATGACGAACAAAGGAAAAACTTATTCCATACTTCTTGTAGGGTACAAGGAAATTTATGTGTCCTTACAGTTGATGGTGGTAGTTGTACCAATGTGGTAGCAGTATCGTTAGTGTCGAAACTAAAACTTGCTACTACTCCACATCCTGAACCATATACATTACATTGGTTGAATGATTAGGATAGTCTTTATGTGACCCAAAGGGCTAAAGTACCCTTCAGTATAGGGGACAAGTACTGTGATGAGCTTAAATGTGATATTCTTCCTATTTGTACATCCCATATATTACTTAGTAGACCATAGTTGTATGACATGATGGGTATAGAAATACTTATATGTTCAAAAAGGATGGTAAACGCATAGTATTGAACCCTATGTCGCCATCAAAGGTCTAGAAGATGCAAAGACAGATAAAACAACCATCACAGATTCTTGAGGATCATAGCCACATGATCAAACCTTCAGAGGGCCAAATTGTGCAGATGCAGGTATGCCAACCTTCAAAGGTTCTTGAGGGCTCTAGTGACACGAGCCAATCCTTAAAGCATAAAATTTGTCAAACACCGATGTGCCAACCTTTAGAGGATCCTGATGATCATAGTCCGACGAGCAAACCATCAGAGAGCCAGACTATTTAGAGACAATTATGTTCACCTTCAGAGGTTTTAGAGGGTAATGAGCAGTTGGGCCAACCATTAGGGGGCTATGAGGATCAGCACCATACAGATGAGTTAGAAAAAGAGGAAACAAAATCAATGGAATGGATGGAGACAGGGGAGGCATTAGTAGATAATGAGTCCTTATTTATGTTATAGATGAGATACATCCTAGAAATGGGGGAGAGAAAACAATCACCTACTGTAGTATTTCAGATATAGGGATTCTGCAGAGATACTTCTTCAGATGGATTGCTAGGAGAAAACAAAGTCTCTATTGCATTTGATCTGCCAGATTTGAGGACAAATCTTTTTGAGGCCCGAGGAGATGATAGGAATCAAAATCCGACAAGACCTATTATTAGGGCAAGAATTAAAGGATTTCGAATTTTGGCGATGAGGACCCATTTTGAGCAAATCGACCTCGGAATTATTTATAAATTAACCTCTTTTCTATTATTCTTGTATTGTGTTTTCCAACAGGTACACTTATCATATTTTATAGGGCGATGGACAAACTCACTCAAACTCAGCTTGTGGGTTATTTATGGACCGACCTGAACTAGCGATGAGCTGAGCCGATGAATCCTATAGAAGACCGGCATCTTGAAGACCAATTTTTTATATATATTTTTCATTTTCATGGACTATTTATGTTGTAATCATTTTGGAACACTTTTATTTTGATTGTAATTTTCATTTAGGACCGGCCACCCTAAAAGTGGTATAGTTGTAATTTTATGTATTTTCTAACCCTAAAGGGAGCAAGTATAAATACTTGCTTATAGTAGGGTTTGAGGAGGCCATTTTGCAGATTATACACTTCACTTTAACGTGAGAGGGCTTAGGGTTTCCTAATTCCAAATTTTCTTATCAATTTCAATTTCCAAGAGTTAAAATTGCGGCGAGTGTAACAATTGGAAATTGTGAGTCATATCAATTTCTACTTGTTGTGTTTTCTTTTTCTTCTCTAGTGTGTAATATCTAGGGTTAGATTAGAACATTCTTGGTCAGATTTGAATTAGTATCAATTTGATTTATTGTGTTTATTTGAGTAATTATCATACTTGTGATTCTCCATCAACACTTGTTTATCACTTTTGAACCGTGAATTGGAATTGTAGAGGAAGTTGATGTCACAGTTTTGATCAATCCCTTTTGATTTGATTCACATGGATTTCAATTATTCTTGTTGTTATATGGTGAAGATTACATATATGGATTGCAATTGCATCATTTGATCTTTGGTTTTCATCAAAATTCCAAAAAGGTTCATGTAAATTGTCCTCCAATTGGACTGGTTTGTATTAGAGTTGTGGTTTGTTTTCTTTGATTCATTTGATTGTTATTGGACTTGGTTTTGAGCACATCAATTACGAACCAAATTAGAACTTATACTACTATATTGTAATCTAAGGAATTGTTTTTTTTTTTTAATGTATTTTGTACTTTTGCTTATGCTATTAAGATGTAAACTTACCCATGTTTTATGGTTGTACAACATTTTGGATCAATAAAGTTTAATTATCTAAAAAAAAAACAACTTAAAAAAAGAAAGAAAAAAAAAAAGAAAAAAGGAAAGAGAAATGCATTTGTATTCTCAAATCACAAGTAAAATTGGAAGCTTTAGTCACGCTTTAGAACAATAATGCATTTTTTGGGAAGTATTTAGGAGATAAATGTAAGTTTTTCATCTAAAATGGTCTACTACTAGTGCAAAGTCTAATAGTTTAATGGTAAATCTAAAATAGTCAACCCATTCAACTAGTTTCATCCTAACTCGGTCAGACATTAGAAATTCTAAATCTATTGATCCAATTAACTCGATTGGTCAAATTGAACACAGGCCGACTTGGCTCAGTTAAATTGAATTGGCCTAGATCATTTTACAATATATTTCTTATCTATAGATAACATATTCGTCACACCCCAAAGGGAGGCTTGGAAGTTTCTACTAAAAGCTACCATGGCATGTGTGCACCCATTACATGATAATCGTCTTATGAGTCAGAGATCATAAGACTCTAAATAGTTAATTACATTTATGACTAATCATATTACAATAAAAATATAACTATGGATTCCGTACCCACGGTCAACCATGATCGCAGAGAGTCAGTATCCCCTACCAACTAGTAAAATGGAGTAAAACCATACATTAGGGCCCTAAGATAACATTTTATTTAGAAAGCCTATCAATCAATTTCTTATTTTATCGTTCTAGGCTTCAAAAAATACTTGACATTTCACTCCTCATCCCATCCTAAGCTTTTATGACTTTTACCTGCAAAACAATCTATGGATAGGTGAGCACACTATGACTTAGTGAATGGAAGTGCAATTGATGCAAAATCCCACGAATTGAGTTGTGAGACCCAACAACAAATAATCAATTTCCTTGGACCGCCTAAATCCCAATTTTTTAATAAAAAAAATTACTGACCCATTGTCTATGGAGACAAGAATCGATAATATATATATAAAAGAAATTATTGACCCGTTGCCTATAAGAAACAAGAACCAATAATATAAACTGAGCTTAAACCCATAAGGTCAAAACCCCTGGTACTTGTTCAAAAAGAACAGATATGAGAAATAACTCTTCAATTGAAAAATTCGTCCATACTTCAACACAAGTTTTGATACCCTATTTGTAGAGTTCTAAGGCTAATTAATGACAACAAACCATCCACATACCCATCAATAACCTACTACCAAAGAAAATTAAATGTGCTCTTAACTATACTAATAACTATTTTGTTGGTGTAAGCAATGACCTTAATTATCTTCTAAAATCCCTAATTACTGTCTTAGCTTATTTGGGCTTCATTTTCTTAGGCTTGGATGACATTAATGAATTTGGGTTCAGCTTAGCTCAATGTCTCCAAAGTCCTTCCAGACTTGACCTCACTTTCAAAAATCGATCTTCACAAAGCCTTGCATAGCTTGCTTGATCTGTTTTGCTTGCGCCCTTGTGATTAGCCCTTCGGGTATTTGTAGTTCCTCAATTCCACTTTGATTGCATTTGTCCTCTTTAATACCCGAAAACCTTAAGATGGTCCTTCATCATTCTCCCTCTCTTCAAAAGGATTCGTCCTTGAATCTAAACTTGTATCAAAGGGAGTAAGATCAGACACATTAAATGTTGCACTAACATTATACTCACCTAGCAAATCCAACTTATATGCATTGTCATTGATTTTGGCCACCACTTGAAATGGTCCATCTCTCATGGATCTAATTTAGTCCACCTTCGAGTTGGAAACTATTCTTTCCTCATATGCACTCATACCTAATCTCTAGGTTCAAAAGTAACTTTCTTTCTACCTTTGTTAGCTTGGGTAGCATTCTTCTCATTCCGCTTCATGATGTGATGTCTTGCTTCTTCATAAATCTTTTTCACCATCTTAGCCTTCTTTTTACCATCTAGACTAGTAATCTCATTCACAAGCAAAGGAATCAAATCAGTGGGGTCAAAGGATTAAAACCATATACAATCTCAAAAGGTGAGAAACCAGTAGAAGAATGCATAACTCGATTGTACGTTAACTCAATAAATGGAATGCATTCTTCCCAAGATTTCAAATTCTTCTTTATTACAGCACGCAAAAGAGTAGTCAATGTCTTATTCATGACTTCAGTTTATCCATCGGTTTGTGGGTGACATGTAGTAGAAAATAACAATTTTGTTCCCATTTTCCCCACAAAACACACCAGAAATGACTAAGGACTTTGACATCTCTATCACTTAGTATGCTCCTAGGCACTCCATGCAAATGAACGACTTCTCTAAAGAACAATTCAACAACATGTGTAGCATCATTAATCTTGTGGCATGGAATAAAATGTGCCATTTTTGAAAAACAATCCACAATCACAAAAATGGAATCTCTACCTCTCTTAGTCCTAGGTAAACCCAAAACAAAATCTATCGAAACATTAGTCCAAGATTTATTGGGAACAGGTAAAGGCATGTAAAGACCATGTGGTTTGACTCTAGACTTGGCTTTCTTACATGTGATGCATCTAGAGCAAACTCTTTTTACATCTCTTTTCATATGAGGCTAAAAGAAATGTTCTTTCAACACATCTAATGTCTTAGCAATACCAAAATGACCCATAAGACCTCCACCATGCGACTCAAGCATAAGCAACTCTCGCATTCAACACTTAAGAATGCACAACTTGTTCTCCCTAAAAAGGAATCCATCATGCCTATAGAATCTATCAAATGCACTTTTTTCACAAGCATGATACAGAGCATGAAAATCAGAATCTTGTATGTACAGTTCCCTTATGTGTTCAAATCCAAGCTATTTAGCTCCAAGAATAGCGATAATAGCATACTTGCAAGATAGGGTATCTGCTACCACATTTTCCTTACCTTGCTTGTATTAGATCACATATGGAAACATTTCTATAAACTCGACCCATCTTGCATGTCTTCAAAAATTCATGATCGGTGCGAATAACGAATTCTTTCGACCACAAGTAGTGTTACCACGTCTCTAATGCAAGCACCAATGCATAGAGCTCCTTGTCATACGTCGAGTACTTCAAAGCAGCTCCATTTAGCTTCTCACTAAAGTAAGCAATAGGACGCTTCTCCTACATCAAAACGGCTCCTATACCAATCCCGGAGGCATCACATTCAATCTCGAAAGTTTTGGAAAAATCAGGCAAAACTAACAATGGAGCAGAGCATAACTTTTCTTTTATCACATTAAAGGCATTTTCTTGTTCTACTTCCCATTTAAACCCAACATCCTTTTTGATTACTTCAATCAATGGGGCAGCCAATGTACTAAAATTATGCACAAAACGTCTATAAAAACTAACTAACCCAAGAAAACTTCTTACCTTAGTTAGTGATTTAGGAGATGGCCAATCCTTGATGGCTTGTACCTTTTCTTCATCCACTTGTATTCCACCTGCTGTAACAACAAAACCTAAAAACACCACTTGGTCTATACAAAAACTGCACTTTTTCAAATTGGCATATAATTTTTCCTGTCTCAACACACATCAATAACAGCCCTAAGATGTTCCATATGCCCATCAAAGCTCTTACTATACACCAAAATATCATCAAAGTATACAACAACAAATTTTCCAATGAATGCATGCAAAACATGGTTCATTATTCTCATGAATGCACTAGGTACATTAGTTAACTCGAATGGCATCTCTAACCACTCATACAACCTATGTTTTGTTTTGAAAGCTGTTTTTCATTCATCACCCTCTTTCATTCTAATTTGATGACAGCCACTTTTTAGATCTATTTTAAAAAATATCACAGATCCATGCAATTCATCAAGCATATCATCTAAACGAGGTATACGGTGTCGGTACTTCACTATAATTTTGTTAATGGCTTGGCAATCAACATACATGCGCCATGTCCCATCTTTCTTGATCACCAACAATATTGGAACTGCGCACAGGCTCATGCTTTCTCGAATATGTCCTTTAGCCATTAACTCTTCCACTTGCCATTGTAGCTCCCTTGTCTCTATAGGATTCGCCCTATAAGCTAGTTGATTTGGAATCACCGCTCCAGGAAAAAAGTCAATCTGATGCTCAATCCCTCGCTTTGGTGGTAGACCATTAGGTACTTCATCGGAAAAGACGTCCTCATAATCCTGCAAAAGAGAAAACACACAACTAGGCAAAGAAGTGTCAAGGTCAGAGTTCACAAACATGGCCTCCTTATATACAGACAGAATCATTGGTCTTCCAACTTTAAGTGCACTCTTGATCTCTTGTTCTCTTGCAAAGAAACTCATTCTTTTTTTCTTTTCCCTCACCTACAACTAAGCACTTTTACTTTTCTCTCCCAGAGATTTTACTGTCTCTCTTCTCACCACTCATATTTCTTTCAATTTCATTTTCCCTCTTCTTTGGTTTCTTGGTTTCTACCTCACTTTCCTCACAAATGGCTTTTTTAAATCGTAGTTGATCCTCATACACCTGGCTTGGCGCCATTGGCATCAATGTAACTTTCCTTCCATCCTTTACAAATGAATACTGATTTTGTACCCATCATGAATGGCTCTCCTATCAAATTGCCAAGGCCTTCCGAGTAAAAGATGACCAGCATGCATAGGTACAACATTACAAAGGACCTTATCCATATATTTCCCGATTGAAAACATCACATGGACCTGCTTATTCACCTTCATTTCTCCACATTCATCCATCATTGCAACTTGTACAGCTTGGGATGTTTCACAGTGGACAAACCTAATTTATCAACAAGTATGTTACTTGTTACATTAACACAACTACCTCCGTCTATGATCAAACTACACACCCTGTCTTGTACATGGCACCGAGTGTGAAAAATATTGTCTCGCTGCACATTGTCATTCTCTTCTTGTTTAACTCGCACATTCAGGAAATGCATAATGACCAATGACCTGCCTTCTACAGCATATTCACAATCACTAGCTTCTTCTAACAGTAGCATAGTATCACTAGCACAATCAGAGCCATCATCATTAGTTTCAATCTCCCCACCTTCGTGCATGATCATCACTATTTGATTTAGACATTGAGATGCTATATGCCCAGTCCCCAAACACTTAAAACATTTAATATCCCGATTTCTTAGAGTTTGAGATTATGAGTTACCTCTCTCCTTAACGGCCTGTGGGTGATTCTTTAAGTTCTCACCATCATAGGCCTTGAACTCATGTTTCTCTTCCCTTTCCCCCCTGTCCACTTTCTATGGGAGTGGGAATTCGAGTAGTTGTGGTTCCTAGCTCGAATGACTTTCGCTTCTTTGAGTTGTCGCTCAACTTTCATGGCTATATGCACCATGTCCTCCAACTCCACATAGTGCTGTAATTCCATAACGTTGGCGATGTCATGATTCAATCTACATAGGAATCTAGCCATAGTAGTGTCACGATCCTCCTCTACATTAGCTTGGATTAAGACTATTTCCATCTCCTTATAATAGTCTTCAACACTCTTCGACCCTTGTTCGAGGCTTTGTAGCTTAAGGTGCTGATCTCGATAATAATGTGATGGGACAAATCGTCTTCTCATGGCAACCTTCATCTCCTCCCAATTGGCAACTGGTTGTTCACCATTCCTCCATCGGGATAAGATCAATTGATCCCACCAAACAGTGGCATAATCTATAAATTCCACTACTGTAAGCTTCACTTTCTTCTCCTCAGAGTAATTGTGGCAATCAAAAACCAGCTCAACCTTTCTCTCCCATTCAAGGTAGATGTCGGGATCATTCCTCCCTTGAAAAGGAGAGATTATCATTTTGATACTCCCAATATTTTTATCAACTCCATCTCTAACTCTATTATTGACACAATCATTGCTGCATCGGTCATGCCTTTCCTCCTCTTCTTCTTTAGTAGATTCATCTCAAGGTGCGACTGGTCGACGTACTTGTCTCCGTATGGGAGGGATTCCCATAGGAGTTCTTGTTTGCAATTCGTTGATCTACTCATCTTATCTATCCATTTGGTCACTGATTTCTTCAAACACCACATGCACGCGCTCGAACTGTTGCTACATAACCCTCAAAAGAAAGGATTGATTGGGTTCATCCTCTTGATTCTTGTGTTTTGACATGATGATGATTCTAAAAGAAATTTAGTTAAAAAAGTCCCCACACACTCCCTCACGTGTTTCCACTCAAAAAGTCTATCTACACTTGTGTTACACATAGATTAATGGCTTTTACCCTCCATTACACTTGCCCACTCTCACCTTTTCCCACTCTTCTCTTATCAGACCAAGTTCTTTAAGAATATAACAATCGAAAAACCAGAGAATAGTATGTAAGGAATCAACTTGGGCATTGATAATGATAGAAGACAACACAAGAGAATTTTTCTTTCTTTTCTTTTTTTTTTTTAAACTTTTGTTTGCTGAATTTTTTTTTTTTTGAAGTGACACTTAATAAAAACAATAGAACAATATTATTGAAGAAATAAATGAAATTTCAACAAGGAATATGAAGGATAAAGGATAATAACCTGATTAAGAATCAAATTGGCTCTGATACCAAAAATGATGCGAAATCCCATGAATTGAGTTGTGAGACCCAGTAACAAATAATCAATTTCTTGGACAGCCTAAATCCCAATTTTTGAATAAAAAAAATTACTGACCCATTGTCTATGGAGACAAGAATTGGTAATATATATATATACATATAAAAGAAATTATTGACTCGTTACCTATAAGAGACAAGAACCAATAATATAAACCGAGCTTGAACTCACAAGGTCAAAACCCTAACTGCTTGTTCAAAAAGAACAAATATGAGAAATAACTCTTCAATTGAAAAATTCATCCATACTTCAACACAAGTTTTGATACCCTATTTATAGAGTTCTAAGGCTAATTAATGATAAAAAACCATCTACATACCCATCAATAACCCACTACCAAAAGAAAATTAAACGTGCTTTTAACTATACTAATAACTATTTTGTTGATATAAACAATAACCTCAATTATCTTCTAAAATCCCTAATTATTGTCTTGGTTGATTTAGGCTTCATTTTCTTAAGCTTAGATGACATTAATGAATTTAGGTTCAGCCCAGCTCAATGTCTCCAAAGTCCTTCCAAACTTGACCTCACTTTAAAAAATGATCTTCACAAAGCCTTGCATAGCTTGCTTAATCTGTTTTACTCGTGCCCTTGTGATTAGCGCTTTAGGTATTTTTAGTTCCTCAATTCCACTTCGATTGCATTTGTCCTCTTCAATACCCGAACCTTGAGATAGTCCTTCATTAGCAATACTTTCAATTCTACACATGCACAAGCAATTTCAATCAAGTTATCAACCATATGCTATGCATGAGCAATCACAGGAATGCAACATTTCACGTGGTCTTCCGATAATCGACGTGAAGTCTAGGGTTTACCCCCCCTTAACCTTAGGTTAGGGATTCCGAAGCCACCATCATTGCCCAGGTCTTACAACCCGGTTTAATTTCTCATCACTTTGGTAATTATAATATATTCATTTTAACATTGGACGCTCCCGTGCATTTGCATCAGTCGAAGTAACACCCTTAAAGACATTCCAAACTAGGAACCGGTAAAGCGCGGACAATCCCCTAATCTAGTAGCTTACTGAGGACGGTTCAGTAATATTACAATTACTTCCGGATGCCCTGTGACAGTGATGGCCTTCAAATTTATTCAATGTCTCGTGTAATGCATGTCTCATTTTATTTAAATCTTATCCTTAATTATTCGATTCAGGGTGATCAATCAATATATAATAACAACCAATCCACATAAGAAAAATAAAGCAATTCCATTGACCATTCCACAAGCATAACAGAAAAATGTCAATCCAAATCTCACAATCAAACCCATTACATTTCCGCTGCACTTAAATCTTTTCCCATTTGCATATACACACATCTCATATATGAATCCAATACACATATCTTTCACATTTTCCAACACATACTCCTTTCCATTAATACGTATATATATCGATACATATACATATGTATGCACAAACGCATACATACATATACAACATATACCCCCATATGCAAACACACGTATAACCATGTACATATATATACATTTACACGTACATACACATACATATCCACACCTTTAATATACAAATACATATATATAAACATATTAATCTCTATACATATGATAAGTGTCAGAAGATCTTTAATTCTAGTGCTTATTAGTTATGATATTATATGGATTTTATGTGATTTGTTCAAGAAGAAGGTACTTATATAATTAAATTCTAATTCCAGGTTTCAATGGAGACAAAAAAAAAAAAAGGTTTAAGGATGATATGAGCAAAAGATGAGGTGAAATTTGGTGAAAAATAAAGAAAGTTGAAATTTCAGTTCAGCACAACCTTCAACACAACCTATGCTGAAGCCAGTGTTGAGTAAAAATTAAAGAAGAGGGTACTTATATAATTAAATTCTAATTTCAGGTTTCAATTGAGACAAAAGAAAGATTTAATGATGATATGAGCAAAAGACGAGGTGAAATTTGGCAATAAATGAGGAAAGTTGAATTTTCAATTCAACACAACCTTCAACACATGATGGGAAATTTTTCGACACCGCTTATACCTTCAAAACTAGATTTGGCTGATGATCCAAATCGCTTATATTGTACTTCATATCTTTTTATCTAATAAATATTTGAGAAATAATCTTACAGGTACAATAATAATTCTCCATGGGATGCCAATATGTCCTATACTAGTTAATGGCCACGGGACATCTTCAGATTTACAATCAAAGACCTGCTACAATTGTTTTCATTTCGAAGCATTGACTCATGAAGATTTATGATATTTTGTACTTTGTAATTGTTCTATGGACTATTTTATGTTTTATTTTATTTTGGGACACTTTCATTTTGATTGTAATTTCCATTTAGGACCGACCACCTTAAAAGTGGCAAAGTTATAATTTTGTGCATTTTCTAACCCTAAAGGAAGCAAGTATAAATACTTGCTTAAAGTAGGGTTTGAGGAAGCCATTTTTCAGAATTAGAACTTCACTTTTACGTGAGAGGGTTAGGGCTTATTCCTAATTCAATTACTCTAATCAATTTCAAATCCTAATTTGAGGTTATGGCAAGTGGCTTCAAGGTTAATTTGTGAGTAATATCAAATTTACTTTGTTGCAATTTCCTTTTCTCTCTAGTGAGTAATATCTAGGGTTGAATTGGTTGTGTTATTGACCGAATTTGATTGCATTTGTAATCAAATTCTTGTTGCTTAATTGATTGGTTTTAGCCTTAGTTTTAACTTTTAATTTAGCATCTTCTTGGAACCATAGGTCATTTTGTTGGGAAAGTAAATCACAAAATTGGATCTTGTTGTTCTTATGTTTAATTCACGTGGAATTACTTGTGATTATTGTTTATAGGAGAAAATTATCATTATTGGATTGTTAATTGCTACTTTGAGTATTCGGATTTCATTAAATCTCCATTAGGGTTCACACAATTCTTGATTCCATTGGATCGATTTTTAATTGTGAATTGAAGTTGTTTCTTTAATTCATTTGCATGTGCTCAATCTTGGTTTTGAGCATATCAGCACAGCTTGTGCTGAAGCCAGTGTTGAGTAAAAATTGAAGAAGAGGGTACTTATATAATTAAATTCTAATTCCAAGTTTCAATGGAGACAAAAAGAAAGGTTTAAGGATAATATGAGTAAAAGATGAGATGAAATTTAGCGATAAATAAAGAAAGTTGAATTTTTAGTTCTACACAACCTTTAGCACAGTCTGTGCTGAAGCCAGTGTTGAGTAAAAAACATGGTCAAAAGCAAGAAAAATTTCAGCCTTGCCCTAAGCATGGCCATGTTGGAGCCTGTGCTAAACTGGGCATTGAGAATAATGTGTTTTGAAGTCAGCACGGCCTTAAGCATGGCCATGCTAACACCCATGCTGAACCTTGTTTTCACATAACTATAAATAGACGCTTACTCCTGCGCACTTTTATACATACTTGTACCTCATGTGTACATACATATACACACGTATGTACGAACACATATACACACATACAACACGTACTTCCATATCTGAAAAGCATACATGTTCATGCACATATTTTTACATCCACTTGTACATACACTTATACACATCTATACCTTCAATATACAAATACACTTATACAAACATATTCATATCGAACACAACATATCAAGCACAGCATTGTAGCACATCATAGAGTTTCCTACTCACCTGGGTCTCATTTTCATGGCTATTTGTAGTAGTCTATGAGTATATTTACCGGATAATTTTTCTTCACCTAAAAATTCAAGAAAATACATCATTATACTCTATTCATAATCTAGATCATCATATCTAGCATGTTTCTACCTATTTAATCATTTTTTTACGCTAAATATTATTTTTAATGATTATTCTTAAAATACGAAAAATATCTCCATTTCACGTGAAACTAGTCTCATGAGTTGCACTCACCTCAAGGAACACATTGGCGGTCACGGACCATGAATCGGAGGTCATATGTATAAGATATGAATTTTTTGTTCAAAATTCCACTTTTCTTCCTTGCTTCCTTTTCCTTCTTTTTTTTCCATTTTTTTTTCCTTGCCATCTTCACGCTAGATCTCCAATCGTTCATCTCCCTCTCCTTCCTCGCTTTTCCCCACTGCTAGAGCTAGCCTACTTCTCCCTCTTACATTTTCGCTCCTCTCCCCTGCTCTCTCTCTCGTTGTCCTTTGTTTCTCTTTTTCTCATTCCTTCTAGCATCTTCTTTCCTCCATTTATAGATGTACTTTCTTTTTTTTTTTGTCGCTGTTCACACCGTCATATATATATATGTATATATTATAATTATTTGTATTTTAATATTTCATGCGTGTACGATGTTATTTTTAAATTTTTTATTTTTAATATTTTATTATAAAACTTTACGTCTAAGCTAATTTGATTATTCTAAACATAAATATTTACTCTAAATTTTCATTTAAAATTCCTAAATTTATAATTTCAATTAATTTCATTATTTAACTTAATATTGTTTATGATTTATTTTTCGATGAATTTATTCTTTTAATTTAAATTACAAGAATTAAAATTATGACTTACAATTATTTTTATTTATTTATATACCTATATATAGTTATTTTTTAATTACTTCGTTTTCTAAATTTATTTAATAGTATATTTCATAAAATTTGAAATTTTACACTCGTTATCCTTTTTCCTTTACATACAATTATTCTTTCTAATTGTTTTAAATATCTATTTCTTATTATTTGTTATACTTATTAAACAGATCTCATGTCTTTATCATTTTTCTATTTTAAAAGCTATTATTATTTATCGTAAGTTTTCGATTATTAGTAAATTATTAGAATAATATTAATGTATCACAATGTTTTAAATTTTTCTTCATAATTTTCTCAAAATTTTTAATATTGCAACATTATCATTCTTGCTATCCGGCCTAAAAGTATCTATTATTTCGCTTATTTTCTTTAATTTTTATATAATTTTTCAAAAATTTTAGGACATTACAATATTAATAATAATTTAATTTATTTATTGACTCCAGTCTGGCTCTTAACTGGATTGGAGTCTGGTTGGGATCCAGGCTGTTGTGGACATATCGCAATTCTCAAAGATCGAAGATGTGATACGATTAAGAATTTGTTTTAATTAAGAGGTATCCCGATTAAATCTCCAAATTATTTATTCATAAAACCTTGTTAAAAATATATCTACCTAAAATAGTCATGAACTTCTTTGAAAATAAAACTTATTACTTGGTTATATTCTGTCTGTTTATCAATTTGAATCAAACTATATTGCAGTGAACCTTAAAAAATAGTTTTCTTTTTTTTTGTTCTCTTCGACATTTCGAACCAGTTGAACTCAACCATGTTATATATATAGTGTTACACTCCAAAGGGAGCTTGGAAGTTTTCGCTAAAAATTATCATGGCACGTATGCACCCATTACATGATAACCATCTTACGAGTCAGAGATCATAAGACTCTAAATAATTAATTATATTTATGACTAATCATATTACATATAATCATACCATAAAAATATAACTATGGATTCCATGTCCCATGATCAACCAAGATCGCAGAGAGTCGGAATTCCCTACCAATTAGTAAATGGAATAAAACTCTAAGGCTAAAAAATTCAAAATTTACATCAAGGTCTTAAAAGTAACATTTTATCTAAATAGTATAATATTCATAATTCTTACTTTATCACTTTTGGCTTCTAAAAACTCTCGACATTTCACATCTTATCTCATCCTAAGCTTTCATAATCTTTACTAGCAAAATGGTCTGTAGAGGGGTAAGCATACTACAACTCAATGAATGAGAGTGCAATACTCTCAATGCTACACACACACACAAGTAATTTCAAATCACATTATCAAATCATATGCTATGCATGAACAACTATATGAATGCAGCATCTCACGCAGTCTTCTAGTAACCAATGTGAAGTCTAAGGTTTATGCCCCCCTTGACCTTGGGTTGGGGATTCCGAAGCCACCCTCAGTGCTCAAGTCTTACACATAATTTAAGTGCTTTTATCACTTTATTATAGCTGTGTCTTAGCTTTAGTGATTTAAGCTTTGGTGCCTCTCTACATCGAGCATTTACATACCCTTAAGAGATAGGCCGGACTCGGAACCATCAAGACATGACAATCCCCTAATCACTTAGTTTGTACTTGGCAGAACAGTGATCCTCTGATCACTTTTGACACGTCCTATAATAGTGATAGCCTTCAATTTCATGCAGTGTCTCATACAATGCATGTCCAATTTTATTTGAGTCAAATCCTTTAATTAATTGGTTTAGGGTGGTCAAACAATATAAAATCACAAGCCAACCCACGTTCAAGGCAGTAAAGTAAACTACTAAGCATTTAAAGAATACAATTCCAAGGACAAACAATAGGAACCAAGTCAAATCCCACAAGCAAATCCATTACACCTCATATTTGCATTTACCACAACAAGAAGAGATTCTGCATTTCACATCACAGATAAAGCAAGGAAAGCCGGACCAACCGGATATAAACAATCAAGCTAGACATAAAAATTTAGTTAAATAATAGTGTAATATGAATTCGAATCTCCTTGACCGTTAAATCAACCACTCAGGATTGAGCTATAGTCCTCATTTCTTGATACCTTTGTCTCATTGCACTTCTCAAGTGCTCTATTCTACACACCCGAGAGTTAAACAAGATAACTAAGGATGTACTCTTCCAAAATCCTCAATAATTAAATCCCAAAATTTGTAAAAATGTAAAATCACCAGTCCTATTCACATGAACCAACATATATAATATACAAAGATATATATAACTATATATTATCTAACCTATGTACTTATCTATATATGCATGTATTTTTAGTTTAATTAGAGGTTAAGGTTGAAAAACATGTTTTCTTAGTTTTCTTGAAATTTCTCCATTCTCCTAATACTCACTCACCATCTTGCACACACGCACACTCTCCAATCGTATGCACACTTACGTACATATACGGTTAGAACAGCTCATGATGACACAAACATATCCACACTCACAGGCCAAATCGTACATACACAAATACACAATTCCTACATACCTTTGCACCATATCACCTCCACTTTGCTGCAAACACCTTCACACACACACATGTAAACGCTCACAACAACCCTCTACACAACAGTGGCAGCAGCAAATGCAACAATAACAACGGTAACAACAGCAATAACAGAAACAATAACAGTAGTGACAGCAATAACACACACCACAACTCACACTACATCTACACCGCAGCATAACTTCACATTTCACACACCTCTAACTCTAAAATAATAACAACAACAACAACTACACTTGCAGCTTAGCAAGAAAGTATACATATACATAACATATCACAATTAAACAAAACATTGTAGTATATCATAAAGTTTCTCACTCACCTATTTATGGTCGTCTTAGTCCTAATTGTCGTTGAGTGGTTCCTACGTGTAGTCCCTTTACCAAACATAACCTCAAGAATCAGCTACATCAATTCCACACAAGTCCCTCTCCTCTTTGGATTCACCTTTCCATTAAGACCTCAAGATCATGCCCCATATGCTCCATGACCACAAAACACTCATGATCTTTATCGTCCACAACCACCTTGTTGACACCAACCACAAAAGGATGATCAAATGATAGGGAGATATTTATTTCCCTCAATGATGACATGGGAAATCCTTGCCTATCCCCTACATTCATTTTCACCTTTTTCCAAGGCCACAATATGCTAGTCTTTGCATGACATTTGCACCCTAGGCATTGCATTTGTTTTTGGGAAATTGTCCTTCTAGATCTTTAACTAGTCATGTATCCATAATCTATTGTCACTATGTACCTTAATCAAAGATCTGCTCACAAGAATCTTAATGCTAGCTTCGGTGAAAAGACTATAAGCCTTCCAAAATGCAGTGGATAAGCCATCTTTTCACCATTGAAGAAACATGCGATATCCAACAGAATCGATTGCTGCTCCTTCTCTAATGCCACATAACTTATCATAAATGTCTTTTGGACATCCTTGTGAGGAGCCTCCTTTAGCTTCCCCAATCTGATTTTCCATATGCCATCATCATGTTTGTGAAGCAAAGAACCAATGACTTCGAGAGACAATGGAAGTCCACCTATGGTGGCAACAATCTCGTTGGATATTTCATGGAATCTTGGGTAGCGGCCAATAATCGATCCCATCCATGCCATGTATCACATTAATCGAATGCTAGGAGATCCTTCCTAACGACTTCTTAATATCTTCAATCCACTTTTCAATCCCAACGAAGCGATCATGTACGCCGGGAACACTTGGGGTGATCTTATTGAAAACCACGTTTTTGATATGGTCTGTAAGATTACTTAGGCAATGATCCCTTAAGTTCCATCTGCTGATCATGGCTGCCTCCTAAAGTGCGTCCTCCCATGGCTTCACAAGAGCTTTACTGTACTCATCGTTGTGCCTTTGTAGGGCAATGGTGTACACCTGAGATCTAAGCTTCGACGTCTTTACTAACATCAACCTCAAAGAAGATGGGCAAGATTGCTTCCGTCGTGTCGCCGTTAAGGAACACATCATAGGCTTTGTCTGACGCCTAGTTAGGGGAAATATCACATGTGGTTTGGGAGTAAGAAGCCTTATGTCGTTTTGGTAGGCACGGTGGGCAAGTGTCAGCTTTTGCCTTTCGTTTTACTGTTGTAATTGTGTTGCCATGTCAAGTGAATAGGTTGCCTATGCTTTATGAAGATGGATTAGACTTAGATCAGGGGCTTGATTCCGCATGAATCGCGAAACCATTTTCCAACCGACCGATTGGAGTTCGATCCCACCGAATCAAGTGCTTCACAAACTAATCTATAAGTACACTCTCTTGGAACAAAGCCAGTATAAACTAACTCAAGTAGCATATCCCATGCATTGACGACCCTTCTAGCCTCGCAAGGAGCATGAGTAATGGGGGTATACAAACTTGATGAGGGGAAACCATTATTACCACTTTGGATTTTCCTTAAAAACTCTACAGCCTTGTCGATTTCATTGACACACTAAAGTATCTTATGAATGAGTTATAAGTAACCCGATTTGGCCTACCACCCCTTTTTGCATATATCATAAAAAAAAAAAAAAAACTCCAATGCCTTCTCGATCCTATTAGTCTTGCAGTACCCATCAATCAACAATTATACGTAACAACATCTGGAGAAAATCCCTTAGAAAGCATACTCCTCAATAAGCGATTTGCCTCCCATATCCTCCTCCTAATGGCCTTCCTACATCCGGTTTGCACCTTGCACTTACAATACGAACTAATCAACATGGTATAAGTATAGACATCTGGCGGACACCGAACCTTGGTAACTCCATTTGCTACAACAAGAACTTGGCTTTCTTAAAATTTCCCACTCTACAAAGCGCGAAAATAATTGTATTATACGTGTAAAAGTCGGGCTTACAATGAAACTGCGTCATCCTATAAAAGGCAGCCAATGCCTCATCTAAAAAACCTTCTTCACTTAGGACTTTTATCAAACCGGTGGCAGAATGAGTTGTTTAACTTATAGGCTTGGGTTTTAAGGTTACGCTGTTTGAGAGGGGTGCGATGTCGGAAGTTCTCTTGGCGACCGATGGAACGTGGAGGTTAGAAGAAGAAACCGGGAATGAAGCGGAGGATGTCGGAGACGGATTGAGTTGTCCATGTAGGATGATGGTGTGGCTGGGGTATGGCAGATGGAAGAAGCTGGTTGGGCATCGAAGGGGCGGTTTTAGTGTATGAGTGGTAAGACTTGGTGGACTATAGAAGTGGAGAAGGCTCCTTTGAGGCATCGGTCCGTAAGCCTCATGGAAAAAGAAAAAAGAAAGAAAGAAAGAAACGAAGGGAGAAGCAGGGGATGGGGGAACCGTAGGGGAAGGAAGATGTGACCGAGAGCAGCTGATGTGATGGAGGTGGCTGATTTGATCTTTGCCGCTGCTATTGTTCTGATCAGCATGGGAGAGAAGGCTGAAACAGGGAATGCGGTAGATTTATTTATTTATTTATTATAATTTACATATACATATTTATTTATATATGGATATATATATATATATATGTTTATTTTTTATTTGTTATTATTATTTTTATTATTAGTATTTTATCAAAATTTTAGAATTACGGAAATAATATCCTTACTACCTAACTTAGAAATAATTGTTATTTCACTTATTTTAATATAGATTTTCTTAAATTTTTAGATCGTTACATATATATTTTGAATGTTAACTTTTATTAAATCTCAAATCATTTCCGTTATTTTGGTTGAATTTAAATGTTGTCATCGAGAAAACTATAACCTTTATATCTCTTAATATATAGCTCTTTTCTAATATGTTGAAGAAAGTACTTTTTTTTTTAATAATATAAGATAAGCGAAAATTATAAGTATGAGAATTAACGTTTGGGATCAAGTTTAAATATAGAATTGAATTTTTAAATAATTAAAATAGAAAATTAATGTTATACTAAGTAGTTTAAATGTGAATATCTCTTATGGCATCGTTACATATAGTAATAGATCTTCTATTTAGATCATTTCACATGTTTACAAGGTAATAACAAATCATTTATTTTAATTACTTAAAAGCTTAACCTTCTATTTTAACCACTTAATATATTATGGATATTCTATGTTAACTATTTAAAAGTTCGATTTTCTATTTAAACTTGATCATAAAAATTGATTCCTTTGCTTACAATTTTTCCAATAAGATAAATAAGAAGTACAAATTCAATATAAATGCAAATTGTTGGTCTTAATCAATAATTAAGAAGTGGTGGGGGATTAGTGAAATAATTATTATCAAATTAGTAATTTTTCATGTAATACAACTCAATATCCATTTTGATTATTATTGGCAAAATTTGTGAAAGAATTTATAGTGGATAATATTAAAATTGAAGTAAATAGGTTGCAATAAAATTAAAAAAAAAAAGTTTAAGACGATCAAACAACAATATATAGTGATTCCACCTTGTGCATTAATCTACTTTTCGAACCTTCACATGCTAGGATCTTGGTTATTTTTATCAATTTGTTCTACTATATCAAAAAAATCAAATTTTATGTGTTACAACAATCAACTATACCACTCTATAGTTACTCTCTAATATAGTCTTAGTCACTTGACAAAGCACATAGACCTAACATCTGACCACTTCTCTATTTTACCTCCTCCTAACTTCACCTTAAGTTATTTCACAAAACTAGAGAACAAACAAAACTCTCAATCTTACTATTAGATCTACAAACCAAATTATATAGGGAAAACAATTTCAAACCCTCTCAAATAGTACAAGATGTATATTGTATATTTCACTCCTTGTTGTATTGTATTATATTATCATTGTATTTTCCAAATTATTGACCTTACTTTGATATCTATACCCTTCTGTCCAATGATCTAATTATTCAAATGATTACTTCAACAACTTCAATATGGTAAGCTTCATCTATAGTAATCACCTTTGATTAATTATCTCAAAAAGCTTTATTGATTTTCCTTTTGCTCTTCGTCAAATAATTATCTTTCCTTTTTCTTCAATTTAACATTTGATGATAATAATCCTATGATATGAAAACCAATTTAGTGGAACGGGTCAAATATATTATCTAAATATATTCAACCCATGGAGAAATAATAGAGTAAAAGATCTCTAGCCTTCCAATTGCTTCTATTTTCTTCTTAGATTCTTCAATCTTTTTCTCTTCTTCTTTGTTACCTTCATTTGGTTGATAGAATTCATTCTTTGCATTTGCAATTTCTAGATCAACATTTGAAATGATGTTCTAAATTTGATAGTTTTTAGCTTTATTAGATGTTTCCATCCTTTATTTCCAATAAGCATTGTTAGTTGCATCAAAATAAAGTGCTTTTTCATTTGAAATTATGAAGGTTTCTACCGTAGATTTTTAAAATCAAATTGCTATCAAATTAAGCTCTAAAAATAATAAAGTTTAAGAAGATTATGTAGCAATATATAGTGGTTCTACCTTGTGTGCCAATCCACTCTTCTAATCTCTACACATTGAGATCTTGATTGTCTTTACTAGTTCTTTCCACTATATCAAAAAATCAAATCTTATGAGTATTACAACAATCAACTACTCTACAATTATACTTTGACATAGTCCTAGTTACTAGACAAAATGCATAAATTTAACCACTTCTTTGTTTTGCCTCCTTCTAGTTTCACCTTAAGCTATTTTACAGAACCATAGAGAATAAACAAAATTCTTAATCTTACTATTAGATTTACATAGCAAATTCTTCGAGGAAAACAATTTCAAATCCTCTCAAATTAATACATATTTCACTCATTGTTGTATTGTATTATATTATTGTTATATTTTCCATATTCTTGTTGTTAACCTTGCTCTAACATTTATACTCTTTTGTCCAATGGTCTGATTGTTCAACTTATTGCTTCAATAGTTTCAATATGGTAAGCTTCATTTGTAGTATTCACCTTTGATTAATTTTCTTAAAAATCTTAATTGACTTTCCTTTTGTTTTTCATCAAATAATTATTTTCCTTCTTTTTCCATTGAACTTTTAATGATTATAATCCCATGATGCAAAAACCAACTTAGTGGAGTGGATAAATATATTATCCATTTATATTTAACCAATGGGGGTAGGTCTTGACCTGTTGCTTTAGTTTCAAACGTCTTCATGACTTTGGAATTTCCATAATCTTTTGGATTAATAAAATTCTTTAGAAATGACTTCTGTCTCCTTTTCTTTTGTTGGAAAACTCATATTCTAATATATTATAACTTTTTCAAAATTTCCAAGATCTTGTTTATATTCATCATATATGTTTGGAAAAGTTTAGAACATTCATTTAAGAAATTATGACTTGCACATATTCTTTACTATATAAAATATCTTAATAATCATATTATTCAAGTTATATAATCAATCAAACAAATTATATATTCTTGCTATATGCTCTAGTATCATCAAAACTTAGTCAAATATATACATCTAACACAAATGATAAGATATATCAAAGTAAAATCATAAATGAATGATAAAAGGAAAATTATAAGGGAGGAAACAAATATGATCCATATTGAATCATTATAAAGTGGTTTGGTTTGAATGAAGGTAGCAAATCAAACTAAACCCCATTTTGACTATTCATTGTATCACCTTATCCTTCATGTTGGTCCTAATAAGAAAATAGAAGAGGACTGAGGTTGGGTGGGTGGTGGTGTTGGGGTTGGATTAATTACTTTAAAATTTAAAACTTAGTTGCAAAATAAACTTTGTAAAAATCCCCTTGATTACTACTTAGTAGATTTTGATTTATATCAGTTAGGTTAAATAGCGAAATATACAAACAACACAAATAATCAAACTTTGATAATGAGAATAAAAGAGTAAGGGATCAGAAAATTAGGTAGAGATATATAATGGCTTTGTTTTATGCATCAACCCACTCTTCCAACCTCTACATTCTGGGATTTTACTAGTGCATTTCACTATATCAAAAATCCAACCAAGAGCATTACAACAGTCGGCCACTTTATAATTTGCACTCAGTCATTTACAAACACTTCTCTACTTTGTATCCCTTAGCCTCTATAGTTAAGCTAAACTACAAACTAAAAAGAAAACAATCGAGAGAAGAAAAATATGAATCTCAACACTTTAGTATAATATGTATATTTTGTATGCTTTCTTGTCTTCTTCTTCTTTTTTTTTTTTTTTAGTATTTCTCATGTCTCTCCTTGCTGTCAAGTTACACTTATATTTATGGCTTCTAACTCAACTTTCTTCTTATTAAAAAAGTAAAGTCTTGAATTTGATTCTTTGACTTTTCATGTTAGTCTTGATATACTTGAATTTTGTTCCCATAAACGTTCCATATATCCATTGCTCAATTAATCCAGATATATCACCATTTATTTATTAGTCTTCTTTCTTAAAATAATCCCAAACATTTATATTCTTACTTATGTGGAATGTGTCAAATATATTATCTAAATATATTTAACTTATGGAGGTGAGTCTTGACTCATAATAAAAACTTTCTTCAAAATTTCTTCCTTCAAAAATATATATCCCATTCATCAAAACCGCTACTTTAAATTGATATCTTCAAAATATAACTTTCTTCAGAACATCCATCTTAGTCTTCCGATCATTTATTTTGAATGTCCAAAAGCTTTTTGACATAACCTCCAATTATCTTTTGTCTATTGCAATCTTTTTCTGATCATTCTTAATGCAATATGCTAATTAAACTTTTCTTGTTGTTGCTTAACATACTTTTCTAAAAAGCATATTTCTATAGATAGTAATTTTGTACACATTTATTGCACACAAAATTGGTTAGTTGTACTTTTATATTTATTTAATATCTAAACTTCATTGAGAGACTTAACACTTCACAAACATTGTCTATGCAAAAAATGATTCATTGTGTGCCTACTAGGTATACGATGATGTAGAGATGTCAATTTGATGGGCATGAAAGTTTAGTGAAGTTTAGCGAAATTGAAACTTAAAGCAAGCTTAATTGAGTTTAAATTCAAATTTAAGTTATAATAGGGAGGTTACTTTTTCTTTTTTTTTTTTTTGGTTTTTGAAATAAATAAGACTTGAAGAGCTTAATTTAAGAGAGTTAGAGCACGTTAATTACCACATGAAACAAAGCTTACGGTTAAAAATCATTGTTTATGTGGTTTCTCTTATATAGATTCTTAGGTTCGAGTTTAGAATCATTTAATTATGTCTCAAATGAATCTTAAATAACTTCGGAAATACATTTTTTTTTTATCTAAAGTGGTGTAGAGGTTGAGTGATAAGCTTATAATGCAATGATTCGCATCTAAGAGGTCATTTGAATGTATTGGTTTCATTCCAATAGAATATAGTACAAGAAATAAATTTGACTATTTCATTCAAACGAAGTAAAATGTTTTTGTTTTTCCCATATGTTGTGATAACCTAAGTCTGTATCCCCTTTATTGGGAATGGGGCTTCTCTAAACAAAGTGTGTGATGGTCCAAAGTCTCTAGAACGTTTAGTTATTAGTTGTAATTATTTTTCTTAGGTATTTAAAATATATATGGTGTGATTATAATAAGGGGAGTATTGATCTATTATTTAAAAAAAAAATGTATGCTATTCGAGCAAAGTGTCATATGTATGGTTAAGTGCCTGTTTATATTTTATGGCTATATGATAAAATCATTTCAAGTGATTAAATGTGTAAAAACATCTTATGGTCATGTGACTCATCCATAAATATACATGATCTAAAGGGCTAAATTAAAATTAAAAGAATGTATCTCTTTAGAGAAGTTATCTTCACGTGTATCACTTGGATGTTTATAAAACATTAATCATAGAAAACATTAAGTCATAACAATTTACAACTCTTCTTTATTCTAAATTTCTAAAGTTTCTTCTTTAAACCAACTAAACTTAGAAATATTAATCATTATTTCTTAAGAGTGTAATACATATTTTTAGTTACCCATTGTCCTTAGACATAGTTTTAGGAGATCCATCTTTATCCTCAAGAAACTCAAGCTTGTGGGGCATAAAGCTATATAAGGATAGTGACTCAACACTACTCTAATGTTACAATTGGTTCACTAGAATAATACTATTATTTTGTCTTTATCACTATGAAATAACTATTTCCTTATTTAATTTGCAAAAAGTTATACCATAAGTAGTGTCTATTCCATGTAGAATAGATAAGGAATTCTTATTCCTTTTCTTCATTAAAGGAATGAAATTAATTATAAAATGTAATTTTTATTCCAAAAATACATCTACTCATAAAACAAAATAAAACTAGAGGAATTGATATCCCTTTCCTACTTTATTCCATTCCAATGAACCAAACCATAATGTAAGTGTTTGAAATTTGTTCTAATTGTTATTAGTGTGCTTATATAACAATCTTAGAGAATTTTGTTATGGCAAATGAAATGAATGTTGCTCTTCAAGTGATGAACCAAGGGTTTGTCAAACTTAAGTGGTTTGATGGGTTGATTTCAAGTGATGGAAGGGTAAGATGACATTGCTTTATGTTTTGAACATTGCCTACATTCTTAACTCCAAGAATTTACCAATTGAAGAAGTAAAGGAGAAGGATGTCTAGTAGTGAGGGCACACATGGCTAAAATGATTAATAAGAGCATGGAAGATGACTTTGAATGTTGAGGACATATTCTCAATACACTTTTTGAAATAACTTGGAAGAATTTCTATCTTTTCTTCTTTATTTTATTTAACGTAACTATATATATATAGTTACGTTAAATAAAATAAAGAAGAAAAGATAGAATAGGTATATAATATCTATTATAAAATATTTTAAAGAGGAGGGCAATTTGGTACTTGCAAAAATTTAAACTCCCACTAACCCTCCTAAACATAAGATATGTTCAGATCTCTCTCTCCCTCTTCTTTCCCTTCTTTTTTCTAATTCACGTTAGAGTACTCTTAGCAGCTCCACCCTCTATACTTATGAGGATCGAAGAGGTTCTTTAAGAAAATTAACATTTCATCAATGGAGAAACTAGTTCAAATAGATGTTGGTGAGGTCCTAATATGTAACTAATGCTAAACTAATCTTTGGTTGGCGTGTGAACTAATGCTGAGATTCTAGTTTTTTTGTGTCATTTTATGTAGAACTCTTCAATTTTTAATTGTGTGATGGGGTCATGTAAGTTTTTAGTAAGTTTGTCCTTCCCAAGTTTTAGTTCTTTGAAGTTTCTATAATAGAGGAATTGTAATTGGAGTAGGGCGTAAGTGTTTTTGTGTAAGTGTGAGTAGTAGATTATAAAGGTTTTGGGTATGGATTATGGATTGAAAAAGGTTGTAGGAAGGAGTAGGAATGAAGTAAGATTGGATTTTATGAGTAAAAGGGGAGAAAAATTAGACAAGGCGGAATACGCCCAGGTACACGATCATGTACCTAACTTTTTTCACATGAATGGCGAAAGAAATTTGATTTTAAGAGATACATAGCTAACTAGATGGTCGTATGTTTCTATATACCCTATAGACATAGCTGTGTTGTTTGTTGCCTTTGTACAAAGAGATACACAGTCAAAGAACATAGCTGTGTTCCTGATCGTATACTTAGTAATGGGTCTTTTTCTTCTTTTTTGTGGACTTTTTCAATCCAGTAGTGGTTAGCATAGCTTCTAGGTCCTAATGTGACGTTGTTTACATCATTTTCAAGTGATAGTCATGTTTCAAAATGAGAATCGATAGAATCTACTTATTTAAGTACGTGACACTGTACTTGTTACTTGTGTTTTGATAGGTTGGTGATGAAAATAAATCTAATAACTATTAGATAAATTGATATGTGGCGTTGTCCTTAGTAAAGTCATGTACCAAAATGATTTGAGGTAGATCTAGAGTTGTTGGGTTCAATGGTTAGCAATTCTCAATACCATTTAGAGGGGTTGAAGGTGGTAGTACCCAACTTAGGATTAAACTTTATACACACACACACACACATATGTATGTGTGTGTGTGTGTGTGTGTGTGTGTGTGTGTATGTATCCTATATGTGTAAGCGAAGCTATGAGTACTTCTTTATTGATTCTGTTGACTTTAAATAAGATGGCTAAGTGGTTAGTTGATTTCTCTAACTATGTTACTTGCTTGTGAGCTTTCTACTTTGTTTATGCACTTGTGTATGTGGTATTATGTACTAAGCTTAGGCTCGCTCTTTTATCTTTTTCAACTACTTATGATGAGTATGCCACTTATGATGAATATAGAGACATTTATTACTATTATTAAGATGGAGAGAGTAGTGATTACCTTTATTATTAAGAGGATAACTAGTAGAGCAGGTCTAGTAGGAGTTGATGTTAGTTTGTAGTATGACACCGTTTGTTTGGAGATGAAACTCCAAGTGTTTCAATGTTAAGTTTGTTGATAATGCTCCTTATGATGTAGGATTTAGGTTCTAGTACCTTTTCTTATGTACTTATGGTTAGAATGACTCACCTGTGAGTCATCTAGTGTATTATGTGGAGTTATGTTCAATGTTTATTATGTTCTTGTTAGTGGTAAATTCATGTACTAATGGAGAAAGCATATCAAGTTATTAAAGCCTTAACATGTCATTAATTGCTAGGGACATGTGGTGGGTTGTAGCAAATTGAGTTTGGGGTGTTATAACTTAAGTTGTATTAGAGCATAGATTATGAATCTTTAGAAAACTAAGTAATGAACCAATAGGATGGTGAGGTATGAAGAGAGTGGGTAGCTTGTAGGTTTGGTAATGAATGAGATAAATAGGATATTTCATGTTTTACACACATCTTTGTGCTGTTTCATTTAGCTCCTTAACATATTAAATTATTTGTTTCTATTAAGTCATATATCAATCATGTATGCTTCCTTGCCTCTTTTTATAGAATACCTAGGAGGGTTTTAAAACCAGGTTTAACTTTTAGCATTAGGCAAGATGCCCAAGATAGGCGACACCCTCAATAATAGCCACCTCAAGAGGGCTAGGGGTAGATAGTTGGTTAGAATGCCCACCTATTGGAGATGATCAACACTTTAGTTAGGATGTTTACTTGGTAGTAACAGCCAGATATTAGGTAAGCTTATGCAAGATGTGAAGAACAGATTAGCCTAGACAAGTTTATGAGGTTGGCAAAGGAGTTTAACCTCGGGGTAAATAATCTAATTATGGCTAAGCATTAGATGGATAAGATTGAGAAACCTTTTGTGGCTTTTGGGATGCTTGAGGAGAGGAAGGTGAGTTATGCCTCTTATATGTTGAAGGGGTCTATAGCCAATTGGTGGGTTATGATTCCTAGGTTGGTAAGGGGACTAGTAGATTAGCAGAGGTCCAGGGAGCTCTTCTACTAGAAGTATTTCCAAAGTAGCATTTGGATATGATGGAGGTTACCTATTATAATGGCCAACAAGGTAATTGGTCGGTTGAGGAGTATGAGGCGGAGTTGAATTAACTTATCAAGTTTTTGCTTGAGAATGTGAGAGTTGATGATGCCTTTAGAGTAAGCAAGTTTGTGCAAGGCATGGAGCCTAACCTCCAGCATAAAGTAGGATCCTCCCGGTTACCGACTTATGTTGAGGTAGTAGGATAAGGTCAAGTTTATGGAATAGAATCGGAAGAGGACTGAGGAGCAACTATCCCGTAGAGAGTCTTAACTTGCATGATTGCCCTCTAGCAGCAACACCATCACTAGGACATCTTTGATCAAAACACTATTGCTAGTACACTTCTTGTACACTATGTTAGTGCCTTAATACTTTTTGATACTAGTGAAACACATTCATGTATTTCTAAAGTTTTTATGCTTGTGTGTGGTTTGAAACCTGAACTATCGAGTGATCCTTTGAATGTGAGCATACCCTTAGGAGTCGGAAAGGTGTTAGACTAAATATGTAGAGAAGTATAAATAGTGATACGGGAGCGAGTTATGCTAGTTGACCTTTAGGTCTTAGAGATAACCGACTTTGACATCATCTCAGGAACAAATTAGTTGCCTAAGCTTTATGCCACTATCAATTGTTACAACCTAGTGGTATATTTTAACTCTCTAGATGAAGACCTAATAATTATGAAGTTGGAAGTTTAGAGGCTAATGTGATTACCCATATATGATCTGTGGGGTAAAGGAAAATTAGTTATACTATTGGTACAATCGAGCTAAATCATAAAGATGGATGATGTAGTAGTGGTAAAAGAATTTTTGGATGTGTTTCTAGGAGACCTACCTAGGTTAGTCCTAACCAAAGAGATAGAGTTCAACATTAAACTAATACTAGTTACAGTGCTAATATGTAAACTAGCCTATAGGATGGTTCCAGTAGAGTTAATGAAGCTAAAGTCGCAATTGGAGAAGTTATAGGGGAAAAAATTTATTATATTAAGTGTGTCACCACAGGGTGCACCTATTCTCTTTCTGAAGAAAAAGGATGGTAATATGAGGTTCTATATAAACTATAAGGACTTAAACCAAGTTATGATCAAGAATAAGTATCGTTTCGATGACCTATTTAGCTAACTACAGGAGCTTAGTGATGGGAATCAACCCTATGGTTCCAATAGTAGGGAAACCAAATTAGATACATGAGCGTAGATATCCACATGTTGTCATATTTATTTAATAATACTTTATCTTTGCATTGTAGCAGGTAAATTTTTAAGTTTTACAGGATGGCAAATAAAATGTATTAAGGATCAATTGTGGGACATTCTTGGACTTACATCCATCGGTCCACAATGTGTTATATTGAAGTGAAGAACCGGCCATTTGAAACTTATTTGTACTTGTAATTTTATGTTTGAGAACTGGTCATTTGAGTGGCTTATTTGTGATTTGTTTTTGTTGTTTTTACCTTAATTGGAGTAAGTATAAATACTTGCTAAGTAGGTTTTAGAGGTAGCTTTTTGAACTTGAGAAAATACACCTTTTTTTGCCATAAGGAGAGTCCTTGCATGTAAACCTTACTCTTATGAATTTCACTTGTGAAATTGTGGCAAGATTAGCTTGAGGATATTGTGAGTAATATTAATCCTTCTCTAATTGCTACCAATTGTTTTCTAGTGCATCATATTTAGATACAAATCAATTGTGTTACTTGTTATCTTTCATGTGAATTAGGGTTCCTATTTTTTAGATTTGATTCAAGTCTTATTTGAGTGAAATTTGGTTCATTTATATTGTTATCCTTTACTTATTATACAATTGCGTTGTTCCTCATCACAATTTAGCATCATTGCCATTTGAATCCACTTGAATTAGAGTTCAAGAGCTTGTTGTTGGTCACACCTTTGTTGGATTGTTTTGGTGATCACGCACTTGTATTGGTGTGTTTGCAATTGGAATTGTAGGGACATCATACTTTTGGTATCAAGCAATCATACTTTTCAGCTCATCACTTAGGTATTCTAAAAAATTGACCTAAGATTAAGATATCATTAATTGATAATCAGGAAGAAGATATTCAAAAAACTACTTTTAGAACATGGTATAGGCATTTTGAATTCTTAGTAATGCCTTTTAGGTCAAAAAATGCACTAGTCACTTTTATGGACTTAATGAATAGGGTGTTTGAGACTTCTTAGATAAATTTATAGTCATTTTCATCGATGACATTCTAATATACTCTAAGAGTAAAGAAGAGCATAAGCACTTGAGGCTAGTGTTAAGAAGATTGCAAGTTGAAAGGAGGTATGCGAAATTCAAGAAGTGTAAGTTTTAGCTAGAACAAGTGTCCTTTCTAGGACATGTTGTGAATAGGGATGGAATCTTAGTTGACCTAGCAAAAGTAAAAGCTATAGTAGATTGGCTTATACTAAAGCTGGTGATTGAAATTAGAAGTTTTTTAGGATTAGTAAGTTACTACAAAGATTTGTAGAGGGATTCTCTAGAATAGTAGCTCCTCTCACTAGATTAATTCTAAAAGGAGTGAAATTTGAATAGAGTCATAGGTATGAGCTAGTTTTTAGAAGTTGAAGGAGAAGCTTGTTTTAGCTCCAGTTTTAGCTTTACTCTAAAGTAAGAAAGAGTTTATTATTTTTAGTGATGCATTAGCCTAGGGGTTAGGTTATGTCTTAATGCAAGATAGGAGAGTTATTACATATGCATTACATCAAACTGAAAGCATATGAAAGGAATTATCCCACACATGTCTTAGAACTAGTAACAATGGTGTTAGTACTTAAGTTATGGGGACACTACTTATATGAGGAGAAATGTAAAATTGTCACTAATTACAAGAGTCTGAAGCATATCTTCACTTAGATGGAGCTAAATATGAGGCATAGGTGATGGTTAGAACTAATTAAAGATTATGATGTAGATATTCAACACCACCCCAAAAAGGGAAAATGTGGTAGCACACGCCCTTAGTAGAAAAAGACAAGGTAATATAGCAACATTGCTTACTAATCAAAGACACTTACTAAAGGATATGAGAAGGATGAAGCTAAAATTTTTCACTCATGACGTGAGGGTGTGTTTAGCCAGTATGCGCTAACCTACTTTGATTGATAAGACTAAGGCTACTCAAATGGAAGATGCTAATATATAGGAAATGAAGAATAGAGTGGATTAAGGCAAGGTTGTAGAGTTTATTATTGATGTGGAGGGAGTTCTAAGATATGGAACAAGGTTGTGTGTACCAGCAAGATTGAAGTTAAAGGGAGAATTGTTGAAGGAAGCTCATTACTTGAGGTATGCAATATATCCAGGAAGCACTAAGATGTGTAGAGATTTAAAGACACACTATTGGTGGACTAATATGAAGTGGGAGATAGCAGAGTATGTTGCTAAGTGTGCAACTTGTTGACTGATTAAAATAGAACATCAGAGACCAATAAGAGAGATGTAGCCACTTCCAGTTCCTAAGTGGAAATGGGAGCATGTGACTATGGATTGTGTCACTGCCCTTCCTTGGATTAAAGAGAAACATGGTGTAGTATGGGTGATAGTGGATAGGTTATGAAGTTAACCCACTTCATACTGGTTAACTTAGGATATAAACTAGAATGATTGGACATTTTATATATTTAGGAAGTGCAAAGGTTACATGGGGTGCGAAAAACATAACTTCCAATAAGGATACCTGATTTGTAAACAGATTTTGGAGAAACTTATATAAGGCCTTGGGTACCAAGGTGTAGTTTAATACTGCGTTTCATCCTCAAATTGATAGGTAGTTGGAGAGAATGATATAAATCCCAAAAGATATGCTACAAGCATGTGCCATGGAGTTTGGGGGCAACTAGAATGAGTGTTTGCCACTACTTAAGTTCGCTTATAATAACAACTATCAAGTAATCATACAAATGGCTCTGTATGAAGTTTTATATAGGAGGAAGTGTAGATCACCTATTCCTTGGGATGAAGTGGGGGAAAGATGACTATTGGAGCCAAATTTAATACAAGAAACTGCATAAAAAGGTTAGACTAATCTAGTAATGAATGTAGGGAGCTTAGAGTTTCCAAAAACGTTATGCAGATAAGAGGTGACACACTTTAGAGTTTCAAGTAGGAGATAAAGTCTTGTAAAACAACTCTCCAGTCAAAGGAGTGATTAGGTTTAGGTTAAGAGGAAAGCTAAATCAAAGGTATGTTGGCCTATTCGAGATAGTGGAAGGAATTGGAAATGTGGAATATAGATTGGCATTGCCACCTAGCCTAGAAGGTGTGAATGACGTGTTTCATGTGTCAATGCTAAGTAAGTTTGTATCGAATCCAGATTGAGAGTCTATACTTCAATTATTAAATGTACAGTCGAACCTCATTATAGCGGAATGACCTATTAAGATTATGGATACAAATGAGCAAGTGTTAAGTAGGTGAGTAATTCCCTATATTAAGGTACAGTGGAGCAATTAAATAGAGCATAAGGAGACTTAGGAGCTAGAAGAGGAGATGAAGAAAAAGTATCCATAGTTATTATAAGAATCAAGTAACTTTTGAGAATGAAAGTTTTTGTAAGGGGGAGGATGAAATAACTTAAAAGAAAGAAAAATAATACATATATATATATATATAAATAGAATAGGTATATAATATCTATTATAAATTTTTTTAAAGAGGAGGGTAGTTTGATACTTGTAAAAGTTTAAACTCCTTACTAACCCCCTTAAACATAAGATACATTTAGATATCTCTCTCCTTCCTTCTCTTCTTTTTCTTCCGGTTCACATTGGAGTACTCTTGCTAGTTACACCCTCTATACCTATGGGAATTGAAGAGGTTCTTCAAAAAAATTAATGTTTCATCAAAGGAGAAACTAATTCAAACAAACGTTAGTAAGTTCTTGGGTTTTAGAATGTGTAGCTAATGTTGAACTAATGTTTGGTTGGCATGTGAATTAATGCTAAAAATCTAGTGTTTGGTGTAGAACTCTTTAAGTCGTATGTATGTGGTGGGGTCATGAGAGTTTTCAATAAGTTTTCCTTCTCAAGTTTTAGTTCTTTGAATTTTCTATTGTGTATAGAGGAGTTGTGGTTGGAGTAGGGTGAAAGTATTTCTATGTAAGCATGAGTGGTGGATTACAAGGGTTTTAGGTGTGGATTATGGATCAAAAAGGGGTATAGGAAAGAGTAAGAATGAAGTAAGATTAGATTTTAGGAGCAAAGGAGGAGGAAAATCAAATAGGGGGTATCTTGTTCATGAGAATGGTAAAAGAAATTTGAGAAGAAGAGATACATGGTCAACTACACGATTGTGTACTTGTTCGTGTATTTCTACATACTCTATAAATAGGCTATGTTGTTTGTTACCTTTGTCTAGAGACATGTATGGTCGAATATGGTTGTGTTCCTGATTGCTTATGTCTTGATAGGTTAGTGATGAAAACGAGTCTAATAACTATTAGACAAATGTTAAATGATGTGTTGATTGCATGTGGCTCGACTTAGGGGCCAAAGGTGGCAGAACCTTAGGGGGCACTTGATGATTGATATGTGATGTTGTCCCTAGTGGAGTTATATACCAAAATGATCTGGAATAGATCTAGAGGTGTTAGGGTTGGTGGTAGCAATTCTCAATACCATTTAGAGAGGTTAGTGGTGGCATTCTCAACTTAAGGTTAAACTTTATATATATTGTAAAATATACATATATATATATATATATATGCATATATTAAATAATTAATATAATATAAGAATAAGGTCAATAAAATAAATGGGGGGCAATTAAGTCTTTTCTTGGCTACAATATAAAAGACACACTAACCTAGGTTTACCTCTTTTCCCTCATTTATGCAACTATAACTAGAAACCTAAGAGAGAAACCCTATGAGGACCTATAGGCGACCTAAAGAAGAATCGCGAGACTAATCCAAAAGCCAACAGGTAAGGAATCTAATCATAAAAAAACATTGTATTCGATGATAAACACATGAGTATGAGTTGATTGTGGTAAGCTAAGAGAGATCGGAATAAAGGATGTATTGAAACAAGCGTAAGATTATACACTTGAATGATTCCAACCACAATTCGGATCAAGTAAGTGCACAAGAATCCAGTTTTACATTAGAATTAGTAAATACTTTGATCAATTAAGTTTAGAATGATAGAATTTAAGTTTAGGAACAAAATTGGAGAAAAGGGAATAAAGGTTCATGGTGAATAGTGTGTACATGGTCAGATACATGTCCATATACCTACTCATGTAGAAACACTAAAGTGTATAATAAGGTACATGGATTAAGGACATGCCCGTGTACTTAGGTATGTCAAAATTATAAAATCCATGAAAGGTACATGATCGGATACACGATCGTGTACTTAGGCATGCTAAATTAGCATTTTTCATAGAAGAGTACACAGCCAGATACACGACTATGTACTTGAGTGTGCTAAAATCACTTTTTACATAAAAAGATGCATGACCACTTACATGACCATACTCTAGCCTGTGTTCCTCTACATGACCTTTCACATGATCGTATTGTCTTGGAACACTTATATTTTAATTCTAAGTTATACTTTCATGATTATAAACTATGATAGATGCATGATAGGGCTTCAGGGGAAGGGAATTGTACAATTAGAATGTACCTAATTAATTAGTAAACCTAGATTACTTGTAGAATAAAACTAAGTGTAATTCTTTATAATTGAACAGGTTTACACCATTTCCTTAGAGATGTAAGAGACTATAATAGGAATATCCTTCCAGGTACATGTTTACCTTGTTCTACTACTTATGATTGTTAGTGTAGTTTGTTTAATGAATTTAATGGAATATTGAACTTAATTGTGATGTTCCTTGTGCTTAGCTCGACCTAGGGGCTTATAGTAGTAGATCACTATGGGGCACCTCAATGATCGGTATGTTGTGTTGTCTCTAGTGGAGCTATGTATCGAAATGATCTGAGGTGGATTAGGGTTAGATAAGGCCTACAGTGGCAATTCCCTTTAGGACTATATATATGTAACTACTATATGTGTATTGGGGTCATGAATACCCTTATGTTATATGTTAATTAATGAAGATAAATAACCTGATGAATTAATGTGTTACATACTGTTGTTGCATTTATAAATAAGATGTTATTATGCGGCTTGCATATGTCGATGTGATACTTACATACTGGGCTTAGGCTTAAGCTTAAGCTTATCCCTTTTTATTTTTCAATTGCAGGCAAGAACGGTGATCACATCAACTATGATAAGAATGGGAATTTGGTGGGACATTATGTGGATGAATATGGGAGATAACATTATTATTATGTAGTTAAGGAATGATGGAAAATCAATGAAGAACTTCGTGATAGAATTTTAAGTTAGTGATATGAGAATGTGAAGGATAGTTGTTAGACTTTATTTATATTGACCATTATATGATGATATACATTTATTCTGGTTTTGAGATTGAAGTTCAATAGATTTATTTGAAGTAAAGAGGATTAAAATGATTCACTTGAGAGTCATTAGTTTTTATGATTGAAATTATACTTGTACGGATGTATAATTGATGGGAATCTATCCTGCAATCTCGATGGTCAGGGAACTTGATTTGGATGATGATCCAAATCATTTGCATATATACATTTTTCTTTATCTAATAAAGTTTGAATGGTAATTTAGAAGGTACAATGATTAGTCTTCATAGGATGCTACATGACCTACACCATTGATCAAATTAGGGACATCATCGGATTGACATCTAATGGCCCGCCTTGATCAACATTGAATCGATGAACTAGCTCTTTGAAGATTATTATCTTTTGTACTTATAATTTATTTTTGAACCATTTATTTTGTAAGCTTTTTGGGACATTTTATTTGGTTGTAATTGATGGATTTAGGGTCAGTCACCTTTTGGTGGCATAGATGTAATTGTTTAGTCATTTTAACCATAAGTAGAGTAAGTATAAATACTTGCTCAACTAAGGTTTGGAGGATAGTTGAGTGATAAAAAATTTCTACCTCTTTCACGTGAGAATTAGGGTTCCATGCTTTAAATTTCATAAGACTCTTATCAATTCTTCAAGGATTGTGGCGAGTGGCAACTTAAGAATTTGTGAGTAATATCAATTCCGAAGTTGATTCCAATTCATGCTGATGTGTCATATCTAGTCATGATTTGGGTTGTTCTTATTTGTTCTTGTTATCACATCATTTTAGGGTCATTTCTATCATTGGATTGCATGCAATTTCGTGGAATTAGATCCTAAATTGTATTGTTAATTATGATTATTCAATTGTTAGTGAAATTGTCAATTGTGTGGAAACCTCTTACTTAGGAGATTCATGTCATTCTTTGTCATTTCGTGATTGGATTTTTCATTTGATCTTGTATTGTGTACTTGATCCTATTGAGCACATCATCATTTGGTATCGAAGCTACTTTTTTTACAAATTGGATTCATAAGGGATTAGGGTTCACGCCACTTGTGAACTTGGTTCTTGATTGAGATTGCTTCAATTTGTTGTTTGTATGTGCTTTGGCCTTTTGAGCACATCAATAATGGAGATGAACAAGTTTAAAATTTTATGGAGATTTAGAGTCTTAGTATGTCACTATGTAGTAGTGACATGTAGCAAGCCACGATGTCGCAGGTTTTAAGGCGTTACAACTTAAGTGGTATCAAAGTTTAGGTTTGGTAATCCTGAGAGTTAAGGGTATGATCAATAGAGTTTAGGTTTAATAATCTTTACAATTAAGTATTGATCAATAAGTATAGGTTTCAATTAGTAGAAAGCAGGTAGAGATCTTTAGATGAATTAAATATGGAAATCTATAAAACAATAAGAGATGAAAAGAGTGGGTAAATTGTGGACCGATTATTGATTATATTTTATTGTATTTCAATTATTTTATACAATTGTACTTTCCTTAAAAGTTTTGTTTTATTTAGGAATATACATGTATATATGTGTAGACTTGAGTATACATAGATGTATTCTATCACTAACTCCCCTTACTAACTCTAACTTTTGGAACCATTCTGTTGTCACAATTTCAAACCGGATGCCACCCTAAAGAAACATTATTTAGGGATCATCTAACACTAGACAAGGTGGAGATGCTTCAAAGTAAAGGTATCTTCAAGGACCACCTCAGCAAGGAGCCCCAGATCAAGCAAATGTCACAACCGTTCAACTACTAAAGACTATCGATGCTTTAGTAGGGATGTTGGCATAATAGCAACAATAGGCCATGACGCCTGTTAAGCCTGTAAAAGAACCATTTGGATTAGATAAGTTTTTTAGGCTTGCTAAGGAGTTTCATCTACAAGTTGATGATCCAATAGAGGTTGACCATTGGATCAATGAGACAAAGAAGACATTTGAAGCATTTATGGTGCCAGAGGATAAGAAGGTGAAATTTGCTACATATGTGTTGAAAGGACCAGCTGCTAATTGGTAGACGAGTATGTCTAGGTTGACAAGAGCTCCTATTTAGTGGTAGAGATTCAAGGAGCTATTTTATGAAAAATATCTTCCTAGCAACATCAAGGATAAGATGGAAGTTGAATACTATAATTGCCGGTAAGGCAATCAGACTATAGAAGCATATGAAGTGGAGCTGAACCGTTTAATCAAATTCTTGCTGGAATTAGAGAAGATTGATGATGCCGCAAGAGCAAGATGATTTGTGAGAGGTATGGAGCTTAACCTCTAGCATGAAGTGGGGGCCTTCTAACTAACCACTTAATTAGAGGTTTTTGATAAAATGAAATTCTTATAGTAAAGTAGGAAGACAATAAAGGAACAACTATCTTGTAGATTAGGAATTACTTTAGGGAAAAGGCCTACCTCGACTATACCATATGTTAATAAAGGAAAGAGGCCTGTAGTATATCTAGCTAGACTTATGATGTATGTACCTAGACCTCTTTAAACTAGGCCCGTGCCTCTAGCACTACCTCTATTACCATAGGCAGGACCAAAGATAAAATGTCCCAAGTGTTTGGGACCACATGAATTGCATAAATGCAGTTAGTTTGAAAGGGAATGTTTTTGCTAGCAAAAATTGTACAAAGAAATCAATCCCTTAGACTTTCTACTATACTTGTAAGCAAAGGAGCATAGATCCTTTGCATGTTGTGCTACCCATAACCAGACAGCTACACCCCAACAGTTTCTAGCACAACAGCTAGTAAGAGCTGCACCTAAAGGACCAGTGGGTAGACCTTCGCACTCTAGAATGAGACAGAGGACACTTAGTTGTGTATTTGCTTTACAACAACAACAATGGCAGGATGCTCCAAATGAAGACACCATTGTAGGTACATTATTTATAGATTCAAATATAGCTTATGTATTATTTGATATAGGTGTGACACATTCATGCATATCACCTATCTTTATGCATATGTATGGTTTAAAACCTGTGCTATTAAGTGATGCTAGAGTTGTGAACACTCTTTTTAGAGTGGGAGGAAGATTAGATCAAATGTGTAGAGATGTGGGAATCATAATACAAGGAAAGGAAATGCTAGTGAATGTGTTTGTGTTAGAGATGACAAAATTTGATATGATTTTAGGGGTGAATTGGTTGTCTAAGTACTATGTCATTATAGATTGTTGCCAACTAGTGGTTTGTCTTAATTTCCCTATTGAAGATCCAATTGTGCTCAAGTTGAATGCACATAGGCTTATGACTCTTCCTGCATATGAGTTGTGGGATAAAGGTAGGATATTGGCATTATCAGTGAAGACTAGACAAGTTATGAAGTTAGAAGATATATATGTTGTGAAAGAATATGTAGATGTCTTTCTAGAAAATCCACCAAGCTTACCACCAATCAAAAAGATAGAATTATGTATTGATTTGGTACTAAGAACGACACAAATATCCCATGTGCCTTATAGAATGTCACCTACTGAATTATTAGAGTTAAAGACCTAGCTTCAAGAGTTACAAGATAATGAGTTCATCAAGCCAAGTGTTTTGCCATAGGGTACTCTAGTACTCTTTATTAAGAAGAAAGATGGGAGCATGTGATTATATATGAATTATAGGGAGCTAAACTAAGTCAAGATCAAGAATAAGTACCCCCTCCCTATAATAGATGACCCGTTTAACCAATTACAAGGAGCTCAAGTCTTCTCCAAAATTGACTTAAGATTAAAGTATCATCAATTAAGGATTAAGGAAGAAGACATATAAAAGGCTGCCTTCAAGACTCGATACAGGCATTATAAATTCTTAGTAATGCATCTCATATTGACAAATGCTTTAGCTACTTTCATGGATTTGATGAATAAAGTACTTAAAGGCTTGTTAAATCAATTTATAGTGGTGTTCATAGATGATATCCTCATCTATTCCAAGAGCAACGAAGAACATGAGACACATTTGAGAATAGTTCTAAAAAGACTACGAGAGGAGAAATTATATGCAAAGTTCAACAAGTGCAAGTTTTGGCTAGAACAAGTCTCCTTCTAGGACATGTGATAAATAGGATGGCATATTAGTAGATCTTGAAAAGGTAAAAGCAATTATTAACTAGCCCAAAGCAAGAATTGTGAAAGAGGTTAGAAGTTTTTTAGGACTAGCTAGTTATTACGGGTGCATTGGAGAAGGGTTCTCTTAACTAACAACTCCTTTGACCTAACTAACAAAGAAGAAGGTCAAATTTGTGTAGAGTGATGAGTGTGAAAGTAGCTTTACAACGCTAAAGAAGAACAGTTCCAATGTTAGCTTTACCTAAGATAGGGGAAGTATTTAAGGTATTTAGTGATGCATCAACTTAAGGCTTGGGATGCATACTCATGCAGAATGGAAAAGTCATCACCTATACCTCTTGCTAGCTGAAACCATATGAGTGGAATCATCCCACACATGACTTAGAGCTGGCAATTGTGATCTTAGTGTTAAAATTATGGAGACATTATTTTTATGGTGAGAAGTGCAAAATCTTTACAAATTATAAAAGCTTAAAATACATATTTTCTCAAAAGAGCTAAATATGAGGCAAAGGAGGTAGTTAGAGTTATGAATGATTATGATGTAGAGATATACTATCACTCTAGAAAAGTAAATGTGGTTTCGGATGCTCTAAGTCGAAAGAATTAGATGAACATCGTAGCACTAATCACATCTAAGAGACAAATATTAGAAGACATGCGTAAGCTTGAATTGGAGATGGTGACACAAAAAATGAGAAATAGGTTAGCTACACTTAGTATTCAAGAAAGTATAATTGATCGAATTAAGACTACATAAATTGGAGATCCTAGAATCTAGAAGATCAAAAGAAAAATAAAGTAGGATGGAGCCATTGAGTTTAATATAGATGCTAAAGGGGCAATTAAATATGACATGAGATAGTGTGTCCTAGATAATATGGAATTGAAAAAGGAGATTATGAATGAAGCACATTACTCAAGATATATAGTGAATTCCGAAAGCACCAAGATGTGCATGGAACTAAAGAGTCATTATTAGTTGAAAAATATGAAGCGAGAGATACTAAATTTGTATCTTAATGTCTACCTTATCAACATATTAGGATTGAACACTAAAGACTAGCTAGTGAGTTACAAGCACTTCCTATACTTGAATGGAAGTAGAAATATGTAACTATGGATTTTGTGATAGCCTTCCAGTAAACTAAGGAAAAATATAATAAAATATAGGTAATAGTAGATAAATTGACCAAGTTCGCCCATTTCTTACCAATTAAAGTGGATTACAGATTAAAGAAGTTTACACAACTATACATCAAGGAGATTGTTAAATTTCATGGTATACTAGTCACTATTACAACTAACAAGGATACTCAATTTGTAGATAGATTCTGGAAAAGTCTACATTAGACTTTAGGAACCAAACTATAGTTTAGTACTACATTTCACCTAAAGACAGTGGGCAGTTTAAGAGAACCATCCAAACTTTAGAAGACGTATTGCGAGCTTATACATTGGACTATGGGGGTAATTGGAGTGATCACCTACCCTTGGTAGAATTTTCATATAACAATAGCTATCAGGCTATTATCTAGAAGACTCCATATGAATTATTGTATGGTAGGAAGTATAGATTTCCCTTACATTAGGATGAAGTGGGAGAAAGATAGATAATGGGGCTAGAGATGGTGCAAGAAGTAGTAGATAAGGTTAGAGTAATAAGTCAACAAATTTTGTCAACCTAAAGTTGTCAGAAGAGTTATTTAGATGCCCTTTGGAATTTCAAGTAGGGGATAAAGTTTTATTGAAGATATCTTCAACGAAAGAGGTAATTAGATTTAGCTTAAGTGGGAAGCTGAATCTAAGATATGTAAGCTCATTCGAAAATCTGGAAAGAATTGGTACTATCGCTTATAGGTTAGCTATACCAGTAAGTCCAGCTAGGGTACATGATGTGTTTCATGTATCTATATTAAGGAAATTTGTGCTAAACCCAGACTAAGTAGCAGTTTTGGAATCTTTGAAAGTATAACTAGATTTCTCATCAATTGAAAGACCTATAAAAATAGTTGACACAAAAGAGTGAATATTAAGAAGGAGAGTTATTCTTTATGTTTATGTTAATGTGTAGTGGAAAAATCAAATAAAACGGGAAGCAGCGTGGAAATTAGAAGAAGAAATGAGAAAGAAGCATCTAGAACTCTTTCCAATTCTAAGTAACTTTTGAAGATGAAAGTTTTTATAAGGGGGGAAAATTGTAGATGCACATTTATAAAAATATATATATACATATATTAAATAGTTAATATAATATAAGATTAAGGTCAATTAAATAAATGAAATAAATAAATGGGGGTAGTTAGGTCTTTTCCTAGCTATAGTATAAAAGACACATTAGATTAGGTTTACCTCTTTTCTCTCATTTGTGCAACTGCAACCAAAAACCTAAGAGAGAAACCCCATAAGGACCTATAAGTGACCTAAAAAAGAGTAGTGAGACTAATCTCAAAGCCAATAAGTAAGGATTGTAATCATCAAAAAGGTTTTCTTCTACTAATAAACACATGAGTATGAATTGATTGTGGTATGTTAATTAAGATTGGAATAACGGTCGTATTGGAACAAGCATAGGATCAAACACTTGAAGGATTCCGACCACAATTTGAATCAAGTAAGTGCACAAGACTCTAATTTTACATTAGAATTAGTAAATACTTTGATTAATTAGGTTTAGAATCATAAAATTTAGATTTAGGAACAAAATTGGAGAAAAGGGAATAAGGGTTCATGGTAAACAGTGTAGTGTGTATATGGTCAAATACATGCCCGTATACTTGCCCATATAGAAACATCAGGGTATACAATAAAGTACACGAACTAAGGACACACTTGTCTACTTAGGTGTGTCAAAATTATAAAATCTATAGAAAGGTACATTACTAGATACATGACTGTATACTTAGGGAGTGCTAAATTAGCATTTTTCCCAAAAGGTACATGGCCAGATACACGACTATGTACTTGAGTGTGCTAAAATCACTTTGCACATAGAAAGATACACAACCACTAGCATAATCATGCTCTAGTTTGTGTTCCTCTACACCCTCTCACATAATTATATTGTCTTGAAACATTTATACTTTAATTTTAAATTGTATTTTCATGATTCTAAACTATGATAGATGCATGATAAGGCTTCGGGAAAGGGACTTATATGATTAGAATGTACCTAATCAGTTAGTAAACCTAGGTTACTTATAAGATAGAACTAAGTGTAGTTCTTTATAATTGAACAGGTTTACACCCTTTCCTTAGAAACATAAGAGACTAATAGGAACATCCTTCCAAGTACATGTTTACCTTGTTATGTTGCTTGTGATTATAGCATAGTTTGTTTAATGAATTTAATGGAATATTGAACTTAATTGTGGTGTTGCTTGTGCTTAGCTCAACTTAGAGGCCTGCAGTGGTAGATCCCTAAAGGGCACCTCAATGATCGGTATGCCACATTGTCCCCGGTGAAGTCATGTATCGAAATGATTTGAGGTATATTAAGGTTATATGGGGCTCGCAATGGTAGTTCCCATTAGGACTATATATGTGTAACTATTGTATGTGTATCGAAGTCATGAATATCTCTATATTATATGTTGATTAATGAAGATTAATAACTTGATAAATTGATGTATTGTATACTACTGTTGCATTTATGCATTTGATGTTATTACTGTATGGCATACCTATGTCGGTGTGATACTCACATATTGAGCTTAGGCTCATCCCTTTTATTTTTTAGTTGCAGGTGAGAATGATGAATACATCAACTATGATGAGAATGGGAATTTGGTGGGACATTATGTGAATGAATATAGGAAAGAACATTATTATTATGTGGATGAGGAATGATAGAAAATCAATAAAGAACTTTGTGATAGAATTTTAAGTTAGTAATTTGAAAATGTGGAAGATAGTTGTCAAACTTTTATTCATATTGACCATTATATGATGATAGATATTTATTCTAGTTTTGAGATTGGAGTTCAATAGATTTATTTGAAGTAAAGAAGATTGGAATGATTTACCTGAAAGTCATTCGTTTTTATGATTGAAATGATATTTGTATGAACATATAGTGAAGATGAACGAGTTCAAAATTGAATAAAGATTTAGAGCCTTAACATGTCGCTATATAGTAGTGACATATGGTGGGTTGTGATATCCTAAGTTTTAGGGCATTACACACATACATACACACACACACACACACACACACACACACCACATACACACACACACATATATATATATATATATATTTCCTACATGTGTGAGCAAAGTCATGAGTACTCCTTTGATGATTTTGTTGACTTTAATCAAAATAACCAAGTGGTTAGTTGATTTCTCTAACTGCATTACTTACATGTGAGCTTGCTACTATGTTCATGCACTTATATATGTGGTATTATGTATTGGGCTTAAGCTCACTCTTTTATCTTTTTTAGCTGTAGTTATTTATAATGGGTATGTTGCTTATAATGATTACGAAGATATTTATTACTACTATAGGGATGGGGAAAGCAGTGATTACCTTTATTGTTATGAGATGACCAGTAGGGTAGGTCTAGTAGAAGTTAATGTTAGTTTGTAGTATGACTCCATTTGTTTGGAGATGAAACTCAAAACGTTTTGTTGTTAATTTGTTTATGATGTTCCTAATGACATCGGATTTAGATTCTAGTGCCTTTTCTTACACATTTGTGATTGGAGTGACTCACCCATGAGTCATCTAGTATAGTATATGGAGTTATGCTCAATGTTTACTATGTTCTTGTTAGTGGTAAATTCATGTACCAATGGAGAAAGTAGATTGAGTAATTAGAGCCTCAACATGTTATTAGTTAATAGGGACATGTGGCAGGTTATAGCATACTGAGTCTAGGGCGTTATGCTTTCAAATAGTCTCTATAACTTATACATGTACATTAAGTCCCTAATTGTAATTTGAAAAGCTTTTGAATAAGAATATATATATATATATATATAATTCATAAAATAAGGTATAGACAAGTTCTTAATGATTAAGTACTTTGAATTTAAAATGATTGACAATATATTAGTAAAAAACCACATAGAAGTGCCCAAGTTCCCTTTTTTTGGTTCCAAGTGATAAGTTTTTATTTTTCTCATTTTAAAACCTAAATTTTTCAAAATGGAACCAAATTAGGATCTTTATCACCCTCCATCATCTATGCATTGTTAACATATCCCATTTTAACTCTATTATGAAAATCAAAGTATTGAATGGAAAAAAAATATGGGTATTGAATGAAAGAATAGAAAACTTAATTCATTTTAATGCATTTTGCCCACTTTTGTTCTTATATTTTTTATAAATCATCAAATAGTAATAGTAAGTTAAGTAACATAAGAGGAGCTAGATTCAAAGAATTAGAGATTTAGAACATAGACATAGTTTATAATCAATGAAATGAGAGGAAAATCTATTACTCCTCTAGTAGAAGCTACAAGAAAATTAAGGTTTTAAAGTTTTGTTTAGAATTTTAATCAAACTAAATTATTCTCTTGTAAATAAATCAAAAAATTGGAGCTAAGATTGATCTTCTATATATAACAGTTGAGTATAAAAAGATGGTAATAAAAAAGTAAAGATAGAGTATGAATTCTTAATTGGAGTTAAGGAATTGTTAATTGAACCTAGAATACTATTTGTTCAAGTCAACCATTCTATCTTAAAGGTCAACCTTCTAAATCTTGTTGGTTTTTTAACCCATACCTCTAATTTCAAAAAAAAATCTCTAATTTCATTTACCTACAACAATAACTTGATTACTTATTGAATCCTAATTTAGTTGTTAACATTTCTTCGTAGAAATGTCTAAAACATAATTTCCTTGTCGTTAACATGTCTAATTATTTTGATTATCATACTTAATAACCTTTTATTTCTTATTTGTATGATGATATGACTAATTATTTTTTTTCCTTTGTAATAACCCCAATTTTGGGCTTAGAAAACCTTAACTAACAAAAATTAGGACATGAAAGAATAAGCTTAGGAAGTTAAGGAAAAATCGTATGGAAATAATGCTGGATTTGGGGTAAACTTCAAAGGATCACCTAGGCTTAATTAGCTTGAATCAAGTGTTCATGAGATATGTTTTCCAAGATTTATAAAGCAAGAATAAGAGATAAGAAACTTAGAAATTACAAATCTCTACCTTTTACTTCTCAAAAGCTAAAGGAAAACACTCAGAATTCACTCATTTCCTTTGCACCAATCAAATGACCCTAGCTTAAGCTTGAGACCAATGAAATTATACACTTCATCATCACAAGTGCCCATAAAAGTATGCCATCTGGAACTCTAGAGCTAATAAGATCATGCCATCTCAAATTCCTCTAAATCAATAAGGTTATGACAACTTAGCACTTAAATGTCAATAAGACTAATCAAGTTATCCATGTCAAGCTCTTTTAAACCAATCAAATTAAGCCACTCCATACTTGATTCACCATGATCGCTACAATTATGTCACCTCATTCTAACAATTGGAAACCTCTATATTTTCACTATTTTTATAATGTAGACAATAAGTTGATGAAACTTAATAATACCATACTTCTTTACTATCATATGCCATGCCCTCAAGATGGACCAAAATCCCTCCCCACCTATATCCTCCCTCACCTGTCACCCGAATCACCATTGTTGATCTATAAATTTCCTAGGGCATCTCCACTCCTTTTCCATCCCAAAAGCATAAAGAAAATTTACTCAAAAACCTTAGAGTCATTATAACATCAAGGAGCCAATAAGCAGGAGTGTTAAGCCAACTTGCCCAATTAAACTATGCCATTTGTGTAATTTGTAAACACTAAAAGAGTAATATTTTAAGCCCTATAAACTCAACATATCATCAAAGAAAATTCATTTAAAACCCCTCCTTTTGTTGCTATCTAAGATCTTTAAAAGGTAAATAACTTGAGAAAACGTTTATTCTCACAAAACTTCAAAAACCACCTCCCCAAATTGCCATTTTAGACTAACTTAACCACCCTTGAATCACCTCCCATCACTTATAAGTACCTAGTTTAGTTTTAAATAAATTCTACTTCAAACAATGCCAAAACCTATCTAAATCCTAAGAACTAACCACAATTCTAAAGGAGCTAGCAAGTTATAATTTTGCACCACAAGCACATCACCCTTAACCACCTTTATCTAGAGATATATTGCCTACCCTTGCCTTGTTAACCAAATACCAACACATTGCATCAATTTACAAACCTAATTTATAAACCTTGGCCGACCACAAATACCCTAAGACTCTCGTTGACCTTGAACTATTTGAATATCTAGGATAGGGAGTTATCAAAAGCATCTTATAAAAGATGGTCAATTAAGGAGCTTAGTTAACGAAAGTTGGAGAGAAACTAACTTAAATCATCTCAAAAGGATCTTAGAAAGTCAATCAAGGTTAAATGTCATTCATAGCCAAAGGCTAGAGTCAAGGTTAATTTCATTAAACTTTCCTCTTAATCTTGAATTTTAGTATTTTTGTAACATCGGTAATTTTTTAGAAATAGGATCCAATTTCCTAAGGAAAGAGTCGAGGGGTACTTTTAGGGGCTAGAAAGAATATGAAACCTTAAAATAGTGGATAGATAAATCGATGTTTCAATAAATTAGGAAAACTATACAAGTAAATAAGTTAATTACATTAAAAAATTATAAAACAATGCTCGAGAAATACTACTATCTGTTGTCCCAATTTGTCTCCCCACTAGTTACCTCACTCTATTACAACTTCTCATTTCTATCTAACCAAATAACGTAACTAGTTAACCAATAACTTCTCATTTCAAATCTCACTCAATCACTCCTCATATTCCACTTCACTCCCTTTGAATCATAAACCCCTTCCATTAACCTCTCCTTTAACATCTTTCCTTCATATCTTATGTCCACAAGTACACGAAATTCCTTTTCCAATATCAAGCCAAGATAACAAATCACACTCCCTACTCTTCCTCTTGTATCTAAACCGGCACCCCCATCATCTTAATCATCCACCTCTTTCTTCCTAAACTTTTACCTAATACTATACACCGTTAACTCACTCATCTTTTGTCTTTTACTTTTGCCTTTCTTTAGCACACTTAGCTCAAAACTAAGATAAAGAGGAAAATTCTAACCTTAATACCTAAATCCAAATGAAACCCTAAACTTATAATTGTCTTAAACTTAAGCTTAGATAAACATCATCAAATAAGTAGAGTTAATCTTCAAATAATACAAGAAGAACAAGTGAAAGACAAAAAAGGGAAGTGGAAACTTCAGTTCAGGGGAGGAAGAAAAAGGGGAGAGTACTGCGTGAAGGCCACTACCTTAAAGGTGGTTAAAACCATTTGAAATGAGATTCTTATAACTTTAGGATAGTGTTTTAAATAATTATACCATAGACTAAGTGGATTGATGATACTTGTTTGGTAAAGGAAGTATTGTTGAAACTAAGATGAGCATTTCTTACAATGTAAACAAGATAATCTAACTTAGTAAGGTAAGGATTGATGAATGTAAGAGAAAGTTGAAATGAAAGAGTGATGAATAGTGCTATTGCAAAACTTGTTGCCACCCTTAGTAATTAGAATTAGTATTTAATTGAATGCTTGGTATGAGGTCTTACTTAATTGTTATGTAGGATCATGATGGTTATGAATACCTCTAAAAATAAGGAAGCTAGCATGATTAACTATGTCTTCTTGAGATAGTAGTTGCACACATGTTGAATATCCAATGGTATCTTGAGATCTAGTTTTATAAAATTATGTTGATTGAAATTGGAGGCCATATTACTTATATATCTCATAGAGAATACAAAATATGATGTGAATGACTACATTTTCCTAATTGGTCATGCCATGTATATGAATAACAAGAAATTTGTTGATATTGGGTTGGTTAATCTCTTGATTTTGTGATGATTAAAGTTGGTTTAAAAGACTAATTAGCATGTTATCTTCAAAAGAATGAATTAATATGTTTAGTGCATGTACTAGGGTGAACTGTGACTATGAAGTGTAGAATGTACCCATTTTGGTTGGTGATTTGAGTCATCTTAGGCTTAGTAAGAAAGTTAGTATAATTGAAGTTATTTTGGAAATAACTATATGTTAATGTGCAGAAGTTTAAAAATTACTAGGTTCACTTAAAGAAAATTAATTGAACATATTCAGGGTAATTACCTAAAGTGCACCATGATCATACTAGCTTGAACCAAACTATGTTTAATTAAGTGTAACCTATGAATTATAGCAATTTGGTAAGATTAAGAAATCAAACCAATGAAAGAAGTTATACTGAATTACATACAATATTTCACTAAAACTAATCAAGTGGCTTAAGCTACCTAAACCACTTGAAAGCCAAAAATTCTTAATATTAATTGAAGGTGCAAGTCCTTAGCTTCACAACAACTATAAGAATGTGAAAAACCAACTTAAAAGAGAAAATTATTGTCAAATTAAGAAAAGGAAGTCATAATTAGGAAAACTAGAGCTTTAATTTGAAAATTCTTGAATTAGAACCTTAAGAATCTACTTATTCTATTATTTCATGTCATTAGGTGATTTGGAGTATCTTATTGACCTTCCAACAAATTATTTTGATTGACTTCTACCTTGTAGGATGATCTCACTAATCTAGTTGCTTCTTACACCCCCATAGTCCTTTTATCTTACAAAGACTATACTTACTTGATCTTAAGCAAAGATTATCGTTAGTGAGTATAAGGGTTACTAGAAGATCATGCTATAACATTTTGGGAGTTGATAAAGTGTTTTCTTAGTTTAGGAGTGACCATTTCTTTATATAAAGAAAATGTAAAGTGTCCAAAAATTTTCTTTTAAATTTTAGTAGTTCCTAAAGTGGCAACTTGGAAGGGGGCTAAGGGGGTGGGTGTTGTATGCGGGTATGGGGGGGGGCTTTAAATTAGTTGTTTAACTTATTTGAGATCAAATTCAATTATCCCCTTTGATAACACTCAAAATTGCACAAATTTTTCTAGCTTTAAAGTTGTGCTTGTGCATAATTTTGAACTCGTGAACCTGGAGAATTTTCAAGTTTGAAAGATAGGTCATATAAAAGTATAGGGAAATGTTCCCGAAAGTTAACAAGATACTTGACTCTAAACTTATGCCTACATTGATTTAGCTAATATAGCTAGTGTAACCATAGCATAATGAACCAAAACTTTCGACAAATCCTAATCTTAGACTATTGCATTAGGAATCTTAAACCTTAACGAAGGTTGACACAAAACCTCAATTCAAATTCTAAATCCTAAACCAAGTAATAAACTTTAAATCGCAATAGATAGTGTCAAAACTAACCTTAGACCCTAAATGTCTACATTGCAACCTAATTGAATCTAAAACCCTAAAAGTGGGCATGTTCCTTATGAATAATACAAAATCAGATAACTTAGCAAGAATTAATTCCACTAATAAGTCAAACAAACTAGGACAATTGATAAAAAGAAATAACTCCCCTAAACTACTCTAGAATTATATAAAGGTAAAGATGGTATTTCACATACCAATTTATCTTAAGTTTAAAATTAATTAAACTAGCTGAAAAAAAATCTAATTAAGCTCATAATTATGCTTAATTAATGGACTAATAGACAGAAGAAATAAAAGGCAATAAAACACCTTGTAATTGCTAGCTAGGGAATCAATGGACATTAATAAGACCACATAAACTAATCTAAGGCCATCAGTGACCTAAGTATAACTTAGGGGAATATAGTAGGGCCTATATGTGACCCAAATCCAATGGAAATAGACAATTGCCATTAATAACAAGTTATTTAGCATAAAACATTCTTTTAACCATCAAACAAACATATTACCTAATGAGCTCTATTAACCAATGTTAAATTGATGCATTAAAGAAGCAAAACAACTGTAATTTTCCTTCCACCTACAGATGAAAAACTCCATTCTCTTTATCCTCTGATTTTATTTTCAAACACTCCAACAAAGAAAAGAAACCCCACAATTTGGTCACCACTTCCACCATCCATACGCCACCACCTAAATGCTAACCACACTACTAAAACAACCACTAAACTTCCCCTATCCACCAGCATCATTCTACACCATTAGAAAGGCACCTAAGGAGCTCAAAAAATAGGGGAACCAAGGAAAGACACCAAGATAAGAGTAGGGGCAAGTGAGTGAAGCTAAGAGGCACCACCTGGAAGACTACCAAGTGTAGGATATCATCTTTTACATGTTTCTTTCTTTTTCCTTATTATTTTTCCCTGTAAACTAGGCTAGAATGGCAAGAAACCTTTTGTTGTTATAGCTTTTAGTTTTGTATTTAAGTTGTACTAGACAAGGAACTTATCAAAGTGATGTAAACATAAGTCATGACAATGTAGTATAACCATCTTTTCTCAAGTCTAGAAGTGTAAGAGTAGGAAATAAATGAAATGATTGATCTTAAGACTTCTTTTCTTCTCTAGTTGCAATATTAAGAGGCTTAAGGATCACTTTTCTTTGATATATCAAGTAAATTTCAATGTTTAAGAGCTTTAGGTAGTGATTAAAATGGGTTAGGGATAAAAATGTGGGAAAACATGGAAGTTTGACTTCCAAATCTACAAAATGATGCCTAAGAAGAAGTTTGATGATATTTTTTGAAATTTACAAAATGTAAACATAGTAAAATATCATTAGAAAAAGGTTTGGAATGAAACCATCTAGTAAAATACAAAAAACATGACACCTAGGTGGAAAATTGGTAAAACCAAAAGCAAAGATAATCAACCTTGATCATTAGACCAAAAATCCCAAACCCACAGTAGACAAAGTAACCCTTACATGCTTAATAAAGGCGCAAATATGATTACAATTTGGTTAGGAATAACTTCCTTTAGAATTAGGCCAAATTAGGAGAAAAAGGCTTTAAAGTAAACTTGAACAAGTGACATTCGAAACTATTAAAAAAAAAACTTAAATTTTTTAGACCCAATCACCAAAATGACTTAAAAATGAAAAGCATACTTGAAACCTTCGAAGTGACTACAAGAACATGAAAAAGGGACTTAAAGCAAAAAAGTTATGGCCAAAACACTAAAATCGAAACCGATAAAACTAGTGAATGTGATTAAGGCACATAGATAAGTTATTATACATAAACTTAAAAATTATTATTTTTCTCATTAGGCGATGTTGATTTTGAGACTAAGCTACCTTAGGATTACCATGACTAGTGGCAGATGGTTGAGTGAGTAATCCTATAAGTATTGTATTTGTTATGTGCTTGCAGATTTAGCTACACTTATATGTTTAATTAACTTATATGAAATTGGTGAATGTTTGGGGATTAGATGAACTGTATGTGTTTGATTGTCTTGCTATTAACTATCAAAACAATGTAATCAACACTAGAATAAGTAGGTGAATTGATTTCCTTTGTGTTTAGAATGGTAATCTCTGAGTGTTTGTGAAATTGTAATGGTTACTATATGAATGAACCTAACTTTATCTGACATAAATAAAAATGGGCCATGCATTGCATATTCTTGCATTTATGAAGGCTATCAACATTATGTGGTGGTATAGAGAGGCCATATGGAGGTTTATCTTCATATGTAACCTTATCTTAACCATTGGGAATTACTTGGAGCCGAGAAATGTCACCCTCTGATGAGAGCAAGTTTAAGGATTCATTCTATAAAGCTGAATGAAACTAAGTGCACCATTCATGTCCACACCCCTTATAGGCATATACATATATATATATACTTTGTAAAGTTCAAACCTATTTTATTATAAATAAATTAATTAAAATTTTATCATTATTTTAAGAAAATTAGCTTGTGGTGATTAGAATCTAGAGTCGGCATATAGTTTGTGATTTTTTAACCCAAGTAACAAAGGGCATTAAATTCATACTATATATGGTTTCTAGATAACTATATATATTGTTGTATTCATATGCATGTTCATGCATTCATATGCTTGTCTAAATATCTTGATTAATAGTTGCTTGTTGGTACAATATGAGGATTGTCTCACTAAGCTGGATGTAGCTTACAATCCCATAGTGTGCTCTTATTGTAGAAGCCGATATAGTTATAGCCTAGTGAATGCATGTTAAAGGTTAGTATAGGAAAAGATGGAAGGAGCAAAGATCGATAAGAGAGCATGAGAGATCAATGTTATATTTGTTGTTCTCTTATTATTATGTTTATTTGTATTTTGTATTAGCAGAAACAGATTGCATTAGATGCTATTATCCACTAGTCACTAATATTATCCTTTAGATATTTGATGGGACCACAATCCCTCATTATTATGATATTTGCTATGAATTGTTTAATTACATTGCTTATGTATTACTTGGACATGACAAGTACTACTTGAGATAACTGGATGTGAATGCACCTTGTATACCATATGGTAAATCCTTGAATAACAAAGGGATTATTCTCGGGTTTCTATAGAGTTGTTCTGTCTAAGGTATCCATCTAGGCGTGATACCTCCTCCTTTATAGCTTCCTTCGGTATGATAAAATAAGTTGACCTTGCCTTTTTTTTCCCACTCTTGCACATTCCAGAAGGTATGACACTAGTTTCAATAATCACCTTATTAATTATGGTTGTGATTTTGATCATGAATTGTTGGAGTCACTTGGTTTTTGACTTAAGTTACAATGACTACCAATGGATGTGCAAAATATTCTATGATTTGGAGAATAAAGTTTGTGAAGTAGCAATTAGATTGTTCTTTTGCAATTTGATGGATCATTACAAACAAGAAACTAGTGAGTAATGGTAGGCTTTTGGTATAGAAAAAATCAACAACAACCTATTATTCTTTATTCAAGTGTTTTTGGTTGCCATGCCATAATCAATTTATATTTTATAGTTGAATCTTAGATATTGAGAAGTGTAACTCTACTATCAAGACAAATATAATGGTTAAGTTATTTTCTAGTACATGTTTGAAAAAGAGTATAAATTTACATTCAGTCAGCTTATGTAAGCCCAAACCATAGGCATAAATTCACTATGCCCCTTTGATTGTGTTTTCTATCTATAGGTAATCCATAATTATACTCCTAGAATGGGTGATTACATGTGGTTTACTAAAGAAGAAATTTAGGTTATTGGAAATTTGATGAGGCATATCAAAATCTATTATTGTGTATAGTTGATGTGTTCTAATGGTAATTCAATATAAATCAAAGAAGGAAGAACAATGTATCCAATTTCCAACCAATGGCGTGAACTCTAGCTAGTAATAAGAACCCTAAATTGTGTGAAATTAGAAGAGGAAAAAATAATCCAATTACATACTAGATGTTACACACTAGTAATAATTGGAAAGAGCTTGAGAAATTATTGATATTACACACAATAATCCCTAAGAAACTCGCCACAATCCCTAGGATAGAAATTGATAAGAGTAAGCGTGAAATGGACAGACCCTTTACGGCAAAATGCAAGTGATTTTCAATCTGAAAAAGTATTATCCAAAACCTTAAATAACAAATATTTATACCTATTCTAAATAAGGAAAATTCAACAATGTAAAATGATGCTTGAACTGGTCCTATGGGAGCATTTGGCAACCAATTCATCTACGTGAAATGAAGTGAAGTATAGCCAGTTTCTCCAAGTGAAATGCAAGTAATGTAAGGCCAGTTTCTCTTGTTTTTTGTAAGTCCAAGCACAGCTCACACACCAAGCATTAGTGTGTTGGTTCACCATCTTATAAGACCAACAAATGTACCTGATGAAATGTAAAGTAATTATATAATGAAAATGAAGACACTAAACGAATGCCTTCAAGGCCTAATTGTTCAAAGAGGACCCTCATTGCCAAATTTTGTAATTCTTTGGCTCTTGCTCTAGTTATAGGTCTTGTAGGTATATGATTCCTATCATCTCCTCGAGCCTATAGAAGATTTGCCTTCAAATCTGATAGGTCTTCATGAACGTCATCTGGTAAATATGGCAATAGATATGCAACATTAAATGTAGTAGCAACATCGTATCCTCCTAGCAATTCTATTGTGTATGCATTGTTGTTGATTCGTCTAACAACTTTAAAAGGTCCATCTGCTCTAGGTGAAAGCTTTTTTGACTTTTTGTGAGGAAACCTATCTTTGCTGATATTAATCCAGACTAGATCACCTGGATTATAAATTCTGGTTTTCCTATTTTTGTTACCGTGAAGCTTCTACTGTTCATGTGTTTTCTGAAGATGTTCAGTAGTCCTTTGATGAAGTTTTTGAATCTCCTAGCTTCATTCTACTCCACTCAAGCTTCCTTCCTTTGTTGCCAAACTAGCTATTAAACCCAATGGAAGAGTAGGATTATAGCCATATACGACTTCAAAGGGAGACTTACTAGTTGAACTATGAGTAAACCTATTGTAAGCAAACTCAACAATAAGGAGACACAAGTCCTAATCAGTAAAATTCTTGCCAACCGTTGCTCTTAGTAAGGTACTAAGAGTAGGATTAACAACCTCTGTCTGACCATTTGTCTATGGTTGGCATGAGGTACTATACATGAGTTTAGTACTAAGTCTTCTCTATAGTATCTTCCAGAAAAAAGCTAAGAAATTTAGTGTTTCTGTTAAATACTATGTTGTGTGGAACAGCATGTAGTTTTACAATTTCTTGCACAAAAAGGTTAGTTATAAAGAGTGCATCATTTGTTTTATGGCAAGGCACAAAATGGGACATTTTGCTGAAGTGATCAACAACAACCATAATAGAATCCTTTCCTCTTTGTGTCTTAGGTAGACCTAAAATAAAATCTATGCTTCAGTCCAAGGTTGAGTAGGTATAGGTAAAGGCATATATTCACCCTAAACTCCTTTCTTTCCTTTTGCCCTCTTACAAACCCCACACCTTTCTAGTACCTCATGAACATCCTTCATCATATCCCTTCAATAAAAATGTTCTTTCAACAAAGCCAGAGTCCTTTTTTCACCAAAATGACCAGATAACCCTCTAGCATGAGCTCCCCTCACTAACAATTCTCTAACAGACCCACAGCGTATACACAATTTCCCAACCTTATATAGAAAGCCATCAATCATATAATACCCCTTAAATATTTTCCCCTTAGAACATTTCTCAACTACTACTTTCAAAAATTCATCACACAAATATTGTTCCTTCATCAATTCAAATCTAAGCAATTTCGATTGTAGAGAGGTGATAAGTACATACCTGCATGACAAAGCGTCAGCTACAATATTCGTGTTACCCTTCTTGTACTTAATCACATATGAGAAACTCCACCCATTTGGCTTAGCATTTTGATAGATTTTGCTAACCTTTGAAATGTTTTAAGGATTCATGATCCGTATAGATAATGAATTCTTTAGGAAAAAGATAATGTTACCATATCATCAACACCCACACTAAGGAATAAAACTCCTTATCATATATTAAGTAGTTTAAAGGTGCACCACTCAATTTTTCACTGAAATATGCAAAGGGCTTTTTATCCTGCATCAACACAACACCAATCCCTACCCCTAAGGCATCACACTCCAATTCAAAAACTCTATCAAAATCAGGTAAAACCAATACTGGAGCACTAGTAAGTTTTGCTTTTATCTCCTCAAAACTCTCTTGGGCCTTCTCACCCCCAAACAAAAGGAACATTTGTCTTTGTTAGTTCAGTTAATTGATTGACAATATTACTAAAGTTATGGACAAATTGTCTATAAAATGAAGCTAGTCCATGAAAACTTCGTACCTCATCAACTGATTTTGGTGTTGGTCACTCCCTAATAGCCTTTACTTTCTCCTCATCCACCCTAACACCAGAACCAGATATAATAAATCTTAAAAATGTTACCTTAGCTTGATAAAAAGAACACTTCTAGAGATTAGCATACAGTTGTTGCTCCCTCAGTAGTGAAAACACAGCCTGTAAATGCTCCACATGATTTTCCAGGGTTTTACTGTAAATCAAAATGTCATCAAAGTAAACAACAACAAATTTACTTAGAAACTCCTTCGTTACATGATTCATCAACCTCATAAAAGTACTAGGGGCATTAGTCAAACCAAATGGCATGACCATCCATTCATATAATCCATGGCGTGTTTTAAAACCGGTCTTCCACTCATCTCCTTTCCTCATCCAAATTTGGTGATATCCGCTTTTAAGATCCACTTTGCAGAATACCTGTGCACCATACAGCTCATCAAGTCTAGGAATGAGATACCTATATTTGATAGTGATTCTATTAATGGCTCTACTATCAATGCACATTCTCCAAGTGCCATCCTTCTTAGGGACAAGAAGGGCAGGAACAGTACAAAGACTGATACTCTCCCTGACAAAACCCCGTTCTACTAACTCATCTACTTGACGCTTCAATTCCTTAGCCTCCTTAGGATTCATGCGGTATGCAAGTTGGTTTGGTAAAACCGATCTTGGCTGAAAGTCAATGGCGTGCTCAATACCTCTTAGAGGCAGTAATCCCTCTAGTAATTCATTTATAAAAAGATCTTTGTAGTCATCTAGTACCTAAGATAACATAGTGGGTAGATGTTCACGCCCATCCATCACTAAGGCATACCTCATATGCAATAAATACACTAGCCTCTTATCTACTATGGCCTCCTCCAATTCACACTGGCCCACCAATAATGTTTTCTTCTTCCCAACCTTATTTATCTACCTTTGTGTCTCTTATACCTTTGAAGGTAACATGAGATTCAACACTATAAGTTTGCCCTCTTTCTAAAACACATAAGTGTTTTTAAAGCCATCATGTAAAACCCTCATGTTATACAACCAAGGCCTACCAAGTAATATATGGGATGCACACATAGGAAGAATGTCATAAATAATCTCATTGTAATATTTATCCCTTATGTTGAAAGGTACCTTAGCCCTCTAGGTAACATGTAAACTACCTTACTCACTCAGCCAATGTAATTTATAAGTGTTAAGTTCTCTTCTTATAAGTTTTGATGATAACAAAAGTATACCTTTTAGTATACGGATGTGGAACAAATTTTCTTGGGTCAAACAGTTTTTTCTTAGTCAGACAATTGATGTTTGGTCAAACAATATGAGATCTTTTATGTTGATAATTAGCTTTATGCAAGAACTTAAATTCATTTGTCATGAAATATGGTTGTTGTGCTGATGAAGGTCTAGCTCCATTGAAATTAGATGTAATTGGGAATACATCTAATCCGTTCCACAAAGGATTTCTCGAGTACATGGGTTTTATATTCTGTTCACATTTTATTCACGTAGTTGTGTTTTAAATAATTTCCATGTGTCTGAAATCAGCTTAAGTTTTCAAAGTTTTTAACATACAGAAAGTAATAACATGTTTTCTCAAATTATCACGAGAAGGAGATATTTTTGCAAAAGAAAAATTTTACTATCAAAATCTCCAGAATTCTTTGCTAATCTCGTGGAAAGTTAAATATATATCTAATCTCCTGATTTTATGTATTTAAGTTATAACTAAATTGTGTGATATATCTATTTCAAAAACTAATAGATTTTATTAAAAGTATATCACACAATATCAGGAAAAGATTTTTTGTTTTTCCAAGTTTATCCGCTTCAAGATATCTCTGTAACTCCTGGAGAAATGGATGTCTTCATTATCTTTTATCTTTGCTTCAATGGAAAAAGAACTAAAGTTAGAAGATCTATTCATTCAGGGTGTTGAAGTATTTGAAATCTCATATCTCAGAAAATCGGGAATAATGAAGCTCCAAATAGAAATTTTCAAACGGCCAAATTATGTTTGTTTGTTTTTATCCGTTGAAGAAATAGCTATATATATCTTCCACAGATTCAGAGGAAAAAAGACAACAACAAGGAGAGAAGAAAAATAGAGATTAAAAAGCAAGAAAATTATTCAAAAAATTCGAGCTGAAATTTTTCTGTCAAAGCTGCTATTCTAATTTAGTTAGATAATACTTAAATAGTCAGACGTTTAGTCAGAGGATATTTTGCATAGAATTCTTATTTAAAATCTAATGTGCTCTTGAGCTTAATACTTTGAGTTTCCATTGTAACTCGACTTTAAAAATCTCTTTACTCTTTGTTAAGTTTGATTGAGAGTTAGTTGAGAGGATTAGATATAATCTTGTAGATCTTTGTTTAGCTAAGAGTGATAGGCTTGTGAGACAGAGCAAGATTTGATTGGTGTTTGTAATTTCTTTCACTAACTTAGTGAAACGACTGGTGTGGATAACTACATCCCCAATAGTGGAGCTAGAAGAGAGGACGTACTTAAAAGGAAGAACCTCTATAAAATTATTGACTCCTTTACTTATGCACTTTATTTATTAATTGTGTAATTTAGCACTGCAAGTCATTGATCATAATTCATATCAATATTAATTCACGTGAATTTCCTTAAGAAAAATATTCAATTGAAGCTTCACGTTGTTTTAAAGAAAAGTCTCTCTTCTAAAGAAGTTTTAAGGTTAATTTTGTTAAGTGTTTTTCAAAAAGTTTTAAAAGCAAAAAATTCACCCCTCCCCTCTTGTTTACATAATCGGGACCAACAAGAAGGTTTAGGATGTAGGGTAGTGACTAGTTTTAATTTAGTCACTAATGATACAGCCACGACATTAGTGCAACTATCGCCGTCAATAATAAGAGCACACAAATTACCTTGTACCCTGCAGGAGATGTGGAACAAATTTTCCCTCTACTCATTATCACTAGTAGGAAAGGAAATCATAGCTCGGTATAGTACATTAATGGATAAATACTGATCATTCCCCTTATCCTCATGTACTTCAGCATTTGCATCACCATAATACTCATCTAACATCGCTGACAGATCTGTGGCCTCAAGCATATCTTCCTCACTCTTTACCTCCATAGTAGTCATAACCTTCCTGTTTGGACACTGAACAGCCATATGTCTAAAACCTAGATATTTAAAACATTTGATATGACGATTCCGTCCTCCTAATGTCTCAGCTACACATGGTTTGTTATCATTCCTTGCAACTACTTTTCCTTTCCCCATTATCTCTTTCTCCCCTCTACTATCTTGCACTACTGGACTCTTTTCTACATTTCTATTATATCCCCCTCTATCAATCTGTTTATCCTCAAAACCATACAGTTTTGTAGAAGTCCTATACCTGTTGCTTGCTGCTCTAAATGGGTTAAATCGCCTCTATCTTTCCACTTTCAAAACCAGCTAGATGGCCTCATTAAGGGTGTCATAGCTCTAGAGCTCCACAATGTAAGGAATTTCATACTTTAACCCTGACATAAATCATGCTAGGGTTTGTTTAAGAGGTTCAACTAACCTACATTTGATCATCAATGTCTTAAACTCCTGTACATACTTGTCAATTGTTTTGCCTCCCTGCCTCAATGCTTGGAGATGCATAAACAACTCCTGCCTATAGTGCTCTGGTATAAACCTCCTCCTCATAACCCATTTCATTTCCTGTCAAGTATGTATCTCGACCTTAACATCTCTTCATCTACTAACTACAAGATTCTTCTACCATAAAGCGACATAACCAATAAACTCTACAACTGCAAGATGAACCTGAGTGTGATCATTAATCTCATAACACTCAAATAGGCCCTCTACCTTATCCTCCCAATCCAAGCAGTCTTCTATAGAACCCCTTCCAGCAAATGAAGGCATATGCAATTTTACATATTTTAAGCCCCAAGGCAATTTGAACATAAGGTTTGGGTAAGGCTCATTTTCAAAATTATCATCCTTTTCCTCCCTAAAAGCATGATAATCTCCTTCCATCCTTCTACTCCTATTACCTCTAACAACTCCTTCCCTACGAGCATTTTGATGGGCTACCCAAGGTGGTGGTTCTTGTAAATTTGCCACTAATGGCTGTAGCATTGTTATTTGATCTACCCGTGTTGCTAATGTGACAACAATAGTGGTGAGATCCTGCAATTGTTCCTCTAGTGTTCTTCCACTTGCAGTACGACGACCCTGACCTCCTCCAACCTGACTGTTAGCCTCATTTCCAATCCTACCATTCACATTATCATTTGACATGATTTTGATATATATATATATATATATATATATTACTCACAATCACTCCTACACAACAACAACACATACACCGCCATATGGCAACACTAACACTCCTTCACAGTACTCACCACAACACACACACTCATGGTACACACAACCTTAAACCACAACACACACTCTACGGCAACACACACATACCCATGGTTCAACACACATAAGAACACTTCTATGGTATACACAAAACTCCTTCAAAGCTCAACTTACTTCAAGACACAATGCACTCTCCACCAAAACTCACACACCTTATGGCACACTTCCACAATCACAACACAAAAATGATTCCAAGCTTTAGTCAAAGTGCATTCAAAGGAAATTAATGCACAACTACTACACAAGGTAATTATGGAATCAATTTGAAAATATTTCCCTATTCCTCCAAGTGGTGACCTCACAGCAAGATGACTAGCATAATGGAAAATTTTGAATTACACACTTCCAATTCTAAAATCAATAAAGAATAACACGAGACACTCACACAATTATACTTCTAATGGAATCTATTATAATGATTACCAAAGTCAACCACGACAAGGAGCCCTAACTTAATCCCTCCTTTGAATTTCAACTACAACAACAAGTGTAATACGGTACAATTTAACACAAGATTTTCAATTCCACTTCACACAACTTCAATTACAAAATGGAAGAACAAGAACCCTAAATCCCTAATTTGTAATTCATGAATTCTCTTCCACAAACCGTAGCTCTGATACCAAATTATGATGTGCTCTAATGGTAATTCAATATAAATCAAAGAAGGAAGAACAATGTATCCAATTTCCAACCAATGGCGTGAACTCTAGCTAGTAATAAGAACCCTAAATTGCGTGAAATTAGAAGAGGAAAAGATAATCCAATTACATACCAGATGTTACGCACTAGTAATAATTGGAAAGGGGTTGAGAAATTATTGACATTACACACAATAATTCCTAAGTAAACTCGCCACAATTCCTGGGATAAAAATTGATAAGAGTAGGCATGAAATGGACAGACCCTTTATGGCAAAATGCAAGTGATTTTCAATTTGAAAAAGTGTTGTCCAAAACCTTAAATAAAAAGTATTTATGGCTATTCTAAATAAGAAAAAATTCAATAATGTAAAATGATGCTTGAATCGGTCTTGTGGGAGCATTTAGCATCCAGTTCATCTACGTAAAATGAAGTGAAGTATGGCCAGTTTCTCCAAGTGAAATGCAAGTAATGTAAAGCTGAATTCTCTTGTCTTTTATAGGTCCAAGCATAGCTCACACACCAAGCATTAGTGTGTTGGTTCGCTATCCTATAAGATTGGCAAATATACCTGATGAAATGCAAAGCAATTATATAATGAAAATGAAGACACTAAACGAATGTCTTTGGGGTTTAATTGTTCAAAGAGAACCCTCCTTGCCAAATTTTGTAATCCTTTGGATCTTGCTCTAGTTATGGGTCCTGTAGGTGTATGATTCCTATCAATGGTTATTTGAGATCTTTGGAAAAGTTACCACTCATAAGAATCTCATTTTACTCTATGGCTAGATGGTTATGTGTATACTTGAATCTTGACTTTCATTTCTTCAAAGATACCCATGTGCACAAACATGTTTTAGCCATTCCTCACATGGTATCTAGCTTTAGTTAAGTTTTAAATAATAGGGCCAATCTAGTGTAGGTAAGGAAATAGCAAGTTAATTACACGAGACATATATTATGCGAATGGGGATAATATTTCTAATGATGATAATGATAAGAATGATGATATAGAGGATGAAAATAATAACAAAGAGGGAGATGATAATGATGTTGATGAGGCTAATGACGATGGAGAGTTTTTTTGTGCCTCCTATTGCTCTTACTATGCCTTTTGATCATGATAATCTTGCACTTATAGCTCTAGAGTTGTGATGTTTGGAACTTCATCTATGCCTTTTCCTTTTTTTTTAGCTAACATGAGCTCTTCTTCACACATAAATGACCTTGTTAGGGACTAAATAAACAGGAGGAGTAGCTTGCTTTAACTTGACAATTGATGGTAGACTAAGCTTAGACTCACTAGTAGTTAGATTAAAGGGTTGTTTATATTTGAGGGATGATCCACTAGCTCTTTTTAGATTTATAGGTCTTTATCAAGCTTAGGGCTAAGATTAATCACATGCTATTGTTTTCCTCCACCTAACTTTCCTTATCCACCACTACCTTTATCTCCACTCTTAGATTCTTAAACTTTTCCTTTTAGTTTAGCTTTGTTGTAAGACCTCACTTGGTCTCTTGTCACATGTAATGTATTTTGACATCTAGTTACGTTGTTTTATTGTTTTGAATCGTTTAATGCACTATTAATGTAGGTTAAGTTCATTTATTGGCTTCCCTACATGGCATATGATGAAATCTGTATAGAGGCATCAGAGGTAGTATAGTGGTTCATCATTTTAGGGGAGTTACTCTAAATAACGTAGTTATAGCCTAATTAATTGATATTGGACATAAGCATTCAATACCATGCTAGCCAAAACATGAGGGATAGCATAAGGGATTAGAGATGGGGTTAAGAGATAGGAATCTAACCCTTGGTCCCCTCACTTAAGCCAAGGCATACAAACTTCAAAATCTCATGTGAAAGATCTTTTCAGACCTACTAACTGATGATGAGGGGATTTTCGTGCTAGAGCATGTCATACACCATCCGTTAAGCCACTACTGCCTAATCACTGCCATTTAAGCCAAAGAAACACCTAGCCATTCAACCTAGACTACTAAGATGACTTATCCTTAAGGTTCAAATAGCTTTGACTAACTTGCTCTAGAATCCTCCCACTAGCTAGAGCCTCAACATACCATTCTTTGACTAGGTCACCTCAGTGCCACCTTATGTTAGCTTGGCAAAGTATTTAACTTGCCCTATACATTTTTCTCTCATCTATCAAGAAAGCTATTAGTAGCTTAGAGGCATGTATCCCACCAGCATTTGACAAATAACATATTATAAATTGTCCTTTTGTGTTTTTTACTATTTTACCCTTCCTAGATTATAATAAAACATTGTAATTTACTGCTTGAGTTATACTATTGTATTTTTTTTCTTTTATCCTTTATTTTAATGAACTTATTTTAGATAGTCCATTCTTGTGCTTAGCCAAAATCATCTCAAATACTCAAAACATACTTTCCCCTTTTGATGGTTCATTCTCTTATCAACCCTTTAACAAGGTTGACATGAGAACCCTAATATCTTACTTTATGCATCATATTGGAGTAAGAGATTAGGTCACATTTTTTTTTTTTTTATGGTGCACCATATGCACTTGAGCTACTTGCATTTTCTAACTTTCTTTTTCCTCCTTTGCATTTTCTTCCGTACTCAAAAGGACCCACCATCTATACTTGACCTACGGTTTTGATATCCTAATAAAACTTAGCTCCTAGGCATAACATTGTTATTCTAGCGTTAGAGTGAAGTTTTGACAGGGGAAAGAAGTTTGAGTTGATGTAGTTTTGTTCTTGCTACTATTGACCTATATGAGTAGTTGTTGTGTTGTTTAAGATGTCAAATCTTAGTGTTCACAATGGTATTAGAGACTATGAACTCATGGTCGAAGGTGGCTTGCTCACCAAAATATGAGGACAACAAAGTGAAAATCCTAGAGCTAACTATTGTGTTCACCAACCTTGTAGTTACAATCCAACATTTGGTTGATATTTAACCTACTCAAGCTAATACATGATGAGAGCCATGATGGGAGCCAAGCCAGAAGATGGAATGTGGATCCTCTTGAAGTGCCACCTGAACTGATCACAAGAACTCGAGCAAAACGATTCAAGGAAGCACTTAACGGGTTGATAAAGGATGTCCATGAAGTCAGAAAGGATTGGAGCAATCATGAAGCTGGAATAGATTGGAACAACCATGGGAATGCCCTTGCTCTTGTACAAGTCATACCGGATACGGGGTGAAGAGAGCGTGTCTTTATAAGGCACGGCCGTGTAGGAGTCTGGAGGTTACACAGAATCATACACGGTCGTATACATAGTTCAAAGGCACGGCCGTGTATGGTGTCAAGAATTTCCACAGAAAGATACACGACTAGAAGTACACGGTCGTATATATATATCCAACGCCGGCTCCAAGGACGACGGCCTTCAAGTCCTTGTTTTGTTATTTTACGCAACTTATTGAAGTTATGTCGTTTTGGGGCATCATTGTTACAAATTGTAAACCCTAATATAAAGCTCCTAGGGTTTAGAACATAGAATATACAACATACAAGTTTGAAAACACTTTTAAGAGAATTCCTCTCTTGGTTCTTTAAAGAACTACTCTAGAACTTATTGGATTTTCTTCCGTGGTGTTCATCCCGACTTATCAATCGTTTTTTCATCCCGATTGTGGCATCTACATAATATACCAAGATTCTTGTCTCACTTATAGGCAACGGGTCGCGGTTTCCACTCGATTGTTTAGCATCTTGGGTAGCAATTCCGAACGTATTGGTATTGGGTTTCGTCACACGTTGGCGTGGTTCGTATCAGTTTGGTATCAGAGCCTAGGTTTGTTAAAACATCAGTTCGGTTTGAGAAAGGTAACATCAAAACCTTAACTCCAATCGTTCATATCAATTTTTCGTACTCAATTTCATAGTGTTAATTGTCTATTGAAAGTGTAGTACCTACTATTCACGTTTGTTACAAAATAAATAAATAAATAAAGGAATGTGATCAAGAGCAACAAACAAAGGCAACAAAAAAAAGCGGAAAGAAAAAGAGGAAAATTTCAAGCCCTAGAGTTGTTTTGAATTCTACGAAGGGAATTAGTGTAGTTTGGGTTAGTTCCGAGAGAATTGGGAAGAGGAATTGGTGAATTGATATCATTATTGCTTGTGAAAATACACGAGTGACTGTGCGATATCATCCTTGGAGCGAAACACGTAAGGGAGTGTATCGTGAGGCTTAATCATATATATATATTTATGTTCATGCTAACCTTTTTCTGCAGGAACGATGTCGAGGCAACATTCTCCTGAAGGTGAGAGGGGAAGGTTTGATGCTAGGTTAGTGATTGAGGCATTGAGGGGTGAGATGAAGAGGATGTTTCAAGAGGGGATGGAACAAATTCATGAGACGGTGGAACAAAGACTAGAGCAATCTAAAAACGTCTTCCAAGGGTGTAAGAGGGAGAGTTGTTCTAGGAGAGTACAAAGGGGTGGAGATGGAATGTCTGATGATGAATTTGATGAACCTTCTGTCGGGAGTTATAGAGGTTATAGTGGTAGGAATAGAGGAACTAAGGATTGGGAAGATAGAGGAGATAGGAATAGAGAGGATAATCAACTAAGTAGTATAAAGATGAAGATTCCTCCTTTCCAAGGGAAGAATGATCCCGAGGCGTACTTAGAGTAGGAGAAGAAGGTAGAGATGGTGTTTGATTATCACAACTATAGTGGGAGAAAGAAAGTGAAACTTGCTGCCATTGAATTTTCAGATTATGCCATAGTGTGGTGGGATTAACTAATGTTGAATCGAAGAAAGAATGGCGAACCACCTATTGAGTCGTGGGAAGAGATGAAGAGGGTGATGAAGAAGCGGTTTGTGCCTGCATATTACTATCGTGAATTACACAACAAATTGCAAACCCTTAGGCAGGGAAGCCGAAGTGTGGATGAGTATTTCAAGGAGATGGAAGTTACTATGATTAGGGCGAATGTAGAGGAGGATAGAGAGGCTACCATAGCTAGGTTTCTTGCTGGATTGAATAGAGAAATTCAAAATGTCATGGAATTGCAGCATTATGTAGAATTGGAAGATATGGTTCATATGGCTATAAAGGTTGAGAACCAACATAGGAGGAAAGGTAGTAGTACTGCATGGTTTCAACAGGGTGCTGGTTCATCCGCCTGGAAGACTAACCAATGGAAGAAGGAAGAAAAACCTTTACCCACCAAACCAAAAGGATAGCAGAGGCAAGCGGGTTCTACTCCTAGTAACCAAGGTAAACCTTATTCTTCTACTCCTAGAAATCATGACATTAGATATTTTAAATGCCAAGGTAGAGGCCATATTGCTAGTCAATGTCCGAATAGGCGTGTTATGATTCTGCGTGATGATGGTAAGTATGAAACTGAGGAGGATAGTGAAGAGGATGATATGCCTCCATTAGAGGACGCTAGTGATGATGAGGAGCCTGCAGTAGGGAGGTTAGTGGCAGTAGTGAAGAGAGCTTTGAATGTGTAGGTGAAGGAAGAAGAGGAGGTGCAACGAGAGAATATCTTTCATACTAGATGTTATCTAAGTGATCATATTTGCAGTTTAATCATTGATGGAGGAAGTTGCACTAATGTGGTGAGTAATTTTATTGTTGAGAGGCTGGGACTCAAGACTACTAAACACCCTAGTCCATATAAATTGCAGTGGTTGAATGATAGTGGCGAGACTAAGGTGAGTAAGCAAGCCTTGATTGCTTTTCGCATCGGCAGGTATGAGGATGAGGTGCTATGCGATGTAGTGCCGATGCAGGCGTGTCATGTGTTGTTGGGGAGGCCATGGCAATTTGATAGGAAGGTTGTTCATGATGGCTTTTCTAACAAGTATACGCTTGTTCACCAAAGGAAAAACTTTAATCTTAAACCTTTAACACCTAAACAGGTGTATGAGGATCAGTTGCAGCTACAACAGTCTTTTGCAAAATATAAGGTAAGTGAAAAACAGAGGGAGAGTGAGAGAGCAAAAGACAGTGAGAAAGAAAAGGAACACAAAAGTCGATATCAAAAGGAAAAAGAGAGGAAGGTTGGAAAGAGTGTGAGAGACCAAGTTGAAGGGGGATTAAATTTGGTGGTGAGTGAAAAGGAGAGTGCAGCCTTGCAAAAGGAGAGTTGTGTAGCAAGAGCGAGTGTAGTAAGGAGAGCGTTAGTGATGAAGCAACCTATGTTGTTGCTGGTTTTTAAGGAAACTTGTTTGAATACTAACGAACTATTTAACTCTTTGCCTAGTGCGGTTGTGTCTATTGTACAGGACTTTGAAGATGTCTTCCCTGAGGAGGTTCCAAAGGGTTTACCACCTATTCGTGGTATTGAGCACCAGATTGACCTAGTACCCGGAGCATCGATTCCAAACAAACCGGCTTATAGGAACAATCCAGAGGAGACAAAGGAACTCCAAAGGCAGGTCGATGAATTAATGGAGAAGGGATACGTGAGAGAAAGCATGAGTCCATGTGCAGTGCATGTGATTTTGGTGCCTAAGAAGGATAGGTCATGGAGAATGTGTGTTGACTGCCGCACCATCAACAACATCACGATAAAGTATCGTCATCCCATTCCTCGCTTAGATGACATATTAGATGAGTTATATGGGTCTAGTGTCATTCCTCATAAGCCTTGGATAGACATTTCCATGGATTTTGTGTTAGGATTACCCAGGTCTAGACATGGTCGAGATTCTATTTTTGTAGTCGTGGATAAATTCTCTAAAATGGCACATTTCATTCCTTGTCATAAAACAGATGATGCTTGCAATCTTGCTAATTTGTTCTTTAGGGAAGTTGTGAGATTACATGGTATGCCTAGAAGAATCGTATCGGATAGAGATGCTAAGTTCTTGAGCTACTTCTGGAAGACCTTGTGGGCTAAGTTAGGAACTAAGTTATTGTTTTCTACTACTTGTCATCCACAAACTGATGGTCAAACTGAGGTAGTAAATCGAGCTTTATCTACTTTGTTGAGGGCTGTCATTAAAAGGAACATTAAAAGTTGGGAGGATTGTTTGCCGCATGTTGAATTTACCTATAATCGCATAATGCATTCTACTACTAAGTTTACTCCTTTTGAAATTGTGTATGGTTTTAATCCACTAACTCATTTGGATTTATCACCTCTGCCTATTTCTAAGTATGTTAATCTATATGGCAAGAAGAAAGCAGAATTTGTTAAACAGATCCATGAGAAGGCAAGGCTAAACATTGAGCGAAGAACAAAGCAGTATGTGAAACAAGCTAATAAGGGTTGTCGACAAGTTGTCTTTAAACCTGGAGACTGAGTTTGGGTTCACATGCGCAAAGAGCGATTTCCTGTGCAGCGTCGATCTAAACTACTTCCTAGAGGCGATGGACCATTTTAGATTCTTGAGCGCATCAATGATAATGCATACAAGATAGATTTACCAGGTGAGTATCAAGTAAGTGCTACATTTAATGTTACTGATTTGAGTCCTTTTGATGCAGGCGATGATTTGAGGACAAATCCTTTTCAAGAGGAGGGGAATGATGAGAGCCATGATGGGAGCCAAGCCAGAAGATGGAATGTGGATCCTCTTGAAGTGCTACCTGGACCGATCACAAAAACTCGAGCAAAACGATTCAAGGAAGCATTTAACGGGTTGATAAAGGATGTCCATGAAGTCGAAAAGGATTGGAGCAATCATGAAGCTGGAATGGATTGGAACAACCATGGGAATGCCTTTGCTCTTGTACAAGTCATACCAGATACGGGGTGAAGAGGGCGTGTCTTTACAAGGCACGGCCGTGTAGGAGTCTGGAGGTTACACAGAATCATACACGGTCGTATACACGGTTCAAAGGCACGGCCGTGTATGGTGTCAAGAATTTCCATAGAAAGATATACGACTAGAAGTACACGGTCGTGTATATATATCCAACGCCGGCTCCAAGGCTGCCGGCCTTCAAGTCATTGTTTTGTTATTTTACGCAACTTATTGAAGTTATGTCGTTTTGGGGCATCATTGTTACGAATTGTAAACCCTAATATAAAGCTCCTAGGGTTTAGAACATAGAATATACAACATACAAGTTTGAAAACACTTTTGAGAGAATTCCTCTCTTGGTTCTTTAAAGAACTACTCTAGAACTTATTGGATTTTCTTCCGTGGCGTTCATCCCGACTTATCAATCGGTCTTTCATCCCGATTGTGGTGTCTACATAATATACCAAGGTTCTTATCTCACTTATAGGCAACGGGTCGCGATTTCCACTCGATTGTTTGGCATCTTGGGTAGCAATTCCGAATGTATTGGTATTGGGTTTCGTCACACGTTGGCGTGGTTCGTATCAATACAAGTGATAGATGTGCTCGTAATGATGAGGAGTAAGTCAACCCGCCATGAAATGTTCAAATTGGTGAAGGATTAAGATAAGGTTTATGAGCACGAAGACTAATAGGAATGGAGGAGTCTAATGAGGAAGTAAGAGATGATTTTGATGAGGTATATGTAGTGTAAGGTGCACGAGCTCTTAGAGGACCCAAGAATGTAAACATGCAAATGCCTTCCTTTATAGGTAGTAGGAATGCAAATGACTACTTGGATTGAGAAGACAAAGTGGACAAACTATTTGAGAGCCATAAGTATGAGGTGGCTATGAAAGTATGCCTGGTCGTGCTTGAATTTTCTAGATACATGCCCTATAGTGGAAGAATTTATTGAATGCTCGAAGATAAGCCGAAGAGCATGAGGTTAGGTCTTGGATCGATATAAAGAGAATCCTAAAGAGAAGATTTGTTCCTCCAAATTACCTATAGGAAGCCTTCAAGAAGTTACAGACCTTACGACAGGGTAGAATGTGTGTTAACGACCGTGTAAAGGAATTTCAAATGCCTATGATATGCTATGAAGTAGAGGAGCTAGAGGATAGAACTTTAGCTCGACTTATAGCCGGGTTAAAGTATGAGAGTGCCTATATGGTTGAGTTACACTATCTAAATACTTTAGATGATGCCATTAGGATAGCACAAAGGGTTAAATGTCAGGGTGCAAAAACCTAAATAGAGTTCCAATGTTAAGGTCAACTCCTACTAACTCGACCTATTAGTAGATGACTTGAAGGAGTAGTTGGTTGAAAAGTTAAGTGACAAGATGTCAATGATGAGCAAAAGTATAACTAACACAAGAAAACAATTATCACCCCTCCTAAACTGAAGAAGGAGGTTGATCAAAGCTTGGGATGAAAGATAAGCCAAATTAAATGCTTTAAATACTTAGGTTTTAGGCACATTGCTTCTTAATATTTAAACCAATAAACCATGATCCTAAAGGGTGAAGGACCACAGTATGAAGTAGAGAGTGTTGATGAAGAGGAAGTTGAGGAGAGGTTAGAGGTGATCGAGGAAGCTCTCATCAGGTACCATAACGATGAGGATGTTACAATTTATACCTTACATGGCTAAGACTTAAGCATGGTGATAAGGAGAGCCTTAAGCACAATCCCATCTAACATGGACCAGTAAAGGGAGAATTTGTTCTATATTGGGTGTCAGGTGAAGGAACATTTATGTGTTTTGACTATTCGTGAAGGAAGCTACACCATTGTAGTTGTATTGCCCTTAGTCTACCAATTGAAGTTACCAACCACCAAACATCCCCTACCTTACAAGTTGCATTGGTTGCATAAAAAAGGGAACTTGCATGTTCCATAACAAGTGTGAGTGCTAATAGCAATTGATGAGATATACCAAGACAAGGTTTTGCATGATGTGCTACCCATGTGTGGCTCCCATATACTACTTAGCTGACCTTAGATGTTTGACCAACGTTTGCTTCATGATAGGTGTTGTAAAATGTATGTGTTTCAAATGGATGGTAAGAGGGTCGTCTTGCATCCATTGATTCCTAGAGAAGTGCAGGAAGCTCAAGTTCAAATCACATGAGCTTAGAAAGGGACTTTATTCATTTGTCATACTGAATTAGAATAGAAATGAGTTCAGATGAGTTGATATACTTACTTCTAGTTAAGCAATTACTAGAAGTTGCCAATTTGGATGAGCCACCTAGAGAAGTGAAGGGTATATTGCAAGAATTCCAAGACTTGTTTCCTAGGATTGCCAAGTGGCTTACCATCCTTGAGAGGAACCGAACATAACATAAACTTGCAAGTTGCAACTAAGAGCTTCTTTATCCAATTGACCTGCTTATTGCATGAACCCCAAAGATGCCAAAGAATTGAAGTGCTAAGTGAACAAACTCATTGAGAAGGGGTATGTTAGAGAGGGTATGAGCCTTTTTACTATGCTTGCACTATAAGCACCTAAGAAGGATGGTTTTTGGAAAATGTGCATTGATGGCTAAGTTATCAACTGAATCACCATCAAATATCGATATTCAATTTTGAGGCTTAAAGATATGTTGGATGAGCTACATGAGGCTTATATCTTTTCCAAGATTGACCTTAAGAGTGGTTACCCCCAAATCCGTATAAAGCTTGGAGATAAGTGGAATATACCTTTTAAGATGTGCCATAGATTGTACGAGTAGACTGTTATGCTATTTGGATTGACCAATGCCTTGAGCACTTTCTTGAGGCTCTTAAACCATATTCTGCACAACCTATTTAGAAAATGTGTGATAGTTTACTTCAATGACATCCTAGTCCATAGTCGTGACATGTCTAACGAACTTGGTCACTTGAGAGTTGTATTTAAATTGCTAAGGATTAAAAAGTTGTATGGTAACCTAGAGAAGTGCATATTCTATCGACTTAAAGTGACATTCTTAAGATTTATCGTATTAGGAGATGGAGTAAAAGTGGATGAAGAGAAAGTAAAGGCTATAGTTAGTTGGCTAACCTTATAGAGTGTGGTAAAGGTTAGTAGTTTCATGGGCTTGCATCATTTTACAAGTGATTTATCCGCAATTTCAGTGCTATCATGACACCATTGACTGAGTTGACTAAAAAAAGAAGAGGAGCTTAGATGGAGGGAGTGAGCTCAAAAGATCTTTGAAGAGATTAAAGAGAGGTTCACTACTGCTTTAAGGCTTACTTTGCTAGACTTTAAGAAGGTATTTGAGCTAGAGTGTTATGCCTCCAAAGTTAGGACAAGAGCTATGCTGATGCAAGAGTGACAATTTGTCACCTATTTAGCGAGAAGCTTAGTGGTGTTTGATAGGGGTTATAATGTACTAATTATTTATGTAAATTAGAATAACCTTTTATTAATTTTCTTATATTTTGTATAAATAATGCACTCAATTAATCTTTATTTTAATTTTAGAGTCTTTTAATTATAATTTATGAATTAATAAGAAAATTATTTGAAAGTTGAATAGAAAATATAATTTCTACAAGATGAAAGTCTAACACATGAATCAACATCGACATGCCTAACAATGGAAAACAATTCATGTCCAAAGTGTGAGTTAAGATGAGGAAAGGAGAAAATCCAAGCAACAACACAACAGCAAACACGCTCATGCTGGTGGACATGTTGAAAATGGACGCTGCATAGAATTATACACCTAAGGTAACACGCTCGTGCAACGATGAAGTCTTGACTATGTTGAAATGAACCAAATTTACAAGCCAAAAAACATGTCGGAAAGCATGTAAAATCCATCCATATTGCCTAAGATAATTCGTGTTGCATTCAGTAAATATATATATATATATATATATAATAGATGAGAACCAGCCAAGACAAATCCAAGAATCAGCAAGGAAAATGCGAGGAAGAATTCACCGGAAAAGTCGTCGAAAAACGCGCTAGATTTGATATGCTAGAAAATACGTGAGGAAGATCTCTCCAACGCCAAGCTATGAATATGATATATATATATAACGGCAAGGAGGAGAAGAATGTTAGATAAGGCCGGATCAGATTTGTAGAAAACATCCAAGATTGTGATCCTGCTGCATTCAACATATATATATATATATATATATATATATATAATGAACGAAGAAGACATTAGAGAAGAAGTCCAGTAGAGTAGAGTAGAGTAAAATTAGATTAGATAGTTAGAATTAGAATTTAGATGAAAATATTAGATAGAATTAGAGAGTACAATAAAATTAAAATATGAGAGTAGATTTTTATATTTTAAATTTTTAATGTTTTTATTTATACTTTCTTTTATTATCATTGTTTTTAGATTTAATATATTTATAACTTAATTTCTTTTATATTCGAGTATGATGAACCCGAGAATAAACATATAATTTTTATTATTATTATTTAATAATTTATTTAGCATTCTTGTGAATCAATTATATGTTTTTATTGTTTTCAATTTAATATTGCTAGCACATTACTTGAAATTTGATTTCATATATAAAAATTGAGAGATTTTATATAAGAATAGATATAGTATAATTGAAAAAGTTGCATCCAATCTTAGAGATAAATGACAAAAATCTTCTAAGTTAGGGTTAAACTAATTGCGGAATTCATAAATCGAATATAATGCAATTTTAGGGGTTTTAATTAGGAAGAGATTCCAATTAATCAACCTAAAATTAGAAATAGTATAACTCGAGAGAGCTATTAGTTCAATTTAAGAATTCTTATGGTCCAAGAATAAAATAAGAATTCAAATAATAATTAATTAATTACATTAGTAATTCTAGGGGGATTCAATACCTGAATATATTTTCATTGATTATTGCTTTCTTTAATTTATTCATTATTTATTTTATTTACTCGTTTATTTAATTTTTGTTGATTAAATAATTAGAAAAAAGCTAATTATTAGTACTTGTAATCTCTATGGGATTGACACTCAATATCTTTATCCACTATACTATAGAATCGATAAGTGCACTTACCTATATATCTAAAGTTATATAGTAAGAAGGTCGATATCAGTGTTGCATTGAACTATTCAACATATGACAAGGAGTTTTACTCCTTAGTGCGTCTACTCATTGTATGGCAGCACTACCTTTTACCTTGCGAATTTGTTATCTATATTAATCATGAGTCATTACAATACTTGCAAGGTCAGTAAAAACTATCACGATGATAAGCTAAATGGGTCGAGTTCTTAAAAACCTTTCCATTTGTAATCAAGTACAAAAATGGAAGTACAAACATTGTAGCCATTGCTCTATCACAAAGGTATGCACTAATTACTATACTGCAATCCAAGCTGCTCAGCTTTAAACTCATTATTAAACAATATGAGCAATATTTCTACTTTGGGCCCATTGTGGCTAGTGTAAGTTGGGAGTAACTATAAATGGATTCCATCTTGTTGAGGGATATCTATTTAAAAAGGAAAGGTCGTGTATTCCAACTTGTTTGGTATATGAATTATTAGTTCGAGAAGCACATGCTGGAAGCTTGTTGGGACATTCTAAGGAGAAGAGAACCTATAAACTATTAAAGGAAGACTTCTTTTAACTAAGGATTATGAAGGATGTGCCTCGAGTGTTAGAGAGGTGTTTAATGTGTAAGAGTGCTAAGAGGAAGAAAGAAACTTTTGGAGAATATATGTTGTTACCCATACTTGCTCGACTAAGGATCAACTTAACAATAGACTTTATCTTAGGACTGCCCAAAACAGCTTACAGGCATGGCTCTATTATGGTGGTCATGGATTGGTTTAGCAAAATGGCACACTTCATCTTATGCCACAAGATTGATGATACTTTATTTATTACTAACTTTTTGTGCTAGAGATCGTATGACTACATGGAGTCTCCTTCATTATTTTCTTGGATCGAGACTCGAAAATCTTAAGCTTTTTTTGGAGGACATTATGGAAGAGATTAGGCAAGAAACCAATGTTTAGCATATCCTGCCACCTCTAAAGTAATGGCCAAATAGAGGTTATCAATCGGATCTTAGGTACCCTCCTCCAAGCTATGGTTGGTAAGAACCTTACTGACTAAGATTTATGCTTACCTATTATTGAGTTTGCCTATAATAGGTTAAAACACAACTTGATTAGTAAGTCTACATTTGAGATCATGTATATAAATAATCTAACCTTGCCTATGGACATGGTCTTAGCACCTACCTCAAAGGAGGAAAGTTTAAGTGGTGTTGATAGAGCATAGGTCATTTAAAAGCTCTATCATAAGGTTTCCAAGCATCTCATAAAGGTCATTGCCAAGCAACAACAGTAAAGAAACTAAGGTTAGAAGGCTATGAAGTTTAGCTCTAGTGATTTAGTGTGGATTCACCTTAGCAAGGAAAGGTTTTCCAATTGTAGAGCAAGCAAGTTATCTCTTAAAGCGGATGGTCTCTTTAGAGTCCTATGGAAGATCAATGATAATGCTTATAAGCTATATCTACCTAAGGGCTATAGAGTGTCATTGACCTTTATGTCTTTGTGTGCTAAAGGATTGAGAGCCTGAAGAGCCACTTGATTTGGGGACAAATCTTTAACAACCCTAAGGGGATGATAAGAATCCAACCCTTGGTCCCCTTACCTAAGCCAAGGCATATGGACTTTAGAATCTCATGCAAAGGATCTTATCTAACTAGCTAACCAAGGATGACATGATTTTCATGCAAGGGTAGGCACTTTAGTCTAATTACCATAGTTCGAGTTGAAGAAGCATCGAACTATTAAACCTAAATTGCTTAGACGACCCATCCCCAAGGCTTAGATAGCTCGAACTGACCCACCTTAGCATCCTCCGATCAACCTAAAGCCTTAGCATACCATTCTCTAACCAAGTTACCTTAGTGTCACCATGTATCAGCTTAGCAGAGTACTTAATCTGCTTTATATAGTTTTGTCTTACTACTAGGGAAACTACATGTGTCCCACCAACATCTGGCAAAAAACAAATTTTAGATTGTCTTTTTGTGTTTTCTTACTATTTTACCCTTTCTACAATATATTAAAACATTGTGATTTACTCTTTGAGGTTATACTATTGTATTTTTCCACTTTTATTCTCTACCCTAATAGACTTACTATAAATAGTCCATTCTTGTACTAAGCCAAAATCATCTTGAATATTCATAACATGCTTTACCCTTTTGTTTTATGAGTTCACCCTCTCAAAGTTATCTCTTATTAGCCCTTTAGCAAGGTTATGGTGAGCAAGAACCCTAATATCTTACTTTGTGTGTCATATCAAAGTACGAGATTAGGTCGCATGTTGTTTTTATGATGCATCATATCCACTTGAGCTACTTGCATTTGCTAACTTTCTTATTTCTTCTTTGCATTTTCTTTTATACTTGGAAAGATCCACCATCCTTACTTGACCCATAGTTTTGATGTTCTAGTGAAGCATAGCTCCTAGGCATAACGTTAAGAGTATGGCCACAAGCATTATCCATGTGCATACTAGGGATGAAACACCCTTTAGCATGACTTATCACCTCCAACTTCTCCTACTCCCCTAACATATAAGCACCTAGATGAGCTAGGTCCATTTATATAGCCATTAATGCCATACCATTCATCAATGCTGGAAAGCTCTACTAAACCCTAGTTTGATGCATGTGATCCCTTCTCCCCAATCTGATAGATAGAGGTTGGGATGGTAATCAAATCAAATAGCTAGATATCGACCTGTTATTAGCAACTTCAATTTGATTGAGACATAGCTAGATACTCAGCTAATGGGGACATTTAGGTGGAGAAGGTGACAATGATAATTTTATATCTTCTTCTTCTTCTTCTTCTTCTTTAATTATCTTTTTGACATCTATCGTGTAAATTGCACATTAATCATACTAGGACAAACTTAGAGCAAAACAAATGAGACTTATCATATAGTTGTAGTTGTTCTTAGATGTATTCACATTTGTTATTTAATCTAGCAAGACTAACGAAACATACTAAATTCTTGCTACTATTATTTGAATTGTAGACTTTAGAGGAATATGGACTATGAAAAGGGCAAGGATAAAGCTTAATAGATGGTGGAAATGCTATGTACATACACTAGAAATGGATCTCCTAAAGTTACTTTACGCAAAATTACAAATTAATAGTTGAGATTATTTGGATTTTAAAAATATTCTATGGTATCATTATGACAATAGTTTTTTCTTCGTAGTTTCAATCACTATTACACATGACAGCATCTCAAGGGGGTATATTTAAGAAACTTTTACAGAAAGTAACTCTAGAGGTTTCAAATCCATATTAACTATGCAAGTGTTGTCTTTATTGGCAAACTTTTGGGATAATGAAAGTTTTCACTAATGTATGAATTTTAGAGGTCAAAATCTTTTCTTCAACGTATGATTTTAGAAATAACTTAACACGATTTTAAGCTTACTCGATTGAAATAGTGTTTTTGAGATATAATTTCATTTAGGTTTTAATTTTGGAAATAATTTTCTAGATGACATATTTTAGGGATTATAAATTAATTTAGCTTTATCTGTGATTTTCTATCCCTACTATTTTAGGGTTCTCTCCACAAAATGTATCTATTTTTCTTTTACTGTTCTTGTTCTATCTTTGTCTTTATGTGTTTTATATTTGGTAACTAAAATTGTTGGAACAGTTATGAATGGGGAACCAGAGTTAGAAGTTGGAAAGAAACTCTTTTTCCCCATTTTAGTACTATTATTGTATATGTAGAAAAAATTGTTGCGGTTTCCACAATACACAAGGTGTCCTTTTCATTCCGGAAACGTTTTGTTGCATTATTTACGCCGATAATCATCTTGCCAAATGGCATTATCGATTACGCATCTCGAAGCGTGTTCCAAGGGCAAGGAATACGACCATTCCATTCATATTCTTCGTAACAGGAAAAAAAAAAAAAAAAAAAAAAGGGGACTGCATGTGTGAGGCAATTGCCCCAAGCAATGAATAACAGCTCAACAAGCCAAAATTCATGGTAAGAGGCATCCCATCCACAGCTCACCATGCTTATCAGATATAGAAAGATGACTTCTAATAATAAATTTAATGACTTGATTTGGCGGTGGTGAGTGTCCTAGAATCTTCCTGGTGAAGGTGGATTGAAGAAAAGCTTATCCATGTACATCTCTACAAGACAATTCTGTTTTAATCAATTTAACAAGAAGATGGATGCGTATATAGGTTATTGAAGAATTAAACTTGGAAAAAAAAGTCAAAGATATCCTTCTCAAGGATGGAGGGCATATTGATTGGTTGATAGAAAATTGTAGACATTAAAAGTTGAACTTGTAGACTACATACATATAGTTGTATTAAATTAATTGTTTATCATATTTAATAATGATAATAATAAAACTTATAGTAATTTCCTATTTTTAAAGAGAGTGGTTTCTTCCGTGGTAGAAAAAGTAATGTTGCGATACTTGAAATTTTCTGAATTAGCGTGTAAATCTCTTTAGAGATGCCACATGGCTGAGAAAATCCATTTATATACTAATAACGTAAATAAGGATAGCAGCCAAGAAAATGTATTCCGCGTGGAAGGACTGGCATCTGACACTCTAAGAGCAATGCTTTCTCCGTACCTTTCTTTCTTGTCAACTTCATCTCATCACGTTACATACAGACCACGACGAAAACGCACTGCTAGTGTCCCTCCACGATCTTCGCTCATTGCCCCAACCGCATGTAAACGTGCCTACAACTGGTTTCCCCGTTCCTTTTTCAACGAGAATACGATGCAAATTCAAGTGCGTGCTCGCAACGCAATAAAGAATCTTCATTTCTACACATAATTTTCTTACTTTGATACTAACTCTTCCCCAAAAATACTCTCTCTTCTATATTATGCAGTAAATAATTTTTATTTATTTATTTTATTATTACAATTTCCTTAGCTATGGCTGAGCGCTGGTAGGCATACATGGGGTTTATTCTATGCCCCGTGATTCTTTGGTCCCTCTTCTTGACCCCCTAATTGACTCAGACCATCGACAAGGTCAAAGCGGGTCTTAGACCCACCGGGCCTAGGCAGGCCCATTTTTGTCATGTCATATCACTTTTTTTTTAAAAAAAAAAAATTAGTTCATAATATTTATCGATTTTTCTATTTAAATTATCAATATTTTTAAAACCTTATAAAAATAGTATTTTCATTAAATATGTTAAATTTTTTATTTATATTAAGCATATATTAATTTTCAATTAACCTAGAGCTAATTACCTAAGATAGTAAGGGTATACACAATTTTTTCAACCTTTTTTATTTTAATTATTATTATTTATATTTTTTATTATATTATATCATTTAATATATTGAATATTATTTTCTATTATGGTTTGTAAATAGATATATTTAATATCACTATTTTATTAATTTAATTATTATAAACCAATTTGAAGTTAATGCTCATTATGGATTAATAAAAAACTTAATAGATTTGATGAATTTTTTTTTTTAAGTTTTGAAAATATTAAGAATTCAAATTAAAAAAAAAAAAAGAGGATTCAAATAAAAAAATAGGTAAATATTAATAATTAAATGTATACATTTTCCTTTAGGCTTAAAAAAATCATCTTATTTAATCTCTTTATTATGGACCCACCAAATAAGGGCTCCCTATGGGGTCCATGACCGAGCAGTCCACACAATATTGAGGCCGGATCTAGTCCTGTGGCATCAGAAGCTCGAGCCGATACGAGGATCTGGCGAATCGAGTCCAAGCCGTGCACGTACGGGTAAAACATGGCGCTTGTTCATGCCTAAGCATGGGAACTTGTCAGATTCTAGTGTCCATTGAACTTCCATGATCAAATAGGTTACAAGATGAGTATTAGATATTATGAAATGGGTTTCAATTCTAAATTTTAAATATTCAGCTTATAATGTGTGATATAGAGTATGATCCAATATTCATTCTAGAAATTATATCATCCATATATGTGCATTCTATATTATAGGATATTTTGTAATTTTTCAATTTATGCAGATTACTAAGTATCTAACCTGTAAAACATCTCTATTTACTAAATATAACTAAATTAAAAAATATTAAAAATATCCAATCAAGTTGGTGTAACTTGTAATTCACTATTTTATACAGGGGTATTCAATTAGATAATTAAACCTATATTACATCTCTAAATTAAGTTGTTACTTTGTGAATTTATTATGTTTGCATTCTTTGCAATTTACAGTTAGGGGAAATTGCAAAAAAATCTCTAAACTTTCAAATATTGCAAATAACATCCTAAACTTTAATGAATTGGCAATATAACGAATACTTACTTTCTTAGTTTAAAAAAAAAAAAAACTAAATTTAAAATTTAGGAATGTTAAAGCATATTTTGTTAAGCTCAATGAGTGTTTCCACACCAAAATTAAAGTTTAGAGGAAATATTTACAACTTTGGGGGGATATTTGCCAATATATCAAAGTTTAAGGTATTATTTGCAATATTCGAAAGTTCAAAGATATATCCACACTAGGAATGCAACCAAAGCAAGTTTGGGACGTGTTTTATAAAACCTTAACCTGTCATTGTAAGGTTCAACGTATCCCAAAATCTCATCAAAACCTTATAGGGGTTTTCTTTCTATTATCAAAATTTACCCTTTTGTAGTCATGGACCCCATAGAGACAATTTGAGTTTTTATAAGGTTTAGATAAGATTAGTGAGAGAGTAGAGTAAAAAGCAATTAGGTAGGGTTCTAAACCTAACAAGAGATGAGGAACCGAGTTATCCTACTTTCCTTAAACCTATTTGAGGTCTAAGTGTAGGTGGCATGTTGAAATTAGGATTGTACATTGGGTGACTTTTCTCCTCATCGCTAGCTAGTTTCCAAGAGGAAGAAGAGAAGGTCTCATTTACTTTGCAATTTAGAAAAAAATGGAATTGTGATGCTCGGATCTTAGGTAGAGGTAGGTGAGATTTTCATAAGTAAATGAATGCCTTAGATGGCCAAATCATCATCATCATACGCCCTAGAAAATAGATTATTATAAGCCATACTTAGCATTCAGGTATCTACTTCAAAAGAAACTTGTCTAAAACTACCTATAGGTGGTAGGGGTCAAGTTGTTTTTGTGAGTTTAAGGAGGTTGTTTGCATTTTTCCCATAATTTTTTGAAAGCTATATTGGCTTTTCATTTGAATATGATGATTTATGGTATGAATATTTAATATTTAAAACTAAAGAAATAAATAGAAAAATTTCACAAGTTTTATAGGATATCTTAGAATATGTGATTTTTAAAAGGCATAGGTCTGATGGTGGTTTTAATAAGTTAAATAATAAGTTTCGATTCCAAATTTATATAACCTATACTTCTAATATAGAATACACGATAGGATTACTACTCTATCCATAATGGAGCTTTAACCATAACCATGTTTTGAGCCTACTATGATCCAACCCATCCTTGGCATAGCCAATTTCTCAATGGTCTAAATCGAACTGCTTTCTATTTATTTTCAACTTGTTTTAGTATATCTTTTATATATGTTATGTATTTGTATGATGTAATAACACACACACATGCACATATACCAAATTGCTCTTTACTCTAATTTGTGTAAAGTATTTGAATACTTAAAATGGAGTAAAGAGCATGGTTGAAGTTCAACACTTCAAGTTGAATGGGGAGCTTAGAAGTTGGATGAGATATAATACATTTTTTCTCAATTGTTAAAATTTTATGATTTATTTATGGACTTAGAATCTCATTTTATAATGTTTTTACGACAATTCAAGCCTTCTTGTTTATAGTTTTGTAAAAGACAATTAGTAACATAGCTTACTTATTACATAATATTGTGATCTAGAAAGCATATTTAGTTTGTTCAAGGAGAATTATTATCCACAATTTTTTTGTCTTGACTTCCATATGTGCGGATGTAATCCAATTGTCAAATTATTTTGACTTGAAATTTTACATTAAAATGTACAAGTAAAGATTACGATAGTAGATGTATATTGTGTAAAATGGAACACAATTAGACAAATAGATGTTTATGGAAGCAGTTCAAGCTAAACCAAATCAAATAGAGTCGCATTTGAAGTGATTTGATTTAGAATTCTAAACCATTAAAAGAAGTTCTATTCATTGGGGGCTTGAACCAAACTGTTTCAAATGCAGTTCGATTTGATTCGACTACTAAACTAAACTGAAGCAGATGAAAATTGATTGTGCCAAAAATACTATAATCATGTGTGGGCTGGTTTGTTAAAATGTATTATGTGACATATCTCCATTCTTGAATTAAATTCTTTACATGATGCATTTTAATAGGTTGGCACAACATAGTTACACTATTCTTGTCATAGTAAATTTTTTTTCAACTAAGGCAAACCATGAACAACACTAGTCCCAATGTTTGCATATTTAAATTAAGCATTCTCCTTTCTAAGAAATCTTTCTTGAAGTCATTTATATTTGAGTTAAAAATCAATCAAACCTTATACTTTGTTTAGTTAGTCATTTATGTCTTCTAAACATATTCCAAAAAGTTAATTAAATCTTATACGTCTTAAGTGGGTCATTGTAGTCCCTTATATTTTTTTGGTTATATCAACTAAACTCTCTTTTAGAATTTCCTATGGTTAATGTCTACATATTTAGAGTATTTATACGGTTTAATAATATAAATATATGCTTAGAATACTTCATTTGACTAAATTTTACCATAAAACCTTTGAGGACTTAAATAATCCACTTGAAACTAAAAACATCTTAATGGAATTTGACACAAAACAGAAATGACTCCGTTTGTACTTTCCTACACTCTTTATTTTCCTGTTTTCAATATCCACTTCATTATATATACATTCTTGACGGAATCGTCCTTTCATTATCATTTTCCGTTTGTAGATACACGGGATACTTTTTCATTTCATTCATAAATTTGTTCATTAAACCTCATTTTCCATGTTAAATGAAAATATATTTAAATTTAAATAGGATAATTGCAATTTCTTAACTTTGTGCACATTTATTTATTTTAAAAAAAAATTACACATGGTCGTATCGTCCATAGTTTAGACGTGTAAAATGATACAAAATTAACGGAGCATGGAGAAGATTGGATAAAATTTCTTGCAATTCATTGAACATAGAAATGAAGCCGTGGGTTTGGTTTTGTGTCTTAACGAATAGCTGGCTCGGTTGAGGAAAAAAAATTGCCATCGTGTGTCTCGTCCGGATACAAAGCTTAATCGAATGAAATTTTTTACGTCCCTTCGAGCGTCTCTGATCTCACTCCTACTGTGCGGGCTCTTCAGCTTCTCATTCTCTCCTTAGAGTTTCCTCCTTCTTAGATGAAGGTAACTACATCAGCACATATGGTGTCTTGTCTTCCTCTAGAGACAATTTTTCTTTTCCTTTTTTTTTTAATTTTTAAGAAAAAAAAACCCCAACAATTCCTTATGTACTTCATTTGCACAATGTTGTATAATGAGAATGACTGGGGTTCTCGAATTTCCTTCTCAAATCTTCTTTGTACATACATGTCTAACTAGTAAAACCCCGCCTTATAACCCTATTATGGATATAAAAATAATATATTTACTTAAAAGATTATCATTTATTAACAACACATATATAGAGGAAATGCTATTATTTTAGTAATTTTTAACGAAATATAAAATATTTCAACTGTAAGTCACTATTGAATTAATTTATGTAAAAAGATTATACATCATTTAGAAAGTATTCTAATCTTTCAAAATAGAATAGTGAGACATCATGAAAGCAAAGATATGTATTATTCTATGCTTTATAGTTAAATTATACGGAGGTTACAATTATTCTCAATTTTTCATTATTTGCATAAAAAAACATGTCTCATAAAAAAAAAAAAAAGATTCGAAATTATATATATATATATATATACACACACATATATATCAGAGATATGTCTCTTTTGTGTGGATTTTTTGTCTTATATTCTAAAACTGCTCTTTTGAGATTCTAAAGAAAATCGGAGTCAATATCACTTATTTTTTACTGGTTGCAAAAAATTGAAAAAAAAAAAAAAAGAGAGAGAAAATGTCAATAGCACTGTGAAGTGAACCCAAACCACTTGGGCTGGGTCGTCTCGTCTGTACATCGATATGAGTCAACCACAGGCATGCGTGCATCTTTTATATTTATCTGTCCTTTTTTGGGAACAAAACTTACTCTCTCTTAAAAAAAAAAAAAAAAGAAAAGAAAAAACCCACCAACAAGTAACATCTTCCTCACATCACATGTGAAGAGGAGTATTGCGTGTTGACTACTTGCATTTCTTCCTCCGATTCCCACAACCCATAAAAAAAAGAAGAAGAAGAAAAAGGGAAATCATATTATTATATAATTAATCAACTGGTGACCTCATCTAAAAGTTTGTACCTTCTCACCTTATTCCTAATGAAGGCCTGCTTCCTGATCATCATCTCGGATGTTGTTCTTCTCATCACAAGCTTTTGTCCATCATCAAACCGTCCATTATTACTACTCCTCAAGATTCTCTTGGTAATGGAAGGTGCTGATCTCTCTGAAGGCTCAACCATGCGCTTTTTGGAAGGCCCATGTAGGTTGAGATGTTGAAGTGTGGCCTTAGGACCTTTATCATGATCTTGATGATCATTTCCATCGCTTGTTGATGAATTAGAATTATTACCATTCATCCTCTTGCTCTTCCTATATCTATCCTCTTCATCGCTTTCTTTCTTGTGTAACGATGAAGAAACTGAAGACATATTGTTTTGGGTCTTCTCATTTGTTGTGTCATTCTTCTTCTGATTATTCAAACACCAATTGCAAATTTCGTATGATTGTGCCTTCGGGTATATATTGCTGCAATACCTGTAATTTTACATAAAATCAATAAAAAAACTTCATAAGAGAAAACTTTTCAATTTTTTATACACTTTTTTTTTTCTCATTTTTATTGAAGTATGAAAGTTAGCCGGTAAACAAGTATTCCAACGACTTGTCAGCCGTAAATCAAACTATATCCAGATGTCTGGATAGACATGCATGTCTAATAATGAATATACATGCATCAATCTTTAGATACAAGAACCGGGGGGAGGGTGGTTTTACAAAAGGGTACCTGTGTTGATATCTGAATTGGCAAATTCTACACTGTATGAGCTCCTCCGACACACCATGATCTCCACACATGCAACACTCCTGAACAGTGTCTTCCGGTGGAGGAATAGTGTCCTTGTTGGATGTCATATTTTCTCGTTAGATGTTTCATCACAGAGAGAGAGAGAGAGAGAGATCGTTTTGGGTATGTATATGAATATGAATGGTGTCTTGCCCGGGGGACTCTTTTATTTTTCTATTTTGGGAGTACAATAGTATATTTAAGTAATCGACAACATTTTCTATGTCGCGTGTGTGAAAGGTAATATAATAATATTACGATATTGCTGCCAATGAAAAAAAAGAAAAGATTATATTAATGAGGTGGTGGGTGCAGATAACAACATTCTCTTCTATCTAGTCTTCCTAATTTGTTTAATTCCTTTTAATAGATATAAAATAATAAGAGTTATTTAATACTTATACAGATGAGCTTAGACTTTTCTATCGCTAGGGCCAATTCGATTGGAAGCAAAAATTTGAATTGATATCTAAAGAGGACCCCCTCATTGATTTCGTCTGAAATTTAGCTGCTCCGACTAATCGAGAAGCAATAACTTCCACCAAAAACATAATTGAATTTAAAGAAAAAGCATGTACTAATATATATATATATATATATATATATATATATAAAAGCAAGGTTACTGACCCACCTCTATTTAAAACGGTACTCTAAATCAGATGCCAGTTACGTTTTTAGGGAAGAAAATGGTACTAATTGATTAGGTGAACAAACAAAATCGTTTTTATTTTCACTTGAATAATTTTCTGTGCTACCAGTTAGGTTCTAACCGAATTTCAGTGCATATATAAATATGATGCAAGATGACGAGAAAATAAACAAATAAAAGGGGAATTTGACACATCAACCAACATAAAAAATTGGGGTAAAAACTCTAGACAACATTGAATAGATAAATTGGTGTAATGTCAATCATACTATAAAGTAGGAGTGGGCAAAAAATCTGACTCAATTGTGAGTCGGATTGTATCAAACTAAATTGAATTATAAATTAGGTTTAGACTGTTTTATTTTTTTTTAATTTTGAAAAATTTACAAGTCAAATCGAATCTTTTTCTTTTTAGGGTAAAAAAAAAATTATAAACCGAACCGAATCTTAAGAAGTAAAGAAAAAAAAAATGGTAGTAAAAATATAGAGAATCTGTGATTATTAAAGAGGATTTTAAGTTATTTATTTTAATTTTCCCTCTTATTTGGTTTTAATCAAACAACTTACTTTTTTTTAATTTTATATATTTATTTATTGATTGATATAGAAACCATAATTATCTTCAAAAAAAAATATAATTTCCTTAAATATATCAAATAAGCATTAAAGATGATAAATTATATTGAAAAAATGATAATAAATTATTTTTTTATGCAAATATAATTTTTCATAACTCATTAATTAGTATATAAAATAAAATTGGCGAATCCACTAAAATAATAATATTATTTTTAATTAACGAAATAGTATATTAAAAAAATAAGTTATAAAGGTACGAATTGGATCCATACCTTCAACAATTTGTACAGAAGGGCGGACCACCTTCAATAATTTTCTTTTTTTTATCATTGAATTTTTTTAATGAAAAATCCTGTAAAAAAAATTAAAATTTCTCAAATTAATTTCTTTTTTTTTTAATTAAAAGTTTACATAAAGATAACCCAAAAAAAGTAATTTTCATAAATTTAAAAATTATAAAATTGATTTAAAATTTATTAAAAAAATTCACACTCTTTTATGCTTTATTTTATAATATACAGAAAAAGAAGAAGAAGAAAAAAACCTAATACTAATGTGATTTGCATTCTCAACTTTGAAGGATCATAACTTTTTACCCATATAGAGTTATAGAGTCTAAAATATATATATATATATATATATATATATATATATATATATGTATGTATAAAGATTGATTTGAGTTTATTATAGTTAGGATCAAACCGTGCTGCCATTTGGTATTTTTATAAGGGTTAAATTACTATATTTTTATGAGCTACTGGCTATGGAGTTGATAAAAAAAAAAGAAAAAAAGAAATGAAGTTATGACATAGTAGACTTAGTTTTTTTTTTTTCTTCTTTTTTTCATATATTATAAGATAAAGCATAAAGGAGTATGGAATTTTTTTAAAAAAAAATTAAATCAATTTTTATAATTTTAAAATTTATGAAAATTATTTTTTGTTATTTTTTATGTAAATTTTTATTTTTTTTAAAACAAAAAATTTAATTTTCTTTGCATGATTTTTCATAAAAAAATTAGGAAATTCCAATGTCCATCTTTAATATAAATTGCTGAGGGCATAAACTTAGTCTATGCTTAAAAATATTTTTTGAATAATTTTTTTGGGTATCCTATTTCACGAATTTAAAAAAAATAGTATTATTCTTTAAATAATAATATGTGTAAAAACAATTTAAACCATGAACTAAACTGTTTTTTCAAGGTTCAAAAAAATTACAAATCAAATTGTATGGTTAGATTCGATTTAAGAAAGGAAAAATCGAAACATAATATACAATTTGATTTGACTCAAAGAATGAATCATACTAAACTTTACCATAGTCACTTCTTTTACTTCTATACCTTTTTATTAAATTTTCAAATTTTCATGTTTTGAACTCACAATCGTAATTCCATATATAACCCCATATACGTAAACGAGATTGCTAAATTTGGGGTTCGTATATTTGTGTAATTTAGTTTTATTGATCAAATGATCATGCCACCATAAGGAGTGATATATGTTTTTATACCTAATTATTTAGCTTTTTATTTCTTACTTTTGCTAATCTACCTATTTTAATGAGGATTTGGTTCTTCTCAGATTTAGCTTATTGAGTGGTTCTGTTTTATACTTTATTTCCTATTATTTTAGTTGAAGTTGTAATGTTATTCCAACGCTATGATTTCATATATTAATACAGTTTATCAAGGCACTATTGGTAAGGGTATTCCGAATTGGACTTTTGACAACACGAAAGTGGAGTTGCATTTTTCCCTAAAGTATTCGTCTACGAACTATGGAACTTCATATCATTTAGTGAAGTTCTCTTTATGGTAGTTTTTCTATTGTGGAGCCTATCATTAAGGAATTGTTCTAGTATTCCTTTCTATGCTACATAAATTCATTCCTAGGTCCTTTGGGTTATGGGCCCACACTGGCCTCGTTTACTTCCTAAAGTGTCATTACGCCTAACGGTATTATCATCCTTCAAGCTCGATGGTTACGACTCATCATTCGTTGCATTTTATAATATCCTCTACGTGGTTTCGAATGAGGATATAGAGTTTAAGGGTTAGCGTGTTTTGAGTAACTTAGAACTAGAAGGAAACTCTAGAGTAATAAATATATATATGTATAGACTATTGTTTAAGTCTTTTATGATTTTACTCTTACAATTTGCTCAAGTTCTAGCCCATCTCACTATTTGGTAGGTTGCTCATATTTCTGATAACCTAGAGCTCTGATACCAAATTTTCTATCATGCCCCAAAAGGAGCCCTAGAAGTTTCCACTAAAATCGTCATGATACGTGTGCACTCGTTACATGATAATCGTCTTATGAGCTAGAGATCGTAAGACTCTAAGTAAATAATTACATTTATGACTAATCATAGTATATATAATAAGATAATAAAATATAACAATGGATCCCGTATCCCACAGTCAACCATGATCGTAGAGAATTAGTATTCCCTACCAATTAGTAAAATAGGATAAATCCTAAGTTTTACAAATTCAATTTTATTTACATAAGGGTCCTAACATTTCATCTAAATAATCTATCCTTCATAATTCTTACTTTATAGTTCTAGTCATCTAAAAACTCTCGACACTTCACATCTTATCCCATCCCAAGCTTTCATAATCGCTACCTGCAAAAAGGGTCTATAGTGGGGTGAGCACACTATAACTCAGTGAATGGGATGGTAATACTTTCAATGCTACACACACACAAGCAATTCCATTCAAGTTATCAAATTATATGCTATGCATGAGCAATCACATGAATGCAATATCTCATGTGGTCTTCTGATAACCAACGTAAAGTCTAGGGTTTACGCTCCCCTTGACCTTGGGTTAGGGGTTCTGAAGTTACCATCAATGCTTGGGTCTTACACACCTCTTCATTACTCTTATCACTTAGTTATACTATGTCTTATCTTTAATGTTTTAGGCTCAGGTGCCTCAATACACCAATCAATTACACCCTCAAGAGACAGGCTGGATTCAGAACCGTCAAGGCGTGACAATCCCCTAATCACTTAGTTTACACTTGGCAGAACATTGATCTTTTGATCACTGTTGGCGCATCGTATAGCAGTGATGGCCTTCAATCTCATGCGATGTCTCATAAAAATGCATGTCAAGTTTTAATCGAGTCTACTTCTTTAATTAATTGATTCGTGGTGACCAAACAATATATACATTCACATCTAATTCCCATTCAAGGTAGTGAAGTAAGCTACCAAGCATTTAAAGACTACCACTCCAAGAACAATCAATAGGAACTCAATGAAGTCCCATAAACAAATCCACTACATCTCATATTCACATTTACACAACAAGCAAAGATCATGCATTTCACATCATAAAATAAACAAGGAACCCAGACCAAGCGGATGGGAACCATCAAACTATACATTAGGTTTTAGTTAACTTGATAACTTTATACCATTTGTCTTAAACGTCAAATTAACCACTCAGGATTGATTTACGATGATCATTCGTGACACCCCTGTGTCATTGCACTTCTTAAGTGCTCCGTTATACACGCGTTCGAGAGCTAACAAGGTCGCCTCGTATATTCTTTCTAAGTTCTCCATACACCTATGTATAATATATATATACCTACACGTATATATAGGTTCGTAACATAGCTTTAATTAAAGAACAATTTACTAAACACCTTCCCTCACTTACTTAAGATGGCAAGAAAATAGAATTGTTAAGTTGTAAAATCAAAGTTATACTCATGATTTGTATAGTTATGTGCATGAGTGTATTCTATAGATGTAATAGGAAAATAAATTTGCCTAAGCATATATTCATGTTCGGAAGTAAACTCTAATATATATATATATATATATATATATACATAATGATATTTATGTGATCTAATCCAGTTATGCATACCTACTTGGTAGCTATAGAGGAAAAAGTTAGGTTTATATATTTAGGTTTAGTTTGAAGAAAACAATTTTGAATTGTGCTATTGGGCCTGTAGTAATAGCACTGGCAAGATGGTGTGAAGTGCTATCGTTAGGGTAATGATATCTAAACCTTCAGTCCATTCTATCATCTCCACCATTTAAACAGTATTCATTTATAACTTACCTAATTACTAATTTCTTCGTAACTTCTTTCCTCAACTCATTTAACCCTACTATATAACTCGAAATTAAGAACAATCACATTCAATTGCAACTACAACCAAGCAAGAGAATTCACATACATAGCATATCAACACATAACATAACATTATAGCATATCATTAAGTTTCTCACTCACTTGTTTAAGGTTATCATAGTCCTAATCATCATTAAGTGATCCTAACGTGTGGTTTCTTCACCGAACATAGTATTAAAGGATTGTCTACAGCGACTCCACGCAATTTCCGTTGGATTTTTTGATCTCCCATTAACTCCCATCTCTTCAGTCTTCTCAAACTCTCTAATGCCTTTTTCCACACCCATATTCACAATCATTTTACCGATGGCACCTCGCATTTCCAAGGCTTCTTTTTACAACTTGAACACTTGATCAAGCTACTAGAGCCATCGCTACCACATCGGTGACACCTCTTTTTCCCATTTACTTTTGCATACAGTGACACTCACCCCCTTCACGCAATTTCCTCTTCCTCTTCGGTTTCACCATTCCATTCTTGCTTTTCTCCTTTGTTGACATCTCCACCTATAGGGTCTCCCATCCTTTCTACTGGTTATCATCGTCACTCATGCTTCCATCACTATACATATATCAACCACTCTTTATACACATACATACCTCACCTCCATCATAATAACGTCATATTCATATGTACATGCTAGCTTCACCTATGTACATACACAAGATCAATACCTCCTTCCCTTTATTTTCCCGACACTTCTTCTCCTTTCCTTACCCTTTTTCCATCTTCAATTCTCACTTTCTCCTTCTTTCAACTTTCCTTTTCCCTTTTCCTTATCATCTTCCTCCCTTTTGACTCCCTTACCATAACTTTCCCCTTGTTTCCTTGCTAAGCTCCCTTCAGCCCCTTGGACTTCTCTAATTTCCCACTTCTTCTTCTCATTCCTCTTCACTCTTCTCTAGCCCACACTTATGCATGTGTATATTTCAAATCTTCCCTTCTAATCTTCTATGTTTTTTCTCTTTTCTAGACATCTTCCATTTTCCTTTTCTTCTTCCTTTTCTACTTCATATCTCCTACTCGCCGAACCCCACTTACACACCTTACACCACACCATGCACACACACTTCGTATACACACCAACACGCTCCTATCCATACAGATACAAACTCCGCACACCACCGACACGTACATACCCACATATTGCGCACACACTACACACACCTTCCATACACATACACACATACCCGCGTAGACCACACTCACCTTCCATGCCTATATACACATATCAACACACCACACACCTTTCATACACATACACATATACCCGCATACACCATACACCACCTCATATGCATACACACATTCTCACACACACCACATACCATCCATACACATACACATACACACATACCCGCACTCACTACACATTGCCTCATACGCATATACACATTCTTGCACACACTACACATCATCCATACACATACACACACTCGACTCCTTCTCCCCTTTCCCCTTTTCTTTCCTCCTCCGAACGCTGCTGTTCCCATTGTGGTGGCTGTTGCTATCATCGCTACGGTTGCCGTCATTGCTGCCATTGTCGTTGTCGTTATGGTCGTTGCTGCTGCCGCGGTTGGGGTCGCCATTACTGTTGCTATTAGAGTTACCGTTGTTGCGGCTATTGGGTCGTTATTGCTGTTGCTGTTGGGTCGTTGTTATCTTCTTCCTCCCTTGCACACACATACATACCTCGCAAGCACCAAACACTTCTCTCTCTCTTGTTGGAACACTACTCCCGACACGCACATCACCTTTACGCCCACAATGAAGCAAGGGACTAAACATAGCAATGGCCACTCATAGATTTCTTCTCAGATGTTGCTCATGGGGTGTTGTTGCCATCGTGGTTGCAGTTGCTGTTGCGGTTGCCATCGTCGTCATGGTTGTTATTGCTGCTATTGTTGTGGTCATGGTTATCGCCGCTACTGTCGTTGTTGTGCGGCTATCGTGGTTGCTGTCGTCGTGGTCATTGTTTAGGTCACCATTGTTCTTGTTGTGGTTCTCTTCACCTAGATGTTGCTACTTATCTCCTCATTGGAAGCTAGCATCCTTGGAGTTTACTGTGGAGAACCATCATCCATTTGTAAGGGGTTCATCAAACCACCTATACGAATGAGATTGTTGTCATTGAAGTCGTTAGCAAGGGTCCTTCGTCGCAAGGTTTCGTTGGTAGAAGTGGATGAAGCCGTGATAAGTGTAAGGGAGGAAATAGCGGACTACATTAGGTGGGTTGAGTTGCGGTGATTTCGGTTTAGAAAGGGCATGGTTGTGTGGAGAGAGGAAAGTCTATCATGGTCCAAAGGAAATGAGAAGAGAGTAGAAGGAAAGAAGAAGATGGGGAATGGAGAACCAAGGTCGACGGGGTGATGACGAGGAGGGAAATGCGGCTAGAAGAAGAAGAAGAAGAAAAGGAAGAGAGAAGAGATAGGGGATGGGACGGCTGAGGGCTTTACTATTGTTGCTGTTGTCTAATTTAGAAGAGAAAGGAAATGACGCGGTGGGGGCTGGGACGTGGGACTGGGGAAGGAGTATGTGGGCAGTCGAAGGAGAAGGAAAAGAGAGGAGGAAAAGAAAGGGAAAAAAAAAAGAGAATAGAAAAAGAGAAAGTAAAATAAAGACTTGGATAAATATAAAGAATTATCTATTTACATATTCGTTTAGTATACATATTAGTCTCTCAATAAATTATGATACTTGATGTGAAATTTTACGTCTAGGCTAATTTGATTATTTTAGACATAAATATTTACTCAAAATTTTTATTTAAAATTCCTAGATCTATAATTTCAATTAATTTCATTATTTAACCCAATATTGTTTGAAAACTATGTTTTAGAGAATTTATTCTTTTAATTTAATTTACCCGAACTAAAGTTAAGACTTAAAATTATTTTTATTTATCCATTTATATATCTATATTCGAATTTTTTTAAATTACTTTGCTTCTTAAATTTATTCAGTAATATATTTTATAAAATTCAATTTATTACGTTTGTTATCTTCTTTTCTTTGCATAAGATTATTCTTTCTGATTGTTTTATTTTTAAAACCTATTATTATCGCAAATTATTAAAATAATATTTATGTGTCGCGATGTTTGAATTTTTGTTGTATATTTATCAAAGTTTTTAATATTGCGAAATTGTCCTTCTCGCTATCTCAACCTAAAAGTATTTATTATTCTGCTTATTTTCTTTAATTTTGTAGTCTTTTAAAAAAATTTAGGACTTTACACTCTCTCCCCTTTTATGAAGTTTCGTCCTCGAAACTTTACCATAGTCATCTCTTTTACTTATATACCTTTTTATTAAATTTTCAAATTTTCATGTTTTGAAATCAAGGTCATCATTTCGCATACAACCCTGTATATGTAAACGAGATTGCTAAATTTAGGGTTCGTATATTTGTGTAATTTAGTTTTATTGGTCAAATGATCATGCCATGGTAATGAGTGATATATGTTTTTATACCTAATGATTTAGCATTTTATTTCTTACTTTTGCTAATCTACCTATTTTAATGAGGATCTGGTTCTTCTCAAATTTAGCTTATTAAGTGGTTCTGTTTTATACTTTATTCCTTATTATTTTAGTTGAAGTTGTAATGTTATTCCGACGCTATGATTTCGTATATTAATATAGTTTATTAGGGCGCTATTGGTAAGGGTATTCTAAATTGGACTTTTGACAACACGAAAGTGGAGTTGTATTTTTCCCTAAAGTATTTGTCTACAAACTATGGAGCTTCATATCATTAAGTGAAGTTCTCTTTATGGTGGTCTTTCTATTATGGAGCCTATCACTAAGGAGTTGTTCTAGTATTTCTTTCTACGCTACATAAATTTGTTCCTGGGTCTTGTAGGTTAAGGGCCCACACTAGCTTCGTCTACTTCCTGGAGTGTCATTACGCCTAATGGTATTATCATCCTTTAAGCTCGATGGTTACGACTCGTCATTCATTATATTTTATAATATCCTCTACGTGGTTTCGAATGAGGATATAGAGTTTAAGGGCTAGCGTGTTTTGAGTAACTTAGAACTAGAAGGAAACTCTAGAGTAATAAATATATATATGTATAGACTATCTGATGTGCTCAAAGGGCTAAAGCACATACAAACAACAAATTGAAGCAATCTCAATCAAGAAGTAAGTTCACAAATAGCGTGAACCCTAATCCCTTATGAATCCAAATTTGTAAAACAAGATGCTCTGATACCAAATTATAATGTGCCTAAATGATCAAATTCAAGCACATGAAACCAATTGAAGAACTACTTAAACAAATCCCAAAAATGGCGTGAAGAACAAACTCTAAATGAACCCTGATTGTATGAACAACTTGCTCTAACACCAAATTATGATGTGCTTAATTGGCTAAAGCACATTCAAATAACAAATTGAACAAATTCAATCACCAAATCCCCAAATGGCGTGAACTCCTAAATGTCAAAGGATAATCACGTAAGCAACAATGATAATTACAATTCACAACTTGCAATTTCCGAAATGGATTTCACTAACACAATCAAAAGGATATAAATTCAATTGAATTGTAACCCTAAAATTGTGTGAAAATTACAATAAAAAGATAAACTAATTCCTCACCAGATATGACTCACTAGTAAGGAATTAGGATGGATTTGATGTTGTTGATGTTACGCACAACAAGAATCAAATCCCACTCGCCACACTTCACTTAAGAAATGATAAGAGTATGTGAAAAATGGAGGCAACCCTCACGTTTTCCAATTTGAAAAATAGTGTTCAAAAAGCTCCCACAAACCCTACTTTAGCAAGTATTTATACTTGCTCCATTAAGGTTAAAATGTCCAAAAACTTATGTTTATGCCACTAATGTGGCTGGTCCTAATTCAACAAATACAACCAAATAAAATGTCAAAAAATGATTACAAGATAGCTGGTTCAAAGAAAAATAACAAACACAAAGATAGTCTTCAAAGAGCTGGTTCTTCAAGTCAATTGAATTCGTTAGTCCAGCTCATCTTCGGTTTAGGTCAGTTCATGAATAACCCACAAGCTAAGTCTTAGTAAGTTTGTCCATCGCCTTGTAAGACCTGACAAGTATGGTTGCTGGAATACACAACACATAAGTAATAGAAAAGAGGTTAGTATACAAATAATTATGGGGTTGGTTTGTTCAAAGAGGACTCTTATCACCAAGACTCAAAATCCTTTGGCTCTTACCCTAATGATAGATCTTGTAGGATTTTGATTCTTATCATCTCCTCGAGCTTCAAAAAGATTTGTCCTTAAATCTAACAGATCAAGTGCAGTAGAGACTATGTATCCTCCTAGCAAGTTATTTGAAGAATTATCACCGCAGTATCCCAATATCTGAAATACCACAGGAGGTGATTTCTTTCTCTCCTCCATTTCTAGGATATACCTCATCTACAACACACATAATGGTCCATCATCCACTAAGACCTCCTCTATCACAAACTATATGTCTTTGACCCTCTTGGCCCTCTGATGGTTTACTTAGCAAATTGTGAACCTCATAATCCTCTATTAGTAGACACATCTGCCTTTGAATAGTTTGATCCTCTGAAGGTTGGCTCATTTGACTATAAACCTCAGGAACCTCTGAAGGCTGGCATATATGTTTTTAGATAGTTTGATCTTTTCATGGTTGACTTATCTGTCTTTGCATCTTTTGGACCTCTGATGGCGACATAGGGTTCAATACTATACGTTTACCATCCTATTAGAACATATAAGTATTTCTATACTCATCATGTAATACTATCCTATCATACAATCATGGCCTGCTAAACAATATATGGGATGCACACATAGGAAAAATATCACATTCAATCTCATCATAGTATTTATCTCCTATACTGAAAGGTACCCTAGCTCTTTGGGTCACATAAAGACTCTCCTGATCATTTAACCAATGTAATATGTAGGGTTTAGGATACGGGGTAGTTACAAGTTTCAATTTCAATATTAATGATGCAGCTACAACATTAGTACAACTATCACCATCAACAATAATGACACACAAGTTTCCTTGTACCCTACAAGAAGTATGGAACAAATTTTCTCTTTGTCTATCATCAATGATTGGAGAAGAAGTCAATACTTGATGTACTAAATTAGTAGAAGCATACAAATCATTTGACATGGTTAATCACTATCTTCAATAAGCCACTACACACTTCAACACCCACGGTGCAATCAAGCAACCAAGACAATAAATACTTCTTGTCACTTCAAGTATAGTAAAATAATTGAAGCACAAATAAATACTTCTAAGTAGTTAAGAAATTAAATTAAACTAACAAGTGTTTAAGTAATGATTTCAATTACTTTCACACTTTAATGTTTGTTTTTGAATTCAAACTTCACTACTTCAACTTTTCCTTTCTTGCCACGGTTTCACACCTACAAGTGATCTTAATGTGTAGCACCTTACACTACACACAAATCCACAAATTCATAAGTGGCAATTCCTTCACTACACATTTACACTGCCACACATACTACACACATGCAACAATTCACTTCACGATGCACTAACTTTACCACAACACTATTACTTTAAGTGTAGCAATTTCTTGCCTCAACACACACACAACTCTACACATTGCAATTCTCCACTTCAAGATACCTTTACACCGCCACATACACCTCTCAATCACAGTGCAATCAACTCACCACCACTACATACACCACGTTGCAACCCTTCACTCAACACATACACACAATGCTACACACACACAAACCCTTCACTCACGGTGTAGCATACACACACACACTTCCAAATATACAATCTCTTGCCACTATAAAACACAATGCACACCATAACTCACACATAAAAAGTAACAACAATTCAAATTCAAATTACTCCACTAATTGCAACCTTTCCACAATTGGTAAGAAGTAATTTCAAATTCAAATAACCATTCAACCAACTAATACACAATAACTTCTTCAACTTAATGGTTGTTTTGAAAATTAAACAATTCCCAAATCCTCCACGTAACTTAAATATGAAAATGATCAATTGTACTCCTTAATTCCGAAACAAACAAGTAAGGATTATACTTCTCTTTTCTTCACAAAATGAGGTACTTCCCAATTCCGAATTTGAAACAAGAAATGCACTTCTTACTTCCTTCCCTTCATGGAAAACTCAAAAACAAAGGAGCTACAACAAGACCTCCACTTTTACTTCAACAAACAGCAATTACAACTCCTCAACAATACAATCAAACAAATCAATCTCCAATACACAATTTCGGATCAAGAAGTTAAGAACCCTAAATTTTTTTTTTTCAAAATCAACCAACACAAAATCCCTTCTCTCAACTTGAGCTTTGATACTAAAAGATGATGTGCTCAAAGGGCCAAAGCACATACAAACAACAAATTGAAGCAATCTCAATCAAGAACCAAGTTCACAAATGGCATGAACCCTAATCCCTTATGAATCCAAATTTGTAAAACAAGATACTTTGATACCAAATTATGATGTGCCTAAATGATCAAATTTAAGCACATGAAACCAATTGAAGAACCACTTCAACAAATCCCAAAAATGGCGTGAAGAACAAACTCCAAATGAACCCTGATTGTACAACAACTTGCTCTGATACCAAATTATGATGTGCTTAATTGGCTAAAGAACATTCAAATAACAAATTGAACAAATTCAATCACTAAATCCCTAAATGGCGTGAACTCCTAAATGTTAAGGGATAATCACGTAAGCAACAATGATAATTACAATTCACAACTTGCAATTTCTGAAACGGATTTCACTAACACAATCAAAAGGATATGAAATCAATTGAATTCTAACCCTAAAATTGCATGAAAATTACAATAAAAAGATAAACTAATTTCTCACCAGATATGACTCACCAGTAGGGAATTAGGATGGATTTGACGTTGTTGATGTTACGCACAACAAGAATTAAATTCCACTCGCCACACTTCACTCAAGAAATGATAAGAGTATGTGAAAAATGGAGGCAACCCTCACATTTTCCAATATGAAAAATATTGTTCAAAAAGCTCCCACAAACCTTACTTTAGCAAGTATTTATACTTGCTCCATTAAGGTTAAAATGTCAAAATATTTACGTTTATGCCACTAATGTGGCCAGTCCTAATTCAACAAATGCAACCAAATAAAATGTCTTAAAATGATTACAAGATAACGGGTTCAAAGAAAAATAACAAATACAAAGATAATCTTCAAAGAGCTAGTTCTTTAAGTCAATTGAATTTGTTGGTCCAACTCATCTTCAGTTTAGGTTGGTTCATGAATAACCTACAAGTTGAGTCTTAATGAGTTTGACCATCGCCCTATAAGACCCGACAAGTATGCCTGTTGGAATACACAACACATAAGTAATAGAAAAGAGGTTAGTATACAAATAATTCCGGGGTCGATTTGTTCAAAGAGGACCCTTATCGTCAAGATTCAAAATCCTTTAGCTTTTGCCCTAATAATGGGTCTTGTAAGATTTTGATTCCTATCATTATCGTCTAACTCTTTTATGATTTTACTCCTACAATCTGCCTAGGTTCTACCCCATCTTACTGTTTGGTAAGTTGCTCCTATCTCTAACAACTTAGAGCTCTAATACCAAATTTTTTATAATGCCCCAAAAGGGGGCCTAAAATTTTCCACTAAAATCATCATGGCACATGTGCACTTGTTACATGATAATCATCTTACAAGCTAGAGATCGTAAGACTCTAAGTAAATAATTACATTTATGACTAATCATAGTACATATAATTAGATAATAAAATATAACTATGGATCTCATATCCCACGGTCAACCATGATCATAGAGAATCGATATTCCTTACTAACCAGTAAAATAGGATAAATCCTAAGTTTCACAAATTCAATTTTATTTAAATAAGAGTCCTAACATTTCATCTAAATAATCTATCCTTTACAATTCTTACTTTGTAGTTTTGGTCATCTAAAAACTCTCGACACTTCACATCTTATCCCATCTCGAGCTTTTGTAATCGCTACTTGCAAAAAGGGTTTGTGGTGGGGTGAGCACATTATGACTCGGTGAATGGGATGGGATGGTAATTGATAGGATTAAAAATCCGACAAGACCTATCATTAGGGCAAGAACTAAAGGAATTCAAATCTTGGCGTTGAGGGCCCATTTTGAGCAGATCGACCTTGGAATTATTTATATATTAACCTCTTTTCTATTATTCTTGTATTGTGTTTTCCAACAGGCACACTTATCATATTCTATAGGGCAATGGACAAACTCCCTCAGACTCAGATTGTGGGTTATCCATGGACCGACCTGAACCGGCGATGAGTTGGGCCGATGGATCCTATAGAAGACCGGCATCATGAAGAGCATTTCTTTTATGTATTTTTCATTTTATGAACTATTTTAGTTGTATTTTGGTTTTGGGACACTTTTATTTCTTTGTAACTTTCATTTAGCGTTAGCCACCTTAAAAGTGGCAAACTTGTAATTTTGAGCATTTTTTAACCCTAGGAGTAGCAAGTATAAATACTTGCTTAAGAGAGGGTTTGAGGAGGCTAATTTTGCAGAACAAACACTTCACATTTCGTGAGAGGGCTTAAGGTTTTCCTAATTCCAAATTCTCTTATCAATTTCAATCCCAAGAAGTTGAAATTGTGGCGAGTGCAACATCTTGAAATTGTGAGTTATATCAATTTCATTTTGTTGTGATTTCTTTTCTTCTCTAGTGTGTCATATCTAGGGTTGAATTGAGATATTTTGGTTAGAATTACTAGTTGTTAATCACGAATTCATATGCTTATTTGAAGGAATTATCAAATTGATCCGATTCTTCTTGAGGATTTCCCTTGATAACGTGATTTTCACCATTTGGAAAAAGGATTGTTTTGTTACGGTTTCTCCTTGTCAAATTAAGGTTTTATTTGCGTGGATTACATGAAATTAGAGTGTTGTTAGAAGGCATTTTCATTGTGGTATTCTGATTATATCATTGGACATTTGAATTTCATCATTTCATCATTAGGGTTCATTTGAAAAGTGCCATTTTTGGATCCGATTTTGCCTTGACTTGAGATAGTTATTCTTAAGTCTTTTGGATGTGCTTTTAAGTGTGTTTAGGCACATCAGTAATACTTTCAATGCTACACACATACAAGCAATTCCATTTAAGTTATCAAATCATATGCTATGCATGAGCAATCACATGAATGTAACATCTCACGTGGTCCTTTGATAATCGACGTGAAATCTAAGGTTTGCGCCCCCCTTGACCTTGGGTTGGGGATTTCGAAGCCACCATTAGTTCCGGAGTATTACTCACATCTTCATTACTCTTATCACTTATTTATACTGTGTCCTAGCTTTAACGTTTTAGGCTTAGGTGCCTCAATATACCGAGCAATTACACCTTCAAGAGACAAGCCAGACTCGGAACCGTCAAGGCACGATAATCCCCTAATCACTTAATTCACACTTGGTGAAACAACGATCCTCTGATCACTTCCGATGTGTCTTATAGCAGTGATGGCCTTCAATCTTATGCGATGTTTCGTGGATATGCATGTCAAGTTTTAATTGAGTCCACTTCTTTAATTAATTGATTCATGGTGACCAAACAATATATATAGTCACATCCAATTACCATTCAAGGCAGTGAAGTAAGCTACCAAGCATTCAAAGACTACCACTCCTAGAACAATCAATAGGAACTTAATGAAGTCTCATAAACAAATCCACTACATCTCATATTCACATTTACACAAAAAGCAAAGATCATGCATTTCACATCACAAAATAAACAAGGAACCCGGACCAAGCAGATGAGAACCATCCAGCTATGCATCGGGTTTTAGTTAACTTGATACCTCTGTGCCATTTGTCTTAAACGTCAAATCAACTACTCAAGATTGATTTATGATTATCATTCGTGACACATCTATGCCATTGCACTTCTTGATTTATGATTATCATTTGTGACACATCTATGCCATCTCACTTCTCAAGTGCTCTGTTATACACACATTCAAGAGCCAACAAGGTCGCCTCGTATATCCCTTTTAAGTCCTCCATACACCTATGTATAATATATATATACCTAAACATATATATAGGTTCGTAACATAGCTTTAATTAAAGAATAATCTACTAGTCACCTTCCCTCACTTACTTAAGAGGGTAAGAAATTAAAATTGTTAAGTTGCAAAATCAAAGTTACACTCATGATTTGTATAGTTATGTGCATGAGTGTATTCTATAGATATAATAGCAAAATAAATCTGCTTAAATATTCATGTTCAGAAGTAAGCTCTAATATATATATACATAATGATGTTTATGTGATCTAATCTAGCTATGCATACCTACTTAGTAGCTATAGAGGGATAAGTTAGGTTTATATATTTTGGTTTAGTTAGAAGAAAACAATTTTGAATCGTGGTATTGGGCCTATAGTCATAGCATTGGCAAGATGGTGCGAAGTGCTATCGTTAGGGTAATGATATTTAAACCCTTAGTCCATGATAGAGCCATTTTATACTCAATCTTTATAGTATAAATTGTGTTAAATTATTATTGATTTTATAGAAATCATAAGGAAATGGTACTTTAATTCTATCATCGTGATAAATCAGGTTAAATGGAGTCAAGGATGCTAATTCAAGTATTTTAGAGAAGTCATCTACAACTTGGATCAAGACAAGAAATTACACCACCGAAGGAAGCACGGTTTGAGGCACGGCCAAGGTTCAAACCGTGTTATACACTGGACAAGAAGGCGAAAATGAGGACTTTGAACAGAGAGAGACACGGCTTAAGGCACGGCCGTGGTGGAACCCGTGGGATAAACCGTGCTTGAAGCCGTGGTGGAAGATAGATGTGCCAAGGAGAAGAAAGTGTGGAACATCAACCAGATGAAGACATGACTTGAAATCTAGCCGTGGTTGTAACCGTGCTACACACTGGACACGGATGAAGACTTGAAGATTATGCACAGACGAAGGCACGGCTTGAAATCTGGCCGTGTGTGTAACCGTGGTTCACACTGGGCGCGGTTGAAGACTTGAAGAATATGCACAGAGGATGGCACGGCTTAACCCACGGCCGTGTGGTGGGGCGTGCCAGGCAGACGTATCTTCACTTCTCGAAATCTACTTGAAAAAGGAAAGATATTTTCGTATCTTGCTAGCAAAAGATCACATGCTATCCATCTAATAGTATAAATAGAGCCAACCCTAGAGGGTTAGGACAACTTTTGATCTCGGAATCTTGGATCTTGAAGAAGGAAACGTGGAGGCAGAGCAAGCAACCGGGTTCATTATGTTTCTATCTTTTATTTTCGTTTTATTGATGAACATGTGTAGCTAAGCTACTTTTCTAGCCAAAGGGTCATAGATGTTTAATTCTCCACGAATTGTGAGATCTAATTGACTTGTATTTATTCTATTCTTTGCTTTCGGGTATTCATATATCTTCTGATCGTTTTGTTATTATTATCTTTGTTGATTGATATGAATAGAGCTCTTCTACTCAATTAGCAAGTTAATATATTGTCAACTAGCACGTTAAATCCGTAATTGTTTGATTGTTCTAGTCTTAGTGACGCAATAACATGTTTGGTTATAAAAGAGATGATCGAATTCATGTTATGGAGGTGTGTGATCATGTTTAAATAGGTTATCTTATAATCTACTGGCATGAATTGGTAGTCTCTCTAGATCTTAATGCTATTGATAGATTAAATCCTAAGCGCTTGTCTAAGGGTTGTTTAATCAATAAGAGAAATAATTCAAAGCGCTTGTCCGAGGTTATCGAGGAAGTAAGGAGAGATAGGTTGTTAGAGCTTGTTAATAACCATAACCAATTTATCTAGAACAAGAATAGAGAACATTTGCATCGATGATCAATTCCTAGAATTAAACCATCTTGATTCCTTGGCTAGGCTTTTTACCAATATCTGATTTTCTTACCTTGTTTTACTTTATTTGATTCACAAACCAAACCCCCCCATTTTCCTTTTTCTTATTGTTCTCTTTGAATAGAAATATCTTTACCAATCCCTATGGATTCGACCCTACTCACCACTATATGCAAATCATATAATTGTCTAGGAGTAGGTTTTATTTTTGTTGGATTCGACACCCATCAAATTTTGGCGCCCTTGCCGGGGATTGGTGTCAAATTTATTTCTATTCTTGTATGACTCGTTCTTCTCAGACAGGTGAACTAACTTATAATCCGGAGATTGAGAAGACTCTAAAGAGGCTGCGACGAGAAGCTAGATCATCCCCCGGACCGAACTTAGTATCAGACTTGTCTGATTCATCCCTTGATTCTGAAAAAGTGGACGACATGGCAAATCTCGAGAGAACCTTAAGGGAGTTGGCTGCACCGGATGTGAATCAACAACCACTTTGTATTCACTACCCCGAACTAGCCGTGGAATTCGAATTGAAATCTGGGTTGATACATCTGCTACCTACATTTCATGGTCTTGAGAATGAAGATCCTCATAAGCATTTGAAAGAGTTCCATATAGTGTGTTCTAGTATGAGGCCGCAAGGAATAACCGACGATCAAATCAAGCTACGTGCTTTTCCATTTTCTTTAAGTACTAAAGTTAAGGATTGGTTGTTTTATTTGCCTCCAGGTTCTATCACCACTTGGACAGATATGGTGAGACTCTTCTTGGACAAATTCTTCCCCGCCTCCAGAGCCGCTGGTATAAGAAGAGAAATTTGTGGTATAAAACAAAGGGACACCGAGACTCTTCATGAGTATTGGGAAAGGTTCAAGCAACTGTGTGCAAGCTGCCCACAACATGGGATATCCCAACAACTCCTCATCCAATATCTCTACGAAGGCTTACTTCCGATGGAAAGAAAGATGATGGATGCTGCAAGTGGAGGCGCCATAGTAAACAAAACCCCTGGTCAAGCTAGGGAATTGATCTCCATTATGGCTGCCAATTCGCAACAATTTGGGTATAGGCATGATGCATCTTCAAGGAAGGTAAATGAGGTAAATGTGTCTAACCTTGAACATCAAATTTCTAATCTTACCTCCCTTGTGCAGCAGCTAGCTCTTGGAAAAACGCAGCAGGTGAAGGCTTGTGGAATTTGCGCTGCTCCTAATCATCCGACCGACATGTGCCCCACATTGCAAGATGACAACCATGAACACGCCAATGCGATAGGCGGATTTCCAGGACAACCGCAAAGGAAGTATGACCCCTACTCGAATACTTACAACCCTGGATGGAGGGATCATCCTAACTTCCGATATGGCAATAACCCACAAAGTTTCCAACAATTCCAGCCTAAGCCATCACACCACGTACCCCAAGCTCCTTCCACTTCAGGTATGCCCCTTGAGGATATTGTTAAGTCTCTAGCTGTGAATACCAAACAATTTCAGGAGGAAACAAAGCAAAGCATTCAAAACTTGGAGCATCAGGTAAGCCAACTTGCTTCAGCTATCAATAGGTTAGAAACTCAAGGTAAGTTACCTTCTCAAACTATTACAAACCCGAAGCAAAGCGTTAATGCAATTACCTTGAGAAGTGGAACAGAATTGCAGGGATCAAATAAGAAAGGACATCCGTCTAATCTTGAGGAAGATACCAAGAAAGAGACTTCGACTCCGAGCCAGCAGGGTGACCAGATTAGCAAGTCTCTAGTTGAGTCATCGAAGGTCACATTGATAGCACCTCCTTTCCCCTCCAGATTAGCGAAATCCAAGAAGGAAGCGGAAGAAAAAGAGATTCTGGAAACTTTTCGCAAAGTCGAGGTAAATATTCCTTTACTTGATGCAATTAAGCAAATACCGCGCTATGCTAGATTACTCAAGGACTTATGCACTAACAAAAGGAAGCTGAAAGGAAATGAAAAGATTAGTGTGAGTGAAAATGTTTCCGCCATTATTCAAAAGAAGCTCCCTCCTAAATGCGAGGATCCAGGTATGTTTACTATTCCTTGCAAAATAGGTAATCTTGGAATCGCTAAAGCCATGTGTGATCTAGGAGCTTCTATCAATGTCATGCCTTTGTCTGTTTATCAACGTTTAAATGTTGGTCCTTTAAAGGAAACGGGTATTATTGTTCAACTTGCTGATAGGTCCAATGTTTATCCTAAGGGAGTTCTAGAGGATGTTTTAGTTCAAGTCAATGGGTTGGTTTTTCCTGCTGATTTTTATGTGCTTGACATGGATGATAGTGATTCTCATACTTCATCACTGATATTATTAGGGCGACCATTCCTTAAGACTTCTAAAACGAAAATGGATGTAAATGATGGCACCCTCACTATGGAATTTGATGGTGAAGTAATTAGATTTAACATTTATGATGCCATGAAACACCCTAATGATATCTCTCATGTTTTTGTTGCGGATATTATTAACCCATTACCACAGGCACCAAGGCTAGAATCCAAATCCTTATCCGAATATTTAGCCAGGAACGTCTAGCCAAAGACGTTAAAGAAAGGCGCTTCATGGGAGGCAACCCATGTAAAAAAAAAAAAAAAAAAGTTTTGTTTTGCATTAGTTTTGGTTTGTTTTAGTTTTGTTTTGTTTTGTTTTAGTTTAGTTTGTTTTGATTTTAGTGTAGTTTTGAACTCTTTGGATCGGCTGCAGCAAGGATACATATCATTAGATGACACTTTCCAGAGCTTAAAGGGAGCACTCCAATACCAGGGAAGTACCAATATTTCCTTTCTCTTATTCTCTAATGTCCTTTATGTTGTTAATTCCTCTTCAATTGTGCTAAATTAGGAACAGTGAGGACACTGTTCAAGCTAAGTGTGGGGGAGAGGATAATAAATTATAGAGAATAGAGAATTGATCCATACTTTGAATGTTTGTCCTTAAGCAATTTTAAGCCAAATTTTTTCAAAATTATCATGAAATCTAGAGATTGTACTAAATGTTGTAATAAGCATCTACAAAATGTGAAATTGACTTGTTCAAATGTTTTACCCACCCACTGCTGTGATTAGAATACATGGTTAAAATTAAGTAGTGAAATCTTTAAGAAACAAATTTACCTTGTATTTAGCTTTAGAATTGGAAGTCTAAGAGTAAGTCGAGTCCCTAAGTGAAAAATAAACAAGTTTACTTCTAGGTTATATTAGCTACTGTATACTCTTTGAAGTTTTTTGTAAAGCAATCATAACATTTAGCGAAAAAAAAAAAAAATCAAGCATAGCCATTACTCCAATGATTCAACTAATTGAGTTAAGAGTATTCAAACTTGAATGTTAGAGTGAGGAAGAGTCCGTAGGGGTATCTCAAAACCCGGTCACTTGAGTGATGAGCTCGGGATGTTGTCGACTCAATGAACTCACTATAACGATAAGAGCGAAAAAGGCAAAAGTTCATGAAAAGAAGCGGGCAAAAACCCGTCAAAATAGATGCTTGAATAAATCAAAAGAACATGAATGTGAACATTCATTGAATAAAACAAAGATGTATAAAAGGGAGAATATCTAGCAAAGAGCTTATACCATATGCTTTTACTTTATACTGCAAGGATTATATGCTTGATAATATCCAATGAAGTCTAATTGGGTGTTTTTCCTTAGTGGATTAAGTATTTACTTTTGGAATAAAAATTCTTTTGCTAAACATGAGGATTAAAGTTTGTTTTGTTTAGATTAGCTATTGAATTTTGTCCAAAGTAATTTGATCACAGAAAACCAATTGGGTTGAAGTAGTAGACATTAAATTACAAGTCATGAATTACAAATGAATAGATGCTTGGAATGATGAAAAGAAAGCTTGTATAATTTATGACAGATTTCTCAATTGATTTGATGCAATTGCTTGAGGACAAGCAAGAGTTTAAGTGTGGGGGAATTTGATAGAGCCATTTTATACTCAATCTTTATAGTATAAATTGTGTTAAATTATTATTGATTTTATAGAAATCATAAGGAAATGGTACTTTAATTCTATCATCGTGATAAATCAGGTTAAATGGAGTCAAGGATGCTAATTCAAGTATTTTAGAGAAGTCATCTACAACTTGGATCAAGACAAGAAATTACACCACCGGAGGAAGCACGGTTTGAGGCACGGCCAAGGTTCAAACCGTGTTACACACTGGACAAGAAGGCGAAAATGAGGACTTTGAACAGAGAGAGACACGGCTTAAGGCACGGCCGTGGTGGAACCCGTGGGATAAACCGTGCTTGAAGCCGTGGTGGAAGATAGATGTGCCAAGGAGAAGAAAGTGTGGAACATCAACCAGATGAAGACACGACTTGAAATCTAGCCGTGGTTGTAACCGTGCTACACACTGGACACGGATGAAGACTTGAAGATTATGCACAGACGAAGGCACGACTTGAAATCTGGCCGTGTGTGTAACCGTGGTTCACACTGGGCGCGGTTGAAGACTTGAAGAATATGCACAGAGGATGGCACGGCTTAACCCACGGCCGTGTGGTGGAGCGTGCCAAGCAGACGTATCTTCACTTCTCGAAATCTACTTGAAAAAGGAAAGATATTTTCGTATCTTGCTAGCAAAAGATCACATGCTATCCATCTAATAGTATAAATAGAGCCAACCCTAGAGGGTTAGGACAACTTTTGATCTCGGAATCTTGGATCTTGAAGAAGGAAACGTGGAGGCAGAGCAAGCAACCGGGTTCATTATGTTTCTATCTTTTATTTTCGTTTTATTGATGAACATGTGTAGCTAAGCTACTTTTCTAGCCAAAGGGTCATAGATGTTTAATTCTCCACGAATTGTGAGGTCTAATTGACTTGTATTTATTCTATTCTTTGCTTTCGGGTATTCATATATCTTCTGATCGTTTTGTTATTATTATCTTTGTTGATTGATATGAATAGAGCTCTTCTACTCAATTAGCAAGTTAATATATTGTCAACTAGCACGTTAAATCCGTAATTGTTTGATTGTTCTAGTCTTAGTGACGCAATAACATGTTTGGTTATAAAAGAGATGATCGAATTCATGTTATGGAGGTGTGTGATCATGTTTAAATAGGTTATCTTATAATCTACTGGCATGAATTGGTAGTCTCTCTAGATCTTAATGCTATTGATAGATTAAATCCTAAGCGCTTGTCTAAGGGTTGTTTAATCAATAAGAGAAATAATTCAAAGCGCTTGTCCGAGGTTATCGAGGAAGTAAGGAGAGATAGGTTGTTAGAGCTTGTTAATAACCATAACCAATTTATCTAGAACAAGAATAGAGAACATTTGCATCGATGATCAATTCTTAGAATTAAACCATCTTGATTCCTTGGCTAGGCTTTTTACCAATATCTGATTTTCTTACCTTGTTTTACTTTATTTGATTCACAAACCAAACCCCCCCATTTTCCTTTTTCTTATTGTTCTCTTTGAATAGAAATATCTTTACCAATCCCTGTGGATTCGACCTTACTCACCACTATATGCAAATCATATAATTGTCTAGGAGTAGGTTTTATTTTTGTTGGATTCGACACCCATCAGTCCATTCTATCATCGACATCATTTAAACTGTATTCATCTATAACTTACCTAACTACCAATTTCCTTGCAACTTCTTTTCTAAACTCATTTAACCCCACTATATAACTCGAAATTAACAATAATCACATTCAATTACAACTACAAAAAAGCAAGAGAATTCACATACATAGCATATCAACACATAACACAACATTGTAGTATATCATTAAGTTTCTCACTCACTTGTTTATGGTCGTCATAGTCTTAATCGTGATTAAGTGACCCCAACGTATGGTCTCTTCACTGAACATTGTATTGAAGGATTGTCTACAGCGACTCCAAGCAATTTCCATTGGATTTTTCGATCTCCCATTAGCTCCCATCTCTTCTCAAACTCTCCAATGCCTTTTTCGACACTCACATTCACAATCATTTTACCGATGGCACTTCGCATTTCCAGGGCTTCTTTTTACAACTTGAACACTTGATCAAGTTACTAGAGCCACTGCTACCACATCAATGACACATCTTTTTCCCATTTACTTTCACACACAGTGACACTCACCCCTTTCATGCAATTCCCTCTTCCTCCTCTGTTTCACCTTTCCATTCTTGCTTCTCTCTTTTGTTGACATCTCTACCTACTGGGTCTCTCGTCCTTTCTATTGGTTTTCATCCTCACTCACGCTTCCATCACCATACATATATCAACCGCTCTTTATACACATACATACGCACCTCCATTGTAATAACATTATATTCATATGTACATGCAAGCTTCACCTACGTATATACACAAGATTAATACCTCCTTGCCTTTATTTTCCCGACTCTTCTTCTCCTTTCCTCACCCTTTTTCCGTCTTCAATTCTCACTTTCTCCTTCTTTCAACTTTCCTTTTCCCTTTTCCTTATCCTTATCCTCTTCTTCCCTTTTGACTCTCTTACCATAACTTTGCCTTTGTTTCCTTGCCAAGCTCCCTTCAACCCCTCGAACTTCTCCAATTGCCCACTTCTTGTTCTCATTCCTCTTCACTCTTCTTTAGTCCACACTTATGCATGTGTATATTTCTAATCTTCCCTTCTAATCCTTTATGCTTTTCCTCCTTTTTAGACATCTTGCATTTTCCTTTTCTTCTTCCTTTACTACTTCATATCTCCTACTCATCGAACCCCACTTATACACCTTACACCACACCACGCACATACACCAGCACATTCCCACACACCTCGTATACACTCTAACACGCTCCTATCCATATAGATACACACTCCGTACACACCAACACATAAATACACACAATCATACTACGCACTTATTTACACATATACACAATTGCACTTTGCAATCCTCCTTTCTCCTTAAGTCCACATGCACACACACACACCACTAGTGCATACACACACGCATATTCCGCACGTGTCTCACACCACCAACATGCACATACTCCGCACACACTACACACACCTTCCATACACATACATACATACTCGCATACACCACACTCGCCTTCCATACCCACACACAGATATCCGCACACCACACACTTTCCATACACATACACACATACCCGCATACACCACACACCACCTCATACGCATATACACATTCTCGCACACACCACGCACCATCCATACACATACAAACATACCCGCATACACCACATACCACCTCATGCACATACACATATACCCGCACTCACCACACACCGCCTCATACGCATACACACATTCTCGCACACACCACACATCATCCATACACATACACACACTCGACTCCTTCTCCCCTTTCTCCTTTTTCTTTCCACCTCTAGATACTACTATTTCCATTATGGTGGTTGTTGCCATCATTGCCACGATTGTCGTCATTGCTGCCGTTGCTGTTGTCGTTATGGTTGTTGCTGCTGTCGTGGTTGGGGTTGCCATTACTACTGCTGTTGGGGTCACCGTTGCTGCGGCTGTTGGGTCGTTGTTGTTGCTACTGTTGGGTCGTTGTTGTTTTCTCCCTCCTTCGCACACACATACACACCTCGCAAGCACCAAACACTTCTCTCTCTTTCGTTGAAACACTATTCCCTACACACACATCACCTTCATGCCTGCATCGAAGCAAGGGACTAAACATAGCAACAGCCACTTATGGATTTCTTCTTGGACATTGCTCATGGGGTGTTACTGCCATTGTGGTTGCCGTTGCTGTTGTGGTTGCTATCATTGTCATGGTTGCTGTTGCCGCTGTTATTTCGGCTGTGGTTGTCGCCGTTGCTGCCATTGTTATGCGGTCGTTGTTTGGGTTGCCGTTGTTGTTGTTGTGGTTCTCTTCACCTCGATGTTACTACTTGTCTCCTCGCCGGAAGCTAGCGTCCTTGGAGTTTACCATGGAAAACCACCATCCATCCGCAAGGGGTTCACCAGACCACCCACATGGACGAGATTGTTGTTGTTGAAGTCATTAGCAAGGGTCCTTTGTCCCAAGGTTTCGTCGGTGGAAGTGGATGAAGCCATGACAAGTGTAAGGGAGGAAACAACGAACTACATTAGGTGGGCTGAGTTGCGGTGATTTCAGTTCAGAAAGGGCGTGGTTGTGTAGAAAGAGGGAAGTCCATCGTGGTTCAAGGGAGATGAGAAGAGAGTAGAAGGAGAGAAGAAGATGGGGAATGGACAACCATGGCTAACAGGGTGATAGCGAGGAGGGAAATGCGGCCAGAAGAGGAAGAAGAAGAAAAAGAAAAGGAAAAGGAAGAGAGAAGAGATAGGGGACGGGACGGCTGAAGGCTCTGTTGCTGCTGCTACCGTCTTGTCTGGAAGGGAAAGGAAATGACGTGGTGGGGGATGGGACGTAGGACTGAGGAAGGAGTATGTGGGCAGTCGAAGGAGAAGGAATAAAGATGAGGAAAAGAAAGGGGAAAAAAAAAAAAGAAGAGAAAAGGAGAAAATAAAAATAAAGATTTGGATAAACATAAAGAATTATCTATTTATAGATTCATTTAGTATACATATTAGTATCTCAATAAATTATGATACTTGATGTGAAATTTTACGTCTAGATTAATTTGATTATTTTGAATATAAATATTTACTCGAAATTTTTATTTAAAATTCATGGATCTATAATTTCAATTAATTTTATTATTTAACCAATATTGTTTGAAAACTATGTTTCGAAGAATTTATTTTTTTAATTTAATTTACCTGAACTAAAGTTAAGACTTACAATTATTTTTATTTATCTGTTTATATATCTATATTGGAATATTTTTCAATTACTTCGCTTCATAAATTTATTCAGTAATATATTTCATAAAATTCAATTTTTTACGTTCGTTATCTTCTTTTCTTTGCATAAGATTATTCTTTCCAATTTTTTATTTTTAAAATCTGTTATTATCGCAAATTATTAAAATAATATTTACATGTCACAATGTTTAAATTTTTGTCGTCCATTTCTCAAAATTTTTAATATTGCGAAATTGTCCTTCTCGCTACCTAAACTAGAAGTATTTATTATTTTGCTTATCTTCTTTAATTTTTGTATAGTCTTTTCGAAATTTTTAGGACTTTACAAATAGGGTTGACAAAAAAGTTGTTATAAGAATAAGGTTGTGAAAATGCAAGTACAACATGCATGTACCTGCATTTTCATTTTGCATACTATCTTTCTTTCTTTCTTTTTTTTTTTTTTTCAGGACCTACTTTACTACTATTTTTTTAAAAAGACATTCTTTAGGTACATGACTCCATATATTTGAGTTTTATGTACATTCAACCCCTTAGTAAAAAATGTAGTAATGCTGTGGTTTAGTGTATCCTTAGGTGTTTGGAGATTTTGATTTTAAACTAAGTATTTAGTTTAGGGAAATGCAATCTGGTTTTTTATGCTCGGAGGGTTTGAAGAAGAAGAAAGTGTACTACTTCCCTTTTCCCTTCTTTTTTTCTTTGACATGGCAATGTTCTTTTTCATTTGTTATTTGTGGTACCTAACATCACACATGTACATTATAGTTGTACGTAGCACCCTTTAATTAGTCAAAAAATCCATGTAAGAAAACAAAAAGGAATGGAGTTAGATGAAGTAATGTAGGTGACTTTAAAAAATTGAATGAAATAGTGAAATTAATACTTTTAAAGTTTAAGTAATTAATTATAAAAGTAGCTAAAGTATAGATACCAAATTTTACATTTTCCCTTCATTTTATACACCATAGACATGAAGACAAAATTTTCCATTATTCTAATGTATTATTCTTGTTATATGTAATTTTTATTGTAAAAAAAAAAATCCAAATAGCCAATATCCACTTTTCTATACAGCAAAAATGGACCGCATAATGTTAATGCCTAGAAATTTCAAGTCTTTCTTTGTTTTTTCATAGTTATGGAGTAGAAAACTTGTTTGGAAGGTTTGGGAGAGATTTATAAACCTGTAGGGTACAAAGCAATAGTGAGCTATGTGGCCAGCATAATTATTTCAATGCTGAAGTTAAAACGCAAGTTAAAACGCAAGTAGTAGTGAAGAGAGGTTTAAAAGTGGGCAAGAGAGCTTAAGGTTTCAATTTGTTTGCCAATAAATAGTCTTAGGTATTTATTGATGGGAATCGAGCCAATGCATCAATAGGACCCATAATAAGAGCAAGAGCTAGATGACTACAGATTTTAACATTGAGAATCCTTTTTGAGCAAATGGAACATGAAGACATTCGCATAGTGTCTTCATTTACTTTATATGATTGTTTTGTATTAATTAGGTACACTTGTTGGTATTACAGGAAGACGATCAAACACACTAGCACTTAGTGTGGAGATGAGTCACGATCCATGATGAACTGAAATGTACCAAGAGGAGCCAACCTTGTGTTATGTATTTTGGACCAAGATGGGCATACAAGATCGGCCATGGGTCATTATTTTTTTATGTTATTTTTCCATATTTAGGGATTAGTATAAATACTTGTAAAGGAGAACAACAAGGGACTTTTGACATTTTGCAACTTATTTTCAAGTGAAAAAGGGATCTTCTCTCTTTCATAATACACTCTTATCAATTCTAAATTAGGGTTGTGGCGAGTGGGGCTTGGATTGTTGTGTATTGAATCAATAATTACAAGTTGTTCCCAATTTTACTAGTGAGTCATATCTGGTAAAAATTTGGATTTGAATTGTTCTTTATTCTTAAATATTAGGGTTCATGGTTGTAAGAGGGTTTCTTGCCAATTTAGGAATTTTGTTCAATTATTTCTTGATTAGTGTTTGTTGATTACAATTGGAGTAGTATATCATTTATAGAGAATGTTGATGGGCAGTTGGTTATGGAGAACGTAGGGTATGCCTCTAGCAACACGTTTGAAATGTTTGAGTTGTGGGAGAGGGGGTAACCATGGGAATTAATGACCTGTAGCAAGCTTTATTTATAGTTGACCGAGTTTAAAGGCTATGGGAGAGAGAGAGAGAGGTAAGGTTGCTATTTGGACTTACGGTCAAGTCCCTTATATAGAGTTAGGCTTGGACTTGAGCCAGGCTTAGCCCCTAGCTAAAATGACCTATTAGCAAGACTGTATATCAAAGTTTAGTATATTATCAATGTTGTAAAGAGGAAAATTCATGTCATAAACCAAATACTAGGTTAGAAAATTTCTAACACGGATAAGATTAAAGACACTTAATTAATGCAATGCTAAGATTTAACATTTTATGTGTAATGATTTTCCAAAGAACTTTTATTTAGCAATAAGATCGCATAAAGAATGATAAGTACATTAGAGATCTTAACTTCTTAAGATGAGTAAAATTATCCTGAAACACGTGAAGCACACTTAATCTAATGACATTATGTAGTAATAGACCTAATGTAGCTCTTAATTTGTTGATAAAGATATTGTAATAGAAATTAAGGGATGAAGCTAAAGCTTGTTTCATTAGGTCACAAATTGATGTTTAATTGCCTTATGGCATGACAATCAGCATAGTAAATGGCCCTTGTTGGATTAAATGGGAGAATGTACAAATATATGCTTTTGGTATTCCTAAGAAGCTAAATCATTATCTAGTCTACTAAGGGATATTATCTAGTGGTGTAAATAAATCAAACCAACTCATGAGCTATTTGAACTCGATATTTACTTGAATTTGATTCAATTAAGGACTATGATTTTTCAACTAACATATAGGGTTGTGGATCCATCAAAAAGCTTTATTTCAAAATTTGTAGGAAGCTCCTCTTTCAATTTGTCTCTATTGAAGCATGCATGTATTTGATTCATTCATTTGAGGTTGTGATAACATTAGCTCACATAGGTCACCTTAAAATGCTTATTGCATTGTTGAGATCATGTTAGTGGAGAAACTTCATAGGGACACCCTACAATCTAACCTAGATCAACATTTTTGAAGCTTGGATCTTTCATTAGCTACATACCTATTCTTAACATGTCATATTTAATTCATTGACTAATAAATATAAAATTATTCCCTTTAAGCATGTTTACTCAAGATGAGAGAAGCAATGAGGAAAGGGAAGTGTGTAGTGATGTTGCTAGCTATTTTGTCCTTTCCTCTTAATTATGCATGCAAGTGCTATTAGTTGTGTATGTTAGTGTAGTGTATGTGTCGTAATATGCAAGCAAACCAATAAGATTTCAATTTTTTGGTATATGTGTGAAATTTGGGAAGTGTTGTGGTATAGATAATTATATTGTAGGTCAATGTACAGGAGGAGCTATTATAGTTATTTAGAAAAGGGAAGTTATATAATTGTGTCACCTTAGTAGCAAAAATAGAGACTTGTAGTTACTAGTAGCCATTGCTTATTTGGACAAATATTGTACAAAAAAGAAAGGAAAAGGTAAATCTTATTTTTGCCTAAAAATTCAAAGTTATAGTGTTCTAAGAGATTGTAGAGTTCTTTCTAAAAAGAAGCCCTAATGAAGAGATCACTTGGTTCTCTCTTAACAAACTTAAAAATTTATTTCAATTTGATCTTGTAACACCACATCTCTAGAACCAAATACTAGTGAGAAAAGAACCAAGGCTGTCATAAAATCCTAAGAGTAGAATCCTCGTAGAAAATTTTGAAGAAAATGAACCTGCCGTCATTACTTATACCTTAAAAAGTAACAAGAATAGAAGATTTGGTGATGAATTGGATTGATACTGTCATTGCTGCGATGGACTATAAATATATACACATCACAAGGAATAAATCCGGCAAGATCTCCCTAATTATAATGCACATCTTCTCCTACAATAATGCTACAAATCCGGCAACATATCCCTAATTATATTCCTATACAAATCATCTAAATATTTCAAGAGTAATTACAAAATAACTGACATATAATTTCCTAATACTCCCCCTCAAGTTGAAGAGTGTAGATCAAGAACTCTCAACTTGTTACATAAAAACTCGAACTGCTCTTTGCCAAGAGCTTTTGTAAAAATGTCTGCCAATTGCATCTTTGTAGAGACATAACAAGGACGAATCACCCCAGCTTGTAATTTTTCCCGAACTATATGACAATCAATCTCAATGTGTTTTGTACGTTCGTGGAAAACTGGGTTAGCAGCAATCTGTAAGGCAGCTTGATTATCACAAAACAACGAAGCCGGTTTATGTAATTCAACCTTCAAATCTCGAAGTATATACCTCAACCATGTTAACTCCAGACAAATGTTTGCCATAGCCCTGTACTCAGCTTCTGCTGACGATTGTGAAACATTCATCTGTTTCTTTGACTTCCAAGAGATGAGTGATGACCCGAGCAAAATACAATAGCCAGAAACAGAACGTCTAGTAGTATAGCATCCTCCCCAATCTGAATCACAATAGGCACTGAGTGTTAAATTATTTTCAGATGGTAGAAACAAACCCTAACCTGGCGACTGTTTAATGTAACGGAGAACGCGCAGTGCTGCTTCCCAATGCGGCTTTCGAGGCATGCTTATGAACTGGCTTAGTGTACGTACTGAATACACTATGTCTGGTCTGGTAACTGTCAAATATATTAATCTCCCAACTAGTCTCTGATACTTGCTCGGGTCATGAAGAACTTCGCCATCTTCATCTGTCAATTTTAAATTTTGTTCCATTGGGAACCTTTCCGGCTTCACACCTGATAAACCTGCGTCTTGTAAAATGTCTAAGGCATATTTTCTCTGAGACATAAAGATAACTTTCTTTGAACGAGAGAATTCTATTCCCAGAAAGTATTTTAACTCACTAAGATCTTTGATAAGAAAATGCTTGAGCAGATGACTTTTGAGTAACTTGATCTCATGCAGATCATTACCCGTTAACAGGATGTCATCAACATAAATAAGAATGGCAGTGAACTTTTTTCCTTGAGACTTAGTAAAAAGTGAATAATCCGCCTGTGACTGTATGTAGCCTGCCGATTTAATAGTACTTGCAAAAGTGGAAAACCAATTGCGAGATGCTTGTTTCAAACCATAGATGGATTTCTGAAGTTGACATACCAAATTCTCCCCCTGTCGATGAAGGCTAGGAGGAGGAGTCATATATACCTCTTTGTGCAAAGTTCCATGAAGGAACGCATTGTGTACATCAAGCTGATGGATATACCAATTTCGGGAAGCTGCGACTGTTAACAAACAACGGAGAGTGGTGAGTTTTGCAGTTGGAGAAAAAGTCTCCTGATAATCTATACCTTCAATCTGTGTATACCCCTTTGCAACTAAACGTGCTTTATAGCGCTCAATTGTCCCATCCGAATGGTATTTAATCTTGTAAACCCACCGACAGCCTATTGGTTTGTGCCCCAGAGGAAGGGGAACCAACTGCCATGTGTTGTTTCGTTCTAGAGCCTGAAGTTCGGTGGACATGGCTTAGCGCCAAAGAGGATCACGATCAGCTTGTTCGAACGAGGTGGGTTCAGATTGTGCTGTCAAGAGAGCTAAAAAAGCATGATGATTTGGAGAAAGACAAAAAACAGATAAATGAGAGGAAAGAGGATACCTTGTACCGTGACGAGAACTAGGTTACGTCGAAGAGAGATTAGCCTGGGAAGACATGTCGTAGTCTTTCTGCAATACTGGTGGCTGGATAGAGCGGGTGGAACGGCGGAGAGGTGGTGCATCAATGGAGGTGGACGACGGAGAAGATGGGTGGTGTGTGGTGGAAGGTGATGGAGAGACTATAGGTGACGTGGATGGTGGGGATGATAAGGGTTCGGGTGAAGCAGTATGAGGTGAAAGTGGAATGAAGTCAGTATCCTGATGAGGCATGGGAAGCGTGATATTGGGAGAGGAATTTGGAGAAAATATCGGCGGAGGATTCTCTGGTGAGTTGTCGAAGGAAACATGTGGAGGGAAAGGGAAACTTGGTGCGGAAGTTTGAGGAGATTGGGAATGAGAATGGAAAGGAAATACATGTTCCCTAAAATAGACATCTCCGCTAACCGAGATTTTCTTTGTGTTTAAGTCAAAAATTTTATACCCTTTTTGGCCATGTGGATATCCCATGAAAACACAAACAGAGGCTTGAGGGTCAAATTTTTGTTTAGGGTGAATGCTAGTCACGTAACACTCGCAACCAAAGACATGCAAATGTGTAAGAGAAGGAGGCCGGTTATATAAGACCTCGAAAGGGGACTTGTTGGACAGTAAAGGTGTTGGGATTCGGTTTATGAGGTAAATTGCCGTTAAAACACACTCCCCCCAAAATTCAAGTGGAACATTTGATTGAAACATAAGAGAATGAGCAACATTTAAAATGTGTCGATGCTTGCGTTCTACAACTCCGTTTTGTTGCGGAGTATAGATGCAAGAAGTTTGGAGCTCAATTCCTTTATTTTGAAGAAAAGTGCGAATGGGAATAAATTTTGTGCCATTATCCACCCTTATTGTTTGAACATTTGTTTGAAACTGAGTTTTGACAAATTGTACAAAATTGATTAACAAAGATTGTGTCTCTGATTTATGAGACATGAGAAAAATCCATGTGCAGCGTAAAAAATCATCGACAATTGTGAGAAAATAGCGCAAACCAGTGTGAGTAGGAATTTTATTAGGGCCCCAAACATCACAGTGCAAAAGAGAAAATGGAAATTTTGTTGTTATTGAACTTTTGGGAAAAGGCAAGCGTGTCTGCTTGGCCTTCGGAAAAATAGCACAATTATTCTCTAATTCTTTATGATCTGAAGGAAGTAAATGTGACAACAATTTAAAATGAGAAAAGGAAGGATGACCCAGGCGTAAATGCCATAAGTCAGAAGGCTGAGAAACATGGAAAACAACCGATTTATCCTCTAATGGAAGCATGTAGTATAGGCCACCACGTTGTCTACCCGAGCCAATCGTCTTCCCCGAAACCAAGTCCTGCACAATACAATAGTCAGAAAAGAAGAGAATGCAACAATTTAGATCTTTCATTAGCTTACTGGTTGAAATCAAATTCAAATTGAATGATGGAACGCATAGGACATTTTTAAGTATCAATTTTGGATTAAAAATAACAGTGCTAGTGTGTGTGATTTGTGATATAGCGCCATTTGGTAAATTGACATTTGTAGAATTGGAAGGCTTGGGTTCGGTTAACAGGGATGGGTGAGAAGCGATGTGATCGGTGGCGCCGGAGTCCAAAATCCAAGAACTTGTACTACTAGAATTAATAGACACAAGAGTCGATGGAATCAAACCTGCAGCATTAGCGTATGCATCAATATTACCAGAATTATTGTGATTCAGGGCATTGATTGCCTGTGCCAATTGTTGAATTTGTTCTACGGTGAATCCCTGCACTCCGCCAGAAGAAGTAGAAATAGCTTGGGATTCCGCCACATTCGCTGCTGGTTGGTTCCGTTGCCCCTTAAACTGTCTCGGCTTATTATTGTTCCCGTTCTTCAACCGGCATCTATCCTCCGTGTGACCCCTTTTACCACAAAACTTACAATGAAATTTGAGAGTCCGGCATTCATCTATGGTATGCCCGGATTGATTGCAATGATCACACGTTTCTGTTTTGGACTTCCTCCTTTTCCCGGGATTGTGGCTGCGATGGAGAAATTTTCGGCAGGCTCAGAGGAAACTTGTCGCTGCATCTCTTCTTAGACAATCAAGGAGTATGCTTGACGGACATTGGGCAATGATGACATCATCAATATATTGGATCTTACTACCTTGTATGACTCATTCAACCCCATGAGAAATTGCATAAGGCGGTCTTCTTCCCTTTGATCAAGATGTGCTTGACGTTGGTTGCAAGTCAGAGAGCTACGGTATGTCTCGAGTTCGTCCCATAAAGCCTTGATCTTTGTAAACTATGCGGCCACTGTCATTGTTCCTTGCGATATGGTCGCAATTGATTTTTGTATTTGAAAAAAGGCAGGAGAGTTCTTCTGTGAAAACTGGTCGTGCAAATCAATCCACACTTCACGCACTGTTTTGGCATGAATGATCCCCTCGGCAATGTCTGATTCAACAGCATGAGTTAGCCAAGAAAGTATCATGCTATTGCATTGTTTCCATTGTTCAAACAAAAAAGGATTCTTCTCCTGCGATGGCTCTTCGATAGTGCTGTCAACAAAACAGATTTTCTTCTTCGCGGTGAGAGTATGAATAACCGCTTTGCTCCAAGATTGGTAGTTGATGCCGTTCAATTTGATGGGAACCAAGACATGGCCTGGTTGATCTAAATGATGAATGTAGAAAGGGTGTGACGGATCGATGGAAGTGACGTTCGTGTTGTCTGCCATGGCTACGTTGATGTTTTAGAAAGTATGGAAAGTTTGATAATCAAGATCACCAGGAACCCTGCTCTGATACCATAACAAGAATAGAAGATTTGGTGATGAATTGGATTGATACTGTCATTGCTGCGATGGACTACAAATATATACACATCGCAAGGAATAAATCCGGCAAGATCTCCCTAATTATAATGCACATCTTCTCCTAAAATAATGCTACAAATCCGGCAACATATCCCTAATTATACTCCTATACAAATCATCTAAATATTTCAAGAGTAATTACAAAATAATTGACATATAATTTCCTAATAAAAAGCCCATCATTCGACAATAGGCTGTAGCTACTTTGATAACGGTGAGAGAAAGGAATCTTCTTTCCCATGAAAAGGGCGACCAACGTGTTCCACCCCCCCCCCCCTCCACAAAAAAAAAAAGAAATTGCAGTTGGGGGAGCCACACGAACTTTATCATCTGCCCTAGTAAGAGGGTGGCATATTGGAGAGTCTTCCACTCTAGGACTATGGTTAAACTATCCATACAAAACTTGAACATATGTAGGAAAAGGGAAAAAAAGATGTTAAGAACCCAAAACCTTAAGCCCATTACCTTCAATCTTTAGAAAAGAGGTCGTATCTAACTTTTCAAGTGAAGGAACCATCGTTCTAGAGGTACGCATACCATTTTCTAAATGATTGAAGGTCGAAAACAAGAAACAAGAAGCAATAAAACTAAAAGAATAGGATTTCACATTAGGGCACTACCAAAGGATAGGATGACACATGACATTTTGACACCTACCGAAAAACCACAAAGAAGATACCCACTAAAGAAGTGATAAAACTGAAAGGTAACCTTACGAGAACACCAAAACCAAAGGTGAACTAAAGAGGAAGAAGAGACTATAAAAAAAGAATAAGAAAAGGAACATTAAAAAAAATGTAAAAAGAGATAGACACTTGGAAGAAGTGATTTTCTATGGATAATTTCTAGAAAGAAGACAATGGGAATCCCTTAGCAATAGACCCAATCACTAGCATAAGGGCACGTGCAATTTTAACTTGGTTTAGAAATTATTGGATGAACCTAACATGAGATGAATGTGTTGTCATATTAAGGGAGTTGCTAATCGCTGATGTTGGTTGATAAAAATTGCGAAAATCGTATGAAATTAGAGTTGATCCAGACCTTTTCGTCTAGATGATGACAGGGGGATTGTCATGACAGGGATGACCCTCCTAGTCCACAAAATGCTTCAAGCTGCCGTCTGGACGGGAACGCTGGCAACTGAATGGTAGTAGACATGGTGCAGATAGATGTATCCACGAAACCACTTGTAACTTGTTTTGTTGCAATGTTTATTTTCAGTATTTTACATAATATTTAGACCATTTTACCACTTAATTTAAACTCCTTTATATATTGGGTTTTATAATCAGTTATAATCTTAATGGAGTTTTATCTTCACTGCATATTCTCGTTAATCTATTGATTATGGTGAATTAACTAAATTGTCAGTCATTGCCATCTAGCTAGTTATAGGTCTTTTACTTATAGGTGATGTCTAAACATTACTAATTATCTTCTTTTTGTAACGTTTCATACCTTTATATCATATAGAAAGCAATAATTTACTGAAATTTGAATGTTAATATTAGTTGTTCTTTAGTGATGTTTAAATTTTACTAAACATTATGTTATTTGTGTTGTTTATATATTTTTTGAAATTTACATTTCAAGTGTCACATACTACTTTTTATGACATCTATTGTGACATTTAATAAATGTTACAAAAATTATTTTGTGACATTTATCTTGGTTTCAATGATATTTAGTAAACATTATTAAATGTTAAATTTCTTGTAGTGATACCAACTATAATTTCAAGTTTAATAACAGATGTTCATCAAAAGTCAGTTCAAACTATAGAATCACTTAAGTGTTATCCCATAAATCTATAATGAGATGAAAAATCAGGAGAAAGAGAGAGAGTAAGAAAAACTCTATGTAATATGTTATTTACAAATGTAGAAAAACCAAAACTCATATATTTTTTTTCTACCTAGATCCTTTCGAGTCAAGTATTTGGGAATGTGCCTCTCTTCATCAAAGCCTAATAAGTCCACTTGCCATAGCATTGTAGAAAGATTTAGCAAGCACATTAGCCATTAGTCATGTAGAGCACTCTTCCATGCTAGTCATGTTCAAATGGTAAAAAGTATTCTATTTTTCCATTTAAATTTATTAGTCTTCTATTTTTATTTTTCCTAGAAGTATCTTGAAGACTTTGGCAATGATGATGAAGCACTTCCTATGAAATGGTTTTTGATGAAAATAGGGCAAAAGTAAAAGTAGATTGGGAAGTTGTATGTAAGCCACAAATAGAGGGTAGGCTTAGCATCATTAACCTTGTTGTGTGGAACAAAGTTGCCAGCTAAAGCATGTGTGTTACTTGTGTTTTAATATGAATGATGCCTAGTGGCTTAGTTAGATTCAATTAGAGCTTATTGAGAATAAGAATTTTTTTGTTCTTGAAAATTCCTTCAATTGCTTCTTTGGTATGATGAGTGACACCCTAGGAATGCTAAAACTATTAATGTAAAGTATGTTTAAATGAAAAGTAGGCAATGGCAATACTATTTCTTTGTGGTATGGAGTGCTTTGGCCTCTTGGTTAAGTGAGCATTTAGTGTACTTGTCTAGCTTGCCTAAGGAGGCGTGACTTTGTTGCATTATAAATAGTGTAAGATGGGATTTATCATAGAACTTGTTTGGGAAACTAAAAATGGAGTTATAGGGATCTATTATCCCTTAAATTAATCATGAGAATAAATTTGTCTAGAATGATAAACCAAGTAAGTCTTTCCATTGAGGAAGCTTATGTCTCTCTTTGATAGCAAGGAAGCTATGTTCCTTGGTTTTGACTTATTTAGTTTAAAAAGCATATGCTTGCTTTCTTTTTATGGAATGTAGCTTGAGGAAAGCTTATTACTCTTGATAAGTTTATATAATGGGGAGTTACTTCCCCAAAGTTGCTTTTTATGCAATAGGGAAGAGGAACCTCATTCTTTCCTTAAAATGCTCCTTTGTGCTTGATGTTTCTAGAAGATTGAAAGAAGTGTTACCAAATTTAGGTCTACTACATTGTAATGTTAATCATATTCCATGGGTTTATGGTTTTGTGATATACTATGTTTAGAGAGAAAGAAATGAAAAATGTCTTAAGCTTAGTTTTTTCTCTTTGTTTTTTTTTTCCCCACTACGAATAGCACTTTTGATCATGTATTGCCAGGATCTTGATCTTAGCACCTTTGTTTTGCTTGAAATTTTAGGTTTCTAATGAGTTTAATCATTTTCTATGGGGTGGGTGATTCTTAATTTTATATTTATTTTTATAAATGAACTAAAAATAATCAGGCATTTTAACATAAAAGAAGCTTGTATGTTTAATGTTCTTAGTTCAATTCATAGGACTTCTATCAAATACCTTGAAAGCATTACACACTAATCAAAGTAACAACTAAATCCATGCTCTAAATTCCCTTATTCTATGAAACATTTAGTCCTAAAACAGCATATACTTGCATAGACACACACACACATATATATATATACAAATATACCAACTATAATTTCAAATTTAATAATGAATATAAATGAAAAGTCAGTTTAAAGTGTAGAATCACTTAAGTGTTATCCCATAAATCTATAATGGGATGAAAAATTAGGAGAGAGAGAGAGAGTGAGAAAAACTCTATGCAATATGTTTTAGGCACAAATGTAGAGAAGCCATAACTTTTTTTTTTTCCATGTTCGAGGACAATCATCAAATGCCCTTTATAGCATCACAAAGTAATCCTTTCTAGTAATAGTTAAACCTACACTTTAAATCCCCAAATCATGGCATAAGCCTACTCCTAAAATAACTTGTCATTGCATATAGACACACACATATATTAGTGAAAATTTTAACTAATCTAAGAGTTATATTGAAAAAAGGCATACTTGGAATCATGCCAATCTATTATCTAAACTAAAAATCATTTAAGAATGCTTCTAAATTACAAAGCCAATGTCATTAAGAGGCAATTATATACATGAAACATTTAGTCAAAAGATATATACAACAATTAAAATCAAGATAGAAAGAGAGAGACAAACTTGTTTTAGGGGTTACGACTTGAGTGAAGTCCTTAAAAATCTTGCTTGCAATGGTATAGATCTAATAGATTTATAGTTGCAGAGTCTTCACAAATCTATAGTAGTAGATACTCATCCATTGGTTTGTGTTAGGCTGCACAAATCGTATAGATGATGTGAGGAAGAGAGAGATCCATGAGATTAAGTGAATTGAAGTGATGGTATTAGTCACTTAGTGAGTGGTAGCAATGTTTGGTAGGAGATGAGAGAGAGACTGAGCTTTTGATTAAGGTTATTAGATCAAAGAAAAGGAAAGAAGGGTAGTTTGATTAGGTTTGGAATGGCAAAAGAAGGTAGAAATAAAAAGGCTTGATTTTGGATTAGAAAAATGTTTCCCTCTATGAAAAGGGCAACATTTCATAAATATTCATCTAAACACCACCACATTTGATTGTGCATGCTTTGAAATGCCTTTTCCACAATGATATCTTGCTACTTACCTTAATTAACAATCCTATAATTCGTTGTTGCATCAATTATATCACATATGCTTCAAAATAAAAAAGATTATACTACATTCTCTAACCAAGTACCCTTGCAAAAGCATTCAAAATCTAGGTTAAAGAAATATGCATGTTAGATACTCTGATAGTAGTTTTTATGATAACAAAGAGTGACAAAAATAAATAAAAAAAGAGAATGACAAGGATAAATAATAAAAGAGAATAACAAACATAAATAATAGAGAAAATAACAAGAAAGCAAAAGGATTACGAGACAGGTATGTTATGTTATTACCTAATGTATTTATTTAAGTGTGTAGTTATGAATAATTTTGAAAGGATATAAGTAAGCTATTTAGAGGTAGCATATGTATGAGCCTTCAAAATGCATTATGAAACTTTAGATATCTTCAAAAAGTGACAAAGGTTAAAGTACATAAGGACTTTACACAAAAAGTATGGAATGGTAACATAATTTTAAGTTATCAAAATTAGGTAAGAAGTCAAAATGTTTGAACCAAACCATTAGAACTTGCATTACATAAGGAAAGTTTGAAACTTAATTATTAGAAGTTGGTAGTGTACTACTAGATCTTTTCTAAATATAGATGAAGACTCTAACAAAATATTTTGCATGATAGAATCTCAAGACAACAAAATTTCAAGACCTACCTCTATTTGTTAAATATATTTAGATAATATATTTAGCTTGCTCCACTAAAGTTAGTTTTTGATATCATGGGGATACTCACAAAGCTATTAGAAGCATACATGTCCAAAGAATGCAAATCATTTTCACAAAGATAACAAAGGCCAGATTACATGACATTATAAGGAGATTATCAAAATTTAATACATCCGATTTCAATCATGGTCAAATATTTCCTTTCTAAGTGATAAGATGAATGGGAGAATAAGCTTTATTGAAATTGTTTTGGAATGAAATAAAGAATTAGAGTTATTTTTGAAAAATTATGAAGCTACAATCAGGGATGATAGAATCATTTCAATTAAATATTGACCATTGCAAATTCATCTATAAATACAAGGTGAGTAGAATTGAAAATATAGAGACATAGAGAAAGATATAGTACAATATGAAAGCATTTAAAGCAACTAGTGTTCTTTTAATTTATTCTATTAAAGCACTAATCTTATAGAAAAATCTATATTTTCTAAGTGAGATATTACTTTTCACTATAGTTCTATGAGATTAACTCTAGGAGAAGCTAAGTGAGATAGAGTAATGAGTGACTAAGTCATTGTAGTTATGTATTATAACTCTCAAATTTTTGGTTGATTTATATAGTAGCATGATACTAGTGAATACAATTAGGTCCTTAATATGTGGAGGTTGAAAGAGTGGATTGATGGACAAAGTGGAGCTACTATTAATTGGTTGCTTTATTTTCTTATCCCTTACTCTTATATTTGCTAAATTTATTTACTTCATTTGCTTAATACTTAGTTGAAATCTACTAACAGTAATTTTAAAGGGTAACTTTTGAAACAATTTGAAAAGTGATTTTTAAATTTTAAGCAATCAATTCACCCCCTTTTTGATTACTAATCAAGAATAACAATTGGTATCAAAGCTATATTCATTGTTAATTAAGTTTAAAGATCAATGGAAAATAATCTTATAGTTCAAATTGATAAGGAGTCCTACTTTGATAGCATTAATCTTCCCTATTGGAAATACATCATAGAAACATTTATCAATGCCATACATTATTAATCATGGGATATCATTGAAAAGGATGACCTGAAGATCTTTGGAGAGGTTACAAATACTAAATACAAGAGTAATGCAGAAATAAATTCTAAGGCTAAGAATCCCCTACTCATTACCATTGCACCTTTTGAATTCTACTTACTCTCCTCAAGTAATATAACAAAGGATATTTAGGACACATTATGTGAAATGTGCAAAGGAACTAATATAATCAAAGACATTAGAATTAATATATTGATGAAACAATATGAACTCTTTTGCATACAACCCAGTGAAGAAATAAAGGACACATCTAGTCATTTCACTACCATAATTAATGAACTAAAATCTCTTGGTAAGAAAATGAATGATACATATCTAATTTGGAAAATGTTGAGAATCCTACCAAAGGCTTGAAATCCTGAAAAAAAAAAAAATCAATTGAATAAGATTGCAATATAACTAAACTCACACTTAGTCAACTCTAGAGTGAATTGATGGTGTTTGAGATCGACATACTTAGAGCAAAAGACAATGAAAGTAGAAATAAGATAGCCACCTTCAAGACAAGTGAATTCATGGAAGATTACCCTATTAGTGATGTCATGCCCCAAAAGGGGGTCTAGAAGCTTCCACTAAAATCATTATAACACGTATGCACTCGTTACATAATAATAGTCTTACGAGCTAGAGATTGTAAGACTAAGTATTTAATTACATTTATGACTAATCATAGTATATAAAATTAGATAATAAACTACAACTATGGATCCCGTATCCTACAGTTAATCATGATCGTAGAGAATTAGTATCCCCTACCAATCAATAAAATAGGATAAATTCCAAGTTTCTTAAATTCAAAATTTTATTTACATAAGGGTCTTAACATTTTATCTAAATAATCTATCCTTTATAATTCTTACTTTGTCGTTCTGGTCCTCCAAAACTCTCAACATTTCACATCTTATCCCATCTTAAGCTTTCATACTCGCCACCTGCAAAAAAGGGTTTGTGGAGGGGTGAGCACACTATGGCTCAGTGAATGGGATGGTAACACTTTCAATGCTACATACATACAAGCAAATTCAAATCAAGTTATCAAAACATATGCTATGCATGAACAACCATATGAATGTAGCATCTTACGTGGTCTTTCGGTAACCAATGTGAAGTCTAGGGTTTACACCCCCCTTGACCTTAGGTTGGGGATTTTGAAGCTACCATCAGTGCCTGAGTCTTACTCACATCTTCATTACTCTTATCAGTTATTTAAGTTGTGTCTTAGCTTTAATGTTTTAAGCTCGGGTGCTTCAATACATTGAGCATTACACCCTCAAGAGATAGGCTAGACTCGGAATTGTCAAGGCGCAACAACCCTTAACCACTTAGTTCGCACTTGGCGGAACAACGATCTTTTGATCACTTCCAGTGCATCAAGTAGTAGTGATGACCTTCAGTCTCATGCAATGTCCTATGGAAATGCATGTTAAGTTTTAATCAGGTCCACTTCTTTAATTAATTGATTTGAAGTGACCAAATACATATATAATCACAACCAATTCTCATTGAAGCCAATGAAGTAACTACTAAGCATTTCAATCCTACCATTCTAAGGACAATCAATAGGGACTCGGTGCAATCCCACAAACAAACCACTACATGTCATTATTATACTCACCACAACAAGTAAAGATCATGCATCTCACATCACAAAACAGATACGGAATACAGACCCTGCGGATGTAGACAATCCAGCTATACAACAGGTTTAGTTAATTTGATACCTTTGTGCCATTTGTCTTAAAACGTCAAATCAACAACTCAGGATTGATTTACAATTATTATTCCTTGACACCTCTATGTCATTGCACTTCTCAAGTGCTATGTTATTCACACTTCTGAAAGCTAACAAGGTCATCATATATTCCTTCTAAGTCCTCAATACATCTATATATAATATGTATATATCAACACATATATATATGTTAGTGACATATCTTGAAGTAAGGACAAGTTACTAGACGCCTTCCCTTACGTACTTAAGAGGGCAAGAACATAGGATTGTTAAGTTGTAAAAATCAAAGTTACACTCATGATTTTTATGGTTATGTTCATGAGTATATTCTATAGATATAATGGGAAAATAAGTTTGCCTAAGTATATATACATATTCAGAAGTAACTCTGATATGTATACATAATGACATCTTTATACCCTATTCCAACTATGCACACCTACTTGGTAGCTATAGAAGGAAAAGCTAGGTTTCTATATTTTGCTTTGGTTTGAAGAAAATAATTTTGAATCATGGGTTAGGTTTATGGTCATAACATTAGTAATATGGTGCTAAGTGCTATCGTTAAGGTAATGACATCTAACCTTCGGACCATTCTATCCTCTACACTCTTTATGACTTCTTACCTAATCTCATTAATCCCTATTATATAGCACAGCTTAATAAGAATCACATTCAATTGCAAACATAACAAACAGCAATTTCACATACATAGCATATCAACATACAACACAATATGGTAGCATATCATTAAGTTTCCCACTCACTTGTTTAGGGTTATCATAGTCCTAATCGGAGTCGAGTGATTCCAGCAGGTAAACCCTTTGCTTTCCTCTTGAAATCAGTGTCCTTCTGCAATGCTTCCTCAACCAACCATAGAAGGCTGCATCTCCACTTGACTTTGGTAGTTTCCTAGCACTTGATATGTGCACTCCACTCGTTATGTGTTTGCTGGCAAGGTGTGAAGCTTCCTCCTTAAGGAACTTTGGGCAAACAAGATTCGAAATGTTAAACACTTCTTCAATGTGATTCTAATACAGGGTTCCAGAAGGAATGACCTTCCTACAAATCATTGCTTCCAACACTCCAAGTTGCTGTGATTGACTGTCTACCTTCCTTGTGTAGGAGTCGGGCAATGAAACGTCTTTGACCTGCCAAATTTGGAATCCCTTCTTCCGTGTATGTAAGATACCCTTAGAGAGGACAACTAAAGGTCTTGCTTTAGTGATGTGCCTAAAACCAAGATTAAGCACATGCAGAACGAATTTGAAAGACAATTAGATAATGTCAATCAAACTAGCTTCCAATCACATGAATAATGGTGTTAATTCTCAAGATCTATAACCAATTACACAACACCACATGATCAATATTGAAATGAACCAAGTATATACAACTCTGATACCAAATTATGATGTGCCTAAAACCAAGATTAAGCACAAACAAATGAACCATTTAACAATCCCTAAAGGATATGGTCAATTCGGTTCAAGGTAGAGTAAATTGTTGTGTAACCCTAATTGCAATAGATGATCCAAATGCTATATTTCACGAAATAAATTATACAATGTTGTATTCCTCAATGAAGATCACTAATATTCTTGAAAACCATGTGAAATAACACACAAAATCAACAAGAACCACCTCCGAGATTCCCTTTCCCAACAATGTAAACTATGGTTCAAATGAAGCAAATATTGATGGTAAATAACAAGTGCTAAAACCAATCAATTAAGCAATAATAATTTGATTACAAATGCAATCAAATCTGACTAAGAAAACTTTAATCCAACCCTAGATATGACTCACTAGAGAAGAAAAGAAACACAACAAATAGAAATTGATATAACTCACAATTTCTCCTTGTTGCACTCGCCACAATTCCAATTCTTGGGATTGAAATTGATAAGAGGAATTGAACTAAGGAAGAACTCTAATTCTCTCACATAAAAGTGTATGTCTATTCTGAAAAATTCTCTCCTCAAAACCCTATTTAAGCAAGTATTTATACTTGCTCTCTTAAGGGTTGAAAAGTTCACAAAATTATAACTATGCCATTTTTAGGGTGGCTAGTTCTAGAAAACAATTACAAGCAAATGAAAGTGTCCCAAAAGAAAGATTACAACATAAATAGTCTAAGTAAATAATTACAAATAAAAATAGTCTTCATCATGCTAGCTCTTCCATAGGATTCGTTGGCCTAGTTTATCACTGGTTTAGGTCGGTCCATGGATAACCCACAAGTTGAATGATGTACTCAAAACCAAGTCTAAGCACAATCAAATAAATCAAAGAAAACAAATCACAACTCAAATACAAATCAGTCCAATTGGATGACAATTTACATGAACTCCTTTGGAAATTTGATGAAAACCAAAGATCAAATGATGTAATTGCAATCCATATATGTAATCTTCACCATGTAATAACAAGAATAATTGAATTCTACGTGAATCAAACCAAAAGGGATTGATCAAAACCGTGACATCAACTTCCTCTTCAATTTCAATTTATGCCAATAATGAAATGATGTTGATTTCAAGTACTAAAGAATAATCAATCTTTAACAAAATAAATGTTCAAAAATTGCGATCACAAATATGTCCAAGAAACTCCAAATCAACCCTAGATATGACTCACTAGAGATGAAATAAAAAACAACAAAGAAAGAAATTGATATGACTCACAATTTCCCCTTGTTGCACTCGCCATAATTCCAATTCTTGGATTGAAATTGATAAGAGAATTAGAACTAGGATGAACCTTAATTCCCACAAGTTAAGTGCTTGTGTCTAATATGCAAAAATGGCCTCCTTAAACCCTTCTATAAGCAAGTATTTATACTTGCTACTCTTAGGGTTAGAAAATGGTCAAAATTACAAGTTTGCCACTTTTAAGGTGGTTAGTCCTAAATTAAAATTAAAATAAAATGAAAGTGTCCCAAAAGAAAAATTGCAACATTAAAGGAGAAATATATAAAAGAAATGAGCCTTCATGATGCCGGTCTTCAAGATACTTTTGAATTAGGCTCCGTTGAGAACCCCGATTCGCTCAGTAGTATAAGTGATTTTGTATCCTATAGGACTGATAAGTGAACTTACTAAAATGCACTAAAATTATAATGTAAAGATGTAGGAAGTATGTTAGTTTTCTCAAGATTAGGTTTCTCTAGCAAGACTCTTAGAGCTAGATTATGAAGACCTTTAGCTTGGGCCCTGGTGATGGGTCCTGTAGGAGTCTGATTCCTATCATCTCCTCGAGCTTCTGGAAGATTTGCCCTCAAATCTAATAAGTCTTCATGCATGTCATCTGCTAAGTATGGTGATAGATCTAAGACATTAAAGGTTGCTGATACTCCATACTCTCTTGGTAACTCTATATGATAGGCATTGTCATTGATGCGCTTTAAAACCCTGAATGGTCCATCTGACTTGAGAGACAACTTCTGTGACTTCTTATGTGGAAACATGTCCCTGTTAAGATTAATCCAGACTAAGTCACTTAGATTATAGAGATGAACTTTCCTGTGTTTGTTTCCTTGGATTCTCTGCTGTTCCTGGGTCTTTTGAAGGTGTTCAGTTGTCCGATCATGGATGTGTTGAATTTTCCTGGCTCGGTCAACTCCACTAAGACTCTCTTCCTTTGTCGCTGGTCTAGCTATAAAATCCAATGGAATAGAAGGATTATAGCCATAAACAACTTCAAAGGGAGACTTACTGGTTGAACTATGAGTAGACCTATTGTAAGCGAACTCAACAATAGGAAGACACAAGTCCCAATCAGTAAGATTCTTGCCAACTGTTGCTCTAAGTAGATTCCCAAGTGTGCGGTTGACAACTTCTGTTTGTCCATCTGTTTGGGGATGGCAAGGGGTACTATACATAAGTTTAGTACTTAGTCTTCTCCATAGTGTCTTCCAAAAGAAACTAAGGAACTTAGTATCTCTGTCTGACACTATGCTGTGTGGAACTCTATGTAATTTGATAATTTCCTGCACAAAAAGGTTAGCAATAAAAAGAGCATAATCAATTTTGTGACATGGCACAAAGTGTGACATTTTGTCGAATCGATCAATAACCACTATAATAGAGTCTTTTCCCCTTTGTGTTCTAGGTAATCCCAACACAAAATCTATACTGATATCAATCCACGGTTTATATGGTATAGGTAAAGGCATATATTTACCCTATGCACCTTTCTTCCCTTTAGCTCTCTTACAAATACCACACCTTTCTAGTACCCTATGAACATCCTTTATTATACCCTTCCAATAGAAATTCTCCCTCAATATGGCTAGGGTTCTCTTCTCACCAAAATGTCCTGAAAAACCACCTGCATGTGCTTCCCTCACCAATAATTCCCTCACAGATCCAAATGGAATACATAGTTTTCCTGATTTATACAGAAAACCCTCTATCACGCAATATCCATCATACATCCTACCCCCAAGACACCTCTCCATGATAGTCTTGAATTCCTCATCACATACATATTGTTCTTTCAACAACTCAAAACCCAACAATTTTGATTGAAGAGAAGTGATAAGTACATACCGTTGTGATAAAGCGTTAGCAACAATATTCTGATTACCCTTTTTATACTTTATCACATAAGCAAAACCCTCTAGAAAATTTACCCACTTAGCTTAGCGCTTAGGCAAATGATGTTGTCCCCTGAAATGTTGCAAAGATTCATGATCTGTATAAATAATAAACTCTTTCGGGAGGAGATAATGATGCCATGTCATGAGAGCCCTTACTAAGGAATAAAATTCCTTATCATATATAGAATAGTTTAAAGTTGCACCACTCAACTTCTCACTAAAGTATGCTATAGGTCTCTTTTCCTGCATTAATATAGCACCAATTCCAATCCTAGAAGCATCACATTCCAATTCAAAAACTTTGTCAAAATCAGCTAAAACCAATAATGGAGCACAAGTGAGTTTTTCTTTTATCTCTTCAAAACTCCTCTAGGCCTTTTCACTCTAAACAAAAGGGACACTCTTTTTAGTCAGTTCTGTGAGAGGACTGACAATACTATTGAAATTTTGGACAAAGCGTCTATAAAAGGATGCAAGCCCATGGAAACTTTTTACCTCAGTAATTAAAGTGGGTATTGGCCATTCTTTGATTGCCCTCACTTTCTCCTCATCCATCCTAACACCTGAACCTGATACAACAAAACCCAAAAATGTTACCTCAATTTGGCAAAAGGAACACTTCTGGATATTTGCAAATAGCTGTTGTGTCCTCAATACTGAAAATACTACCCAAAGATGCTCTACATGTTGTTCTAGGTTTTTACTATAGATTAGAATATCATCAAAATAAACAACAACAAATTTTCCTAGAAATTCTTTCAGCACATGATTCATCAACCTCATAAAAGTACTGGGAGCATTACTTAAACCAAAGGGCATAACAAAAAATTTATACAGTTCATGACATGTTTTAAAAGCGGTCTTCCATTCATCCCCTTCCCTCATCCAAATCTGGTGATATCCGCTTTTAAGATCCACTTTGGAGAAAACCTGTGAACCATGCAGCTCATCCAAAATATCATCAAGTCTAGGAATAGGATACTTGTATTTGATGGTGATTTTGTTGATAGCTCTGCTATCAATACACATTCTCCAAGTTCCATCCTTCTTAGGAATAAGAAGGGTGGGAACAGCACATGGGCTGAGACTTTCTCTAACAAACCCCCGTTCAACTAATTCATCTACCTGGAGCTTCAATTCCTTAGCCTCCTTGGGATTCATGCGATATGCAGGTCAATTTGGTAACATTGAACTGAGCATAAGATCAATAGCATGCTCTATCCCTCTCAAAGGTGGTAATCTTGCTGGCAAATCATTAGGGAAAATGTCAGTATACTCATTTAATACCTAAGAAACTGCTGGAGGTAGAGATTGTGGTTCCCGTAACCTTAATACACATCTCAACTGAAGCAAGTATGTTGGAGCCTCTTCTGTGATTAACCTCTCCATCTCACCCTGTCCCATCAATAATACCTTCTTTTCCTCAGAATCATCATACTGCATCAAAGCCTTTTTAACTTCCGATGGTCTACTGATCTGTTGCTGGACATTTTGGACCTCTGAAGGTGACATAGGCTTCAAAATAACTCGTTTGCCCTCCTTTTGGAACACATATGTATTCCTAAAGCCATCATGTAAGACCCTCCTGTCATATAACCAAGGTCTGCCAAGCAAGATATGGGATGCACACATAGGCAAGACATTACATTCAATCTCATCACAATACTTGTCCCCTATATTGAAGGGTACCCTAGCTCTTTATGTCACATACAAACTTCCTTGATCACTAAGCCAATGCCATTTATATGGTTTAGGATGTGGAATAGTTGAAAGTCTTAGCTTCAATACTAACGAGGCAGCTACTACATTAGTATAACTACCACCATCAATTATAGGGACACACAAATTTCCTTATATCCTACAAGAAGCGTGGAATAAGTTTTCCCTTTATTCTTCATCCTTATTAGCAAATGTACTTAATGTTCGACGCAAAACATTAGCATATTGAAGCATTTCACTAGACATTGTTGAATTTAAATTCAATCACCACAACAAGAATATTTCCCACTCCTTTCAAAATCACGGCGCAACAATTTTTTCCCAAATTTCACAAGTCACTCCTTCACAAACAACTCCCACGGCAACAACACAAAAATTGCACTCCACTTCCACGACAATAATAACAAACGGCAACAACAACAAATACACTCTACTTCCACGGCAATAATAACAAGATGTACTCCACTTTCCACAAGTTCTAACCACAACTCACAAATAGGCAACAATTCAAATTTGAAATTCAACCACTTCACTAATTGCAATCCTTCTACAATTGGTAAGAAATGATTTTCAAATTCAAACAAACACTCATTAAATCCTCAACTTAATCGATGTGTTTGAATTCAAATAGATTCCCTACTATCCACACAATGCAAATCTGTAAAAATATACTCCTCCAATTCCCAATTGCACAAAGGATTCACAATAACACACTCTACAAGCTTCTTCAAACAACAAGCTAATCATGGTATGAATGGGCAAATTTCAAGTTCGAAAATTGTAAACTAATAACACAATTCTACTCTCCTGCCTTCCACGAAAATGATCAACCATAAGAAGCTACAACAAACCCTTCAATTCGACTTCAACAAGTAGCAAATTCAATTCTCAATCAAGATAATTTCACAACTCAATTCACAATACAATTTCGGTTCACAATTTGAAGAACCCTAATTGAGTGTGATGATCAAGAATTCAACCAACACTTAATCCCTTCTCTTAACTTGTGCTCTGAGACCAAAAGATGATGTGCTCAAAACCAAGTCCAAGCACAATCAAATGAATCAAAGAAAACAAATCACAACTCAAATACAAACCGGTCCAATTGGATGACAATTTACGTAAACTCCTTTGGAAATTTGATGAAAACCAAAGATCAAATGATGCAATTGCAATCCATATATGTAATCTTCACCATATAATAACAAGAATAATTGAATTCCACGTGAATCAAACCAAAATGGATTGATCAAAACCGTGACATCAACTTCCTCTTCAATTCCAATTCACGCCAACAATGAAATGATGTTGATTTCAAGTATTAAAGAATAATCAATCTTTAACAAAATAATTGTTCACAAATTGCAATCACAAATATGTCCAAGAAACTCCAAATCAACCCTGGATATGACCCACTGGAGATGAAATGAAAAACAACAAAGAAAGAAATTGATATGACTCACAATTTCCCCTTTTTGCACTCGCTACAATTCCAATTCTTGAGTTGAAATTGATAAGAGAATTAGAACTAAGATGAACCCTAATTCCCACATGTTAAGTGCTTGTGTCTAATCTGCAAAAATGGCCTCCTCAAACCCTACTATAAGTAAGTATTTATACTTGCTACTCCTAGGGTTAGAAAATGGTCAAAATTACAAGTTTGCCACTTTTAAGGTAGCTAGTCCTAAATAAAAATTACAATAAAATGAAAGTGTTCCAAAAGAAAAATTACAACATAAAATAGTCCATAAAAAGGAGAAATACATAAAAGAAATGAGCCTTCATGATACCGGTCTTCAAGATACTTTTGAATTAGGCTCCGTTAAGAACCTTAATTCACTCAGTAGTGTAGGTGATTTTGTATCCTATAGGATTGATAAGTGAACCTGCTAAAATGCACCCAAATTATAATGTAAAGATGTAGGAAGTATGTTAGTTTTCTCAAGATTAGGTTTCTCTAGCAAGACTCTTAAAGCTAGATTATGGAGACCCTTAGCTCAGGCCTTGGTGACAAGTCTTGTAGGAGTTTGATTCCTATCACTAAGTCTTAATGAGTTTATCCATCGCCCTGTAAAACCAAATAAGTGTACCTATTAGAAAACACAATACAAGAATAATATAAAAGAGGTTAATTTATAAATAATTCCAGGGTTGATTTGCTCAAAATGGGCCCTCATCACCAAGATTTGAAATCCTTTGGCTCTTACCCTAATGATAGGTCTTGACAAATTTTGATTTCTATCATTTAGGGTTTTTGGCCAAGAATGATCTTCCTTGACATCCTTTAAACATTCCATTGCAAAATCCATTTCATTCCAAATATCCCCCAAGCCATCAGCTTGGACATTACTCAAATCATTTCCTTCAACATCTATACCAACATAAACACCTCTTCTTCCCATTTACTTTCACACATAGACATACTCACCTTTTTTGCGCAATTCCCTCTTCCTCTTTGGTTTCGCCTTTCTATTCTTTCTTCTCTCCTTTGTTGACATCTCCACCTACAGGGTTTCCTATCCTTTCTACTAGTTTTCATCCTCACTCACACTTCCATCGCCATATATACACCAAGCATTCCCACACACCACGTACATACATTGACATACTCCTATCTATATACATACACACTTCGCACACCACACACGCACCTACACATACATACACACTATCATACCACACGCCTAATTACACGCACACATAATTGCAATTTGTTATCTTCTTTTCTCCTCAAGTCCACACACACACACACGCACCACTAGTGCATACATACACACATACCCACATACACCACACATCTTCCATACATATACATACATACTACATACTCCACATATCCCATACCTTCCATACACATACATGCACACCCTCTCACGTCACATGACATCCACACACACACACTCACAAACCGCACATACCACACACCATTCATACACATACTCCCATTTTTCGCACACACCACATATCATCCTTATACATACACACATATTGCATACACTACACACTATCACATACACACATCCTTGCACACACTGCCCACCATCACATTAACATACACACATCCTTGCGCACACTACACATCATCACATATACACATACACACACATCCTCATACATCCTGCACACCGCCAAACACACTTACACACACACCTTTGCTCCTTCTCCCCATGTTCGGAACCACAACCTTCGATTTTTCAGCAGCTATCAAAGTTTGAGCTTCCAAAATGGGTTGCCCCTCATCGGAATCATGTCATCCTCATAGGACATTTGATCGTCTTTGTAACCATAGCCTCTCACACTATCCCAGCATAACCGTTTAGCTTGTACTAAGGATTCCCTTCTCCACTTTCCCACCACAATAGCCTACTGCCACTGTTGGGTTACCGCCATCATTGTTGTCGTCTTCCCTCGCACACCACTATATCACGCAACTTCCCCTTCCTTCACACACACACACACACACACCTTCGTGCCCGCATCGACGTAAGGGACTAAGCTTAGCAATAGTCCTCACAGTCTCCTCTTAGACGTTGCTGTTGTCGTTACAATTATTGTGGTCATGGTTGTGGTTTCTGTCATCATTACCATCATTACGGTCGTCGTTGTTGCTGTTATTTTTATGGATGTTGCAGTTGTTGCTATTGCACTTGTGGATGTTGCTGCTGTTGGGATCATGGTCATTGTTGCTACCATGGTTGAGGTCGTCGTTGCCGTTGCCGTCGTGTTGTTTCTATTACCGTTATAGCCGTTGTAGTTGTGGTTGCTGATCCACGCAAAAAGAGATACAAAATGAGCGTGATATTTGATGAGATCAAATGTGAATGAATTATACTAAATGCGCAAAAAAAGAATTGTGTTGAAAAATGATGAATTGATGGTGGGAAATAGAATCCACCCTAATTCTACTAATCATATTGCCTTCATGTTATGATAACTCATAGCTATATGGATTTTCACAAGAAATTGACAAAACCTTAATCCTTTTTCAAGTTTTAAAGTATCATAACCCCAATTTGATTTAATAGCTCCCACTAATTTAAATCAATGGAGGATTCTAATTCACAATCATAAATTTCCCAATTATATGATTTCCTAATATCTTTAAAATAATTTCTCCTAATCCCTTAGTGAAAAATTTAATAAAAATATTGCATGAAACACTTAGGTCAATTTCTAATAAAATTCAATAATGTTGCTTCCGCATGAATTATTAAATCTTACTTAGGAATTCCTAATAAAACCTAAATTTCTCTTTCGAGTCATTTACATTCCTATGCATTGATTTCAATTACAAAATACAATTCATAGCGGGACTTCTTATATGAAAATTCCGTATATCTATATGTCCTATAACATGAATACAATGATCATTTTAGTTTGAATTATGGCTTCATCATGTTTCCCACAAGGATGATTTAGAACATTATGATATGAATTGCATAAAAACAATTGAAATAAATAGGTGCAATGGAATTCATATTGAATAACAAGAGTAAACTAATAAATGGCATAAAAGAAAATAAAGTAAATGAAACAAGTGCTATAATCTTCAAGAGTTGTAGAACTTCAATCTTCCGAAATGATTCCTAGAATTCTTCAATTGAAAGCAAACTTCAGCAAAATAACATTCTTTCTTCAAACTAAAATTTGGAATAACATGAAATGTAAAAGAATTAAAGAAATATAAAATCTTAAAGTTCCTAAGGGAATTCTAATGATTCAAAAGGAAAACAAAGGATGATAACAAGGATGCTAAAACAAATGATTCTAAAACAAAGGATGATCTCAAGGTTCACACAAGGGGCCTATTTATAGATCCAAAGAGGAGGAGGATAAGGTTGATCTGATGAGGAATTGAGTCAGCAAATTAATTAAGATACGATTTTAGAGAGATTTTCGCAATGGATATTCAATGACCAATGTAGGCCGGCTCAAGGCCGACGGCTTTGATGCCTTATGAGGCCGATTTAATGTAGGCCGGCCAAAGGCCGTCGGCCTTCAATGTAATCCTCCGCTCGCTTCTTCAATTTTGTGGAAAACTCTTCCAATTAACTTGTAATTTACTTTTGGGTCCTCAAAACCTGAATTTTCACAATAAACCCCATTAAATATCATTTCTTTATATTTTCTTATAATATTGAAATAAATTTAATATAAATCCAAAAGAAAATATAAGTATAATGTGATCTTATCAACATCCCTACACTTGAACTTTTGCTTGTCCTCAAGCAAAATAATTGAATTAAATAAGAGAGATCCGTCATTGAACTTCTGGTGCCCATTGTTCTGACCATACTGAAACTTGTAACTAGTATATCTAGTTGAAATTTAGTAGTTAATCTAAATACAACAGATTTTTAATCCCAGTGTTTAACAATCAAAACAAAAATACTTAGTCCATAAGGAAAAACATTCATTTAAACTTCATTGGTTATTAGCAAGTATAATCTCCCTCAATTTTACTTCTCTAAACAAGATAACAAAAAGTGAAAGCATGTGGTATCCATTTTTTTCCTAGAATTTCTCCCTTTTAAATTAGTCTTTATTTCACTTATTGTCCTATATTCACATTTTTTTATTTGCCTTAATTGAGAGTGGAGTGAGACTTCACTCTTCTGAGGGACCAAAGCTCGCCCATGTCAACCTGGCTTTCATTAAGGTACTAAATTTTTGCCTTTCCGCCCTTCTTGTTATTGTGAGTTCATTGAGTCGGCACATCTTGGGCTCATCGCCTAAGTGACCAGGTTTTAAAGGGACCCCTACGAACTCTTCCTCACACTAACATTTAAGATTGGATACTCTTAACTCACTTTCCTGAGTCATTGGAGTAAAGGCTCTTTTTTTTTTTTTTTTTTTTAAGGGATCACTAAGTAAAATATTTCCTTTACCTCTTTCACTAGGTGTTAAGGTATTCTCAAAGAAATTTCAAGATAAATTTATCCCAACCAATTTTTCCTTGAAGTAAACTTGCTTGTTTTTTCAACTTAAGGACTCAATCTCAAGTTCAAAGGCTAAACATAGGGTAACCTGTTCTCTAGAGATTTTACTATTAAATTTTAACTATATAAACTAGTCACAACAGTTGGCGAGTGGGGCACCAATCTAAGTCAATTTCAAGATTTCATTGATGATTAAACACTTAAGGACATAAATAAAGCATGGGAATTGTAAGCTCATGATGTGTGCAATCAATCATTATACTCCTACATTTATAATCCCTTCCCTACACTTAAATTGGACAATGTCCTCATTGTTCCTATAATAGCACAAAATTAAGGAAAAGAATGTCAATGCAAAAATTGAAACACTAGTACTTCCCTGGTGTAAAATTGTTCATCAGCAAGAAAATTCCTCCCAAAATGTTTGTCATCCTTGGAGTGTCTTGAATGCACTGGCGGCTCTTATCCAACCTTGAATTAGATTTATATATATATATATATATCAACGAAACTAAAACACTATTGTATATACTTATTGAGCATGGGCTGCCTCCCATGAAGCGCTTAGTTTATAGTCGCTAGCCCGACTTTTCCAGTTCAAGTTCTCGAATCTCCTAAATCCACAGTTGTGGCATTTCTATCAACATGTTCCCCTTCATAGTAATGTTTGAGAAGATAACTGTTTACCTTGAAAGTACAGTTGTCTTCTGCTTTCAACTCAACTGCACCATAAGGAAACACATTAACAATTTCAAATGGTCCAGACCATCGTGATTTTAACTTACTTGGGAACAGCTTCAAGCGGGAGTTGTATAGTAAGACCTTTTGACCAGGGAAAAATTTTCGCTTCACGATGTTCTTATCATGCCATCGCTTTGTTCATTCTTTGTAAATTTTGGCATTTTCATATGCTTCTTCTCTCAATTCAGCCATCTGATTTAGTTGAAGCAATCTTTTTTCACCTGCAGCTTTCTCATCAAAGTTAAGGTATTTAATAGCCTAGTATGCCTTGTGCTCGAGCTCTACTGGTAAGTGACACGATTTACCAAAAACAATCTTGTATGGGGACATTCCTATAGGGTTTAAACACTGTTCTATAAGCCTATAATGCATCATCGAATTTTAAAGACCAATCTTTCCTGGATGTATTGACAGTCTTTTCTAGAATTTGTTTAATTTCCCTATTGGATACCTCAACCTGTCCACACGTTTGTGGATGATAAGGGGTGGCAATTTTGTGAGTAACTCCATATTTTAATAATAATTTCTCAAATTGCCTATTACAAAAATGTGTTCCCCCATCACTTATTATAGCTCTAGGTACCCCAAATCTCGAAAATATATTCTTTTTCAAAAATTTAATGACAACCCTGTTGTCATTAGTTTGTAGAGCAACTGCCTCTACCCATTTCGAAACATAATCAACAGCTAAAAGAATATATTTGTTTGAAAAAGATGAGGGAAAAGGACCCATAAAGTCGATTCCCCAAACGTCAAAAAGCTCAATTACAAGTATATTATTTTGTGGTAATTCGTGTCTTCTAGAAATGTTGCCAGTCCTTTGACATTGAGCACAAGACATGATGTAGTTCCTGCAATCACTGAACAACCTGGGCCAATAAAATCCACATGATAAAATTTTAGCTGCCGTTTTTTCTACACCAAAGTGACCTCCTGCCTCTCTAGAATGACAATGCTGTATAATGCTAAGCTGTTCACTTTCAGGTACGCATCTTCTAATTATTTGGTTAGCACAATTTTTAAAGAGATATGGTTCATCCCAAAAATAAAACTTCACATCATGTAAAAATTTCTTTTTCTGTTGGTAAGATAAACCATATGGAGTGATTTTGCTAACTAAATAATTAACGATATCAGCATACCAAGGTAATCCTTGGACTTCTACTACATGCAATTGTTCATCAGGGAACTTTTCATTAATAGGTGAATAAAAACAAATAGATTCCAGACAGGATAAATGATTAGCCACCACATTTTCAGTTCCCTTCTTATCTTTAATTTCCAGGTTAAATTCTTACAGTAGTAGAATCCATCGAATTAACCTAGGTTTAGCATCAGCTTTAGCAAATAAATACTTAAGGGCAGCATGGTCAGTATATACTATGATTTTAGAACCTATTAGATAAGGCCGGAATTTATCACATGCAAATATGACTGCTAAAAGTTCTTTTTCAGTTGTGGCATAATTCCTTTGGGCCTCATTTAAGGTTCTACTCGCATAGTATATTACATGAAATGACTTATCTTTCCTTTGCCTAAGTACCGCTCCTACAGCATAGTCACTGGCATCACACATCAACTCGAAGGGAAGCTCCCAATCAGGTGCAACAATCACTGGTGCAGTAGTGAGCTTCTCCTTCAATAGATTAAATGCCTGCAAACAATTATCATAAAAAACAAAGGCAGAATTCTTTTTCTAATAAATTACAAAGAGGTCTTGAGATTTTAGAGAAGTCCCTGATAAATCTCCTGTAGAAGCCAGCATGTCCCAACAAGCTTCTGATTCCTTTCACTGTAGTAGGTGGTGGTAGCTTCTCTATCACCTCTATTTTTGCCCTGTCAACCTCAATTCCCTACTTAGATACTTTGTGCCCTAAGACTATTCCCTCTCTTACCATGAAATGGCATTTTTCCCAGTTAAGAAGCAGATTAGTTTCCTTGCATCTCTTAAGCACACATCCTAAATTTGTCAGACATGTTTCGAATGACTTCCCAAAAACAGAAAAATCATCCATGAATATTTCAATAAAATTTTTTATCATGTCATAAAATATGGACATCATGCATCTTCGAAATGTAGCGGGTGCATTACAAAGACCAAAGGGCATTCTCCTAAAAGCAAATTTGCCATAGGGATAAGTAAAGGTGGTTTTCTCCTGGTCTTCGGGTGCTATATGGATTTGATTGTAACCAGAATAACCATCTAAAAAGCAGTAATAATCATGCCCTGCAAGTTTTTCTAACATCTGATCTATAAAAGGGAGGGGGAAATGATCTTTGCGGGTAACATCATTCAGTTTTCTATAGTCTATACAGACTCTCCAACCAGTTACAGTGCGAGTAGGAATTAATTCATTAGCCTCATTTTGTACTACAGTCATACCACCTTTTTTTGGTACAACTTGGATAGGACTAACCCATTTACTATCAGAAATTGGAAAAATAATGCCTGCATTTAACAATTTAAGCACTTCTTTTTTTACAACTTCCTTAAGAGTTGGGTTAAGTCTTCTTTGTGGTTGTACTATAGGTTTACACTCAGCTTCAAGAAATATCCTATGAGTACAAATTGAAGGGCTAATTCCCTTAATATCAGCAATGGTCCACCCGATAGCTTCCTTATGTTCTCTAGAACATCCAAAAGTTGTTGCTCTTGATCACCTGTCAAAGAAGAAGAAACAATTATTGGCAAAGTAGCATTCGTTCCAAGATATGCATATTTCAAATGACTAGGTAATGGTTTAAGCTCAAGCACCGGGGGTTGTGTCAATGACGGAATTGGTTTCTTTTCAGTGGTCCACAGCTCCTCATAGTGTCGAGTCTTGAATTCATAAACTTGTTCAGCACGTTCTTCTTGGGGTTCATCCTCATCATCACTCCAATCATCTAAATCCCTAAGAACCGACTCCATCATGTCCACACCTGCATTCTCTTTCATGAACTCACAGGAAAGCTCATCAACAATATCAATAGTGTAACAGGATTTACAGTCATCAAATTTCTTTGCAACCTCATACACATTAAATGTGACTTGTTCATCCATAATTCTCAAAGTAAGCTTACCTTATTCCACATCAATTAATGCCTTACCTATTGCCAGGAATGGTCTTCCTAAGATCATGGGTACCTCTCTATCTTCTTCCATTTCCAGGACTATAAAATCAACTGGAAAGATGAATTTGTCCACTTTTACTAGGACATTCTCCACTATACCCTTTGGGTACTTGACACTTCTATCCGCAAGTTGTAAGGTGACCTGCGTCTCCTTACATTCTCCAAGTCCTAGTTTTCTGAAAATGGACAGAGGCATTAAATTTATACTTGCACCAGAATCTATAAGTACTTTATCAAAATGAAAATTACCAATAGTGTAAGGAATAGTAAAACTTCCCTGATCTCTTTGTTTTCTTGGAAAATTGGATAAATTCTTCTGTAAGATCATAGAACACTCCCCTGTAAGCATTACAGATTCATTCCCATCTATCTTTCTCTTCTTGGTGAGCAAATCCTTCATGAATCTAGCATATGAAGGCATTTGCTGAAGTGCCTCTACAAAAGGAATGTTAATTTGCAACTTTTTAAAGACTTCTAAAAATTTAGCAAATTGTGAATCCAATTGTTGTTGCTTCAGCCTTCCTGGGAAAGGAATAGGAGGAACATATGCTTCCACTTTTGCTGAATTTTGTTTTGGTTCCTCTTCCTTTTGTTTCCCTTTATCTTTCTCTAGGTTAACCTCCTCTTCCTCAAGTTTCTTATCAACTAATTCCTTACCACTCCTTAGCATAATATCATTTACACCCTTAAGATTCTGCTCAGTATTGCTAGGTAAAGACCCAGATGGTCTATTACTTAACTATTGAGACATTTGACTAATCTGATTTTCGAGATTCCTAATGGTGGCTTGTTGATTTTGCAACATGTGTCAGTCTTTTGCATATAACTTATCATGAGTTCTTCCATTTTAGACTGACCTTGCTGAGAAGAGGTATTATGATTAAGATATTGTTGATGGGGAATAATATGGTTAGGACCTTGCTTTTGAAATCCAGGAGGTTTAAGTGCGTTGTTATCATTTCGCCATGAGAAATTTGGATGGTTACGCTACCCTGGATTGTAGGTGTTTGAATAAGGTCCTTGATTACCTCTTTGGAAATTGTTGACAAAATTTACTTGCTCTCTATGGGATGAGGAGGAAAAGTTTCCAGATGGACACTCAAGAGTTGAGTGTGGTCCTGAGCATAACTCACAACAAGAAATTTGATTAACATTAAAAGAAGGTGCAAAGGTGAGTTTACTTACCTAGGCGGTAAGAGCAGAAATCTGAGCTGTTAAGGTGTCCATATCATTGACAGATGCCACTCTAAACTTACCTCTTTCATGTTGCCAATTATGTGCACTAGAGGCCATTTCATCTATCAAAGCACTAGCCTCATCATATGTCTTACTCATTAGTGCACCACTAGAAGTAGCATCTACCAGAGATCTCAATGTGTCATCTAAACTGAGATAGAATATCTCAATAAGGAGATTATCTGGTAATCCATGATGGGGGCATTTTCTAATTGCCTCCTTGAATCTTTCCCATGCTTCATAAAGTGATTCACCACTAAACTTAGTGAAGTTTGTGATGTCATTTCTTAACCTAGCAGTTCTAGCTAGTGGAAAAAATCTCCTTAAAAATTTAGATGAGAAATCAACCCAAGTGGTTACAGAGTCTTGTGGCAGTGAATTGTACCAAGCCCTAGCTTTTTCTCTAAGTGAAAACGGAAAAAGTTGTAGCCTAATTACATCATCAGATACATTATTCATTTTCACTGTATTACAATATTGAAGAAATACTGCAATATGCTCATCAGGACTCTCATTTGGATATCCTCCAAATTGATTTGATTGAACCATTTGAACGATGCTGGTTTTAACTCAAAATTGTTAGCTTGAATTGTCGGTCTTTTGATTGCAAAACCTGAAACAACAGGTACCGTGTATTCCCGAAGTGCTCTACTAACACCCTGAATCCGATTGTTGTTCTCATCCGCCATGTTCTCTTCTTTCGTTCTTCTCTGCTCTCTTCTAAGTTGTCGCAAGGTGCGTTCTATCTCAAGATTAATTGGTAGAAGTTTAGCACTTCTACTCTTGCGCATAAAAAGAAATTCAAAGAGAACAGAAAACGATCACACAATGATAAGAAAAATTAAATAACAAAACAATTGCGCTTAAATTAACAATAGAATCCGAAGATGGTTTTAATATTAATCAATCCCTGGCAGTGGCGCCAAAAACTTGATCCACGCAAAAAGAGATACAAAATGAGCGTGAATAAATACTGGCAAGTGTACCGGATTGGATCAAGTAATATAGTGAGAGAAGAGTGTCGAACCACGAAGATTGATTAAGTAATAGACCTATATCAATTTCTACTATTATTCAGGCAATGATATTTGATGAGATCAAATGTGAATGAATTATACTAAATGCGCAAAAAAAGAATTGTGTTGAAAAATGATGAATTGATGGTGGGAAATATAATCCACCCTAATTCTACTAATCATATTGCCTTTATGTTATGATAACTCATAGCTATATGGATTTTCACAAGAAATTGACAAAACCTTAATCCTTTTTCAAGTTTTAAAGTATCATAACCCCAATTTGATTTAATAGCTCCCACTAATTTAAATCAATGGAGGATTCTAATTCACAATCATAAATTTCCCAATTATATGATTGCCTAATATCTTTAAAATAATTTCTCCTAATCCCTTAGTGAAAAATTTAATAAAATATTGCATGAAACACTTAGGTCAATTTCGAATAAAATTCAATAACGTTGCTTCCGCATGAATTATTAAATCTTACTTAGGAATTCCTAATAAAACCTAAATTTCTCTTTCGAGTCATTTACATTCCTATGCATTGATTTCAATTACAAAATACAATTCATAGCAGGACTTCTTATATGAAAATTCCGTATATCTATATGTCCTATAACATGAATACAATGATAATTTTAGTTTGAATTATGGCTTCATCATGTTTCCCACAAGGATGATTTAGAACATTATGGTATGAATTGCATAAAAACAATTGAAATAAATAGGTGCAATGGAATTCATATTGAATAACAAGAATAAACTAATAAATGGCATAAAAGAAAATAAAGTAAATGAAACAAGTGCTATAATCTTCAAGAGTTGTAGAACTTCAATCTTCCGAAATGATTCCTAGAATTCTTCAATTGAAAGCAAACTTCAGCAAAATAACATTCTTTCTTCAAACTAAAATTTGGAATAACATGAAATGTAAAAGAATTAAAGAGAATATAAAATCCTAAAGTTCCTAAGGGAATTTTAATGATTCAAAAGGAAAACAAAGGATGGTAACAAGGATGCTAAAATAAATGATTCTAAAACAAAGGATGATCTCAAGGTTCACACAAGGGGCCTATTTATAGATCCAAAGAGGAAGAGGATAAGGTTGATCTGATGAGGAATTGAGTCAGCAAATTAATTAAGATACGATTTTGGAGAGATTTTTGCAATGGATATCCGAGGACCAATGTAGGCCGGCTCAAGGCTGGCAGCTTTGATGCCTTATGAGGCCAGTTTAATGTAGGCTTGCTCAAGGCCGGTGGCCTTTGATAGTAGGCCGGCCTAAGGCCGGCAGCCTTCAATGCAATCCTCCGCTCGCTTCTTCAATTTTGTGGAAAACTCCTCCAATTAACTTGTAATTTACTTTTGGGTCCTCAAAACCTGAATTTTCACAATAAACCCCATTAAATATCATTTCTTTATATTTTCTTATAATATTGAAACAAATTTAATATAAATCCAAAAGAAAATATAAGTATAATGTGATCTTATCAATTGCCGTTGCGGTCATCATTTGGGTCATCGTTGTCTTCTCTATGTTGTTCACTATTACCTCCATCATTGGGGAAGGAGATGAGACAGACACAATTTGAAAGATGCTATCACTGTCATTGTTGTCGTTGCTATGTTGTTGCTACCACTGTTGTTGTTGTTGTCGTTGCTATGTCATCGCTGTCACCGCTGTTGTCATCGTTGCTATGTTATTATGGTTACCATTGTTGCTGTCACCATTGGAGGCACGTGATCATGCACACGATATCCTCACCTTCATGTGCGGCTCCTTCTTTTGACTCAACAGTGACGATCCGGACGGAGCTGAGGATGGGACGTGACGGACGGTAGGGTTTCGGACCTGTTGTTATTGTTGTCGGGTGAAGGTCGGGCAAACGCAACTTGTAGCTGCTAAAGGAGACGCAACTCATACGAGAAGAAGAAGAAGAAAAGAAAAGAAAAGAAAAGGGAGAGAGAAGGGATGGGAATGGGAGCTGAGGAGTGCTGTGCCTATTGCCTGTACCTGACGTAATGAAGAAAGCCTGATGCCGCCTGTTGCTGTCGCATTTGGATTTTTTTTTCATTACAGCTATGCATATATATATATTTATATCATATTATGTTATATTTTATATTATAATGTTCCTATTTTATTATTTCGCTCATGTACGAGAATATCTTTAAATTTTATATTTTTAGCAATTTATTACGAAAGTTTAAGTTTAAGTTAATCTAATTATTTTGGATATAAATATTTACTTTGAATTTTCATTTAAAATTCCTAGATCTATAATTTAAATTAATTTCATTATTTAACCTAATATTGTTTGAAATTTATGTTTCAGAGAATTTATTCTTTTCATTTAATTTACCCGAACTAAAGTTAGGACTTACAATTATTTTTATTTATCCGTTTATATACCTCTATTTGGATTTTTTTTCCAATTACTTTGCTTCATAAATTTATTCGGTAATGTATTTCGTAAAATTCAATTTGTTAAGTTCGTTATCTTCTTTTCATTGCTCAAGATTATTCCTTCTAATTGTTTTATTTTTAAAACCTATTATTATCGCAAAATATTAAAATAATATTTATGCATCACAATATTTGAATTTTGCGACATTTCTTGAATTTTTTAATGTTACAAATTGTTCCTCTCGCTCCCAAACTTAGAAGTATGTTTATTCTATTTTTTTCTTTAAATTTTCATATAATTTTTAAAAATTTTTTTAGGACTTTACAAGTGAAGTGAGGAAGTCATTATCTTATATAACACAATAAGCTACTAGGAAAAAAGGGTAAAAAAGCAATTAATGATAAGAATCTAAAAAAAATAGCAAGGAAAAGCAATAAAGAAAAGGATGGAAATAAGAAAGAATAAAAGGGATAAGTTTGTTACAATGCAAAAAATCATGAAAACCCAGTGTAATGCCTTATCGTGAAAAATTGAAAAAAAATAAGAAGGATAAATGATAACAATGAAACAATTGGAAGATAAACAAAAGAGGTAACGAAAAGAGTAAAAAATTTAAAACCTAGTTTGAGGGCCCACTTTCAAGGTATCTTTAAATTTTTGATTTTAAATATGTACTTGGGGATATATATATTAATTGCAAACTCTCTCAAAATCCAAAGAAAAAATAGCTAGATTTGATAATGAAAAAAAAATACCAAAGTCGAAAAAGAAGCAGTATATAAAGAAATTAATGAATAATGATGTGCTAAAACCATTTCCAAGAAAAAACAAATAAATCAAAAAACAACCCTCAACCCTTTTAAAAAAAACCGACTCAATGGCAGGAAAATTGCGTCCCCCTAAGGGAATTATGATGAAACCAATGATTCAAAGATTAATTAACTTCCATAATAGCAATTTCACTAACAACAATAAGACCAAGAAATTTTAAAAACCGTGAAATGGAAAAAAAAGAAAGGGGCTAAAAAACCCTTTTAACCACCCCCCCCCAACCGCCAATTCACCCCAATCCTAAAGCAAAAAAAAATTCAAAATGAAAAATCAATTTTAAAAGATATTATTTAAAAAAAAAAAACCCAAAAGATACTAAGAAAGACCAAATAAAACCAGTAGACCACTAGAGAAAAAATAACCCCTTACAAAAAAAAAGGAAAACCCGATAGCCCCAAAATTTCCCCTTTCGTCGCCTCGCCAAATTCCCCAATTCTTATTAATTGAAAGAGTTTTGAAAAAAGGAAAGAACCCAATTCCACAAAAAAACGGCCCCCCCCCCTCAAACTAAAAAAATTTGGCCTCGAAACCCTCCCTTTAAAACAAGTTTTTTATACTTGCTACCCAAAAGGGTTTAAAAAGTGGTCAAAATTACAAGTTCCAAAATTTTAAGGGGCTCCCCCTAATGAAAATTAAAGGGAAAAAAAAGTGTTTTTCCAAAACAAAATAAAAAAAAAATGTTAAAAAAAAAAAATTACAAGGTAAAAATAACATAAGTCTTAAAGACCAATCCCGGAATAGAAAAAAAACACAGGGTTTTATTGTCACTTGAAATTGTTCTGTGCCAACAAGGTTTGTAGGACATATTGGCCCCAGGAGGATTATTTTTTGCCCCTGAAGTTTATTCTCAAATGTTTTTAAAAAAAACCCCAAAGGTAAAATATGAAAAATTGGGGTTTATCACCAAATGGGTTCTGAAAATTTGACAGTGTTAAAATTTTTTTTCCCCTCATCCCCCCCCGGGCTTTTTAAAAATTTCCCCAAATCTAGAGGATCAGTTGGGGGAAAATAACCCCAATATCTCCTTGGGCCCCCGCTTTTTTTCCGGGTAAAAAGGTAGTGGATGGATTTCGACTTTCCCAAACCCTTAGACCCAGATGGGGCCCCCCCGGGAATAAACTATGCGTACCCCCATGCTAACCCTGTAGGTATTTTTAAACCCCTCATGAAAAACCCTCATCAAAAACCAAAAGGCCGACCCAATAGTAAAGGAAAACATCATAGGTCTCATCACACGGATCTCATCATGAAATTCTGCTCGACATTCATAAAACCTTTTTTCCCAAGGGTAACATGCATACCTTCTTTACCCCCGCCAATGCAAATGAAAAGGACTGGGGGTGGGGGATAGTAACATTGTAATTTGTCTATTAGCAAGCAGATAAACATTCGGCAACTACACTATCATGATGAGTAAAAAAGGTTACCCCTGATTCGCAAAGGGTGTGAAAATTTTCCCCCCCTGAATACACAAAATTTAGGGGAATAAAATAAGGGCCCCGAAAACATTTAAAGGGGTAGATATTTTCCTCCTTATGCTCCTCGAGGCACTGAAAATCTAATCATCAAAAATATTCCTCCCGCTTTGGTAAAATCTGTATTTTAAAACTTATGATCCCTCAATACCTCCCCATGCTTCCAAAATAGCAACACCCTCTTATTTAGACACTGTGCAAACCCAAGCCAAAAACCCACCCCTTTAAAGCATTTTATCGGAACGCTTTTCCCCCCAAAAATTTTCCCGGGAACAGTCTGCCCGTATTTGGGCCTTACCTTTTTTAAACCCCCTTCCCCTGGGTAAATTTTCTCTCAAAAATTTGGGGTAGAGTGTCCACTCCTTTTTTTCCCCCCCCCCACCCCCACCGCCTTTTTCCCCGTTTTCGATGGGGGTATGGGGCAAAAACATACGGCCTATGCTCGGGGCCCAAAAAGTTTTGCCCCTTTTTTGCCTCCGTGCCTAAGTTTGCAGTCGCATAAACAGTTCCGTTTGTAGTCTCGGAAAAAAACCCTTTTTTCCTCATAATTTTTTCATGTCCCCCGTCAAAACCCCCACCTTTTTCCACCCGATGCCACTGATAATCAGATTTTTCCACCAAGGGGAGCAAAACCCTAAAAACCCCCAACACACCAATCAGCCCCGGGGTATGTCATCGACCAAAATAACATTCAAAGAGACCTTCGCCTTGTCCTCCCTGTCAAAATTTTTTCATCTCTTTTTCCCTTGCCATCATAAGAGGCATCTTAGTTAAAATTTTCCAACCCCGGGTGGCCAAAATCCCATTTTTTTTAAAAGGTTTTTTCCCCAAAAACCCCCCTTTTTTTCCCTGTTGGAAAACCCCCCCACCCACCCTTAAAATTAAAATTTCCCATCCCCAACTCATCTAAAAGAGGTTTTTGGGAGCTACTAAAGGGGGTTTTCCCCGGCTTTTTTTACCACTGGGGTTTTGGGGGAATTTCATCAAAATTTAGTTGCCATGAGAACTATTATAAAACCTGGATTTGTTCCCAAAAATTCTCCTACCACGAAATTACGATCCGCCCCTTCCACCAACCGACTTTTGGGTTTCATCCCAAATTTCCCCCCCTTCACGCTTCCCCCGACATGTTGAGACCCCGGTACAAAACCCAAAAACAATTTGAAGTGGGAAAAACCCACCCACAACCATTCCCTTAACACCACAAATAAACCCCTAAAAAAGAAAACAAAACCCCCTTTTTTTCCCTTTTTACAAAAAATTTTTAAAACCACGTAAAATATTTTAAAACCCTTTAAAAAAAAAAAAGGTGCACTAAAATAACCAAACCCAAATTTTTTGCCATGTTGTAAAAAAAACAATAAAAAACAACAATAAATATGCTTTAACTTCCAGGGCAACAACAAAGTGGAATAAAACAAGACTTCTATTTTCCCACGGCAAAAAAGACAACAAAAGAAAATATGCCACTTTCCACAAATTTTTTGGGAATCCGTAAATCCACAATAGGCACAATTTTTAATTTTAAAATTTTCAAACCACTTCACAATTGCAAGCCTTTTTAAATTGGTAATAATGTTTAAAATTCAAAAACCTTATTAACCCCCATAATTTAAAAGGGAAAATGTGTTTGAATCAAATAGATTCCTTACTACTCAACTCAAGAAATCTAAAAATTCATTTTTCCTCCAATTCAAATTAAAAAAAGGAAATCACAACAACAAGCTACAAACCCCACCTTCTCCCAAAAACTACCCACCGGCAAAAAACCCAATTTTTTTTTTTAAAAGCCACACAATTTTTGAATTAACACATTTTATTCTTCCTTTTCCCCCCAAAATTATTAATCACAAGATAAACCAAAAAACCTTCCCAACCCAAACCCCAAAAAGCAGCAAAAAAAAATTTTTCCCAAACCCAAAGGAATTTGCAACACAAACACACAACAAAATTGCAGTTCACAATTTGATTAACCCAAAAATTAAAAAAATTTTTAAAAAAAATCAAAAAAACCCTAAATCCTTTTTCTCAACATGTCCATACCAAAAGATGATGTGACAAAACCCCTTTAAAACAAATAAAGACTAAAAAACAACCTCAATCTCTTACAAAACCGACCAATGGACTAGAAAATTCAGACCCTAATGGGGAATTTTTTAGAAACCCAAGATTCAAAGTTTAAATTAATTTTCCCTAAAGAGCAATTTCACTAATCAACAAAAAACAAATAATTAAACGTGAAAAAAGGGTGAAAAAGACAACTCAAAAACCATGAACTCACACCCTTCCCCAAACCCTTGCCAAATTACGCTAAACTAAGAGCAATTAATTCTCATAACAATCAAAATTAAAAAAAAACTTTTTGAAAAAAAAAAAACAAATTCAAGAAAATCCAAAACACCCAGAAAAAGACCCCTAGGAAGAAAGAATTCAACAAAGAAAGGGGGAACGATATGACTCCCAATTCCCCTTTGTTCACTCGGGCCCCAAATTTCCTTTTTTTGGGTTTTAAAATTGTAAGGTTTTGAACTAAGGAAAGAACCCTAATTCCACAGTGAAAGTGTTTTTCCCAAAAAGTAAAAATTTGGGGCCCTTTCAAACCCCTCTTAAGTAATTTTTTTAAAGCTACTTTTAGGGGGGTTAAAAAAAAAAAAGGAAAAATTCAAGTTTGCCACTTTTTTTAAAGGGGCTACCAAAAAAAAAATTCAAGGAAAAAAAAGTGTCCCCCAAAAAACCCAAAAAAAAACCAAAAAATTATAAAAAAATTTTAAGGACAAAATAAATAATCCCCTTAAGATCCAATGCCTCGGAATAGAAAACCCCAACGCAGGGGCTTTTATTTCACCTAAAAAATTTTTTGGCCAAAAACGTTGTAGGGGACATATTGGCATCCCTGGAGAATTATCATTTTTACCTGTAAATTATTCTCAAATATTTATTAGAAAATAAAGACAATAAGGTAAAATATGAGCAATTTGGATCATCACCAAATCGGGTTCTGAAAAGGTCGAAGTGTCAGAAATTTTCCCATCATATAAAAATAAAAAACAAAAATTTTATGTTCCCTAAAGTATTTTGATGTTTAAAAAAAATGTGCTAAATATGTTTAATGAGTTCATTTAGTGTACAAGATTAATTATATTTACATTTGAATAAGAGTCGGAAGATCAAAAGAAGAAAAGAAGAAAAGCAAGTTATTTTTAACTACTCAAAAGATAAGTCAGAACACGTTCATTATGAAGAATACAAAAATTCAGAAAAATTAGTTAGAAGGTGTTGCTGTTACGATTTATATGAAAAGAACAACTTTATATATAAATTTAAGTTGCATAATTATCATTTTTGAGACCCAACTCTACTTATTGAAATATATTTGGGTAATATACTCAATTCATTTCACTAAATGTAGGACAAATATCCATAGGGATCTAATTAATTAATTTTGGAATTAAGAGATTTAGTTAAGTCATGATAATTCATAATTGATTCCATATATTTGGTTATGCTACAAGAAGATCGATACTAAAAGGATTATATTAGATATTTTAGAGATCACATTGTAAACACACCCCATTTTTGCCCTAAGGATCATAATAATCAATAATAAGTAATTTCCAATTTTTCCCAATTTTTTCATATTTTTCTCTAATTTAGCAAAATAGGGAAAAATGTTCAAAAAAAAAAAAATAAATAGGAAAATACATCAATTTTGGAAAAATAATTTCAGAAATGGCAATAATAAGGGTTAAATGATTTTTACAAATTTTTGAAATTTCAAAAAATACAAAAAAATAAAAAAATCGCATTGCAAAAATGCAATTTGCGAAATAAATAAAATCGCGAAATGGGCTAAGCTTGCTGGGTCCGAACCATTGGTCAGGTGTGCGCGGACGGGTGCGAGGTCAGGGGTTCGAAACGACGGGGGAAGCAGAATCCGCGTTTTGAGAATTTTTTCTTTTACTTGGGACATGTGGCAGCATTTGATTGGCTGGACGCAAACGCACGCGCCGGACGCGTGATCGTCTTCAACCTCTGTCCGAGATCGCCAGTGAGGAGAAAAATCCGAAAATTTTGGCCGTTTGATTCAATTTTTTACACAAATCCAATAGATCTTCAATGGAAATACGATAAACATCATCCAATTGGAATCAAATCTCAACAAATCGATGGATTTACACGAATCGGAAGTTGGTTTTTTTTATATTGGCAAATCCGATTTACACTTCGATCAGTGGAAAACCGAGCTTATCCAGCTCGATTTTGAACGACTATAATAAGAGGATGAAGTGGAGAAGCAAAATCACGGATCAAAAGTGAGAAAAAAGAGAGAATCGAAGCTCCCCGGAGTTGTTCAAGACCGCGACCACCGATCAAGTGTTGGGCAGCCACCAGGAGGCATTTCTGAAGTAAACCACCACCACAGTTGAGTTCCTCACCCCCAAGAACCTTGGAATTGACTCCTCAATCGCTGCAAAAGGCCGTCGGAACGCCCGTTAAACAAAGTAATCCTAGCCGCTACATTCGTCGAACCCACCCGACCTGCTTTATCCGATCCAACCCAACCGACCCAACCCGTGCACCGACCCGGTCCAAGTAAGTCGGATTTTCCGATTTATTTTTATTTTATTTATTAGTTTATGTTATTTATTTCGTATTTTTTTTTGTTTATTTATATTTCAATAAATAGAAAAATGTTAGGAATTAGATTTTCTTTTTAGGATTAGGATTTTAGATAAAATAAAAAATAATAAAAATAATAACTATAATAATAAATAATAAAAATGTAGAAAATTTATAAAGAAAATAAATAAAAGCATTAGAAAAATAATAATAATAATTTAAGACTCTAAAATAGGATAGATGAAATATAGGAAAATTTTTCAATAAAAACAAAAAATATAAAAAATTATGAAAAATTAATAAAAACTAATAAAAAATTAAAAATTTTATAAAAAATTTTATAAAAAAATCATAAAAATTAATAAAAATCAATAAAAATTTATAATAGTAGAAATGAGTTGAAAATTAGAGAAAAATGAAATTTTATCACTTAGAAAAATCATTTTTTCTTCAAATAAATCCAAAAATTGGTATTTTTCCTTAAAATTATTATTTTCCAAAATCCAAATTATTAAGCCTAGCTTAGATTTTTTTAGAAAAATCCTAAAATGATAAAAACGTAAACCAAAAGTAATTTCCATAATTAAAATTCACAAACACTAAAATTTTTCAAGAAAAGCGAATTAGCGGCTTGTTTGATCATGAATAGCAGGTACGTAGGCACCCATTTGGGGCAACCCTAAAAAGGAATAAAAATCATTTTCCTAACATAATCTTCTTTAAAAACACAATAAAGACAAAACAAAAATAAAATAAAAGACATTTCGAAATAGAGTAAATTTTAGGAGATTAGGTGGTAACCGTAAGGTTTTAATAGGTTAGCCTCCGAACTTAGAACTCTGGTTTTTCCTTTTCCTCTCTTCACAAAAACGAGAAGAGGAAATTACGACGAATAGTGGTCCAAATTAGGGCTAATCCGCTCCATTAGTCTTAATTCCAATCTTTCCCAACAAAGTTGGGTGGCGACTCCAAAAACTAAACGAAATTCCTAATTCAAAATCGAGGATCTACATTAGATGAGCATAGGGTCTAGTATAGATCGGATTAGGAATGGGAAGTTCAAAAATTAGACTCGATAGGATGGCGACTCCACTGGGGATGAAATTCCAGTAGGCTAGCCACCTGAATCTCCTCAAATTGCTCCTATTTAAGAAATGTCTTTTGATTATTGTTCTGTTGCTAACTTTTCAGGAATTAGTTAAATTTTATGATTCGGTTCTTTTTTTTTTTTACTTTTGGGTTTGCATGCATACATTTGTGTGAATAGATACGATCGAACCGAACTGTCTTAAGACCCTAGACGGGGGGGCCATCGTGTAGGTTTCGGGCAAAGTGATGTAATCACCGTTCGGGACCGATTAGGTACCCTACCCAATGCTTCGATATGGCCTGAGATCCATTTCTCTCGAGAATGCGAGAGGCCATAGAGCTTGGGGACCAATTTAAAACCAACCCATTTGCATACATAACGTCATGGGTTGACAATTGACGATGATGTAATATTTTTTTTTTTTGTTCATGGAGTTCAGATCTATTTCCCTGTAATATTATCATAGTTCTGGTTGTAATTAGGAAATTTCTATTGTAATAGATGGCTAGTACTGCAGTTGACCGCCTCCTTCGTAAAGAGATCCGGGTGTACAAACCTTTGGACCCGAAATTGGTGTTGGACCACTGGTTCACCTTATACAATCTAGAGGAGCAGGCCTTCATCTAGCAGAAGATAGGGCCCATCCTCTCACTAATGAAGATGGAGATGAACTTTCCTTTGGTACAGGCCATGCTCCACTTATGGGAAGTAGAGCCCGCAAACTTTCTTCATCGGGCCACATGAGATCACCCCTACCCTGGAAGAGTACACCTAGCTGCTACAGGCTCCAGCACTAACCGACCAAGTCTATGTACCTGATCTTGAGGCCGGGCCAGTCGGTATTTTCAACAGGCCTCTGGGTATCCGCAAGACAGTAGTTAACAAGGCCTTAACAGACTGTTAATGGGTATTGCATACGGATGGATGAATTGGAAGCCTGGTTCATTGCCCGAGAAGACAATGGGGATAGGAAAGACATATTGTGTGGGGACCCCAAGACATATAGACAAAGAAGGGTGAATGCTTTCATCCTCACAGCTTTCGCCACCATACTATTTCCCACCAGAACTTTCTATGTCCACTACCGGGTTGCAGAGCTGGTGACCCAATTCCTGGAGGGAAGATCTTACATCTTGGCTCTATTGGCTGAACAGATCCAGAACTTAAACTTCGTCAAGAAGAAAGGCCATGGGATCCTCCGCTCAAGCATTAACCTATTGCTGATATGGTTCGTAAGCCACCTTAAGTGTTTCAGGCTGAACATGGTTTGGAAAACATTTGCTCAACAAGTGGATCTCGTGGATTCGTGCATAGAAAGGATAAAACTACCCGACGACATTACCAGCCATAGTTGGGTAGAAGTGCTTAGAAGCTTCAGTGCCGATGATATTTTGTGGACAGCCAGGTGGAGTTGCTGTGACAAAATTATCTTAACCTGCAGTAACTTTCCAGCCGTGCCTCTGATCGGAATCAGTGGATGTACCGGATATCACCCCAATTCAGTGGTCCGCCAGTTCGGTATTATTTGAAGACATAGTTTATCGGCCCTCACTGGAAGCAGTCACCTTCGAGTACCAAGATCCAAACTTATTGGTGGCTGAAAAGTTTGCTAAGCTCGCAGAGGTCAAGGCACTTTGGGAAGCCAGAATTGAAAGTCGAATGTAGACCTCGGTGAGCTAGATGGCGAAGTGGGAAAGCATCGAGCCACCAGGGAGTTCGTGATCCGCCAGCTGTATCAGATGGGGGAAAGAGCATACCGGGTCCTAGATGTCACTCAAATGAGGCCGGACAAGGTAAGTCCGGAGCTAGAAATCTACCTAGAGCAAGTCAAGGCCCAGATGGAGGTCTATTTTGAAGCTGCAGATTATAAGAAAGACATCTGGAAAGGATGATTCAAGGAATCCGATCAAAGGAACAAAGCCTTTGAAGCACAATTGGAGAAGACTAAAGCTAGAGTCGAAGAACTAGAAGCCGTCATCAACGGGAAGCCTGAGTCTCCACAACAAAAGACCAAGAGAGCTAGGAAATAGATTATCATTGTACTCTTTCATTTGTTTTCTTTTCAAGTATCGAACTCCAAAATTTTCCAATATTAATAAAAATAAAGTTTCATACACATGACACATGCATCACATTTGCATACATTATACTAAAAAAGAAAAAATGCGTGCTAGGTATCAAGATAGCTCCTAAACAACCGAACCCTCCCAGAAGCCCAATTTGCACACGATAGAAAACGGAGATGGCAAACAGTGGCAACAACCGCAACAACATAAGTGCTGATGCTGCCTCAGACTCCAAGATCATATCCCTAGAATAAACGGTCCAACAGTTGGCTACACAGGTCCACCTCCTGAATGAAAGCATCGGCCTCCTTCGCACCACCCAGCCAACCCAAGAAGAGCATTCAAGGGCCAGGAAAGGGAAGGTAGTGGAGGGACAACCTCCAGAGTATGAAGAAATCAATTCCCACCTCAACCCGGCCTTTGAGTATGAGCCAAGGATCAACCAGGGTCCAACCTTTGATGACTTGAAGAGAGAGATGGAAGAGAGACAGAAAGAAATGGAGAAAAGACTCTTCCAACAGCTCCATGACAAAATGAAAACAATTGAAGGTCCTGATGGTTTCGAGCAAGCCGGAATCACCAGTCTGCCAGTATATAGGGAAGAGGTGTACCTTGACAAGTTCAAGACCCGGAATTTGAAAAGTATGATGGGACTGGGTGCCCCAAAATGCATACAAGGCTATACGCCCGAAAGATGAGCAAGTATACTTAGTACGACCAACTTATGATTCAGACTTTCTAAGAAAGCCTCACGGGCCTTGCGTTGGTCTGGTACGTCTACCTGGACTTCAATCATGTCAACACCTGGGAAAGGCTAGCCCGGGCATTTTATGACCAGTACAAATTTAACATTGAGGTCGCCCCATCCGTGATTGACCTGGGGAGTCTACGAAAAAGATACACTGAGCCTTTTAAGGAGTATACTCAACGCTGGAGAGCTCAGGCCGCCAGGGTAGCAACCCCAATTTCTGAGAAGGAGTTGACATCCATATTTATCAACACCCTAGACAAGACCTACTTCTCACATCTGGTAGGACAGATGATAGAGCCATTTTATACTCAATCTTTATAGTATGAATTGTGTTAATTTATTATTGATTTTATAGAAATCATAAGGAAATAGTACTTAATTTTATTATGGTAATAAATCAGGCTTAATGGGGTCAAGAGTGCTAATTCAAGTGATTTAGAGAAGTCATCTACAATCTAGATCAAAGACAAGGATTTACACCATCGATGGAAAGTACATGTGCGTGTATTTGAAGTACACGGCCGTGTACTTAGTTTGGAATCAATAGAAACATACACGGTTGAAGTACATGGCTGTGTATCTGTCTTGAAGAACCAACAGAAGGAGGCACGGTTTGTGATCTAGCCGTGGTGGAAGCCGTGCCATACACTGAACAAGGATGAGGAAATGTGGATTATTGACCGGAAGGAGGCACGGTTTGTGATCTAGCCGTGGTGGAAGCCGTGCCATACACTGAACAAGGATGAGGAAATGTGGATTATTGACCAGAAGGAAGCATGGTTCGAAATCTGGCCGTGTTGGTGGGCGTGCCAGGCGTACGTTATTCACTTTTCGAGATTTACTTGAAAAAGGAAAGATATATTCGTATCTTGCTAGCTGAAGATCCTTTGCCATTCCCTTAACAGTATAAATAGAACCAGCCCTAGAGGAGAAAGGGAGATTTTTTGGAGAAGAAGGAAGAAGGAGAGGCAGAGCAAGGGAGACCGAAAACAAAGACTTTTCATGTTTTCACTTTTAATTTTCGTTTTGAGGATGAACATGTGTAGCTAAGTAGATTTTCTAGCCAAAGGATCATTGAAGTTTAATTCTTCATGAATTGTGAGATCTAATTGATTTATCTTTACTCTATTCTTTGTTTTTGATATTTATATATCTTTTGAATGTTTTGTTAATGTTATCTTAGTTAATTGGTATGAATTAGAGCTCTTCTACTCAATTAGCAAGTTAATATATTGTCAACTAGTACGTCAGATCCGTAATTGTTTGATAGTTCTAGTTTTTGTGACACAATGACATGTTTGATTATAAATTAGATAGTCAAATTCATGTTATGGAGATATATGATCTTGTTTAAATAGGTTATCTTATAATCTACTAGCATGAATTGGTAATCTCTCTAGTTTTTTTAATGCTATTGATAGATTAAATCTTAAGAGCTTGTTTAGGGTTGTTTAATCAATAAGAGAAGTAATCAAAGAGCTTGTTTTGATTATCAAGAAAGTAAGGAGAGATAGGTTATTAGAGCTTGTTAATAACCATAACCAATTTTTCTTAGATAAAGAATAGAAAATATTTGCATCAATGATCAATTCCATGAATTAAACTATAGTGATTCCTTTGGTTAGGCTTTTATCATTATTCAATTTTTATTATCTGATTTCAGTATTATTTTAATTCACAAACAACAACACCCCCCCCCCCCCCCCCCCCCCCCCCCCCCATTCTTCTTTTCTTCTCTATTCTCTTTTAATAGAAAAATATTTAACCAATCCCTATGGATACGACCCTACTCACTACTATACATAAATCATATAATTGTCTAGGAGTAGGTTTTTATTTTTGTTGGATTCGACACCCATCAAAATTTGGCGCCGTTGCTGGGGATTGGAGTCAAATTTATTTCTATTCTTGCATGACTCGTTCTTCTCATACAAGTGAACTCACTTATAATCCAGAGATTGAGAAGACTATTAAGAGACTGCGAAGAGAAGCTAGGCTGCGTCAAAAAGAAACCGTATCATCTTCATCCCCTGGACTGAACTTGGCATCGGATTTGTCTGATTCATCCATTGATTCTGAAAAAGAAGAAGATATGGCAAATCCTGAAAGAACATTAAGAGAATAGGCTGCACCAGATGTGAATCAACAACCACTTTGTATTCAATATCTTGAATTGGCTGTTGAGTTTGAGTTGAAATCTGGTTTGATACATCTGCTACCCACCTTTCATGGTCTTGAGAATGAAGATCCTCACAAACATTTGAAAGAGTTTCATATAGTGTGTTCTAGCATGAGGCCGCAAGGAATATCCGATGATCAAATCAAGTTACGTGCTTTTCCATTTTCTTTAAGTACTAGAGCTAAAGATTGGTTGTTTTATTTGCCTCCAGGTTCTATAACTACTTGGACAGATATGGTGAGGCTCTTCCTGGACAAATTTTTCCCTGCGTCTAGAGCCGCTGGCATAAGAAGAGAGATTTTTGGTATCAAACAGAGGGATACCGAGACTCTTCATGAGTATTAGGAGAGGTTCAAGCAACTTTGTACAAGTTGTCCACAACATGGGATATCTGAACAACTTCTCATTCAATACTTCTATGAAGGCCTGCTTTCGATGGAGAGGAAAATGATGGATGCTGCTAGTGGAGGCGCCACAGTGAATAAAACCCCTGGTCAAGCTAGGGAATTGATCTCCATTATGGCTGCTAATTCGCAACAATTTGGGTATAGGCATGATTCATCTTCAAGGAAGGTAAATGAGGTAAGTGTTTCTAACCTTGAACATCAAATTTCTAACCTAACCTCCCTTGTACAGCAGATAGCTCTTGGAAATACACAGCAGGTGAAGACTTTTGGAATTTATGCTGCTCTTAATCATCCTACCGACATGTGTCCCACATTGCAAGATGACAATCATGAGCATGCTAATGCTGTAGGAGGATTCCCAGGACAGCCACAAAGGAAATATGATCCATACTCGAATACTTATAATCCTGAATGGAGGGATCATCCTAACTTTAGATATGGCAATAAACCACAAAATTTTCAATAATTCCAACCTAAGCCATCAAACCAAGTCCCACAAGCTCCTTCCACTTTAGGTATGTCTCTTAAGGAAATTGTTAAATCGCTTGCTGTTAATATAAAACAATTTCAAGATGAGACAAAGCAGAGCATTCAAAACTTAGAGAACCACGTAAGCCAACTTGTTTCTTCTATAAACAGGTTAGAAACTCAAGGTAAGTTACCTTCTCAAACTATCACAAATCTAAAGCAAAGCGCTAATGCAATTACCTTGAGAAGTGGAACGGAATTACAGGGATCAAATGAGAAAGGACACCGAACTAATCTTGAGGAAGAGACTGAGAGAGAGATTTCAACTCAGAGCCAGCAGAACAACCAGACCAGAGGATCCTTCGTTGAACCACCAAAGGTCATGGTGACAACACCCCCTTTCCCTTCTAGATTAGCAAAATCCAAGAATGAAGCTGAAGAAAAAGAGATTCTTGAAACTTTTCGCAAAGTTGAGGTAAATATTCCTTTGCTTGATGCAATTAAGCAAGTACCTCGTTATGCTAAATTTCTTAAAGAATTGTGCACTAACAAAAGAAAGCTGAAAGGTAATGAAAAGATTAGTGTGGGTGAGAATGTTTCAGCTATTCTTCAGAAGAAGCTTCCTCCTAAATGTAAGGATCCAGGTATGTTTACTATTCCTTGCAAAATAGGTAATCTTGGAATCGCTAAAGCTATGTGTGATTTAGGAGCTTCAATCAATTTCATGCCTTTGTCTGTTTATCAAGGTTTGAATGTTGGTCCCTTGAAGGAAACGGGTGTTATTGTTCAACTTGCTGATAGGTCCAATGTTTATCCTGAGGGAGTTCTGGAAGATGTTTTAGTACAAGTTAATGGGTTGGTTTTCCCTGCAGATTTTTATGTGCTTAACATGGAGAATGATGATTCTCATAATTCATCAATGATATTATTAGGAAGACCATTTCTTAAGACATCCAGAACGAAAATTGATGTACATGACGGTAACCTCACTATGGAGTTTGATGGTGATGTGATTAAATTTAACATTTATGATGCCATGAAATACCCTAGTGATATCTCTCCTATTTTTGTTGTGGATGTTATTGATCCATTAACACAGGCTACATTTGACTTGATAGACGATGATGAGTTGAAAATTGTACTTAATAGGAGTCTTACTATTAATGCATTGAAAACTCTTAAGGAGAAGCTTATGATATCCTCTGATTTGCAGGACATGATTTGGGAGCTGGAATCTTTAAAACCTATTAGGTATGGTGTGTCCTACATTAATTTACCCCCTTCTAACACAAGACTTCTTCCCTCTATTGTGCAGGCACCAAAGCTGGAATTAAAACCCTTACCCGAACATCTAAAGTACATTTTCTTGGGAGAAAATGAGAATCTTGCTGTGATAGTCTCCAACAAACTAAGTACTTTAGAAGAAGAAAAATTGATTCGGATGTTGAGAGAGTATAAAGAAGCCATTGGATGGTCCATAGTTGATATCAAAGGACTAAGCCCCTCTACATGCATGCACAAGATATTAATGGAAGATAATTGCAAACCTTCAAGGGAAGTGCAGCGTCGTTTGAACCCACCTATGATGGATGTAGTTAAGAAAGAAATCTTAAAACTGCTTGATGCAAGTATGATCTATCCAATTTTCGATAGCAAATGGGTAAGTCCAATTGAAGTTGTTCCAAAGAAAATGGGCTTAACTGTGATTGAAAACTCTGATGGTGAGTTAATTCCTACTCGTGTTCAGAATGGATGGAGGGTTTGTGTTGATTATAGGAAGTTAAATGCGTCAACTAGATAAGATCACTTCCCTCTTCCTTTTCTTGATCAGATGCTTGAACGTTTGGCTGGCCATTCTCACTATTGTTGTCTTGATGGTTATTTAGGTTTTCATCAAATTCCAGTGGCACCGGAAGATCAAGAGAAGACTACTTTCACATGTCCATTCGGTACTTTTGCGTATCGAAGGATGCCTTTTGGGCTCTGCAATGCCCCAGCCACATTCCAAAGGTGTATGGTTAGTATATTTTCAGATTATGTGGAGAATATCATAGAGGTTTTCATGGATGACTTCACTGTCTATGGTAACTCTTTTGATTCATGTTTGACTAACCTTACAAAAGTGCTTCAAAGATGTATAGATAAGAGTCTTGTGTTGAACTATGAAAAATGTCACTTTATGGTTGAACATAGTCTAATTCTAGGTCATATTGTATCTTCTTAGGGACTTGAAGTCGATAAAGCTAAAGTAGAATTGATTAAATCTCTTCCTTACCCTATAAGTGTACGGGAAATTCGCTCTTTTCTTGGGAGTGCAGGATTCTATCGACGCTTCATCAAGGATTTTTCCAAGATTACTCAACCCCTATGTAGATTTCTGCAAAAAGAAGTGACATTTGAGTTCGATGAAGCCTGCAAGCATGCTTTTGACACATTGAGAGATAAGTTAACTTCTGCTCCAATCATCCAACCACCTGACTAGAACCTTCCCTTTGAAATTATGTGCGATGCAAGTAATTACGCAGTTGGAGTTGTTCTTGGCCAAAGAGTTGGAAGAGCTTCTCATGTCAATTTTACGCTTCTAGAACATTGGATAGTGCTCAATGCAACTATTCCACAACGAAAAAAGAACTCTTGGCTGTTGTTTTTGCATTAGAAAAATTCAGATCATATTTACTTGGTACTAAGGTAATTGTTTACTCTGATCATGCAGCTCTCAAATACCTGCTCGCAAAGAAGGAGGCGAAACCAAGACTTCTTCGATGGATACTCTTACTACAAGAGTTTGATCTGGAAATACGCGATAGAAAAGGCTCTGAAAACTTAGTTGCCGACCACCTCAGTAGAATACTTATTAGTCACGGGTCAATACCAATACAAGATGATTTTCCAGATGAGCATCTCTTTTCTATTCAAAAGACAATTCCGTGGTTCGGGACACCAAAGGCTCTTATCAGTGATCGTGGCACACACTTTTGTAATAGAGTAGTGGAAACTCTACTTAAAAAGTACAAGGTCACTCATCGCACTTCCATCGCATACCACCCTCAAACCAATGGATTGGCAGAAGTCTCAAATCGAGAAATCAAGTCTATTCTGGAAAAAACTGTCAATCCAAGTAGGAAGGATTGGAGCACAAGACTTGAAGATGCATTATGGGCCTACCGGACAGCTTACAAGACCCCTATAGGTATGTCTCCTTACCATTTGATATTTGGCAAACCATGTCACCTCCCTGTGGAGTTGGAACATAAGGCGTACTGGGCTGTAAAACAATGTAACATGCAAATGAATGAGGTTGGTGAGCACAGAAAACTTCAATTACAAGAACTTGAGGAAATTCGAAGAGAAGCTTATGAGAGTACTAAAATCTACAAGGAAAAAACAAAGGATTTTCATGATCAAATGATTTCCCGAAAGAATTTTTCTGTAGGTCAAAAAGTATTACTTTATCATTCTCGATTGAAGTTGTTTTCTGGAAAACTACGATCACGTTGGGTTGGTCCTTTTGTTATCACTAACATATTTTCACATGGTGCAGTTAAGATCGCAAGTCTTGAAACTGGTAAGAACTTCAAAGTCAATGGTCATCGCTTGAAACCTTTTTATGAAGGATTTCAAGTATGTAATATTGAAGAAACCAGTTTAACTTATCCCGAGTATTGTGATTAATTACAGGAACGTCTAGCCAAAGACATTAAAGAAAGACGCTTCATGGGAGGCAACCCATGTCAAAAAAAAAAAATTTTCAATTTATTTTATCTTAGTTTTATTTTGATTTTTTTTTTCTCTTTTGATTAGCTGCAGAAAGGGTACATATCATCAGATGACACTCTCTAGTGCTTAAGGGGAGAACTCCAATCACTTTACACTTTATACCAGGGAAGTACCAGTAGTCCTTTTCTCTTATTCTCTAATGTTCCTTATGTTTGTAATTTCTCTTTAATTGTGATGAATTAGGAACAGTGCGGACACTGTTCAAACTAAGTGTGGGGGAGAGGATAATAAATATAGAGGATAGAGAATTGACTCATACTTTGAATGTTTGTCCTTAAGCAATTTTAAGCCAAATTTTTCAAAAATTGACTCATACTTTGAATGTTTGTCCTTAAGCAATTTTAAGCCAAAATTTTCAAAAATTTTCATGAAATCTAGAGATTGTACTAAATGTTGTAATAAACATCTACAAAATGTGAAATTGACTTGTTCAAGTGTTTTACTCACCTACTACTGTGATTAGAATACTTAGTTAAAATTAAGTAGTGAAATCTTTAAGAAACAAATATACCTTGTATTCAGCTTTAGAATTGGAAGTTTAAGAGTAAGTCTAGTTCTGCAGTGAAAAATAAACAAGTTTACTTCTAGGATATATTAGTTATTGTATACTCTTTGAAGTTGTTTTTGAAACAATGATAACACTTAGTGAAAGATGTTGAAGAAACTTTTTCCTTAGTAACCCTTTAAACCGGATAACTATTATTACTCTAGCAATAATTGAAAAAAAAAAAAAGGTGTGAAAAAAGAATCAAGCATAGCCATTACTCCAATGATTCAAATAATTGAGTTAAGAGTATTCGAACTTGAATGTTAGAGTGAGGAAGAGTCCGTAGGGGTATCTTAAAACCCGGTCACTTGAGTGAAGAGCTCGGGATGTTGCTAACTTAATGAACTCACTATAACGATAAGGGCAAAAAAGGCGAAAGTTCATGAAAAGAAGTGGGCAAAAACTTGTCAAAATAGATGTTTGATTAAATCAAATGAATATGAATGTAAAAATCAATGAATGAAGTAAGACTTATAATAAAAAGGGAGAAAATCTAGGGAAAGAGTAGATACCATATGCTTTTACTTTGTGTTGCAAAGATTATATACTTGCTAATATTCAATGAAGTTTAATTGGGTGTTTTTCCTTATTGGATTAAGTATTTACTTTTGGAATAAAAGTTCTTTTGCTAAACATGAGGATTAAAGTTTGTTTTGTTTAGATTAACTATTAAATTTTGTCTATGGTAATTTAATCACAGGAAACCAATTTGGTTGGAGCAGTAGACATTAAAATTACAAGTCATGAATTATAAAAGAATAGATGCTTGAAATGATGAAAAGAAATTTCGTATAATCTATGACGGATTTCTCAATTGATTTGATTCAATTGCTTGAGGACAAGCAAGAGTTTAAGTGTAGGGGAATTTGATAGAGCCATTTTATACTCAATCTTTATAATATGAATTGTGTTAATTTATTATTGATTTTATAGAAATCATAAGGAAATAGTACTTAATTTTATTATGGTAATAAATAAGGCTTAATGGAGTCAAGAGTGCTAATTCAAGTGATTTAGAGAAGTCATCTACAATCTGGATCAAAGACAAGGATTCACACCACCGGAGGAAAGTACATGGGCATGTATTTGAAGTACACGGCCGTGTACTTGGTTTGGAATCAATAGAAACATATACGGTTGAAGTACACGGCCGTGTATTTGTCTTGAAGAACCAACAGAAGGAGGCATGGTTTATGATCTAGCCGTGGTGGAAGCCGTGCCATACACTGAACAAGGATGAGGAAATGTGGATTATTGACCAGAAGAAGGCACGATTTGTGATCTAACCGTGGTGGAAGCTATGCCATACACTGAACAAGGATGAGGAAATGTGGATTATTGACCAGAGGGAAGCACGGTTCGAAATCTAGCCATGTTGGTGGGCGTGCCAGGTGTACATTATTCACTTCTCGAGATTTACTTGAAAAAGGAAAGATATATTCGTATCTTGCTAGTTGAAGATCCTCTGCTATTCCCTTAACAGTATAAATAGAACCAACCCTAGAGGAGAAAGGGAGATTTTTTGGAGAAGAAGGAAGAAGGAGAGGCAGAGCAAGGGAGACCAGAAACAAAGACTTTTCATGTTTTCACTTTTAATTTTCGTTTTGAGGATGAACATGTGTAGCTAAGTAGATTTTCTAGCCAAAGGATCATTGAAGTTTAATTCTTCATGAATTGTGAGATCTAATTGATTTATCTTTACTCTATTCTTTGTTTTTGATATTTATATATCTTTTGAATGATTTGTTAATGTTATCTTAGTTAATTGGTATGAATTAGAGCTCTTCTACTCAATTAGCAAGTTAATATATTGTCAACTAGTACGTCAGATCCGTAATTGTTTGATAGTTCTAGTTTCTGTGACACAATGACATGTTTGATTATAAATTAGATAGTCAAATTCATGTTATGGAGATATATGATCTTGTTTAAATAGGTTATCTTATAATCTACTGGCATGAATTGGTAATCTCTCTAGTTTTTTTAATGCTATTGATAGATTAAATCCTAAGATCTTGTTTAGGGTTGTTTAATCAATAAGAGAAGTAATCAAAGAGCTTGTTTTGATTATCAAGAAAGTAAGGAGAGATAGGTTATTAGAGCTTGTTAATAACCATAACCAATTTTTCTTAGATAAAGAATAGAAAATATTTGCATCAATGATCAATTCCATGAATTAAACTATAGTGATTCCTTTGGTTAGGCTTTTATCATTATTCAATTTTTATTATCTGATTTCAGTATTATTTTAATTCACAAACAAAACCCCTCCATTCTTCTTTTCCTCTCTATTCTCTTTTAATAGAAATATATTTAACCAATCCCTGTGGATACGACCCTACTCACTACTATACACAAATCATATAATTGTCTAGGAGTAGGTTTTTATTTTTGTTGGATTCGACACCCATCACCAGACATCATCCAGCTTTGCAGAAGTGGTAGTTGTAGGGTGTCGAATCGAAAGTGCCATCACTATTGGCAGACTCCAAACAATGGATTCTCCTAGGGCCACAACAACACAAAGGCCCCTAGAAGGTAATAGAGCCAAGGAGTCTACCATCTGCACGGTCCACTCCGGTAAGGCAGAAAAGGCCGGGACTTGTGTGACATTTCAGACCACGAGTACCCTAGCCCAGCACTCCACAACCAGTCATACCCAGGCTACCAGGGTCCCAAGGCAGTTCACTTCAATTCCGATCCCACTCAGCCAAGTCTTTGCTCGGCTACGGGTAGACAACTTGATCAATTTCGAAATCCCCAACGACCGGTATAAGCCCAGAAAATTCGACTTGAACCTCAAGTGTGACTACCATATGGGTCAAGAGGGGCATTCTATAGATAGATGCTGGAGGCTTCGACATAAAATCCAAGACTTAATCGATGCAAGAATTGTACAGCTAGATTTTGTTAACACCCCAGCACCCAATGTCAACACCAACCCGCTGCCCAATCATAAGCCCACTATCAACATGATCACATCCGAGGAATCAGCTCCTAAAGAAGCCCCTAAGCAAAAGGCGACAGACCAACAGAAATGGCAGTCCCTTCAAGTTCCAGAGAAAACCCTAAAGTCACATATCAAAAGAAGATGGTTAGCCGGAGACCCAACAGTCGGCACTTTGGGAGAATCACAGGGGAGATTTGAGTACTTGGTGAACTACTCTTATACCTCGACTATATATGGGCCACCTAGCGGATGGGGGCCAGAGTTTGAGAAGGAAGACAACCCGCCGAAGGAAGAGGAGAAATCTGTAAACATGATCAATTCTCATCAAAAGCCAAGGGTCATAAAATGCTATGAGGGACAGTCAACCGAGATACAGATCCCGAAGAAAAGATATGTATTTAATGTCTCGATACTAGCAGAGAGGTATAAGGTTGCACCTTTCGACTATCAGACCCTCGAACAAGAGCGACCTCCTGTGGTGGGAGGAATCACCCACTCTGGGAGAATATACGACCCAAAATATAAAGCCCCGACTGAAGAGCCTAACATGGAGAAAGGAGGGGAAGAGGAAGACGGGCTCGCTACGTTTACAAAGATGGTCAAAGCGAGTGAATACTAGATCATGGAACAACTAAACAAAGTTCCAGCACAAATATCACTCATGGGCCTTCTTAAAGCCTCTGAGCCCCACAGGGAAGCACTCTTCAAAATGCTCAAATAGATTCAGGTCCCAAAAGGCATCGCTACAGACAAAATAAGCCATGTAGTGGATTACATTTTCACCATAGACCAGATATCTTTCTCCCCGGAAGAGCTAGGAGAAGAGGGAGACCAACACACAAAACCACTGTTCATAGTGGTCAGATGCAACGACACGATTGTCTCCTGAGTACTCATCGACAACGGATCATCCCTCAACGTTTGCCCATTGGCTACCCTCGACTTATTGGGGGTTGATCCAAGCAATATAAAACCTAGCTCAACGGCGGTCAGGGCTTTTGATGGGTCAAAAAGAGATATAGTAGGGGAGATAAACCTGCCAGTGGAGATTGGTCCACAAGTATTCCACATATCTTTCCAGGTCCTTGACATCCCAAGATCTTTCAATCTACTCTTGGGAAGGCTCTGGATACATGCTGCTGGAGCCATACCCTCCAATCTCCACCAAAGGGTCAAATTTATTGCGAATGGGCAAATAGTCATCGTGTTGGGCGAGCAGGATTACACCATATATAAAGAAACTGCCATACCGTACATTGGGGAGGAAGGTTCAGAAGACCTCGGTCTCCAAATATTTAATGAAGTGAACGTGGTGACCAGTAAGGAGGGCCATCAGTTTAAGGAGGGGCAGCAAGGGACGTTTGGACTAGAGTACGTTCCTACAGCTCAGGAAGAAGCACAAGCCAGAGGTATTAAAGGCAAGATGAAGGAAAAGCCAATCAACACCCCGATGCGTATTCCACCCCTCCAGTAATCTTTCAGAAAAGCAACTGTCATTCAAGGGCCTCAGATAAGCGAAAGTGACGTCAGCAATGGGAGCCCAACTCTCTGCACGTCCGATCAGCATCCAGCTCTGAATAATTGGTTATGTTATCCTATTGATAGCTCTAGGTCAGCTCAAGGATAGAGAACGATTGTTAAACAAATTTTATTGAGACTTCTTTATTAATTCAATTACAGTTTGTCTTACTTATATATATGCTTTCATTTTACTTTACCCAGATCTCCTACCATCGAACATCATGGATATTTCGCGCAGGTAGAAAATAAAAATGCTGATATCGTTTCCAACGCTGCTGGGTCAGTTGTTGAAGGCGATATTTTTGACAACGAAATAATACAAGAAAATTGGAAAAAACATGAACAAAGCGGAATTTCAATTGACAAGCCGGTGGAGACAGTAAATCTAGGAAGCATGGAAAAACCTAAAAACCTCAAAATTGGGACCAGTTTAAGTGCTAAGCAAAAGTGTGAGATAACTGAGTTGTTAACAGAATATGCAGATGTGTTCGCCTGGTCATATGGTGACATGTCAGGGCTAGACCAATCAATAGTGGTTCATAGACTTCCCACAAGGGAAGATGTCAAACCTAAAAAACAAAAACTGAGAAGATTTAGGCCTGACATCTTACTAAAGATTAAGGAAGAAGTCAAGAAACTGCTAGAAGTAGGGTTCATCGAAGTGTCCGATTACGCAAAATGGGTAGCAAATATAGTCCCCGTTATGAAAAAGAATGGAAAAGTACGCGTATGCGTAGACTTCCAGGACTTAAACCAAGCTACGCCAAATGATAACTTCCCCCTACCTCACATTGACGTTCTAGTGGACAATACTGCAAGAAACCATCTTTTCTCATTTATGGACGGTTTCTTAGGCTATAACCAAATAAAAATGGTTGAAGAAGATAAAACCAAAACGACTTTCATCATAACATGGGGAACTTTCTGTTACAAAGTCATGCCCTTTGGTTTAAAAAACTCTGGGGCAACGTATCAGAGAGCCATGGTCGCGATACTTCATGACATGATGCATCGAGAGGTCGAAGTATATGTAGACGACATGATAGCCAAATCTAAAGAAGAAGAAAGCCATATAGATATTCTAAGGAGATTGTTTAAACGACTGAGAAAATTCCAACTCAAATTAAATCCAAAGAAATGCACTTTTGGAGTCACAACGGGAAAATTGTTAAGGTTTGTCATAAGCCAGGAAGGCATTAAAATCGACCCTGACAAAGTAAAGTCTATATTAGAGTTGCCTTCCCCACGCTCCGTTAAAGAAGTAAGAAGCTTGCTGGGAAGGTTAAATTACATAGCTCGTTTTATCTCACAGCTCACAGATAAGTGCCGGCCACTATTCCGTCTATTGAAAAAGAATGCCACAATAGAATGGGACGATGAATGCGAAGAAGCATCCAGGACAATCAAAGACTATCTTATAAAACCTCCAGTCTTGATAGTCCCGAAGCAAGGGAAGCCTTTATTTTTATACCTCACGATACTCCCTGAATCCATGGGATGCGTGTTGGGGCAGAAAGATGAAGAAGGAAGAGAGCGTTCCATATACTACTTAAGCAAGAAATTCACGGACAGGGAATAGAGGTATTCAGAGGTAGAAAGGACTTGTTGTGCTCTAATTTGGGTCATGCACCGATTAAGGCAATACACCCTTTACTATCATATCGAGCTGCTGACAAGACATGATCCCTTGAAATACTTGGCAGAGAAACCAGCTTTGATAGGGAGAATCTCTAAATGGAAAATGCTCCTATCTGAGTTTGACATCACATACATAAATCGGAACTCAATGAAAGGGCAAGCCTTAGCTGACCAATTGGCAGAACACCCTGTCGAGACAGATTCCCAAGAAATACAAGCCCAATTCCCGGACGAAAATGTATTAACAGTGGAAGATATACCGGTAGAAGACCGTGGGATAGAGCAGAACCCCAAGTGGAAAATGTTTTTCGATGGAACTGCCAACGTATTCGGTTGCGGGATCGGGGCAGTGTTGATATCCCCAAATGGCACACAATTTCTTGCAGCGACAAGACTCACATTTCCCTATACCAATAATATTGCGGAATATGAGGCGTGCATCCTCGGCCTCAAAATGGCTTACCAAAATGGAAATCTGTGAATTAGAAGTACACGGGGATTCATTGCTCATCATACTACAGACAAGAGGGGAATACAAGACTAAAGACCCCAAACTGGTACCATATCATCAACATTTGATAGAGCTAATAGAAGAATTCAAGGCAATCACTTTCACATATATCCTGAGAACTTAGAATCAGTTTGCAGATGCACTCGCCACACTAGCATCTATGATCCAAATAACAGGGGGAGCCGAAGTCCAACCGATGAAGATAGACATCGAAAATCGGCCCGCCTATTGTTTAATAATTGAAAAAGCACAAGATGACAAGCCCTGGTATCACGACATTAAGACCTTTCTCCAAGAAAGCAAATACCCTGAAATAGCTAGCAAGAATGACCAAAGAACACTCAGAAGGTTAGCAAGTCATTTCTTATTAAGTGGGTCTATACTTTACAAAAGATTATCTGATACCACCTTATTAAGATGTGTGGATAAAAATGAAGCCTGTGAACTGATGAAAGAGGTACATGAAGGAGTATGTGGACCTCATATGAATGGCTATATGTTGGCCCAAAAAATCATGAGGTTAGGATATTATTGGCTAACCATGGAATCAGATTGCATAAAATTTGTCAAGCACTATCATCTGTGTCAAGTATACGCAAACCGGATAAATGCTCCGCCCAATGAGCTACACTTGTTGTCAGCACCATAGCCTTTCTCCATGTGAGGAATCGACATAATTGGCCCAATCACTCCGACAGCATCCAATGGCCATAGGTTCATATTGGTAGCAATTGATTACTTCACCAAATAGGTAGAAGCTTCTTCATATGCCAATGTCACCAAAGGGGTAATAGTCCGTTTCTTAAAAAGAGACATAATAGCTCGATATGGAGTTCCTGAGTCCATCATCATCGACAACGAACCAATCTTAATAATAAGTCGATAACAAGTTTATGTCAGCAATTCCACATAAACCATCGAAATTCAACTCCCTATCGACCTCAGATAAACGGGGTAGTAGAAGTAGCTAACAAGAATATCAAAAAGATCATTGAAAAAATGACAACTACTTACAAAGATTGGCACGAGATGTTACCATTTGCTCTCATGGCTTATAGGACTTCAATAAGAACATCTACTGGAGTTACCCCGTATTCATTGGTATATGGTACAGAAGTAGTGCTACCAGTCGAAGTCGAAATACCATCATTCAGAATTCTGTTAGAAACTCAGCTAACTGAATCAAACTGGGTAAAGAAAAGGCTTGATCAGCTAAATCTGACTGATGAAAATAGACTCACTGCACTATGTCATGGCCAGTGTTACCAACAAAGAATGGCCTGAGCATTTAACAAAAAGATGAGACCTCGATATTTTAAAGAGAGGGATCTGGTGCTAAAGAAGGTTCTCCCGAATGCCCAAGACTATGAAGGTCCATATGTGGTGAAAAAGGTTCTGTCAGGAGGTGCTTTAATATTGACTCAAATAGATGGTCCAGAATTGAGAGACCCCATTAATACAGATGCTGTAAAGATGTACTATCCTTAAGCAAGGGAATTGAAATTTTTGCCAATGTTTATGAAAGCCTATCTTCGATACAAATTTCGTTGAGTCTAATTTTTATTTTTTTTACAAGCAAAGTTAATACCATTGAATGGTCGATATTTTCAACCAATTACCAATTACAACAAACATTCCTAAACGCATTACCCATCACTTCACCAATGAAGGATAAACACTAAGATGATAATGAATCTCAATAAATTTTGTAATATAATCCTATCTACTCTTGAGCATTGAAACCTAGTGCATTAGTAGGATAACACTACCGTTAGAAGAGCCATGCACACAAGAAGGGAAGCACATTAAGATTTTCAACCCTATGTTAAGATAAGAAGAAGCGGAGCAGAAGCAAACCAGCACGAAGGTTCGGTCGTTTGGTTGCTATCCACGATAAATTGGCAAGCATATTAAAATGAATAACTATCATCATATCATGAAAAGCATCAAATCATTTAACCAAGTCAGTAGAAACATATTCAAAGGCATAAGATTAGTCAGCCCATAATGGGGCACTTGTCTAAACATCCCCTTTAAAAGGTTAGTCAGCTCGTAATAGGGCACTTTCCTGAATATCTCTTCCTAAGGTCAGCCTATAAGGGCACCTTTCAAGACATTTCTTCCTATCATAGGTTAGTCAGCCCACATTGGGGCACTTCCCTAAACATTCTCTCGCAAGGTCAGCACATTGGGGCACCTTTCGAGACATGCATTCCTACCGTGGGTTAGTTAGCCCATAGAGGGGCACTTTCCTAGATATCCTTTTTTAGGGTCAACCCATAAGGGCACCTTTTTGAGACATTCTGTCATAGGTTAGTTAGCCCATGGAGGGGCACTTTCCTAGATATCCTTTTTTTAAGGTTAGCCTACAAGGGCACCTTTTTAAGACATTTCTCTATGCTATGGGTTAGTCAGCCCACAATGTGGCACTCTCCTAAATATCTTGTCTTAGGGTCAACCTGTAGGGGCACCTCTCGAGACATCTCTCCCTTAGGGTTGTGAGTCTGAGAAGACACTTCCCACTAAGGATAGTCTGCCCAAGAAGGGGCACTTTCCTAGAGACCTTTTCTTAAAGTTAGCTCAAAAGAGCACTTTTCAAATCTATCAATTAGTTAGCTCAAAAGAGCACTTTTCGAATCTATCGATTAGTTAGCTCAAAAGAGCACTTTTCGAATCTATCGATTAGTTAGCTCAAAGGAGCACTTTTCGAATCTATCGATAAGTTAAATCAAAGGAACACTTTTTGAATCTATCGATAAGTTAGCTCAGAAGAGCACTTTTCGAATCCATCAATTAGTTAGCTCAAAGGAGTACTTTTCGAATCTACCAATTAGTCAGCTCATAGGAGAACTTTTTCAAATTTTTGATAATCGATTAGTCAGCTCATAGGAGCACTCTTCGAAGATATTTTTACCAAACAGTCGCTAGTCTAGTCAGACGCTTCTGTTAACAGGTGGCTAGCTCATAAGAGCGCTTCCCAAGATAATCTTCTCTTCAAGGTTGCTAGTTTGATAAGACGCTTCCTATCATCAGCTATTCTGCACTCCTAAACAATGTTTGAGGTATTTCCTATCGCCAATTAGTCAGCCCATAGAGCACTTTTTAGGAGGATACATTACTCTAGACTGTTAGGACCATTTCCTAAGCAATACCAACCATCACAAAAGACTTGTGGGATTATTAGCTCATGGAGCATCTTCCTACCAAAAACCAAATTCCAAATAACCAGCCAAACCAAGGCGTTATCCATTCAACCAAGAGGCCAAAAATGGCGTCTTTCTTATCTTTGTAGTTAAGTTTTCCAAACTTTACTATAAAGAGGGGCAGCTGCAAACACCCCATTTTTGCCCTAAGGATCAATAATAAGTAATTTCCAATTTTTCCATATTTTTCTCTAATTTAGCAAAATAGGAAAAATGTTCAAAAAATAAAAATAAATAGGAAAATACATCAATTTTGGAAAAATAATTTCAGAAATGGCAATAATAAGGGTTAAATGATTTTTACAAATTTTTGAAATTTCAAAAAATACAAAAAAAATAAAAAAATCGCATTGCAAAAATGCAATTTGCGAAATAAATAAAATCGTGAAAATGGGCTAGCTCAGCCGGTCCAAACCATGGTCAGGTGCGCGCGGAAGGGTGCGAGGTCAGGGGTTCGAAACCCGAGGGAAGCAGAATCCTCGTTTTGCGAATTTTTCTTTACCTAGGACACGTAGCAGCATCTGATTAGCTGGAGCAAACGCACGCTCCGGGCGCGTGATCGTCTTCAACCTCTGTCCGAGATCGCCAGCGAGGAGAAAAATCTGAATTTCAGCCGTTTTGATTCGATTTTTTGCACAAATCTTCAAAGGAAATACGATAAACATCATCCAATTAGAATCAAATCTCAACAAATCGATGGATTTACACGAATCAAAGTTGGTTTTTTAATCGCAAATCTGATTTGCTTTGATCGGTGGAAATCCGAGCTTATCCAGCTTGATTTTGAATGCGTATAAATAGAGGATGAAGTGGAGAAGCAAAATCACATATCAAAAGTGAGAAAAAAGAGAGAATCGAAGCTCGCTGGAGTTGTTTAAGATCGCGACCACCGATCAAGTGTTGTGCAGCCACCAGGAGGCGTTTCTGAAGCAAACCACTGCTATAGTTGAGTTCCTCACCTACAAGAACCTTGGAATCGACTCCTTAACCGCTGCAAAAGGCCGTCGGAACGCCGTTAACAAGCAATCCCAACTGCCGCATCCGATCGACCTGACCCGACCCGCTTTGACCAGATCCGACCTGACTGACCCGACCCGTGCACCGACCCGGATCCAAGTCGGATTTTATAATTTATTTTATTTTATTTATTTAGTTATGTTATTTATTTCATATTTATTTGTTATTTATATTTCAATAAATAGAAAAATGTTAGGAATTAGATTTTCTTTTTAGGATTAGGATTTTATGATAAAATAAAAAATAATAAAAATAATAACTATAATAATAAATAATAAAAATGTAGAAAATTTATAAAGAAAATAATAAAAGCATTAGAAAAATAATAATAATAATTTAGACTCTAAAATAGGATAGATGAAAATCTAGGAGAAATTTTTTCAATAAAAAAAAATTACAAAAATTATGAAAAATTAATAAAAACTAATAAAAAATTAAAAATTAATAAAAAAATTATAAAAAATCATAAAAATTAATAAAAATCAATAAAAATTTATAATAGTAGAAATGAGTTGAAAATTAGAGAAAAATGAATTTTATCACTTGGAAAAATCATTTTCTCAAATAAATCCAAAATTGGTATTTTTCCTTAAAATTATTATTTTCACAAAATCAAATTATTAAGCCTAGGCTTAGATTGTTTTTAGAAAAATAATAAAATGATAAAAATGTAAACCAAAAGTAATTTCATAATTAAAATTCATAAACATACTAAAATTTTTCAAGAAAAGCGAATTACGGCTTGTTTGATCCTAAATAGCAGGTACGTAGGCACCTATTTGGGGCAACCCTAAAAAGGAATAAAAATCATTTTCCTAACATAATCCACTCAAAAACACAATAAAAAACAACAAAAATAAAATAAAAGACATTTCGAAATAGAGTAAATTTTAGGAGATTAGGTGGTAACCGTAAGATTTTAATAGGTTAGCCTCCGAACTTAGAATATCTGGTTTTCCCTTTTCCTCTCTTCACAAAAACGAGAAGAGGAAATCACGACGACTAGTGATCCAAATTAGGGCTAATCCGCTCCATTAGTCTTAATTCAATCTTTCCCAAAAACAGTTAGGTAGCGACTCCAAAACTAAATGAAATTCCTAATTCAAGTCGAGGATCTACATTAGATGAGCATAGGGTCTAGTATAGATCGGATTAGGAATGGGAAGTTCAAAAATTAGACTCGACACACATATTTTCATAATTCAATTTTGAATTAAAGGATAAGAGAGAGTTGTTAGATGCTCAACAAAATTAACGGGTGGTTGATTTCATCAACAAATTTTGTGCAGATAATATATATCATGATGTAAGAATGTATTTAGACTTATTTCAATGATAAATTCGATAGAATTTCCATATCATATTCTGAAGATATCATATTTAAATTCAAAATTTAGTAGATAACTTCAAATCTCTTGGGATAATTCTTAGACGTTAAAAGCAAGTTCACGACAACAAACTTTTAAGTTAAAAACAAATCAACAAAGTAGTCATTACTCTTCAATGAATAAATAGAGCTAAAGCTCATGGATTCAAAAGACAAGATATAATACAAAACAATATAACATTCTTTTATCAGAAAAGAGCATTATTAGAACTCAGAGACTAACTCAGAAGCTACTCTGTCTTTTACATATTTTCATATTATATTTGAATTAATTTTTGGAAGATACAAATGCTCATTTCCTCATTTTCTTTTGATAATTCTTGAAAGCTTAATACGTATATTGGTGAGAGGTTACTTGTAACTCTATAGATCTATGAATAGCCTTAGAGATAGGCTAGATAGGTAGAGTAGGGTATTTTGAAGCCAATGTGTTGGTAGACTGATTATAATCTCTCAAATTTGTTTTAGATTAGTGGAATGGTATCTATGTAGAAAACTAGTAGAGTTGGAAGAGTGGATTGATGCTTATGGCAAAAACTCTATAAATAGCTTGCTCGATTCTCCATTCTCCATCTTTTATTTTCAATTATATACTAGCTTGTAATTGTTTACAAATACTTGTTTTCATGCCATAATTAAATTGAGTAGTCAAAGGCGTTGTTTTCAACTAGAGTTTTTTTTTTTTAAATAGCAAGTAATCAATTCACCCCTCCCCTCTTGATTACTTAATTTAGACCAACAATTGGTATTAAAGCAGGGGCTCTAATAATACTTTGAGTTTAAGATCTTATGGGTGAAAACAATGTTTCTATTTCTGTTAACCATGCTCCTTACTTTGATGGTATGAATTTTGGTTATTGGAAATTTAGGATGGAAACTTACATCAAGGTGATAGAATTTGACTCATGGGAAAGTCATACAGTTTGGAGATGAAACTATCGTAAAAGATGGAGATCAGATTTTGAAAAAAGCTGAGAAGAGAAAGCTTGAAAAGAATCATCAAGCTAAGAACTTGTTACTTGCTATAATAGCTCATTCTGAATATTACTTAATTTCTTCTTGCAAGACAGCAAAGGAAATCTAGGACACTTTGTGAAACTCATGAAGGAACATCAACAGTCAAAGACACTAGGATTAACTCATTAATGCAAGAATAGGAGTTGTTTCGGTTTAAGCCCGATGAAAATATTAAGAAAGCCTAAAATCGTTTTACAACAATTACGAATCGATTATCTTTACTTCGCCATAAATTGAAAGATATTGAACCTACATGGAAATTTTTAAGAATTTTTCCTAGATCCTAGGATGCTGTAAAGACTGTGATTGAGGAAGCTCAAGACCAAACTGGCATTAAGCCAGTTGAGAGAAAAACTAATGGCATATGAATCTCACATTAAGCATACTTTTGATCAAGATAATAGAAAAATGAACATAGCATTCAAAGTTAAAGAAGTAGAGACCGATTTTGATATAGAAGTAGAAAGTGATGAGGATGAAGACATAAATTTGCTAGCTAAACGTCTTAGTCGGTTTCTCAAAAGAAGAGGTATGAAAATGTCATTTAATAAAAGGTCAAGTTCTAACTGTGGAAAATTTGATGCATGAAATTGTTATAAAGAAAAAGGATGAAAAGAAAGAGAAAAAGAAGAAATTGATATGTTATGAATGTAAGAAACCGGGTCATATAAAGTAAATGTCCGATGCTTATAAAAAAACTTAAGAAGTACAAGAAGAAACACAAAGCACCATTATCAACCTAGAGTGACCTTGAAGACTTAGAAACTGATGTAGAGAGTTCTGAAGATGAAGATGAGGAAGCAAATGTGTCGCTCATGGCAATGTCTAAGGTGCATTTTAATTCTGAATTAGAAGAGGATATACTTGACGATGTTTATGTTGAGATTAAAAAATTGTTAAATGCATTATCTAAGGCAGGTAGTAAAAATTAACAAACTTAATTTAGAAAATAGAGTCTTAGTTGATGAGAAAAATCTGTTAAGTCAAATGAATGCACTCTTAGTTGATGAGATTGATATATTAAAAACTAATTTTGAAGTTCTACAGATTGATAATGGTAATCTATGCATAGCAAAGGATGCTTTAAATAATAAGAAAGTTCTATTAAGCATAGAAATTAAAGATCTTAAAGTTAGAATAGATGAACTTGCTCAAACAATTGACATCACATTTAATAAATTTAGTGGGAGCGATAAAAAAATTACAAATGCTAATTTCTACTACAAGAGTTGAGAACTCAAAATCTAGTTTAGGGTATAATAAGGTAAAATGTTCAAATGCTGTAAAACAGGCTATTTTTGTTAAATCAAATCAAACACAAATTCAAAAGAATGATGAAAATAATAAAAATAAAGACAAAGGAAAAGTTATTTCACAAGACAAAAGGTACATTAGAAGGTACCTATCAAGGGATATAACAAAAACTAGTCAGAAGGTATGTGAGAAGATACCCTGATCATTGTCAATCAAGACAAGTAAGTAATTGATATAATGTAACTAATACCTATGCTTGTTTCTTCTCTAACAAGTTGTGGCATATTGAAAAGCATTATTATTATAAAAGTAACAAGTTTAGTCCATATCAAGTGAATTAACTTAACAACACAAGCTTAAATTTTAAAGGGCCCAAGCTTGTTTGGGTTCCAAAAAGGGTATGATCCTTTTTTCTGATGATTGTAGGAACACAGAGCAAAACTTAAGGGTACGTAGTATCTCGACAATGGGTGCTCACGTCATATGATTGGTAACACTTCGTTGTTCACAAGCCTTGAGTGGAAGGAAAAAGGATATGTGAAGTTTGGTGATGATAGTAAGAGTAGAATCATTATAACTAGTAATATTGGTATTCCCCCTTTTTGTTGGTCCAAATTAGATTAATTAAGAGGGGGGTGAATTGATTAATCACTTAAATTTTCAATTTTTGCAAATTATCCAAAGTCTTTTGACTAACGAAATGATGTGAGCAACAAAAATGAAAAATAATAATGTGCAATAAATAAAATAAGTAGAAAAGAATAAAATGCTCAGAGATTTATAGAGGTTTCGCCTCGAGCGTCAGTCCTCTCTTCCAGTTCCACGCCGGGGTCCCGGTTGTCTTTATCAGTTGTGTTTCACTATATCAATAAAATTGAGAGTATACAAAATAAGCCTCTTCAAGGCGAAGTCTCACTGCTGAGTCTCTCTAGCTTCTTCACTAAGCTAATCACTCAAACTACTGTGATGAAACAACTCTCAATTCCTCATACAAGAAAAGAATCACAATAACAATGAGGAATATCAAATTTCCTCTACAAATCGGATCACAAGTGTAAGAATATTTTTGTGCTTGAAGATGTATGAGCTTTGAACTTTTCGTGTGCTTGATTCTAAAAAAAATGTTATATATTTTCTTCAACTAAACATCCCTTTTTATATAGAAGACATAACGATCGCTTTGTTGGAAAATATCTTGTAAAGTTCATGGAGTTCCACGTGATAAGCCTGGATTTATTTTTGAAATTTTGTATTTCAAAAATAAGTTGAACTTGTTAGAGAAAAATCTACATTCCTGTGATATTTTGATGAGGATAAGCTTGGATAAATTAGTTTAACCGAGATCTTCTTTGGAGATATTCTTTGGATCAAGTTTGTTGAAGATATCCCTCACATTATGGAATGTTATCTTGATATCCCATATGTTGTGGAACCATATCTTCATGTAATAACCATATTTCTAATTCAAATATATCCTTATCTTTGTAACTGCTGCATCTCCCAAAATATAGCACAAATATCTAGATTTAAATCTTGATAAAACCTGTAAATCTTATACAATCTCACTTTATCATGAATAAAATAAAATCTTTGAATAAAATCTTGTAAAAACTTTATGTAAATTAAAAACCTCATGATATAAAATCCAACTTTAGTAAAACACATCAAGTATATTACCCAAATATACTTGACACATGGAGCTAGGCCTTGAAATTTATTAAAAACCATCGATACAAAAATTAGAACGAAATCTGGAAAAAAAATTTGCAACAGGCATGAAAGGTTCTAAAAGAGCTTCTGAAGAAAACCTGTCAACTGTCCTCCTGTTGTAAAGGTTCTGAAAAAGCTTCTAAACAAAATCTGTCTACTATCCCTCTTTTACAAGGGTTCTGAAAGAGCTTCTGATAGGTTAACACGAGAACTATTGATACATTACACAACTCCTGAAATACCTTCTGACAGAACAAAAACAGTCTGTATAATACCATTGAAGGTTCTGAACAAGCTTCTGTCTCTTTGTCCAATTTAAAAAAAATTCACTTACTATCTTCTGAAACAACTTCTAACAAGCTCAAACATACGTTACACATTATTCCTCTTTTGTTAACATCAAAACCAAATTAGAGAACTTAACACTTTTGTTATTAAAAATGTATATTTGGTACAAGGTTTGCAACATAATTTATTAAATATTAGTCAACTTTGCGATAAAGGATATAAAATGAAATTCAAACAAGGTAAGGTCACGGTACATAATAAAGATGATATAAAACTCTTTGAAGGCTACATGAAAAAGAATATTTATTTAATTAAACCTGCTAAAATAGATACTGAAAGTTGTTTTTTGTCTATTAATGATAGCATTTATCTCTGGTATAGAAAGTTAAGATATGTTAGTTTTACACAATTAGAGAATTTATAAAAAATAAAATAACTTAATTAATGGCTTACCAAAGTTAAATATTAGAGAAGATATTCATTGTGTTACATGTTTAAGAAATAAAATGGTATTTGTTTTTCATAAGAGTAAGAATGTTATCTCAACCAAAAGGCCATTAGAACTATTGTGTTTGGATTTATTTGGTCTTAAATGAACCTTAAGTTTGGGTGGTAACAAATATGGACTTGTAATAGTTGATGATTTTTCTAGATACGCTTGGGTTCTATTTTTACAACATAAAAGTGATGGCTACAAATCTTTTGAAAAAAAAAAATTCAAAATAAGCTCAAAATGAAAAAGGTTATTCCATCATTAGTATAAGGACTGATCATGGAAAAGAATTTAAAAATAAAAATTTTATGAGGAAAACGACATCACACATAATTTTTTTGCCCCTTATACTCCACAACAAAATGGAGTAGTTGAGTGTAAAAATAGAACAATTTAAGAAATGACACGATTATGAGACGAAAGTGGTATAGCACAATATTTTTTTATCTGAAGCAGTTTCAACTGCATGTTACATCATTAATCACATTTATGTAAGGCCTTTAATTAAAAAAACATCATATGAAATTTTTAAAGGAAGAAAACCTAAAGTTTCCTACTTTGATGTTTTCAGAAGTAAGTGTTTTGTGAAGAAAACAGGTATAGTCTTAGGAAAATTTCATGAAAGAGTTAATGAAGCCATATTCTTTGAATATTCAATTAGCAATAAAGCTTATTGCATGTTTAACAAGTCTTCTAGAATATGATGTGCCCAAAACCAAGTTCAAGCACAATCAAATGAATCAAAGAAAACAAATCACAACTCAAATACAAACCGATCCAATTAGATGACAATTCACGTGAACCCTTTTAGAAATTTGATGAAAACCAAAGGTCAAATGATGCAATTACAATCTATATATGTAATCTTCACCATATAACAACAAGAATAATTGAAATCCACGTGAATCAAATCAAAAGGGATTGATCAAAACTGTGACTCCAACTTCTTCTACAATTCCAATTCACGCCACTAATGAGATGATGTTGATTTCAAGTACTAAAGAACAATCAATCTTTAACAAAATAATTGATCACAAATTGCAATCACAAATATGTCCAAGAAAATCCAAATCAACCCTAGATATGACTCACTAGAGATGAAATGAAAAACAACAAAGAAAGAAATTGATATGACTCACAATATCCCTTTGTTGTACTCGCCACAATTCCAATTTTTGGGTTGAAATTGATAAGAGAATTAGAACTAGGATGAACCCTAATTCCCACATGTTAAGTGTTTGTTTATAATATGCAAAAATGGCCTCCTCAAAACCTACCATAAGCAAGTATTTATACTTGCTACTCCTAGGGTTAGAAAATGGTCAAAATTACAAGTTTGCCACTTTTAAGGTAGCTAGTCCTAAATGAAAATTACAATAAAAGGAAAGTTTCCTAAAAGAAAATACAACATAAAATAGTTCATAAAGCAATTACAAAGTAAAAAATATCATAAGTCTTCATGAGCTAATGCTTTGTAATAGAAACAATCATCGTGGATCTTTGATTATAAATCTAAAGATGTCCCATGTCCATCAACTAGTGTAGGACATATTGGCATCCTATGGAGTATTATTATTGTACCTGTAAGATTATTTCTCAAATACTTATTAGATGAAAAGAAATGACATAAAATACGAGTGATTTGGATCATCATCCAAATCGAGTTCTGAAAGTGTCGATGGTGCCGAAAATTTTCCCATCAAAATAGTTAAAGAATCTATAAATATAAGATTTTTTGAAGAAGGAATAATAAATGATATTGATGATGAAAACCAAATCATATAAAAAAGAAATGTTAAAGAAATTTCCTCTGGATCGAGTGCAAAAAATAAAGAAAACTAGAATGCATAGTCAAATATACCAAGAACATGTGGAGCAAAAAATAACTCAGAAGGTAACTTAGAAGATGACTTAGAAGGTAGTTCAAAAGATAAATCAGAACCTACCCAAGTACCTATTCATCCATCTATGTCTACAAGAATTCAATCTAATCATCCCATAGAACAAGTAATAAGTGATGTGCAATCTGTAATCGAGACTAAAGCTAGTCATAAGGATATAGAAAATCATTTTGCATTACTATCTAAAACTGAACCATCTTTAATAGAAGAAGCTCTAGTTGATAACAATTGGATAGATGCTATGTGGAAAGAGTTAAACGAATTTCAAAGATACCAAGTATGGTCATTAATACCAAGACTTAAAGATAAATCCATCATAAGAACTTGATGGGAATCTACCCTGCGGTCCTAGCAGTAGGGGAACTTGATTTAGATGTATGATCCAAGACATCCACATATGTTCATTTTTCTTTACCTAATAATGTTTGATTTTGCACTATAACAAGTACATTGATCAGTCTTTACGGGATGGCCAAATAACATGCATTGATGATCAACTTACGGGATATTTTTGGAGTCACATCCAATGACCCACAAATTGCTTAATCGACTTAGAGAATCGACCATTTGAAGACCATCTTTTATATTTTTATTTTTCATTATTGAACCGGCCACTTTTATTCAATTTTGGGACTTATAATTTGTCTGTATTTTGTTGTTAGAATCGACTACCTAGTGGCATATTTGTAATTTTTTGAACATTTTGACCCTAATTGGAGCAAGTATAAATACTTGCTAACTAGGGTTTGTAGGGAGCTTTTGACATTTTGAGAAAAATACACACTTTGAGCCATGAGGGAAAGTCTTGCAAATCAAAGATCTCTTATCAATTTCTTGTGAAATTGTAGTGAGATTCAACAAGTGTAGATTGTGAGTAATATCAATCTTCCATTTATTGTTAGCAAATTGTATTTAGTGAGTCATATCTAGGTGTAATTTGTGGTTACCTTGTTCATGTGATTTTGGATGAAATTTTCAAATTTCAATCAATTCAATTTTGAAATTGCTTCCTAGTATAAATTGCGTGATTAACCATTGAGCATTTACATATTTATTAGTTCACATTTCACTTGATCATTTGCTTAAGTGAAATTCCATTTCATCACGCTAATTTAAGGATTTTACCTTGTTGAATTCTCCAATTGGATTGTGTTCACGTGCTTTGGATTTTAGGCACATCAGAACTAAATAGGTGTTCAAAAACAAACTAGATGCATATGGAAAAAAAGTTAGAAATAAGGCTAGGTTAGTAGCAAAAAGATACTCTCAAGAAGAAGGCATAGATTATGATGAGACCTATGCACTTGTAGCAAGATTAGAGGCAAGTAGGTAATTATTATCTTATAAAAGTCTAAAGAATTTTAAATTATTTCAAATGGATGTTAAGAGCACTTTCTTAAATGGTTATATTAAACAAGAAGTCTATGTAGAACAACCACTAGGATTTGATGATCCATTTAAGACAAATTAAGTTTATAAACTCAAAAAGACCTTATATGGATTAAAATAGGCTTCTAGAGCATAGTATGAACAACTTAGTCAATTTTTAATCAAGAACGGATTCAAAAGAGGAAAAGTAGATACTACATTATTTTTAAAACATTATGACAATGATATTCTAGTAGTACAGATATACGTACATGATATTATTTTTTGTTCTACTAATAAAGAATATTGCAAGATATTTTCTAAGATGATGCAAGTAGAATTAGAGATGTCACTAATGGGAGAACTTAAGTTCTTTCTTGGACTCCAAATAAAGCAAACAAAAGGTAATATATTTGTACATCAAGAAAAGTACACCAACCAAATATTAAAAAGGTTTAATTTTGGAAATGTGAAAGGTGAAACAACTTCTATATCAACTTCAAACAGGTTAGATGTTGATTTAGAAGGTAAAAAGGTAAATGATAAGCTTTACAAAAGTTAATCAGTTCCCTATTATACTTAATTGCTTTTCATCCTGACATATTATTCAGTTTTTGTTTGTGTGCTCGTTTTCAAAGTAATCCTACTGAAACACATTTAGCAGTAATAAAAAGAATTTTTAAATACATTGCACATACTATTAAATTGGGTGTTTGGTATCCAAAAAATCAAAATTATGATTTAATTGGATATTCTGATGCATATTATGTAGGGTGCAAAATTGATAGAAAAAGTACGTCTAGTACTTGTCAATTTTTAGGAGACAAGTTAGTTTCTTAGTCCTCTAAGAAACAAAACTCAGTTGCTCTTTCTACTATTAAAGCTGAATATGTTTCTATAGGAAATTGTTACACACAAATATTATGGATAAGACAACAATTGATGGACTATGGTTTAGTATTTAAGAATATACCAATAAAATGTGATAATACTAGTGCAATTAATTTAACAAAAAATCCTGTACATCATTATATATCTAAGCATATAGAAGTTAGGCATCATTTTATTAGGGATTATGTAAATAGTGGAGAAATAAGTATTGAATATGTTTCAACTGAAAATCAATTGGTTAACATCTTCACTAAACCATTGGATAAAATAAAATTTGAGTTTATTATAAAAGAAATTGCTTTTTGTTATTCTTTTAGTTATCTATGATAATAAAAAAAAATTGGTACATGCACATACTCATAGAAATATTCAAACCAATTATAATAATAAAAAAGGCTGAATCTTTCTTTTATCTAGTTTAGTTGGTTTTTTCTCTCTCCTCACACTTATTCAAGATTTCAATTTAACTTCAATCTCACTCTCTCACACATACTTTCCTCTCATTCTCGTGTATACCAATAGTCATCCTTCTTTACCGTCATCTTCTTCTCTCTCTCTAACCAAAATCACCATGGTTGCTAGAAGATCAAGTAGAATACAAAATCGAATCTTTAAGACCTAAACCTCCCCCAAACTCATCAACATTGTCTATGAATCCACTGATTCGGAAAGGATAGTGAGTTAAAACCAAAACCCTTAAACAAAACATATATATATGTAGAAAATTAGAATTTAGACGTCGAGAAAGGGAATGAAAAGATTAATGAAAATGAAACTCAGAAAGTTTCTCAAAAGGTTAGTTCACATAAGAGTGGAGAAATTGAAAAATTAGAATTAGAAAGTGAAGCTTTGCTACACAAAGATGAAGAATTCTCCTTACAAACAAAGAAAGTGAAACCTAGAAAGAAATGTGTGATTCCTTCTATGGAAGTGAACCTTAGACATTGTGCAAAGAAACATGGTGCTTCTAAGAAAGAGCATTTCGTGAAGGTAAATATTATTGAATCCTCTCATTTGGACTTCAATTTCTTTGAAAAGAATGGTTTCTATTGGAATGAATTTCTAGATCTTATAGGTTGTAATAAGTTGTGTGACTTAAGAGTAACTGTGTTTGGAGAATTAGTTATTGAATCTTATGAGAATTTAGATGAGTCTTGAAGGGATATATGGAGTTCAAAAGTATTAGGAAAGAAAATTTAGATTTCAAAGAAGGATATTGTAGACTGTTTTGGCTTAGCTAATGTAAATGATGATCTTGATGTAGTAAAGATGAGTAAGGATGAACTTTTTATAAAATTGAATGATGGAGTTGAAGTATCATAAGGAAAGGATGTTTTTATTCTTGATTTTGAATTGATAGTGAGAATCTTACATAAGGAAGTGATTAGTTGTATCTTACCAAAAAAGGGAAGTACAAGTACAACTACAATGACTAGGGAAGATGCCCTAATCATTTTAGCAATGCCAAAAAAAGAAAAGAAAAGGAACAATAGATATTGTTGAGTAAACGATTAAGCATATGTGGAGAAATAAGAGAAACATGCCCTATGGAAGTGTGCCAATGAAACCTTTTGAGTTCAAGAAGATTAGATTACCAAATGTTTCTAGAGCACCTCAACCAATTAAGAAAATTGGAGAAATTATGTTTAAGCATATAAGTATTTTAGTTAGAAGCAAATTGTGGTATGCTAATGATAATGCATATTATATGCATTCTAAACACAAAAGAAGAAGGTTAGTTGTGGATGATTTGAATGCACAAACAAAGGGAGAGGATAGTGAAGATGAGAATGAATAGAATAAGAAAAGAAAAAAAAGGAAAGGAACCAATTAAATATGGCAAGAAAAAGAAGAGCATTAATTTACAACCGATGATAGGAGGAAAATTCCAAATTAGGGAAGAAGAAAATGCAGAGGGTGATTCTAACTTTGACTCAAAGGGTGAATCAGAACATGTTGTTCTTAAGGAGAAGGAAATTGATGGAGCCTCAACAAGCTTTGATTTTAAGACACTCAAGGTCAATATAAAAATGGAACTTGAGAAGACAATTGATGAAAAACTGGAAGGCTTTATGAAAAACCAAAATTCAATTCTGATGGATATATTAGAAGACATATCACTTATTATGTCCAAGAAACTTGATAGGCTCTTAAGTAAATCAGATAAAGCATGTCAACCTCAATCTTCTTTTTCACCTAAAAACAATTCTCAACTAGAACCTGATCTTTTTAAACCTCAATTTCAAAATGAGTCAATCAAATTTCCAAGTGCCGATCATTATCAGTTTCTCAAGAGTCCTATAACAATTCAATTTCAAGATCTATCACTCAAACCTACAAAACAAATAATTCAAGATCAAGATCAATCGTTTGAACTCACAAAACAAAGAACTCAAGCTCAAATTGAACCAAATGAAGGATAGATCATTCTCTTTCAATCTACTCAAGATGATTCAAAGAGCAAACCTTTCAAACCTTATTAAAGATACAAAAGACGTTCAATAAAGAAGAAATAGTCATTTATGAACTTGTTCTCATCTAGTTTAATGTACTTAATTTCTATTATGAAATTTAGTTTCAAAGACTTGGTTTCAGGTTCATTGATGAATGTGTTTAAATATGAAATATTTGATATGTTTTCTACTCCTTCAAGATTTTGATATATATTTTTATGTTGTTTATCTGATATATTATATTGAGCGGGAGTTTTATTACTTGATGATATCAAAAGGGAGGAGAATTAAAATGGGAGTGTAGGATTGTGATACATGAATGATGATGGAAATGCTGAATAATGATTTCTATAAAGTATACAAAATTGACTAATGTACAGCTAATATTTATTTTTATTTTTATTTTTTGTGTTTTTTTTTTTATGAGAAAGGGTTTTGCTATCATAAAAAAGGTGGAAAATGTTATATTCTTTCTAAAGTATTTTTATGATAACAAAATGTACTAAATGTTTTTAATGAGTTCATTTAGTATACAATAATAATTATATTTATAATTATACTAAGAGTCAGAAGATCAAAGAATAAATGAAGAAAATCTAAGTTTTTTTTTTTAATTACTCAAAAGATAAGTTAGAAGGTGTTCATTATGAAGCATAATACGAGATAAGTCAAAAGGTATTACTGTTACAAGTTTGTATGAACATAATAGCTTTATATATAAATTTAAGTTGGATAACTATCGATTTTGAAGACCTAGTTCTACTTATTGAATATATTTGGATAATATGCTCAATTTGTTTTGCTAAAGTGGGACAAATATCAATGGGGATCTAAGTGATTAATTGTAAAACCCTAAAATTTTGAAAAATTATATAAACAATTAAAAGAAAATAAATAGAATAATAAATTATCTGAAACATAATTTTCAAATAATGTTTGGTTAAATAATAAAATTAATTTAAAAATATAAATCTAGAAATTTTAAACGGAAATTTAGAGTAAAAATTTATGTTCGGATTAATCAAATTAACATAGACGTAGAATTTTGTAGTAAAATTCTAAAAATATAAAATTTTAAAATATTCTCGCATGTGAGCAAAATAGTAAAATAGAGATATTTATAATATAATATAATATTCTAAAAAAAAAAAGTCTCATCCCCTTTCTTTTCTTTCTTTTCTTTTCTTACTTTTCCCTTCGATTGGCCCCCCTGCTCCCTCCCTTTCTCTTTCTTCCTTTCCCTTTTTCTTTTCTTCTTCTTCATTTCCGACCGTCTTCTTCCTTCCTTTCCTTTTTTTTTTTCTCTTCTTCTTCCTTTCTCATCTTCCTTTTTTTCTCTCCTATTGGATCGCGTCTTCTTCCCTTCCCGTTCTCTTCTTTTCCCTTTCGGCTAGCCACCTAATGAAGGCAACGACGACCCTCAATAGCAACGACAATAGCAGCGACAATGATCTCTACAGCAACAGGGAACGACGATGACGAGGAGGACGACAACCGCAACAACTATGACAGCAGCAACAACAACATCTAAACCTCCGTGGTGATATGATCTATAGAGTGGATGGATGACCTGTGCAACTCCCCCTTTCTTCCCCGTCATTTTCATGTTCCTTAACACGGTGCTGTTTCCCCTCTGACTCCGACTATAGCAGCAACAACAATGATAGAGGCAATAATCGTAGTAACCACAACGACAATGGTGGTTGTGGTAATGAACAGCAGTGGCGACCCCACTTCGGTGGTAGCAACGACCATAACGACGACAACAATGACACAATGGCAAACAACGACCATGATAATGATGAAGATGATCACGACGGCAGCGGCGGCCGCAACGACCTACAGCAACTTCAATGGCAACAGTAACGGGACAGCAACGATAACCACGACCACCACGACAGTGGCAACAGCAGCCACGCCGGCAACCGCGACGACCACCACAACAGCGGCGGCATAGTGACGACGATGACAATGGTGGTAGTAGCTTATAAGTCGTGTTCGTCTCATCTTCTTCTCTAATAATAGAGGCAACAGCGGCTGGAGGAGGAAAAGAAAAATGGGGAAGGGAGAGAAGGAGTCACATGTGCGTGTATGTGCATGAAGGAAGAGGACTACAACAACAGTGGTGGTAGCAACTACGCCGACGACCACAACAAAAACTACAGTAGCAACTACAAAAGCAAATGGAGGAAGAGGAAGAGAAATGAATGTGTATGTGTGGATGAGAGTGTGTGGGGGCACATGGATGGAGGTTGTGAGTATGTGTACGTATGTGAGGGAAAGGGAAAGGCAAGTGTGTAGTGTGTATGTATGTTTGTGTATTGAAAGGGTATACGGTAGAGGATGATATGTGTGCAATGAAGGATGGTGAGATGTTCGTGAGGATGTGTGTGTGCATGTGAAGGAAGTGGGGGTGTGTGAGAGTGTGTAGATGTACGTGAATAGAGGCTATGTACGTATGTGCGTGTGAGTGTGTGGTTGTGTGTGACTATGTGCGTAGATTAGAAAGATGTGTTTGTATGTGTGGAGGATGGTATGGGATGCACGATAGTGTATGTGTATGTGCAAGAAGGAGGATGTGTAGGGATGTGTATGATGTATGTGGGAAAGTGAGTAGTGTATGTGAAGATGTGAGTGTGTTGGTGATAATGTAAGGTGTGTGAAGGTGTGTGTATGTGTAAAGGAGGAGCCGAGTGTGTAATGCTTGGGGGGTATGCGAGTAGGTGCATGAAGTGATGTAGGGTGGTATGTGTATGTATATGTGGGTGTGTGGTATGTGGGTGTATAAGGGTGTGATGTATGTGAAGTGTATATGTATGGGGTGTATATGGATGGCGTATGTGGGATATGTGGCATGTATACGTGTATAAGGAAGGAGTGGTATGTGTGGGCATGTATGTATGTATGTGAAATAGTGTATGGTGTATGTAGAAGTTGAGGATGATGTATGTATGAGTATAAGATGATGTATGGAGTGTGAACATGAATGTGTGGGTATGGAAGGTGAATATAGTGTGTGCAAAGTATGTAGGTGTGTGTATTGGTGATGTAAGGCGTATATGGAGTATGCGAGTAGGTGTATGAGATAATGTATGGTGTGGGTGTGTGAGAATGGATATGGGAGGTGTGTAATATGTGTAGAGTATGTGGGCAAGTATGTATTGGTGGTGTGAAGTATATGTAAGGCATGTGTGTATATGTGTGTGATAGTAGTGTGGAAGGTGAAAGAAGCAGGTGTGTGTATGAGGTGTGAAGTGTGTATGTATATGGATAAGAAAATGTTAGTGCGTATGTGATGTGTGGGAAAGGTTGGTGTATGTATGAGTGAGGATGAAAGCCAGTAGAAAGTATGAGGAACTCGTAGGTAGAAATATCAACAAAGAAGAGAAGAAAGAAGATGATATAAACCTTTAAGGACTGTTAAATCCTCTGGGTTATCCTACAAGTAGTTCGTTGGAAGATATTAAAGACAATTGGATAAATGAAAGGTTTAAAGATGCTTCATAGATGAGAGAAGCGTCTATGATGTTGTAAATGGTGAAGGGAATGATTCAAGTAATATCTAAGATGATGGCCTGGGAGATAATTGGAATGAAATGGATTTCACAATGGAATGTTTAAAGGATGTTGAGGAAGATCATTCTTGGACAAATACCCTAATGCAAGATCTTCAGTTGTCCTTTCCAAGGATTTCTTGCATATATGGAAGAAGGAATTCCAAATTTAGCAAGTCGAAGACATTCCATTGCTTAACTTCTACACAAAGAAAGCAAACAGTCGATCACAGCAACTTGAGGTGTTGGAAGCACAGATTCGAAGGAAGTTCAACATTCGAATCTTGTTCACCCAAAGTTCCATAAGGAGGAAAATTCACGCCTCGTCATTAACCACAAGATGAGCAGAGCACACATATCAAGTGCTAGAAGACTACCAAAGTCAGGTGGAGATGCAGCTTTGTGATTGGGTTATGGAAGCATTGCAGAGGGATACTGACTTCAAAAGGAATGTGAAGGAGTTACCCACTAGAATTGCTCAACTCCGACTAGGACTATGACAACCCTAAGCAAGTGAATGGGAAACTTCATGATATGCTACTATATTGTGTTGTATGTGAATGCTATGCATGTGAAATTGATGTTTGTTGTGTTACTATTTGATATGATTGTTGTTGAGTTAAGTTATGTGGTAGAGAACAATGAGTTAGGTAAGAAGTCGTGAAGAAAATAGGGGGATGAATGGTCTGAGAGTTTAGATGCCATTACCTTAATGATAGCACCTAGCGCCATATCGCTAGTGCTATAACCAAAAGCCTAGTCCATGTTTTACAAAATGTTTTGCTTCCAAAACAAACCAAGACATAGAAACTTAGCTTTTCCTTCTATAGCTACCGAGTAGGTAAGCTTAGTTGGAATAGGGTATATAGGTATCATTATGTATACATGTCAGAGTTGGTTCCTAAATGTGTATACATATACTTAAATAAACTTATTTTTATATTACATTTACGAAATAAACTCATGAGCCCAATCATACCAATCATGAGTGCAACCTTGGCTTTTACAACTCAATGACCATATTTCCTTACCTCTCAGGTACGTAAGGAATGTTTCTAGTAAATTGTCCTTAATTAAGGAGAGGTCACAAACATATATATGTATAGATATGTATATATATATATTATACACAAGTGTCTTGAAGACATTAAAAGGAAAATGCGAGATGACCTTTCTAGCTCTCGAAAGTGTGAGAATGATAAAGCACTTGAGAAGTGTGATGGCACAGAGGTGTCAAGGATGATTAATGTAAATCAACCCCGAGTGGTTGGTTTGACATGTGAGATAGATGACACAGAGGTGTCAAAAATGATTGTAAGCCAATTCGAGTGGTTCGGCATTTAAAAGAAATGGCACAGAGAGGTGCCGAGATAATTTAATCCATTATAAAATTAGATAGGTCTATGTCCATGGGGTATGGGTTCAGTGTCGATGTTGCATAACAAGAAATGCATAATCCTTACTTGTGATGAGTGAAATGGAATGTTTGATGTTTACTTTTGTGGTATGATTGATTGTGATTGTAAATGTTGTTTGGTCACCCTAAATCAATTAATTAAGGAAGAGGACTTGATTTTAAAAAAACATGACATGCATTTTCACAAGAAATTGCATGAGATTGAAGGCCATCACTGTTATAGGAAGCGTTGGAAGTGATCAAGAGGATCGCTATTCCACCAAGTGCGAACTAAGTGATTAGGGGATTGTCGCATCTTGACGATTCCGAGTCCGACCTGTCCTTGAGGGTTTTGCTTCGTCTAGTACAAAGAGGCACAGGAACGTTCACTATTGAGTTAAAAAGATATCATAATTAACCAAGTGATAAGATAAATAAACTGGGTAATGACTTGAGCACTGATGGTGGCTTCAGAATCCCCAACCTAAGGCAAGGGGGCATAAACCCTAGACTTCACGTCGGTTACCGGAAGACCATGTGAGATGCTGCATTTGTATGGTTGTTCATGTATAGTATATTTTTAATATTTTAAATTCAAATTGGCTTGCTTGTGTACATAGCATAGGTTTAATAACTTGATGTGAATTCGCTTGTGTGTGTACGTAGCATTGAAAGTGTTACCATCCCATTCACTGAGCCATGGTGTGCTCACTCCCTCACAAACTTTCTATAGGTAGCGAGTACGAAAGCTCGGGATTGGATAAGATGTGAAATGTCGAGAGATTCTAGAAAGCCAAAATGACAAAGTAAGAGTTATGGATGATAAATTGTTTAGATGAAATGTTAGGACCCTAATGTAAATAGAAATGTTTAAATTGAGAAACCTAGGATTTATTCTATTTTACTGATTGGTATGGGATACCGATTCTCTGTAATCATGGTTGACCATGGGGTACGGGATCCATAGTTGTATTTTATTATCTAATTATATGTATTATAACTTATTGTAGATGTAATTATTTACTTAGAATCTTATGATCTCTGACTCGTAAGACAATTATCATATAACGGGTGCACACGTGCCACGATAATTTAGTAGAGACTTCTAGGACCCCTTTAGGGCGTAATATGAAATTTGGAATTAAGAGATTTAGCTAAGTCGTGATAGATTCATGTTGATTCCATATATTTGGTTATGCTATAGAAGATCAGTATTAAAACGATTATATCAAATATTTTAGAGATCACATATTTTTGGAATTCAAATTTGAAATTAAAGCATAAGAGAAAGAGTTGTTAGATGCTCTACAAAATCAACGAGTGGTTGATTTCATTAATAGATTTTGTGCAGATGATATATATCACGATATAAGGATGTATTTGGACTAGTTTCAATGATAAATTCAACAAAATTTTAATATCATATTTAAATTTAAAATTTAGTGGATAACTTCAAATCTCTTAAGATATTTCTCAAACGTTCAAAGCAAGATTATGGCAACAAACTTTCAAGTTGAAAACAAATCAATGAAGTAGCTGTTACTCTTTAGTGAATAAATAGAGCTGAAGTTCAAATACTCGAAAGATAAGATACAATACAAAATAGTGCAACATTCTTGTATAAAAAAAGAGCATTATCAAAACTTAGAAACTAACTTAGAAGCTACTCTGTTTTTTACATATTTTCATATTATACTTGAATTAATTTTTGGAGGATACAAATTCTCATTTCCTCATTTGCTTTTGATAATTCTTGAAAGCTTGATATGTGTATTAGTAAGAGGTTACTTGTAACTCTATAGATGTATAAATAACTTTAGATATAGGCTAGATAGGCAGAGTAAGGTGTTTTGAAGCCAAAGTGTTAGCGATTGATTGTAATCTCTCAAATTTGTTATAGATTAGTGGAATGGTATTGGTGTGGAAGATTGGGTCCCTAGAAGTAGAGCTAAAAGAGAGGATTGATGCTTAAGGAAAAACTTCTATAAATTGCTTACCCAATTCTCTTCTCTCTATTTTTTTATTTTATATTCTATAATATCTTGTAATTGTTTATAAATACTTATTTTTACACCATAATTAAATTGAGTAGTCAAAGGGGTCTTTTTAACTAGTAAAATTTTTAAAAATTTAGCAATTAATCAATTCACCCCTCCCCTCTTGATTACTTAATTCGAGACCAACAAAAATCTTGCATGGTGATAAAGAAGCATTTTCAAATAAGAATCTTGTCTTATGGTGACAGTTTGTTCATTCTATGGCTAAGGAACCTATCTTTGCTAAGGTAGATCCAAACTAGGTCTCTAGGGTTAAACTTCACAACCTTTCTTCATTAGTTTCTAAGCTCCTATTATTGTGCTACTTTTCAAGTGAACTGCTTAAATACCTTGCATTGTAACTGCTTAATCTCTTTAGCTCAGTCAATAGCACTTAAGCTTTCCTCATTCAAGGTCGAGGTAGAGATCATGCCCATAGGTGTAGATGGATTATTTCCATAAACGACCTCAAAAGGGGACTTCCAGTAAAGCCATATGTCAATCTATTGTAAGAAAACTCAATAATTGGTAAACACAAGTCCCAATTAGTAAGATTCTTACCAACTATAACATAGAGAAGGGCTCTCAAAGTTCTATTGACATTATGCACAATCTTCCCTTCTTGTATAGATATCCATCATTCATGAAATACCCATCAATATTAATTCCAACTTTGCACTTGGCTACAATGGGCCTAAAGTTGTCATCTCCTTTGTATTACTCAGTCATTAACCCAAAGCTTAAGACCTTTGCCTATAATGTAGTGATTAAGACAACTTTTGTTGTCCTCTCAAGTACTTAAGTGTCTCATGATCAGTGTAAATCACAAACCCTTTGGGTAGTAGATGGTGTTGCTAAATGGTGAGGGCTTAGACCAAGGAATAGAACACCTTGCCATATGTTAAGTAATTTAGCATAGCACTACTTAGTTTCTCATTAAAATACACGATAGGTCATCATTTTGGCATAATACTACCCTAATACCAACTCTTGAGGCATCACATTCTAGCTTAAATACCTTACCAAAGTCAAGTAGGATCAAGATGAATGTGGTAATCAATTTGAACTTAATCTCATCCAAACTCTTCTGGGCTTTCTCTCCCCATCGAAATTCGACATCCTTCTTGGTCAAATTAGTTAAAAGGGTTACAATGGTTTTGAAAATATGGATAAATCATTAGTAGAATGATGTTAGCCCATAAAAACATTTGACCTCAAGGGCGTTCTTTGGAATGGGCCATTTAATAATGGCTTGGACCTTCCCCTTATCGACTCCTACTCCTCCATCTCCTACTAAAAAACATGACCTCATCTTGATTGAAATAGCACTCCTTCAAATTTCCAAATAGTTGTTCAGCTTGGAGTGTACTTAAGACCTCTCATAGTTGCTCAACATGAGTCTTTAAGTTAGGGTTGTACACTAATATGTCGTCAAAGTACACTATGATGTATCTTTCTATTAAGCCTCTTAGTACATGGTTCATCAACTACATAAATGTACTAGGTGTATTAGTCAATCCAAAAGGCATGACCTTGCATTCATAGAGTCTGTGCTTCATTTTGAAGGCTATCTTCCATTCATCCCCTAGCCTTATGTGTATCTAGTGTTATTCACTCTTTAAATCAATTTTTGAGAAGATGCGAGTACCATAGAGTTCATCTAGCATGTCATCCATCCTTGGAATATGATACCTATATTTAATAGTGATCTTATTAATAGCTCAACTATCGATACATATGTGCCACGATCCATCTTTCTTTGGAATGAGCAAATTAGGTATCGAATAGGGGCTCATACTCTCTTTGACATAACCTTATTCTACCAGTTTGTCCACTTGCCTCTTCAGCTTAACAACTTGCTCAAGATTCATCCAATAAGTGGGCTTATTAGGTAGCATTATGTTGAGCTATAAGTCGATGCAATGGTTTATTCCTCAAAAAAGGGGTAATTCTTTCAATAGCTCCTTAGAAAATAGGTCTCTAAACTCATCTTGTAAGGCTCTGACCTCTTTGGGTAAAGGTGTTTAGTCTTGGATTTCTCACAACCTTTAGATTAACAAAAGCATATGTATTCTTATATCCACCATGCATAACTCTTCGATTGAATAACCATGGTCATCTAAGTAATATATGGGATGCATTCGTAGGTAGGATGTCATATACAATTTCATCCCAGTATCTATCCCCTATAGATATAGGAACTCGAACCTGCTACATTAAATGAAGAGCCCCCTTCTCATCTAGCCAATGTAATTTATATGACTTCAAATGTTTTAGGGTTAGCAATTTTAGTTGTTTAATTATAGATGTAACAGCTACATTGGTGTAACTTCTTCCATCAATGATTAGTACACACAATTGCCCTTCGACCTTACATGTTGTATGGAAATGATTCTCCCTTTGCTCATCAAAGGCTTAGGGCACAACTCTTAGAGCTCATCTCAGCATAATATTCAAAAACTGGCCCTACTCAACGTATATGTCAACATCTTCATCTACAAGTACTTCTTCGTGACACATTTCTTTGGTCTCCTCCTCTTCCTCATTGACGTTATTAAACTTTAGTACAAGTGTCTTGCCTTTTAAAATCACAGCTTAGCAGTTTAGATATTGAGTTGTAATATGCCCAAAACCTAGATATTTAAAGCATTTTCCCTAACTCTTCCTTCCTAAACTTTGTCTCCTCCTCATGATATCTCAACATGGTCTACCACCTTTCCTCTCTCATTGGGCCTCCTCTCTTCTAGCCTTTAAAACCTTTGCAAGATACTATGCATTTGGCTCATCCAATTTCGTATTGTTTGACTAGAGTTTATAGCGTGTCGAGTTAATATCATAGCTCGTTCACTAGGACCTTAGTTTAAGTTGTTACATCTCTAATGCTCTACTCTTTAGGCTTGATAAATAGCATCTTCTAGAGTACTTATAAATTGTAGCTCTATAACATTGGAAATCTCATATTTTAGTCCAACGATAAACTAAGCTATAGTCTAGTCCTTTGGCTCCTTTACTCCTCACCTAATCATTAACATTTAGAACCCCTTCACATAATCATTGACACACATTCCTCCCCACCTTAAAGTTTGTAACTTCTTAAAAGCCTCTTGCATATAATATTTATGACAAGTCGCCTCTTTACCATCCTCTTCATCTCAGTCCATGACCTTATCTCATGTTCTCCAACTCGTCTCCTCGTAGTCAACAAGTTCTTCCACCATAATGTTACATATCCCAAAAATTCTAAAGTAACCAACCTGACTTTTACAACTTCTTCATACTCATGACACTTGAACAACTTTTTGACTTTATCTTCCTAATCTAAGTAATCATTGGCATCTTCACTCCTAGAAAATGAAGGGATTTGCATCATAACATTCTCCAAACCTTTAGGAACTCGTTCACCACATGCTACAAAGTTTTCATCAAAGTTATCTCTAGCTCCTTTGTCTAACTTCTCTTTAGCATTAGTTAGCTTCCTCATGCCTTAATATCTCCTTGCTCCTACACCATTTTAAGTATTTTGAGGTGGATTTTCTAGTTCTCCATCATTTTGAACTCGCCTAACACCTACATCAGCTCAAGTAGGTTGGTTTTCTACCAAACACTGCATTGTAACGGCTAGGTTAACAACAACAATTGTCAACACTTAGATATATTCATTAGTAGACCTCACATTTTGAGTAGCATGTCTTCTATGACCATGTGCATCACTTTCAAAGTTCCTAATACCACCTTGAACACTAGGATTTAACATTTTCACTGCATAAAAACAATGACTACATAACTCAACAAACCTAGCAGCAAGACAAAAACTGTGATAACTATAGGCTACACTCCTTCATTGAAACCTTTGCTCTAATACCATACGAAAGATGATACTCCTAGGAGCTTAGTAATCATTAGAGTACCAAAAACTGTGTCAAATGAAAAGAAGAAAGAACGTGAACGAGTCTAGCTAAAACCCACAAGCTACTTACAAGATATGATGCACCCATAAGCACATATATGTTTAAGATTACTACTTAATGTAACTCATAAGCAACAACACTTAGGGGAATTTTCCACAATCCTTGCTAAAGGGATTGATAAGAGTAGTGATAAGCTTAAGAGCTTATGGACTCAAGAGAAAGTAAAAAAGGAAACTCTTTGTATTTCCCTAATGTGCAAAAGTAGTTAATGCGACTTACGTATAAAGGGACTATTTATTTCTTTTAAGCACATGGCGAAAGGGTACAAATGTAAAGAGAAAAAAAGGAATATTCTTTAAGGTGCATGTATCTATCAGGTGTTAGGGACAAGTGTCATTGCAATATTGGACACATCCATAGTAGAAAAGATAAACATTTCTAAGTGACATTTGAGCTAATGTGATTTGGGTCTTCATGGAATAAGTCGATCGATCGGTCATCTAGCTAGCTTTAGGAAGGTCAATAAGGGGTAAGATAAGTCGATTCGAGCTATCTGAACTCTACGACTTGTTTGATTGTATTTCATTGACTTGAAGAGAGATGCATTTGATAGGACCTCGATGGAAGATGGAAGTGGAACCTATGAAGGTAGGTAGCTTCTTTCTCTGTCACTTAGTTAAAGAGAGTTCTTTACACTAGGTTTTGAAGTCCTCATACCTTAACTCAAGTGATTAGCCTAGTGGTTGAATTCTTATCATGGCGACTGATCCAACAATGTGTTATACATTTGATCCAATTTCAGTTTCTAAAACCTTTTGTGATATTGAAAATCCAATTGAGGAAGAAGTAAATTAAACTCTACAAGATCTAACCTCAAATGATTCTAATGCTGAACATATTGTAATGGGTGTAGGTAATGGGGGATCTTTTGAAGAGGATGGGGGCACATTTCACTTTGATTCAATTTCAATGATTTCTAAAATCAAAACAAACTTTCAATTTGGAAATTTTGAAACCAAAACCAAATCAAACTTACTAGTTAAACATGGTTTTTACTCAATTTTTCTTTCCTATTTTTGAAAAAAATTTCTTTAATTTTTCTACTTTATTTATTAGTTTATTATAGTTTAAATTAAATTTACTTAATAATGTTATTTACTAAATCAATTTTACATACAAATCATAAGCTGACATGTGGCCCTTAACTAGCATTAACACATAAGATGAAACACAAGTCATGTGTTTGTCAAAAGGGAAAACACATCACAAGCTTGCAAAATAGCCATTACATAGATTTTTATCAATTCTATATAATATTCTTTATCATATAATATAAGTTATATTATAAATGTCACGTGCATATAATAAAAATTAAGGAGTACATTTTTAGTTTTAACATTTGTCTACTGTTTTATTTAAGCCTCAACATTTTATTTTATTCTATTTTATTTTTTATTTTCTATTTAAGTCTCAATGTTTTCTAGCTTTCACAAACTAAAACTTTTGTTAACTCTATTAAGTTTTCCATTCATTATTGACATATGGAAACTTCTAATTGATCAATAATAATCAATTTGAAGAAATAATATTATTAAATATATCAATTAATTGTAGATGAAGGGTTCTAACTAAAGTAGTCATGTACGTGTTGTGAATAAGTCTTATGCTACATTTGACATCAGAATGGTGATATGCAGATGACATGCAATATGATGACTTAAAGAGAGTGGCAAGGAAGAGGAACAAGCAATCTTAGTGTCTCGAATATATAAGTGATAGATTATATTAAACATACACAAGAAAATTCAAATAAAGATATTAAACATATGCTAGACATGAGCAACCATATGAATGCAACATCTTACGTAGTCTTTCGATAACTAATGTGAAGTTTAGGGTTTACGCCCCTCTTGACCATGGGTTGGAGATTCCGAAGCTACCGTTAGTGCCCAGGTCATTACCTAGATTATTTATCTTATCACTTATTAATTATGATATTTTATTAACTCAACAATGAACGTTCTCGTGCCTCTCTGCACCAGACAAAGCAAAACCCTCAAGGACAAGCTGGATTCGGAACCGTCAAGGCGCAACAATCTCCTAATCACTTAGTTCACACTTAGCAAAACAACGATCCTCTTGATCATATCTGACACATCTTGTGACAATGATAGCCTTCAATCTCATGTAATGTCTCGTGAAAATGCATGTCAAGTTTTTATATCATCCAATTCGTACTTTAATTGATTTATTTAAAGTGATCAAACCACATTTACAATCACAATCAATCATACTACAAAAGTAAACATCAAATATTCTATTTCACTCATCATAAGTAGGGATTATGCATTTCTTGTTACGTAACATCGACACTAAACCCAAACTTCGTGGATATAAACCTATTTAGTTTTATAATGGATTAAATTATCTCGACACCTCTCTATGCCATTTCTTTTAAATGTCAAACCAATTGGGTTGACTTACAATCATCCGATCTAGAACCTCTGTGCCCTTTCTCTTAAATGTCGAACCACTTGAGTTAGCTTTGTGAAGATTATTTTTGAAAATGAGGTCAAGTCTGGAATGACCTTGGAGACTTGGAGCTGGGTTGAACCCAAATCCATTAATGTCATTTAAGCCCAAGAAAATGGAGCCCAAATTAACCAAGACAGTAAGCTTGGATTCTAGAAGACAATTGAGGTCATTGCTTGCATCAACAAAATAGTTATTAGTGTAGTTAAGAGAAACACATTTATGTATTGGTAGTGGGTTGTTGATGGGAATGTGGATGGTTTTGTTTTCGTTAATTAGCCTTGGAACTCTATAAATAGGGTATCAAAACTTGTGTTATGGAGGTTAGATGAATTTTTCAATTGAAGAGATATTTTCTCATATCTGTTCTTTTTTTAAGTAGCTAGGGTTTTGACCTTATGGGTTCGAGTTCAATTTATATTATTGGTTCTTATCTCTTATAGGCAACGGGTCAATAATTTCTTATATATATATATATAGCGGTCCAAGAAATCGATCGTTTGTTGCTGGGTCTCACAACTCTATTCATGGGATTTTGCATCATTTTTTGTATCAAAGCCAGGTTGGTCCTCAATCAGGTTATTATCCTTAATCCTTCATATTCCTTGTTGAAATTTCATTTATTTCTTCAATAATCATGTTCTACTGTTTCTATCTAGTGTCATTTTGAAAAAAAAAAAAAATCAGCAAGCGAAAGTTAAAAAAAAAAAATCTTATGTTGTCTTCTATCATCATCAATGCCCGAGTTGATTCCTTACATCTTAAACTCCATGATGAGCCTATTCTTCTATTGAGCATTACTCCAACGGTGTTGTTTCTTCCTATCTTCTTTTTGTTTTCTTAATCACTATCTTCTTGGCCCCTTTTTGAGCTAATTATATGAAATGGTGTTCTAGTTTTGCAAGTGACTATTGGTACGAACCACGCCAACTCGTGACGAAACCCAATACCAATACATTCGGAAATTCGTTACCTAAGACGCCCAAACACCTAAAATGGAAACCGCGACCCGTTGTCTATAAGTGAGACAAGAACCTTGGTATAATGTGAAGACGCCACAATCGGGATGAAAGACTGATTGATAAGTCGGGTTGAACGCCACGGAAATAAAATCCAATAAGTTCTAGTTAGTTCTTCAAGAACCAAGAGAGGAGCCTCTCAAAGATGTTTAATGTTCTAAGATGTATGTTCCATCCTCTGTATTCTAACCCTAGGAGCTTATATTAGGGTTTACAATGCGTAACATTAAAGCCCAAAACGACATAACTTAGATAAGTTGCGTAAAAACACAAAAACAGAACAAGAAAGTCGGCGGTGTAAACATGAAGGCCGGTGGCGTTGGAATGAAGGCCGGCGGCCTTGAGCCGGCTTTAACGAGATACACGGCCGTGTAATTCTAGACGTGTATCTTTTTGTGGATTTGCTTGACTCCATACACGGCCGTACCTTTTAGCCGTGTGTCTGGCCGTGTATGATTCTGTGTAATCTTGAGATTCCTATACGGCCGTGCCTTGAAAATACACGCCCTCTTCATCCTGTGTCCGGTGTGACTTGTACAAGAACAAGGGTCTTCCCATGGTTGTTCCAATCCGTTCCAACTTCATAATTGCTCCAATCCTTTCCGGCTTCATGGACATCCTTTATCAACCCGTTAAGTGCTTCCTTAAGTCGTTTCGCTCGACTTCTTATGATCGGTCCATGCTGCACTTCAAGAGGATCCACATTCCTTCTTCCGACTCGACTCTCATCATGGATCTCATCATTCCCCTCCTCTTGAAAAGGATTTGTGCTCAAATCATCACCTCCATCAAAAGGACTCAGATCAGTAACATTAAATGTGGCACTTACTTGATACTCACCAGCCAAATCTATCTTGTATGCATTATAGTTGATGCGCTCAAGAACTTAAAATGGTCCATCACCTCTAGGAAGTAGTTTAGATCGACGCTACACGAGAAACCGCTCTTTGTGCATGTGAACCCAAACCCAATCTTCAGGTTCAAAGACAGCTTGTCAACAACCCTTGTTAGCTTGTTTCACATACTGCTTTGTTCTTCGCTCAATGTTTAGCCTTGCCTTCTCATGGATCTGTTTAACAAATTCGGCCTTCTTCTTGCCATCTAAATTAACATACTCAGAAACAGGCAAAGGTGATAAATCCAAAGGAGTTAGTGGATTAAAACCATACACAATCTCAAAAGGAGTAAATTTAGTAGCAGAATGTACTATACGGTTATAAGCAAATTCAACATGCGGCAAACAATCCTCCCAACTTTTAATATTCTTTTTAATTACAGCCCTCAACAAGGTAGATAAAGTTCGATTTACTACCTCAATTTGACCATTAGTCTGTGGATGACAAGTAGTAGAAAACAATAACTTAGTTCCTAACTTAGCCCACAAGATCTTCTAAAAGTAGCTCAAGAACTTAACATCCCTATCCGATACGATTGTTCTAGGCATACTATGCAATCTCACAACTTCCCTAAAGAATAAATTAGCAATATTACAAGCATCATCCGTTTTGTGACAAGGAATGAAATGTGACATCTTAGAGAATCTATCAACAACTACAAAAATAGAATCTCGACCATGTCAAGACCTGGGTAAACCTAATACAAAATCCATAGAAATATCTACCCAAGGTTCATGAGGAATGGGAAGTGGGGTGTAAAGCCCTTGAAGTTGGACCCTAGATTTCGCTTGCTTACACGTGACACATCGCTCACAAATCCTCTCAACATCTCGTTTCATGTGAGGCCAATAGAAGTGTTCCTGCAATACCCTTAAAGTTTTAACTACTCCAAAGTGTCCCATTAAACCTCCTCCATGAAACTCCCTCACAAGTAATTCTCTTAAAGAACAAATTGGAATGCACAGTTTACTCTCCCTAAACAAGAATCCTTCATGTTTGTAAAATTTACCATGCCCACTCTTCTCACAATGCACATACTCCTCACAAAAATCTCAATCAGCAGCATATAACTCCTTAATGTGCTCAAAACCAAGCAGTCTAGAACTAAGAGTAGAAATAAGAGTATACCTTCTAAAAAGTGCATCAGCCACGACATTCTCTTTACCTTGCTTGTAGTGGATGACATATGGAAATGTTTCGATGAACTCCACCCAACGAGCATGCCTTTTATTCAGCTTATGTTGCCCCTTCAAGTACTTCAAGGATTCATGATCAGCGTGGATCACGAACTCTTTTGGCCACAGGTAATGTTGCCACGTCTCCAGGGCTCGAACCAATGCATATAACTCCTTGTCGTAAGTAGGGTAGTTCAAGGTTGCCCCACTTAGCTTCTCGCTAAAGAATGCAATCGGTCTTCGCTCCTGCATAAGCATTGCTCCAATACCTAATCCTGAGGCATCACACTCAATTTCAAACGTTTTAGCAAAGTTAGGTAAAGCAAGTAATGGCGCCTGAGTCAGCTTATTTTTAAGCGTCTGAAAGGCCTTCTCTTGTTGCTCTCCCCATTTGAACCCCACGTTCTTCTTAATTACCTCAGTAACTGGTGCTGCAATGGTGCTGAAATCCATCACAAATCTCCTGTAAAAGCTTGCTAGTCCATGGAAACTCCGCACATGACTTACAGTAGTTGGACTAGGCCATTCTTGGATCACACGAATCTTTTCTTCATCAACCTGTATTCCCTGTGCACTAACAACAAAGCCAAGAAACACAAGTTTATCTGTGCAAAAAGTACACTTCTTGAGGTTAGCATATAATTGTTCCTTTTGAAGCACTTCTAAAACATCCCTCAAGTGAGATATATGATCTTCTAAACTCTTGCTGTAAATGAGGATATCATCAAAATAGACAACCACAAATTTTCCAATAAAAGTCCTCAAAACATGGTTCATAAGTCTCATAAAAGTACTAGGTGCATTAGTTAAACCGAAAGGCATTACTAACTACTCATACAATCCATATTTTGTTTTGAATGCAGTTTTCCATTCATCACCTTCTTTCATTCTAATTTGGTGGTATCCAGATCAAATTTGGAAAAGACACTAGACCCATGTAACTCGTCTAACATATCATCTAAGCGAAGAATGGGATGACGATACTTTACCATGATGTTGTTGATTGCGCGGCAGTCAACACACATTCTCCATGACCCATCCTTCTTAGGCACTAAAATCACAGGCACTGCACATGGACTCATGCTTTCTCTTACATACCCCTTCTCCATTAATTTATCGACCTGCCTTTAGAGTTCCTTTGTCTCCTCCGAATTGCTCCTATAAGCTAGCTTGTTTGGAATTGATGCTCCGGGTACAAGGTCAATCTGGTGCCCAATACCACGAATAGGTGGCAATCCCTTTGGAATCTCCTCAGGGAAGACATCTTCAAAGTCCTGCACAAGAGACACAACCACACTAGGCAAAGAGTTAGATAGTTCGTTAGTAGTGAAACATGTTTCTTTAAAAACCAGCAACAACATAGGTTGCCTCATCACTAACGCTCTCCTTACTACACTCGCTCTTGCCACACAACTCTCCTTTTGCAAGGCTGCCCTCTCCTTTTTACTCACCACTAAAGTTGATCCCCCTTCAACTTGGCCTCTCACACTCTTTCCAGCCTTCCTCTCTTTTTCCTTTTGATCTTGACTTTTATATTCCTTTTCTTTCTCATTGTCTTTTGCTCTCTCACTCTCCCTCTACTTTTCACTCACTTTATGTTTTGCAAAAGACTGTTGTAGCTGCAACTGGTCCTCATACACTTGCTTAGGTGTTAACGGTTTAAGATTAAAGCTTTTCCCCTGGTGAACAAGCGTATACTTGTTAGAAAAGCCATCATGAACAACCTTCCTATCAAATTGCCACGGCCTCCCTAACAACACATCACATGCTTGCATTGGCACTACATCACATAACACCTCATCCTCATACCTACCAATGCGGAAACCAATCAATGCTTGCGTACTCACCTTAGTCTCTCCACTATCATTCAACCACTACAATTTATATGGACTAGGGTGTCTAACAGTTTTGAGCCCCAGCCTCTCAACAATGAAATTACTCACTACATTGGTGTAACTCCCTCCATCAATGATCAAACTACAAATGTGATCTCCTAGATAACGTCTAGTATGAAATATATTCTCTCTTTGCACCTCCTCTTCTTCCTTCACCTGCACATTCAACGCTCGCTTCACTACTGCCACTAGCCTTCCCATTGCAGGCTCCTCATCATCACTAGCATCCTCTAATGAAGGCATATCATCTTCTTCACTATCCCCCTCAGTCCCATACTCTCCATCATCACGCAAAATCATCACACGCCTATTTGGACATTGACTAGCAATATAGCCTCTACCTTGGCATTTAAAACATCTAATGTCACGATTTCTAGAAGTAAAAGAATCAGGGTTACCTTGGTTACTAGGAGTAGAACCCGCTTGCCTCAACTCCCCTTTTGGTTTGGTGGGTAAAGGCTTTTCTTCTTTCTTCCATTGGTTGGTCTTCCAAGTGGATGAACCATTACCCTGTGGAAACCGTGCATTACTACTACCTTTCCTCTTGTGCTGGTTCTCAACCTTTATAGCCAAGTGAACCATATCCTCCAATTCTACATAATGCTGCAATTCAACCACATTTTGGATTCTCTATTCAACCCAGCAAGAAACCTAGCCATTGTAGCCTCTCTATCCTCCTCTACATTCGCCCTAATCATAGTGACTTCCATCTCCTTGAAATACTCATCTACACTTCGGCTTCCCCGCCTCAGAGTTTGCAGCTTGTTATGCAATTCACGATAGTAATACGCAGGCACAAACCGCTTCTTCATCACTCTTTTCATCTCTTCCCAAGACTTAATAGGTGGCTCGCCACTCCTTCTCCTATTCAACATTAGTTGATCCCACCACACTATAGCATAATCCGAAAACTCAATGGCAGCAAGTTTTACTTTCTTTCTCCCACTATAGTTGTGACAATCAAACACCATCTCCACCTTTTTCTCCCACTCTAAATACGCCTCGGGATCATTCTTCCCTTGGAAAGGAAGAATCTTCATCTTTATACTACTTAATTAATCATCCTCTCTATTCCTATCTCCTCTATCTTCCCAGTCCTTAGTTCCTCTATTCCGACCACTATAACCTCTATAACTCCCGACAGAAGGCTCATCAAAGTCATCATCCGAGATTTCATCCCCACCCCTCGGTACTCTCCTAGAACGACTCTCCCTCTTATGCCCTTAGAATACGTTTGTGGATTGCTCTAGTCTTTGCTCTACCGTCTCATGAATTTGTTCCATTCCCTCTTAGAACATCCTCTTCATTTCTCCCCTCAACGCCTCAATGACTAACCTAGCATCAAACCTTCCCCTCTCACCTTCAGGAGAATGTTGTCTCGACATAGTTCCTGCAGAAAAGATTAGTACTAACACAATTACACATATGATTAAACCTCACGATACACTCCCTTACGTGTTTCGCTCAAATGGTGATATCACACAGTCACTCGTGTATGCTCACAAACAATGATGATATCAACTCGCCAATTCCTCTTCTCAATTCTCTTGGAACTAACCCCAACTACACCAATTCCCTTCCGTAGAATTCAAAACAATTCTAGGATTCGTAAATTTTCCTCTATTTTTCTATCCGAATTTTTTTTTTTTTTTGTCTTTGTTGTTGCTCTTGATCACGTTTCTCTTTTCTTTTCCTTCTTTTTTTTTTTGCAACAATCAACTAGTAGATACTACACTATCAAAAGACAATTAATATTACGAAATTGAATGTTAACAATGGATATGAACGATTGGAGTTAGGGTTTTGATGTTACCTTCCTCAAACCGAACTTGATGTTTTGACAAACCTAAGCTCTGATACCAAACTGATACAAACCATGCCAACCCGTGACGAAACCCAATACCAATACGTTCGGAAATTCGTTACCTAAGACGCCCAAACACCTAAAGTGGAAACCGCGACCCGTTGTCTATAAGCGAGACAAGAACATTGTTATAATGTGAAGACGCCACAATCGGGATGAAAGACCAATTGATAAGTCGGGTTGAACGCCACGGAAATAAAATCCGATAAGTTTTAGTTAGTTCTTAAAAAGCCAAGAGAGGAGCCTCTCAAAGATGTTTAATGTTTTAAGATGTATGTTCCATCCTCTGTATTCTAACCCTAGGAGCTTATATTAGGGTTTACAATGCGTAACATTAAAGCCCAAAACGACATAACTTAGATAAGTTGCGTAAAAACACAAAAACAGAACAAGAAAGCCGGCGGTGTAAACATGAAGGCCGGCGGCCTTGAGCCGGCCTTGAAGAGATACACGGCCGTGTACTTCTAGACGTGTATCTTTTTGTGGATTTGCTTGACTCCATACACGGCCGTGCCTTTTAGCCGTGTGTCTGGCCATGTATGATTCTGTGCAATCTTGAGATTCCTACACGGTTGTGCCTTGAAAATACACGCCCTCTTCATCCCATGTCCGGTGTGACTTGTACAAGAGCAAGGGTCTTCCCATGGTTGTTCCAATCCGTTCCAACTTCATAATTGCTCCAATCCTTTCCGGCTTCATGGACATCCTTTATCAACCCGTTAAGTGCTTCCTTAAGTCGTTTTGCTCGACTACTTGTGATCGGTCCATGTGGCACTTCAAGCGGATCCACATTCCTTCTTCCAACTCGACTCTCATCATGGATCTCATCAACTACTCTGGTCTTTCAATTGTTGTGTTCTTAAAGAACTAGGTAGGGGAAAACAAAAGTGGTAAAAGGCGAGAGTGGGTGAGCATAATAGAGGGTAAAAGCCATTAATTTGTGTGCAAGACTAGTGTAGATAGACTTTTGAGTGCAAACACGTAAGGGAGTATGTGAGGACTTCTTAACCGAATTTCTTTCAAGATCATCATCATGTCAGAACATAAGAATCAAGGGGATGAACCCAATCACTCCTTTCTTTTGAGGGCTATGCAACAACAGTTCGAGTATGTGCATGTGGTTTTCGGAGAGATCTGTGACCAAATGGATAGACAAGATGAATGGATCAACAAATTGCAAACAAGACCGCCTATTGGAATCCCTCCCATACAGAGACAAATACGTCGACTAGTCGCACCTCGAGATGAATCTACTGAAGAAGAAGAGGAGGAAAGGCATGATCGATGCAGGAATGACCGTATCAATAACAAAGTCAAAGATGGAGTTGGTAGAAATATCGAGAGTATCAAAATGACTATCCCTCCTTTTCAAGGGAGGAATGGCCCTAACATTTACCTTGAGTGGGAGAGAAAGGTTGAGCTAGTTTTTTATTGCTAAAATTACTTTGAGGAAAAGAAAGTGAAGCTTGCAGTAGTGGAGTTTACAAGTTATGCCATCATTTGGTGGGATCAATTGATCTCATCCCAATAGAAGAATGGTGAACGACTAATTGACAATTGGGAGGAGATGAAGGTTGCCATGAGAAGACAATTTGTCCTATCACATTATTATTGAGATCAGCACCTTAAGCTATAAAGCCTCAAACAATGTTCAAAGAGTGTTGAAGATTATTATAAGAAGATGGAAATAGCCTTAATCCGAGTTAATGTGGAGGAGGACCGTAAGGCTACTATGGCTAGATTCCTGTGTAGACTAAATCATAACATCACCAATGTCGTGAAATTACAGCCATATGTGGAGTTGGAGAACATGGTCCATATGGCCATGAAAGTCGAGCGACAACTCAAAGTAGCAAAAGTCACTCGAGCTAAAAACCACAACTACTCGAATTCCCACTCCCATAGAAGGTAGACAGGGGGGGAAGGGAAGAGAAATTTGGGTTCAAGGCCTATGATAGCGGGAACTTGAAGAAGCACCCACAGGCTGCTAAGGAGAGAGGTAACTCATCATCTCAAACTCTAAGAAATCAGGATATTAAATGTTTTAAGTGTTTAGGGACTGGGCATATAGCATCTTAATGTCCAAACTAAAGAGTGATGATCATGTGCAAGGGTGGGCAGATTGAAACTAATGATTATGGCTCTGATTGTGCTAGTGATACTATGCCACAGTTAGAAGATGCTAGTGATTGTGAATATGTTATAGAAGGAAAGTCATTAGTCATTATGCATTCCCTAAATGTGCAAGTGAAACAAGAAAAGAATGACAATGTGCAACGAGACAATATTTTTCACACTTAGTACCATGTACAAGACAGGGTATGTAGTTTGATCATAGACGGAGGTAACTGTGTTAATGTTGCAAGTAACATACTTGTTGATAAATTAGGTTTGTTCACTGTGAAGCATCCCAAGCCGTATAAGTTGCAATGGCTAAATGAATGTGGAGAAGTGAAGGTTAATAAGCAGGTCCGCATGAAATTTTCAATTAGGAAATATATGGATAAGGTCCTTTGTGATGTTGTACCTATGCATGCTGGTCATCTTTCACTCGGAAGGCCTTAGCAATTTGACAGGAGAGCCATTCATGATGAGTACAAGAATCAGTACTTATTTGTGAAGAATGGAAGGAAAGTAACATTGATGGCAATGATGCCAAGCCAGGTGTATGAGGATCAACTACGGCTTAAAAAAAGCCATTTGTAAGGAAAGTGAGGTAAAAGCCAAGAAACAAAAGAAGAGGGAAAATGAGATTGAAAGAAATATGAGTGGTGAGAAGACAAAAAGTAAAATCTTTGTGAGAGAAAAGCAAGAGTGCTTGGCTTTAGGTGAGGGGAGAGAGAAAAGAATGAGTTTCTTTGCAAAAGAACGAGAGATCAAGAGTGCACTTAAGGTTGGAAGACCAATGATTCTGTTTGTATATAAGGAGGCCATGTTTCCTAATTCTAACCATAACACTTCTTTGCTTAGTTGTGTGTTTTCTCTTTTGCAGGATTATGAGGACATCTTTCCCGATGAAGTACCTAATAGTCTACCACCAAAGTGAGGGATTGAGCATCAAATTGACTTTGTTCCTGGAGCGATCATTCCTTATTGACCAACGTATAAGGTGAATCCTATGGAGACAAGGGAACTACAACGACAAGTGGAAGAGTTAATGGCTAAAGGACATACTCGAGAAAGCATGAGTCCGTGCGCAGTTCCAGTATTGTTGGTGCCCAAGAAAGATGGGATATGGCGCATGTGTGTTGATTGCTAAGCCATTAACAAAATCACAGTAAAGTACTGACACCCTATACCTCATTTGGATGATATGCTTGATGAATTACATGGATCTATGATATTTTCGAAAATAGATCTAAAGAGTGGCTATCATCAAATTAGAATGAAAGAGGGTGATGAATGGAAAACAACTTTCAAAACAAAACATAGGTTGTATGAGTGGTTAGTGATGCCATTCCAGTTAACTAATGCACCTAGTACATTCATGAGACTACTGAACCATGTTTTGCGTGCATTCATTGGAAAATTTGTTGTTGTAGACTTTGATGATATTTTGGTGTATAGTAAGAGCTTTGATGAGCATATGAAACATCTTAGAGTTATTGTTGATGTGCTGAGATAGGAAAAATTATATGCTAACTTGAAAAAGTGCAGTTTTTGTATAGACCGAGTGGTGTTCTTGGTTTTGTTGTTACAACAGGTGGAATACAAGTGGATGAAGAAAAGGTACAAGCCATCAAGGATTGGCCATCTCTTAAATCTCTAACTGGGGTAAGAAGTTTTCTTAGGTTAGCTAGTTTTTATAGACGTTTTGTGCATAATTTTAGCACATTGGCTGCCCCATTGACTAAAGTAATCAAAAAGGATGTTGGGTTTAAATAGGAAGTAGAACAAGAAAATCCCTTTAATGTAATAAAAGAAAAGTTATGTTCTGCTCCGTTTTTAGTTCTGCCTGATTTTTCTAAAACTTTCGAGATCGAATGTGATGCCTTTGGGATTGGTATAGGAGCTGTTTTGATGCAGGAGAAGCGTCCTATTGCTTACTTTAGTGAGAAGCTAAATGAAGCTGCTTACTCGACATATGACAAGGAGCTCTATGCATTAGTGCATGCAATGGAGACGTAGCAGCACTACTTATGGTCGAAAGAATTTGTTATTCACACGGATCATGAATGTTTGAAGCATTTGAAGGCCCAAGGCAAGTTGAACAAAAGACATGCCAGATGGATCGAGTTCATAGAGATGTTTCCATATGTGATCCAATACAAGCAAGGTAAGGAAAATATGGTAGTAGATGCCCTTTCTCGCAGGTATGCTCTTATCGCTATTCTTGGAGCTAAATTGCTTGGATTTGAACACATAAAAGAATTGTACATACAAGATTCTGATTCTCATGTTGTGTATCATGCTTGTGAAAAGGGTGCATTTGATAGATTCTATATGCATGATGGATTCCTTTTTAGGGAGAACAAGTTGTGCATTCTTAAGTGTTCAATGCGAGAGCTGCTTGTGCTTGAGTCGCATGGTGGATGTCTTATGGGTCATTTTGGTATTACTAAGACATTGGATGTGCTGAAAGAACATTTCTTTTGGCCTCATATGAAAAGACATGTGGAAAGATTTTGCTCTAGATGCATCACATGTAAAAAAGCAAGTCTAGAGTCAAACCTCATGGTCTTTATATGCCTTTACCTGTACCCAATGAACCTTGGATTGATGTTCCGATGGATTTTGTTTTAGGTTTACCTAGGTCTAGGAGAGGTAGAGATTCCATTTTCGTGATTGTCGATTGTTTTTTGAAAATGGCACATTTTATTCCATGTCATAAGACTAATGATGCGACGTATGTTACTAAATTGTTCTTTAGAGAAGTCGTTCGTTTGCTTGGAGTGCCTAGGAGCATAGTAAGTGATAGGGATGTCAAATTCCTTAGTCATTTCTAGCATGTTTTGTGAGAGAAAATGGGAACAAAGTTGTTATTTTCTACTAAATGTCACCTACAAACCAATAGACCAACTGAAGTCGTGAATAAGACATTGACTACTCTTTTGCGTGCTGTGATAAAGAAGAATTTGAAATCTTGGGAAGAATGCATTCCATTCATTGAGTTTGCATACAATTGAGTTATGCATTCTTCTACTGGTTTCTCACCTTTTGAGATTGTATATGGTTTCAATCCTTTGACTCCATTGGATTTGATTCCTTTGCTTGTGAATGGGATTACTAATCTTGATGGTAAAAAGAAGGCTAAGATGGTGAAAAAGATTCATGAAGAAGCAAGACATTACATCATGAAGCGGAATGAGAAGAATGCTACCCAAGCTAACAAAGGTAGAAAGAAAGTTACTTTTGAACCTGGAGATTAGGTATGGGTGCATATGAGGAAAGACAGTTTTCCAACTCGAAGGCGGACTAAATTAGATCTAAGATGAGATGGGCCATTTCTAGTGGTGGCTAAAATCAATGACAATGCATATACATTGGATTTGCCAGGTGAGTATAATGGTAGTACCACATTTAATGTGTCTGATCTTACTCCCTTTGATACAGGTTCGAATTCGATGACAAATCCTTTTGAAGAGAGGGAGGATGATAGAGGACCATCTCAAGGTCCGAGTGTTGAAGAGGACAAATGCATTCGAAGTGGAATTGAGAAACTACAAATACCTGAAGAACCAATCACAAGGGTACAAGCAAAACAAATCAAGCAAGCCATGTAAGGCTTTGTGAAGATTATTTTTTAAAATGAGTTCAAGTCTGGAATGACCTTAGAGACATGGAGTTGGGCTAAACCCAAATCCATTAATGTCATCCAAGTCTAAGAAAATGGAGCCTAAATCAACCAAGACAGTATGTAGGGATTCTAGAAGATAATTGAGGTCATTGCTTACATCAACAAAATAGTTATTAGTGTAGTTAAGAGAAACACATTTAATATGCTTTAGTAGTGGGTAGTTATTAGTGCAGTTAAGAGAAACACATTTATGCTTTGGTAGTAGGTTGTTAATGGGAATGTGGATGGTTTTTTTTTCATTAATTAGCCTTGGAACTCTATAAATAGGATATCAAAACTTGTGTTATGGAAGTTGGACGAATTTTTCAATTAAATAGATATTTTCTCATAACTGTTCTTTTTTTACCAAGCAACCGAGGTTTTAACCTTGTGGGTTCAATTTTTGTTTATATTATTGGTTCTTGTCTCTTATAGGCAACGGGTCATAATTTCTTTTATATATATATATATATATTACCAGTTCTTGTCTCCATGACAACAGGTCAGTAATTTTTTTTTATTATTATTAAAAATCAGGATTTGTACAGTCTAGGAAATCGATCATTTGTTGCTGGGTGTCACAACTCTATTTGTAGGATTTCACATCAAAAGGTGTTGCATGGCGGGTTCAGAAACATTTACATGTTTTGAAAGGATGGTACACAGATAGTCTTGATGCCTATGTCTCCATTTGAGGTGCACACTTTCCAAGAACAAATTGGAAATACTTCTGCTTCTTCCAAAAGTCCGACAAATAGGCAAACCAAGACATTAGGTTTAAGTCCAAGAGATGACCCCTTAGATTTGACGGCAAATCTTTTAAAGGCCCAGGGAGATGATGAGAATCTACCATGTGGTTCCAACTGTAGGGGAACCTAACTTTGATGTATGAGCCCAATCATCTACATGTGGCCTCTTTTATCTAATAATATTTGATTTTGCACTTTAGTAGGTACATTGTTCGATTTTACAGGATGGCCAAATAACATGCACTAAGAATCAACTTGCGGGACATTTTTGGAGTCACATCCAATGGCTTACAAATTGTTCAATTGAAGTGAAGAATCGATCACTTGAAGACCATCTTTTGAACTTGTAATTGTCATTTTTGAACCGGCCATTTTTTGTTCATTTTAGAACTTGTAATTTGATTTTAGAACCGACCACTTAATGGCATATTTATATTTTTTTTTGAACATTTTTACCCTAATTAGAGCAAGTATAAATACTTGCTAACTAAGGTTTTTAGGAAGCTTTTGTCATTTTGAAAAATATACTTTGTTACAATGAGAGAGTGAGTTCCTCTTGCTAAAACATCCAATCTTATCAATTTCTAGGAAATTGTGGCGAATATAGCTTGGAATTTCTTGTGAGTAATATCAAGATCTTTTAAGTTGCTTCCTTTTTATTACTAGTGTGCAATATCTAATGATAATAGGTTAATTTTATCTATTTGTTGTTCACGCCAATTTAAGGTTCATATTGCTCTAATTATATAAGATTGGAATTACGTGTTTATATGTAATTTGATTGGTATTAGAATCCTTTTGTAATATATCTAATTTGGGCTCACACCATTAAGATTTGTTCATCCTTGATTTACGCCAATTTTATCTACAATTGAGCATTTGTAGATTGATTAATCATTTAGATTGAGTTCATGTGCTTAGATTCATTTTTAAGCACATCAAGAAGTGAAGGAGACAAAAGAGGGAAGAAGAAGAAGAAAGAAAAGAAAAGGAAGGGAAGGGCAGTGGGGACTAATTTTGTTGCTACTGACACCGCCTACTGCTATCGCCTGACGTCGTGATAGATGGATGGGATGGTAGTAGGCATTCCAGATTTTATTTTATTTTATTTTATTTATTTTTTACAGCTATGTATATATATATATATTTATATTATTTTATATATTATATTTTATATTATAACGTCCCCATTCATTATTCTGCTCATGTACAAGAATATCTTTAAATTTTATATTTTTAGTATATCATTACGAAAGCTTACGTCTAAGCCAATCTAATTATCCCGAACATAAATATTTACTCTAATTTTTTATTTAAAATTCCTAGATCTATAATTTAAATTAATTTCATTATTTAACCTAATATTGTTTGAAAATTATGTTTTGGAGAATTATTCTTTTACTTTAATTTACCTAAACTAAAGTTAAGACTCACAACTATTTTTATTTATCCATTTATATATCTATATTCAAATATTTTTCAATTACTTCACTTCCTAAATTTATTCGGTAATATATTTCATAAAATTCAATTTGTTATGTTCGTTATCTTCTTTTCTTTGCATAAGATTATTCTTTCCAGTTATTTTATTTTTAAAACCTATTATTATCGCAAATTATCAAAATAATATTTACGCATCGCGATGTTTGAATTTTCGTTGTACATTTCTCAAAGTATTTAATATTATGAAGTTGTCCTTCTCGTTACCCCGACCTAAAAGTATTTATTATTCTACTTACTTTCTTAAATTTTCATATAGTTTTTCAAAATTTTAGGATTTACACTAACTATGCTTTGATAGGGGTGTGCTAATCATCTTGTGCTTCTTCTTCTTCATCCAATAAATGTAGAGCTATTCACAAGATGGACTTCTTGATGATTTGAATATTTAAACTTTTTTCTTCAATTTGAATAGGAACTATGGAAGCTAATGTTGCTAGTGCATCTATGTAATGATTAGTGGATCATTTGGTGTGCTTGTATCTCACTAAATTGAACTTACTGACCAAAGATTGCACTACAACCCTATAAGGCACTAGCACTAGTTTATTGGGAGCATATTTTCCATTGCTTGCTTGATGATTATATTTGAATCACTGCGAATGCAAGAGTGAGATACTCCATTATTTTAAGTGGAAATGCTTCCAAGTAGAAAAGCTTTATACTCAGCCTCATTATTAGTACAATAGAAGTTTAACTTGAATGCTAGAGGTATCTCTTAACCCTTAGAAGATGTCAATATTGCCCCAATTCCTCATTCAGTGTTAGTAGATGAGCCGTTAAATCACACCTACCGCTCTCCTTTCGATTCTAGCCTCATGGAGTCCTCATGGAATCTTACAAGTATCATATCTATGGCATAGATCCCATGTGTTGCAAGAAAAGGTGCCAAAAGGCCTACTACAACTTGAGACTTAACAACCTTAGGTGGCACAATTGTAATGTCGAACTCAGATAAGAGGAGCAGCCATGCTTCATTCCATCCTAATAAGGATGGCCCTAACAACAAGTAAATGATTAGATCAGTGTAAGTGACAAGATTAACCTTGTGTGCCAAAAAGTAGTGACGTAATTTCTATATGGTGAATATTACTATGAGATAATGCTTCTCACAAGCTAAGTAATTAACTTAGCTTCCTTAGAGGGATCGGTTTAGGTAGTAAACCAGTCGCTCCATACCGTCTAATTCTTATGCCAGTAAAGCTCCAATGGACTTGTTGATAGATGTCAAATAGAGAATCATTGGAAATTCTTTAGATGGCATTGTCATCTTCTTTGGGGAGGTAAACATCTCCTTGCTTTTTGAATAGCCTTCACTTGTAGTTATCCCTACTCAAGTGGTGTACCTTTCTTCATGTAGGGGGTGTGAGACTTTTGCCAACATAAGGATAAATCACCTCATATAAAAGACCTTCCTCATGAAAGCTTTCAATCCTTTAGGTTAGTCAATGAAGGCATGGACTATATAGGCTACAATTTTGCTAGATCAACACCAATCCCTTTCCTATAGACTACAAATCTAAGGAATTTTCCAAAGCTATCCTAAAGGCACACTTCAAAGGGTTCATACATAACTTATACAATTAACGTCTTTCAATGATCTTTTGTAAATGAATCAAATGATTAGGTGCCCATATTGATTTAATGACAATGTCACCAACATAGTCTTCCATGAAGTCATGCATCATATCATGGAATATTATAGTCATTACTCAATAAGTGGCATCTACATTTTTTAGCTTAAAGGGCATGACTATATAATGGAAGTTTCCCATGGGTGTTCTAAAGGTCATGCATTAAACATTTCAAGTTGCCATCTTGATTTGATTGTAATCGTTGAAGTAGTCCATGAATGGAAATAGCTCATGCCTTACAATGGCATCTACTAATGTATCAATGTTTGGTAGTGGGAAGCCATCCTTTGGACAAGCCTTGTTAAGATTGCAAAAGTCTATCGATATAAGTATCTAACCATTCTTATTTCTTATTGGCACTATATTAGCTAACCAAGTTAGGTGCTCAATTGGCTTAATGAATCCAGCTCAAAGAAATTTTTCAATCTCTTCTTTTATTTGCATTTCAATTTCAAGGAAAAAGATGTAGTGTGCTAACTTCACTAGCTTAACTCCATATGCAATGTTCAATCTATGCACCACTAGGGTGAGATCTAATCCTAGCATTTCATCATATGTCCAAGCAAACACATCTTTATACTCCTTTAGTAACTCTATTAGGTGGACATTAATCTCCTGTAAGAGACTCTTGCCAATAGAGATGGTTTACAAACACTCCCCTAGTCACGTTAGGTGTAATTCTTCAACTTCTTTAGTCTATGGCTTCATTTAGTCCTACAATTGTTAGTTAAGCGAGGCAGTTGGGTATCTTGTGTCAGTACAAGATTTGAATAAGATAGAAACGCTTCCTTGGATGTTGAAGACCATCACAAGTAGTATACCTGATGCCCATCAACCCTAATAAAACTTTCTATCTCCTTAGTTCCTTTTTGCTTGTTCTTGCCATCATGGGAGCCTCTCATTCTCCTCTTCTTGTTTTGCTTCTCTTAGGTCTCCTCCTAAGTGGGTAGTGGTATGTTAGAGGGTTTCACAACAGTAGTCTTTCCCTTCTTTAGCATACTCATTAAAGAAAGTGGCTTTAATAAAATATGACTCATTATTCTGGAAGAAATTCTTCGTAGCAAAAATGAAGACTTCTTTTTCCTTCTAATGGTCCTTAATACACTAGTGCTACATTGAAGGTATTAGATTATGATTTTGTCCCCACTTCCTTCCAACAACAAGGTGGTAGGATACAGGCACATTGATCATATGGAATTGTGTAGACCCCTATATGAGGCTGACTTTAAAGTCTACATTAGCATACCTAACTATGTCTATAGATGAATCAATGAAACTATTTACTGCAATGGGTTGCCTTGCTAGGCACTAACTATCTATCTATGTAGCCTTAAATGTAGACATTGGCATGATGTTCATAAATGAGTTGTTGTCTATGAATGTCTTACTGATAGGAAGCTCATTAAGCATACTTTCCACATAAAGAGAATAGTTATGATGGGCATTCTTACCACACATGTTCGTGCCTATAAAAAGTATCATGTTCTCATGCACGTTGGCCATTCTTCATACAAGCTATGCTATACTACACTCCCCATACGATCTCTCAAAGGTTTAGACAAACACAATTACAGCCACAAATCATGCATCTTTGGCAAATCCCAATAGGTTTAAGAACTTCCTAAAGTTGAAAGTCTTCATTAAGGCAACAACCATTGATGGTTGTGCACCTTGGTTGATCTTTACTAGTGTCCCCTTCTCTCCGTGTGCCTTAGCTTATGGCACATCTTCCTCCTCTCTCTTTGGATCATAACCGGTAACATTTGTAGTACCCCTTCGTGTATTATGTATAGGGAGTGGATTTCTACAATCATTATTTGTTATAACGAGTTCCCCATTATGGATTTTATCATTAAATATCTTCTTGAAGGTTCAACATTCCTTAATAAGATGACTTACTATCATGTGATATCGACAAAACTTGGAATTATTCTTCTCATTTTTAGAAGGCAAACATTCTACTCTTAGGAGCTTAATGTTCCCATCCCATAACCATTAGTCAAGTATGGCATCTATTTCACCTATTGGGCATGGATGACAGAGCTAGTGTAAAGCCCCTTAGTCTGTTGTTCCTTAGCTTCTCGATATCTCTCAAGCTCTCACCTTAGGCTAAGCTAATAGATGCTGCTCACTTCCCAATTCTCCCACTTTCTCCTCATTGCCTTGCAATAAAATTGTTAGTTCTCCTTGTGGTCTCAACAAGTGCAAAGAAAGAACTTAAGTTAAGGTTTCTTAGGTAGATGACATACTTCGTGAACATTCACTACATAAATCTTGATGAGTTCTTTCTCATTGCACACATGCTAGATATCTAGTGTGCCTTCTCTAAAGCAGTCTATGAAATCCATTAGATCTTCCTTTGAGTTCTACTTCATTCTTCCTATATCTGTGATTATGACTCGCTATTGAATGCAGAAGAGTTTCTCTGAGAAGAGCTTACACATAGTCCCCCATGAATCAATTGACCTTGTTGGGAGATTAACATACCAAGTGTATGACTTCTCGATCAGTGACATAAAGAACTCTTTAAGCTTTAGGTCATCATCCAACCTATATACCTCTAAAGTCTCAATAAATTTAAGTAAATTTTCTTTGGCACTTCCCTTCTTGCCATTGAGCAACATAAACCTAGGACTAACATAATCCTAGAAATAAGGTTTTGCAATGATATGTTAATGACAGGGGAGTTTTTTTTTTTTAATACTCCAATAGTCGACTTTGTTTGTATCTCCTTCATGTATGCATCCAAGTCTTTCTTTTTTATATAGGAAGCCCTTAAAGCGAATATTATGGATACAGTTAGCAAGGTAAGGTAGGGTTAGGGTAAGAAGTAAGCCCACCTAGTGTGGTGTGAAGAGAAATATGTGAGGATAAAGAACCACAAAGTTAGACTCTTACATTCTTTGCTTTAAGAGCCAATTGTTATGTAACTTCTTATAGAGGGGCTAGCTCTCCCTTTGAGGGATATCATCCTTAAGAGGAGGTGGGAAATCATTTGGTTAAGATGAAGGGTTGGTGCCTTACTACACAATGGTGGTAAAGATTGGTTGAGCCATACTTTGTTGTGTTGTAGCTATTGTAGCCAATCTTAGAATGAATTGAAAAAACATAGTCATGAACTAATTTAAGGCCCTCAAGTTTTACAGTATTTCCTGCATCATTAGTACAAGGTCTATAAGAGCATTGGGTTATGAATTGTCCTACCCTCAAGTAGTAAAAATAGGTTATACTCAATAAGTTCAACAACAATGTCCTGCTCTTGAGAGGTGTAGTATCAATCACTCTCTTCCTTAATGGTCCATGACTCTACTATCACGATACTCATCTCCTTAGTGGAATTGCCAAAACATAGATAAAAGGTTCCAACCAAGGTGGTCCCATGTGTGCTACCAAGTAGTGATGTGGAGATAACAATGAATGAGATGACTTAGAGAAAGTAACAAGGAGAAGGAACATGCAGTCTTAGTGTCCTAAATACGTAAGTGACAAACAAGAGAGCCTAAAGAAACCTTGTTTGTCAACCTTATAACTTATGCAATTAAGACTTTTAATTGCCAAAATTGTTTGCTTGATCTTTGAGAGTAAAGACAATGCACCAAAATGCCATTTCTCTAATCTCTTCAAAAGTGTCAAATGAGGAGGAGTAATTGAATAATTATAGACTCATGAGTTTAATGATACTCATTCGATCATTTTGGTGATTGACATACAAATGGAGCTTACTCATTTCATGGTTACCTAAAATGAACTAGCTAATCGGTTAAGGCTAATAGCCATCTTCATGAATGCATAAGCCTGCTTAAAAATGGTTGGATGTAGATAGACCAACCTAATGATCTTTGTTCTAAGCCCACCATGTCAAATCTCCTTGAGTCACCCCATGTATGAGTTAGACTCCCTAGACCTTATCACCTAGCCTAAGGAGTTAAGCCCAAGTCTATAGTGAGTCAAGTCTAATATTTTATATAAAAAATCTAGCCCTCTGCAAACTTTACAACCACTCTCTTCAAACACACACAAGAAAGAACAAATGCATAATAATTACGATATAATAATTTCCAAAGAACTAAATTTTTGAATAAATGTTATTAATTCACCGTTTCATTTGTTTCAAGGACCTAAAGCTCAGTGGCACTCTAGAAGATGCAAACATAGCAACAATAATGATGTTGCACAACATTTTACTTAGCCTCTTGGTATTATATAGATTAGCCCTTATGATGTACCCTACAAGTCTTTAGAGATTAAATAGAGTAGTGTAATCATTTTTTTAAACTAGGAAAACTTACATGTTGTCCAATGTAAATGTCATTGTCTTAAGTATGCTTATTCTATAATGTGATGGTTTCAAACATTTGGTCATATTTTTTAGTTGAAAATGCTATAAGATATCTTTCACTTTCTCATTATTGGATGTAGGATGTTGTGGCACAAGTGTATATGTATTGGGTGTTCCTATAAGAATTTGGAGGCTTAAGCTCATTTCAAAAAGCGAATAAATGTTGTTGAGGAAATTTATGAACTATCAAGATTCGAGATGAGGATTCTATGTCATTACCATTAATAAAGTGACCATTTGTAAGACAAAATTATCAATAAATATACTTTTAACGGAACACTGATCAAAATAGAGACACGTTTAAGTTGAAAAATATATCAAAAAATTGAATTTTGTTAGTATTAATGATCAAAAGAGAGAATGATTTATGACTAGATTAATTCTTAAATGAAAAATTAAATTTTAATTATTATAAAAATACAGATAGTTTTGCAATGGAAATAATTAATTAGTAGTAATTTTATTGTAATTAATATAAAAATAAACACGATTTGCAATAGAATTTTTTAATTAAAACAAAATGAGTTGTAATTTATAAGGAATCAATGACAAATTATTCCATTTTTTAATGAATATTTGTCTTTGAATCCTTTTCATTATAATTCTTCAAACCTAATTTGTAACAAAAATCAGTAGAATTAGAGACAAAGATTCTATTGCAAATATATGATGGATATATAATCATCGTTGAATAGAATTAGCGAGTATGATTTTTGAAATTGGAATTTACAACGAAATTTTTGTCTCTAATGGTCTTTGATAGAATTATAGTTTTAATACTACTTGAAATCAGGTTTTGAAAACCCAATTTCTAATTAAACTAAAAACAGGTGTTAAAAACCTAATTTCACCCTAACACTAAGAAATCGGGTGCTCAACACCCAATATTATAGTTACAGGATAACATCGTGTCTTTTAAAGCAAAGTGGAAATCATGTCTTGAAGACATGATATGTACCTACAACATTATAGCTGCTGCTGCTATATTCTCATTCACACGCAAAGGGTTTTACAATCACACCTGTAATGGCCGAATGAATTAAAGTATCATCTAAATGCCTAAAAGACTACTGAATATCACAGAGCCCACATGGTTGGTGTTTAGGCATTTCCACTCAACTATCATACCAAAATTAGGCTCTTGTATTAGGTGTGGGAGATTAGGAGCATAACATAGAGTTTGCTCCACTTGCCATATACTTATTCAATTGCCTTCTACTTAGCCTCAACTCTCTTTAGATACCCTCCTTAACTCTCTTTAGATGCATAGAATATCCAAACTACTTATAGATGGCCATTTACAATTTTTTTCTATCTTAACGCTTGACTAGTATCATACCTCTAATTGTGATTAATTCTAGTTAATAACACCATTCATATATGTATGCAGACATATATGTATGCAGACCCTCAAACTTTGTGGTTTGAAAACACCCTATTAGAATATTTATAAAAGAATTTTTTAATTCCAACAAAAGAAATATCAATATTTTATAAGATAATAAGATATATCCCCTATATATAATGATTCAAGAGAAAAGAGAAAGGTATATATTTGCTATGAGCTGATATTTTTATCTAAGAGTGCATACTTAAAATATTAGAACGGGTATGATTGTTCAATGATAAAGATTCCGAAAAGAAATGACGGAAAGAGATTATATGATTAGTACTTGAAATGCTCATTCCAAATACATTCTAAATATAGAAACAGGTTTATGAAGGCAAATCCAATGAAGGAATTAAAAGAAAATTATTTATTATAAGTCAAGACCCACTTTCACTAGTTAAATATATTTAGATAATATATTTAACCTGATCCACTAAAGTTGATATATAATATCATGGGATATTTGTTATCACATTAAAACACAAGTTATTCAAGAAAAGCAAAATATTGGATTGATCATGAGAATTGAAGGGTTTTAAAGCACTAATAGGAGATTGACTATATTAACTACACATGATAATTATATGATCAAGTTCAGCTTTGACAATACAAATATGAAGAAATTATATTTAGTATAGATTGAATGAATTAAAGACGAGATCATAAAGAGAGTTATGATCAAGGAAAAAAATTAAAATTCGACTATTGATCACATCTATAAATATGAAGCTAAAATAAAGGGAGATTGTCACACCTTATGGGCCCTTGGGACATACAATTTCCGTCGTAACTGCATGGGAACCTAAGGATAACCCCTCTATTGTCCAAGAGTTTCCTTATAGTGTATAAGGCATACTTACATCCAAATTCCCGATCAGGGTTTAACGTTTTCAAGAAATTCAGACACATAATAATTCAAAGTAGCAAAATATTTTAAAGTCCACAAATACATATCATAGTTTTATGATTAACAACCTTAATACACATCAATCCTTACTAAGTAATGAAAATTAAAATAAGAACTTAGACAAAAATATAAAGGTGATCTCTCCACTCAAATCCTTTACTATTCCCTTACTTCTCGTACTAACCTCTAACATCTGTCTGCTAGGCTCTACCCAGTTTTGTGCCTACAATAAGGGAAATCAATGGGGGTGTAAGCTATAAAGCTTAGTGAGATATATCCTCCTATTGAACCAACAAGCAATAATCAAGCAAGTTATTTAATCAAGAATATGCCATGCATGAGTAATCATATTAATACAACAATATATATGATTTATCAAACACCGCATACAACAAAAATTTACACCTTCCATTACCTAGGTTGGGAAATCACGAACTACACATTGGCTCCAGGCTCCAATGACTCTAGGCTGTCTTTTGAGATAATTCATAAAGTCTATATATATTTTTATAATATATTTCAATAGAGTTGAAAATATGTATATTCATACTAAGCCCATATGGGGTATAGATCGTTAAAGGCCCACAAGATCAATCACCCCTAAGCGATGAATCCTTGGACTAGGTATTCCTAAGTCTCAATCAAAAGGTGGCATTTCCCAATTCCAGTTAGTTCCCAAAGGTCAAGATGAGGTATGCCCATGGAGTATACCTCCATGGAGCCTTTCCGTACCATCGCGTGATGCCGACAGCCCTCTTACATGCAAAGTTTCATGATGCATAACTCATTTTATTTATGGCTAAATAATATTAAGTCAAGTTATTTAGCATCCATAGCAATTTAATACAGACACTCACAATTTCTATATTCTAAATGTAGGGGAAAGAAATAATCATTTAGCTAGGTATAATTAAGGTAATTTAAAAATCAATCATAGTAATCAAACACATTCGATACTTCAATTACCCCTGCGCACAAATCAAGTTCATATATTCCAATATATTTACATGTGAGTGCGCTAATTACAAACACAAACATAGAATAGCAATCATCAAATTTTACTCACCCTACCTTGTCGTCCTCAATTGTAGTAGTCAGGTGGTAAGCCATTCTCAAATGATGTGTCACCTGATAGGACAACAATAATTCTATAAGTTGGATTAGAATATCAACTTACACTAGTTCTGCTAAATTTATCGTTTTTCCAAGTTTTAAAGGTTTTAGTATTTTATTCATAACGTTTTCATTTTAAGTTAGTTTTTCACGTACTTATAGTCATTTTAAAGGATTTTGGGTGTTCCTTCCATTTTTGAAGTTTTTTTTTATCATTTGAAATTTAGAAGGCCACGTTAAGGTCAAAACAAATTCGGTGCACATGGTTTAGCTTTGTTTAATGTCTTTTTATGCCTAATTTGATCTAATAACCGAAGAGACTTAATTCTAATCACTTGGAAACTTGTTTATGGCTTCAAATTGGTGTGTGAGGATTCTATTATTTTCTAAAATTCTAGAAATTTTGTCCAAGAATTTTGAGTGGTTTCTCCAAGTCCTCAGTTTGCATTTTCCCCTCGTTTTTCATGTTATTTTCACATTTTCCTTCAAGGCTTTGATTTCCATAATTTTCCCAAGGTTATTTCCTCATATTTAGATTCTGGAAATTCTAAAAATCATATATATAATTTAGTTTGGTCATCAGTTTGGGGCTCAAGAATCAAATCTTGCAATTTTCTACTTTTTCCTACTACTAAAGTGTCTTGATCATTACCTATGATTTTCTATGATTAGGATTACATTAAATACATCAAAAAAAAACTTATTTGGCTTCCTAAATTTGGTGTCCAAAAGGTGAATAATTTTCACAAATCTGATTTACACAAAGTTCCTCAAAGATCAAACAAATTCCACTCAATACATGGTGATTTTGCACCTTGTCCATCATCCTAATCTATTGTTTACGTCCAAACTTATAGCTTAAGCTAGATGAAACTAAAATATACATATGGAACTTAAAAAATTAGAATAATATCTCCTATTCTCATTTGATTTACAAGAAAATGGAGAAAATAAAAAGATTACAAAGTGGAGTGAAGATCCTACACTTGATTGCTAATTGTGGAAGCTCCAATTGTCACCTTCTTGCTTCCTCTTGAAGTGGTTTTTGGTTTTGATCTTCCTATGGATTTTTTTCTCCTTAAATGAACTCCTAAATGGTGTAGAAAATATCAGAAATTGAACTTGAATGGTCATTGCTTGGAGGGTGATTTTCCTTATTAAAACAAGGTAGTTATGCATAGGATAAAGGGTGGTGTTTGTTGTGATCTGAATTTAGAGTGTTTTGGGTAAATTTTTTGAGAGTTTTTTTAGTAGATTTCTTCAGAGGGAAGGGACTCTCCACATGCAAAAAAGGGTAAGAAAATTAGAATCCTAGGTAGCTTGGTTGATAAGTTTATACATTGGTCTAAAGTCTTAGTGTTTGGGTAAAGGTTTTACACATTGAGAATTAGGTCTAATTCTAAGGGGCAAGGTCTACAATTGAGGTGATTAATATCATATTTGGTTCCTCTTTTTGCCACATATTTAATCCCCAATTTCTTTGCAATTAGTTAGCCTAAGTCTAGTTAGTTTTTCCTAATTACTTCCTAGTCATGTTCCACATCAATGCTTAGCAAGTTAGGTAGCTAGTTTGGCTAATCAATTTCTCTTGTTTTCTTGAAATTGAATGGACCTTAATTGGGGCTTAGATAGAGGAATTTCCAGATTTAATTTGAACCTTTAATCTTTGAATTTGGTGGGTGCAATGTTGCCATACTTCTCTTAATTCCAACACCACTAGTGAGGATGTCTGGGGTTCATGTTTTCTAGTTTTTATTTCACCCAATTTGATCATTTAGTAATGTTAGATTTAATTAAATTTTGATTATTCTCATACTAATTATAGGGTAATTTATCATTGTTTAATTTTTTTTTCATTCGAATTGAATCTCGAGTATTTCCAAGCTTAAAGCTAGTTTTCCTAGTTCTGAAAGTAATCCTCATGTTGATGATTAGTTCTAAGATTTTAAGAATTGGATTTAGGCTTTTCATATATCTTATTTCAAGTTTGGTTTCCTAATGCAACATTCTATTGTCGGGTTTTGCTTAGGTTTCGAATCCCTTAAGTTTTAGATACATTAGTTGGTTCACATGTCGCAAGGCGAATCCTAATTCACAGTTGAGTTTTCATATTTGTTTTTCGATATATTTCTTAATATTTTCCTTCATATTAATTTTTTAATTTAAATTTTTTTGGGGTTTACAGAGATGATACAACAAAAATAAGAAATAGGAAATAAAAGTAGAGATACAAGAACAAAGAGAAATTTTATTCAATTTTTATGTACTTAAGCTAAAATTGTATAAGAATGCCAATTTTTATTTTCTCAAGATTGAAACTTCATTTAGAAGTAGTTTTGTTTTCCTTTATAAATCTATGAGTTAGCTTAGGTTAAGCTAAGAGAGAAAGAGCAAAGAAGTGGGTATAGTTATATCGTTGACTGGCTGATTGTTGTAATACTCATAGGATTTGATTCTTTGATGTAATGGAATGAGCCAATAAACACAATTGCGATTCAAACTTGTGGAGGCTAGAAGAGTAAATTGACACACAACATGGACCACTATACATCACCGCCTATTCTTTTGAACTCTTACTCTTTTTACCTTTTGATGGGAAAATTTCTGACACTGCCAACCTCTTCAGAACCCAGTTTGGATGATTATCCAAATTGCTTATATTTTACCTTATGTCTTTATTTCTAATAAAATTTTAGAATAATCTTACAGGTACAATTATAATTCTCCATGGGATGCCAAAATGTCCTACAACTTCAGTTGGACGCCGAACATTTTTCAGGATAACAATTAAAGACCCGCTGCGATTGTTTGCTATTCTGAGGCATTGAATCATGAAGACTTATGTTATTTTGTATCTTGTAATTGTTTATTGAACTATTTTGGTTGTATTTTGGTTTTGGGACACTTTTATTTTCTTGTAATTTTCATTTAGGGATAGCCACCTTAAAAGTGGCAAACTTATAATTTTGAGCACTTTTTAACCCTAGGAGTAGCAAGTATAAATACTTGCTTAAGAGAGGGTTTGAGGGGCTTATCATTTTGCAGATTATACACCTCTTTTCACGTGAGAATTAGGGTTCATACCTTGGTTCCAAACTCTTATCAATTTCAATCCTAAGAGTTGAAATTATGGCGAGTGCAACATCTTGAAATTGTGAGTTATATCAATTTCGTTTTGTTGTGATTTCTTTTCTTCTCTAGTGTGTCATATCTAGGGTTGAATTGAGATATTTCTTAGTCAGATATCCTTGTTGTTATTCACGAATTCTTGTGATTATTTGAAGGAATTATCATATTGATCCAATTCATCTTTAAGGATTTCCTTGATAACGTGATTTTCACCATTGGAAAAGGATTCATGTTTTACAGTTTTTCTTTGTCAAATTGAGGCTTCATTTGCGTGGATTACATGAAATTAGAGTGTTGTTAGAAGGCATTTTCATTGAAGTATTCTGATTATATCATTGGTTGTTTGAATTTCATCCTTTCATCATTAGGGTTCATTTGAAAAGTGCCATTTTTGGATCCGATTTTGCCTTGACTTGAGATAGTTATTCTTAAGTCTTTTGGATGTGCTTTTAAGTGTGTTTAGGCACATCACCTTTACTGCAATTTATTATTATTGAACGATTGTAGTTTGCTGCCAAATCTAAAATTGAATCAAAATCCACTAAACAATGATCAAAAGGGGATTTTTTAAATAGGTTTCTAAAAAGTTTTTAAATCTTAAGTAATCAACTCACCACCTTCCCTCACTTTTTCTTACTAACTAGAACTAACAAATTAACTAGATAGTGATTGAGTATAAAGATTAGTGGTAGAAAATTTAACAGTTTAAACTAGTAAAGCTCCTTACTTTGATGGTTCTAATTTTGTTTATCAAAAATAAAAGATGGAAACTTTTATCAAGGCTTCAAGTTATGAAACATGGGACATCATTGTAGTAGGAGGGATAGTAATCATTGGAGATATCACATATCCAAATGATAAAAAGAAGGCAAAAGCTCATTTGAAAGCAAAAAATCTTCTACTAAACCCATTGTTCCTTTAGAATTTCATGCAAAACAACCAAATAAATTTAGGACATATTATGTGATACATAGGATGGAATAGACACTATGATGGTGACCTAAATTAATTCCCTTCTACAACAATATGAACTCTTCAAGATTTTACTTGGTGAAAAAAATCAAACACCTTTAGTCAATCCACTTCTATCACAAATGAATTGTGATCTCTTAAGCGGGTTTGATTCCTCTCGTAAGTTAATTTATCTAATAGTTTTGTAATATTTGGGCTTTGAAATTTCATTACTCCTTCTAATATTCCCAAATGAATATTCCACCTAGAGTTCATAATCTTATATACTTGTTTTACATTCTCGTTTCATTACTACCATTTGTTGGATATCGTTAATCTACTCTTTCATAAGATTCAATTATTCACATATATATTATACAATACATACTTCCTTTGATAATACTATTTTAAGCCTAACTTATAAGTTGCACCTATACTTAGCTTGTATTTATTAGATTAATATTGTTAGTTATTTACAAATCCATTAAATAAATTATCTATTCTTTGAGAATTAATTTTTAGCTAAAAATTCTTCTGACTTTCACATACATAGTTTGCAATACATAATTTTTTAGAAAGTAATATATTAGGACTATACTTATAAATGGTGATTGTGTACATAGCTTGTATTAGTAACAATGATTATTTACTGATCTGTTTTCCAAGTTCTAGTTTGTGAGATTTATTTTTTCTTTTTCTATGTCGAACATTTGCTACTCTTCTTGCGTAGAATTTTACCTTTGCTGTATTATCTACTTTTGGGTAAATTATACTATGCTAGCATGAGGATATAATTGTCATTGTATTAAAATCATATCAATCAATACTATAACTTCACTACAAATAATCTATATAGTCATAATTTGAGCTCAATACAATTTAATCTTCAGTTCGGGGTTTCAAAGCTCTAAGAGGTTAAGTTTCTAACTACTTGAGGTTCAATATAAACTTTTCAGGGCTGATTCGCTTGACTTTTAAAATTTTATTGAAATGTTCGAACAAACTTATTAATTCAAAAAAAATTCAAGGTATCAAACTCCACCTTGTTGAAATCTTAAATAGTTGTTTCCTATTTTATCAATATCAGAAATCCTCGAAATTCAACTTACCAAATTTTTTGGGATTTCACAAATATAACTCTTTACTAGCTTTTCAAAGTATTATTGAGGATTTTCATAGAAGGTGCCTTTAGAATGGCCATTATCTTGGAAGAATGGATTGTTTTATTACGATAACAAGATTTTTTTGGTGACCCAATCATTACTCATTCTTGTAATATTGAACAAGTTCCATGCTTCTCAAGTGGCCACTCATTTTGAGGTTTTCGAAACTTTCAAACACATTTCTCCATAATTTTTTTAGGAAGGTATGCGTAAGTAGGTGAACGAGTTTATACGAAGTTGTCAAATTTGCAAGTAGGTTAAGACATCTACAAATTCTCCTACTAGTTTATCAGCACCTCTATCCAAAAAGGATTTGGCAAGATGTTGCTATGGATTTCTTGTTTCACTATTACTTTAATTTTAATTGATTGTTTGACTAAATACTATCATTCGGAGGCTCTTTGGCTTCTTTTTTTACGGAGATGGTTGTTGAATTGCATGGAATTCCAAGGACCATCATCTCTAATAAAGATTCAATCTTTGTTAGCAAGTTTTGGCAAGTGATTTTAAGTTGAGTGGGATGAGATTAACAATGAGTAGTACCTACAGTTATGCCCCAAAAGGGTTTAGAAGTTTCCACTAAAAATTATCATGGTACGTATGCACTCGTTACATAATAACCGTCTTACGAGTCAGAGATCGTAAAACTCTAAATAATTAATTACATTTATGACTAATCATATTACATATAATCATAACATAAAAATTATAACTATAGATTCCATATTTCACGGTCAATCAAGATCGCAGAAAGCCAGAACCCCCTACCAATCGGTAAAAGGAATAAAACCCTAAGTCTCACAGATTCAAATTTTAATTTAAGGTCCTAAAATGGCATTTCATCTAGATAGTCTAATATTCACAATTCTTACTTCATCATTATCGGTTTCCAACAACTCTCAACACTTCACATCTTATCCTATCTCAAGCTTTCATAATCTTTACCTACAAAACAGTCTATAGAGGAGTGAGTACACTACGGCTCAATGAATGAGAGTGTGATACTCTCGATGCTGCATACGCACAAGCAATTTCAAATCAAGTTATCAAATCATATGCTATGCATGATCAACCATATGAATGCAATATCTCACGCGGTCTTTCGGTAACCGACATGAAGTCTAAGGTTTATACCCCCCTTGACCTTAGGTTGAGAATTTTGAAGCCACCATCAGTGCCCGGGTCTTACACATAATTTAAGTACTCTTATCCCTTTATTATAATTGTGTATTAGCTTAGCGATCTAGGCTCAAGTGCCTCTCTACATCGAGCATTTACTCACCCTCAAGAGATAGGTCAGATTTAGAACCGTCAAGGCACAACAATCCCCTAATCACTTAGTTCGCACTTGGCGGAACAGTGATCCTCTGATCACTTCCACGCGTCCTGTAGTAGTGATAGCCTTCAATTTCATGCAATGTCTCGTGTAATGCATGTCCAGTTTTATTTAAGTCCAATCCTTTAATTAATTGGTTCGAGACGATCAAACAAAATAAAATCACAAGCTAATCCATGTTTAAGGCAATAAGGTAAAATAAAATAAGATAACTATCAAGCATTTAAGAGTACAATTCCAAGGACAAGTAATAGGAACCCAATCAATCCCACAAGAAAAACAATTACACCTTACATCCACACCCATCATGACAAGAGATATCAAACATTGCATGTCACAGATATGATAAGGAGGATCAAACTGACCAAGTAAAATCAGTCGAGCCAGACATAAATCACGATCAATAAGTTTGAAAAGGGTTATCATGCGAGATCAACTCAATAATAGCATAATACGGCTTAATCTTATTGACTATCAAATCAACCACTCGGGTTCGATGTATAGTTCTCATCCCTTAACACCTCTATGTCATTTCATTTACTATCAAATCAATCACTTGGGATTGATTTACAATTCTCAATTTTTGACAACCTTGTGTCATCGCACCCCTCAAGTGCTCAATTTTATATATAGTCAAGAATCAAACAGGGTAGCTACATATATATCCCTTCCAAGTCCTCAAGTACCTACGTATATAAGAAAAATATGTATATATGTATATATATAGATTTATAACATATATTTTTAACTAAAGGATAAACTTGTTAAATATTTTTCCTCATGTACTCAAGAGATGTAAGAAGATATATAATTATTGCATTGAAAAATAAAGATTTTCATTTATGATTTATATAATTATAGGTATAAATGTAACCTATATAAATATAGTAGGAAAATCATTCCATCCAAGCATATATATGTATTCAGAATTAGATTCTTATACATGTACATAATGATACATAGTTTGTTCCATACGTCTATGCATAAACACCAATTATACATATCTATATAGAAAAAGTTAAGTTTACATGTATTAATTTAGTTTAAGAAAACAAAGCTAAATTTGGATATTAAATCCATAGTGATAGCATTAGCAAAATAAGGTAAGGTGCTATCTACCCTTAGCCCATTCTATTCTTTATATTATTACAATCGTATTTATCCGTAATTTACCTAATTACTAGTTTCTTCGTATGACCTCCTTTCCAACTTCTTTACCCTATTGTTTACTAATGAAATAATAAAAATTACAACAATTGGAATCACAACCAAATAAAGAAAGACACATATACAACATACCAAGATCCAACACAACATATCAAACCAATCACAACATTGTAGCATATCATTAAGTTTTCCACTCACCTGGTTATGGTCATCACGGTCCTATTCGTCATTAAGTGATTCTAACGTGTGGTCTCTTCACTGAACATAGTATCGAACGATTAGCTATAGAGACTCCACGAAATTCTAGATTTCTCGATCTCTCATTAACTCCTATCTCTTCTCAAACTCTCCAATGCCTTGTCCCACACTCACATACACAATCAATTCACCAACAGCACACATGCACTTCTAAGACTTCCTTTTATAACTTGATTACTTGATCAAGCTGCTCGATCCACTACTATTACATCAATGACAGCTCTTTTTCCTATTCAATTTCAACACAGACATACTTGCTTTCTTCATGAAATTCCCTTTTCCTCCTTGGCTTCACCGTTCCATTCCTTCTTCTCTCTTTTCCTTTATTATTCTCCTTTATGAAATTTCCCGAATTTGCCTCTCCTTTACATGAAGTAACTTTGAACCTTTCGTTTATTAATTTGTCTCAAATATCTTCCAACGAACTACTTGTAGGACAAACCATAGGATTAGCAATCACTACAGGTTTTGTATCACCTTCTTTCTTCTCTTCTTTGTTGACATCTCCACCAAAAAGGCTTCCCATCCTCTCTATCGATTTCCATCCCCACTTACGCTTCCATCACTATACACACATCAGCCATCCTTTACACGCACACATGCCCACCTTCGTCATAATAACATCATACATTCAAGTTTCACCTACATACATACACATGATCAATACCCTTTTGACTTCATCTTCTAGCTCTTCTTCTCTCTTCCTCACCCTTTTCCATCTTCGATCCCCGCTCTCTCCATCTTCCAACTTTTCTTCTCCCTTTCTCCTTATTTTCTTCCTTCTCCACCTCCACCTCATTGACCATCATTTCGACTTCCAATTAAGCACAGTAGTAGTAATGGCCCGAGGGATGTTAGCACTAGCACCATTAGAGGGGGACTTAGCACCTTCATTCTTCTAGATTTAGCTAGATGCATCTAAAGAGCTCTTGTATTTGATAGCTTCTCCTAAAGTCATCATCAGTTTCCTCATCAAATGATAATTTACCACCACCCTCTTGAACATCAATACTACTTTCTCCTTCATCCAATACCATACCATCATCATCATCATCACCTTGCAAATCCTCATCTAAATCATCCACAATCCAAGCAGCCTAATACTCTGAGGTGCCGTTGGGAAGAGTCTTCCTCCTCATTTTCTTTCATTTGTGAGCTCTCTTGGCCTCAGTCGTTTCCTCCTCTGTTGGCCATATCTGCTTTCCCTTCTTGTATGCATTTCTGAAATGAAGGCCGGTAGGTATATGTTAAGTCTTGTGCACTCACCTTAGTGTCAAACTGATACGAACCACGCCCACGTGTGACGAAACCCTACACCAATACGTTTGGAATTGCAACCAAGATGCCAAACAATCAAAGTGGAACCGCGACCCGTTGCCTATAGGTGAGGCAAGAACCTTGGTATATTCTGTTGACGCCACAATCGGGATGAAAGGCTGATTGATAAGTCGGGGTTGAACGCCATGGAAGAGATCCAATAAGTTCTTTGGAGAACCAAGAGAGGAATTCTCTCAAATTGTATTAAACAATGTTGTATGTAAGTTCCATGTTCTGTTTTCCAACCCTAGCAGCTTTTAATAGGGTTTACAATTCGTAAAACAAAAGCCCAAAATGACATAACATAATAAAGTTGCGGAAAAATAACAAACAGGCAATGTACGCCAGCGGCGTAGTAGCCGGCATAGGATGTACGCCGGGTATATACGCCGGCGGCGTAGTCCCTCTATCGCGCTCTAATTGCAATGCCGATTCAAAGCCGACAGCGTTTAAGCCAGCGTTGTCAAGGCTAGTAGCTTTGATCTCCTTAAATGACTTGTACAAATGCAAGTTTATCCTCATGGTTGCTCCAATCCTTTTCGGCTTCTTAAATATCCTTTATTAGCCCGTTAAGTGCTTCCTTGAATCGTTTCGCTCGAGTTCTTGTGATCGATCCAAGTGGCACTTCAAGAGGATCCACATTCCACCTTCTAGCTTGACTCCCATCATGGCTTTCATCATTCCCCTCCTCTTGAAAAGGATTTGTCCTCAAATCATCGCCTACATCAAAAGGACTCAGATCAATAACGTTAAAAGTAGCACTTACTTGATACTCACCTCGAAAATCTAACTTATAGGCATTATCGTTGATGCGCTCAAGAATTTGAAATGGTCCATCGCCTCTAGGAAGTAATTTAGATCGACGTTGCACAGGAAACCGCTCTTTGCGCATGTGAACCCAAACCCAATCTCCAGGTTCAAAGACAGCTTGTCGACGACCCTTGTTGGCTTGTTTCACATACTGTTCTATCCTCCGCTCAATGTTGAGCCTTGCCTTCTTATGGAGCTGTTTAACAAATTCTGCTTTCTTCTTACCATCTAGATTAACATACTCAGAAATAGGAAGAGGTGATAAATCCAAAGGAGTTAGTGGATTAAAACCATACACAATTTCAAAAGGAGTAAACTTAGTAGCAGAATGCATTGTGTGATAATAGGCAAATTCAACATGCGGCAAACAATCCTCCCAACTTTTAATGTTCTTTTTAATGATAGCCCTTAACAAAGTAGATAAAGTTTGATTTACTACCTCAGTTTGACCATCAGTCTGTAGATGACAAGTAGTAGAGAACAATAACTTAGTTCCTAACTTAGCCCACAGGGACTTTTAGAAGTAGCTCAAGAACTTAGCATCCCAATCCGATACGATTGTTCTAGGCATACCATGCAATCTCACAACTTCCCTAAAGAACAAATTAGCAATATGGCAAGCATCATCTGTTTTGTGGCAAGGAATGAAATGTGCCATCTTGGAAAACCTATCCACGACTACAAAAATAGAGTCTCTACCATACCTAGACCTGGGTAATCCTAGAACAAAATCCATGGAAATGTCAACCCAAAGCTCATGAGGAATTAGAAGTGGGATATAAAATCCATGAGGTTGGACCCTAGATTTTGCTTGCTTACAAGTGACACATCGCTCACAAATCCTCTCAACATCTCATTTCATGTGAGGCCAATAAAAGTGTTCCTGCAAAACCCCTAAGGTTTTAGCTATTCCAAAATGCCCCATTAATCCCCCTCCATGAGACTTCCTCACTAATAACTCTCTTAAAGAACAATTGGGAATGCAAAGTTTATTCTCCCTAAACAAGAATCCCCCATTCTTATAAAACTTACCATGACCACTCTTCTCACAGCGAACATACTCCTCACAAAAATCTGGATCAGCAGCATACAATTCTTTAACATGCTCAAAACCAAGTAGTCTAGAACTAAGAGTAGAGATAAGAGCATACCTTCTAGAAAGTGCGTTAGCAACAACATTTTCTTTACCTTGCTTTTAGTGGATGACATAAGGAAATGTTTCGATAAACTCCACCCAACGAGCATGCCTTTTGTTCAACTTATGTTGTCCCTTCAAGTACTTCAAGGATTCATGATTAGTGTGGATCACGAACTCTTTTGGCCAAAGGTAGTGTTGCCAAGTCTCCAAAGCTCGAACCATTGCATATAACTCCTTGTCATAAGTAAGATAGTTCAAGGTTGCCCCACTTAGCTTCTCACTAAAGAATGCAATTGGTCTCCTCTGTTGCATTAGAACTGCTCCAACACCTATTTCTAAAGCATCACACTCAATCTCAAAAGTTTTAGAGAAATCAGGTAAAGCAAGTAGTGGCGCATGAGTCAGCTTATTTTTAAGCGTCTGAAAGGCCTTCCCCATCTGAACCCCACATTCTTCTTGATTACTTCAGTAAGTGGTGCTGCAATGGTGTTGAAATCCTTCACAAACCTCCTATAAAAGCTCGCTAGTCCATGGAAACTCCGAACATTACTCACATTAGTTGGACTAGGCCATTCTTGGATCGCATGAATCTTCTCTTCATCAACTTGTATTCCCTGTGCACTAACAATAAAACCAAGAAACACAAGTCTATCTGTGCAAAAAGTGCACTTTTTGAGATTAACATATAATTGCTCCTTTTGAAGCACTTCCAAAATAGCCCCCAAGTGAGATATATGGTCTTCCAAATCCTTGCTATAAATGAGAATATCATCAAGATAAACTACCACAAATTTGCCAATAAAAGTCCTCAAAACATGGTTCATAAGTCTCATGAAAGTACTAGGTGCGTTAGTTAAACCGAAAGGCATTACTAACCACTCATATAATCCATATTTTGTCTTAAATGCAGTTTTCCATTCATCACCTTCTTTCATTCTAATTTGGTGATATCCGCTTTTCAAATCAATTTTGGAAAAGACACTAGACCCATGTAACTCATCTAACATGTCACCTAAGAAAGGAATGGGATGACGATACTTTACCGTGATGTTGTTGATGGCGCGGCAATCAACACACATTCTCCATGACCCATCTTTCTTAGGCACCAAAATCACAGGTACTGCACATGGGCTCATGCTTTCTCTCACGTACCCCTTCTCCATCAAGTCATTAACCTGCATTTGAAGTTCCTTTGTCTCCTCTAGATTGCTCCTATAAGCTAGCTTGTTTGGAATAGATGCTCCGAGTACAAAGTCAATCTGGTGCTCAATACCACAAATAGGTGGTAACCCCGTTGGAATCTCCTCAGGGAAGACATCTTCAAAGTCCTACACAATAGACACAACCACACTAAGCAAAGAGTTAAGAAGTTCGTTAGTATTCAAACAAGTTTCTTTAAAAACCAGCAACAACATGGGTTGCTTCATCACTAGTGCTCTCCTCACTACACTCGCTCTTGCCACACAACTCTCTTTTTGCAAGGCTGCACTCTCCTTTTCACTCACCACCAAAGTTGATCCCCCCTCAACTTGGCCTCTCACACTCTTTCTAGCCTTCCTCTCTTTTTCCATTTGATATTGACTTTTGTGTTCCTTTTCTGTTTCTATGTCTTTTGCTCTCTCAATCTCCCTCTGTTTTCCACTCACCTTATATTTTGGAAAAGATTGTTGTAGCTGCAACTGATCCTCATACACCTGTTTAGGTGTTAAGGGTTTAAGATTATAGCTTTTACCATGGTGAACAAGTGTATACTTGTTAGAAAAGCCATCATGAACAACCTTCCTGTCAAACTGTCATGGCCTCCCCAACAACACATGACAAACCTGCATCAGCACTGCATTGCATAATACCTCATCCCCATACCTACCGATGCGAAAAGCAATTAAGGCTTGCTTACTCACCTTCGTCTCACTACTATCATTCAGCCACTACAATTTATATGCGCTAGGGTGTTTAGTGGTCTTGAGCCCCAACATCTCAATAATGAAAGTACTCACTACATTAGTGCAACTCCTCCCATCAATGATCAAACTGCAAATATGGTCACCTAGATAACACCTAGTATGAAAGATATTCTCTCATTGCACCTCCTCTTCTTCCTTCACCTGCACATTCAAAGCTCGCTTCACTACTGCTACTAACTTCCCTGCTATAGGCTCCTCGTCATCACTAGCATCCTCCAATGGAGGCATATCATCATCTTCACTATCCCCCTCAGTCTCATACTCACCATCATCGCACAGAATCATAACATGTCTATTCGGACATTAACTAGCAATATGGCCTTTGCCTTGGTATTTAAAACATTTAATGTCACGATTTCTAAGAGTAGACGAATCAGGTTTACCTTGATTACCAGGAGTAGACCCTCCTTGCTTCTGCTCTCCTTTTGGCTTGGTGGGTAAAGACTTTTCTTCCTTCCTCCAATGGTTAGTCTTCTAAGTAGATGAACCAGCACCCTGTTGAAACCGTATAGTACTACTACCTTTCCTCCTGTGTTGGTTCTCAACCTTTATAGCCATGTGAACCAAATCTTCCAATTCCACATAATGCTACAATTCTACTACATTTTGAATCTCTCTATTCAACCTAGCAAGAAACCTAGCCATGGTAGCCTCTCTATCCTCCTCAACATTTGCTCGAATCATAGTAACCTCCATCTCCTTGAAATACTCATCCACACTTCGACTTCCCTACTTAAGAGTTTGCAATTTGTTGTGCAATTTGCAATAGTAGTAAGCAGGAACAAACCGCTTCTTCATCACCCTCTTCATCTCTTCCCAAGACTCAATGGGTGGTTCGCCATTCCTTCTTCTACTCAACATCAGTTGATCCCACCACACTATGGCATAATCTAAAAACTCAATGGCAGCAAGCTTCACTTTCTTTCCCCCACTATAATTGTGACATTCAAACACCACCTCTACCTTCTTCTCCCATTCTAAGTATGCCCGATGTGCCTAATCACTCTTTAAAGCACATCCAAAAGACTTAAGATCAACTATTTCAAGTCTAGGCAAAATCGGATCCAAAAATGGCACTTTTCAAATGAACCCTAATGTTGAAATGATGAAATTCAATCAACCAATAATATAATCAGAATACCCAAAGAAAATGCCTTCTAACAACACTCTAATATCATATAATCCACGCAAATGAAGCCTCAATTTGACAAAGAAAACCGTAAAGTAAGATTCCTTTTCCAATGGTGAAAATCACGTTTTCAAGTGTAATTTTCAATGATGATCCAAATCAAATTGATAAGTACTTCAAATAATCACAAGAATTCGTGAATAATAATATGTAAATCTGACCAAGAACTATCTCAAATCAACCCTAGATACAACACACTAGAGAAGAAAAGAAATTACAACAAAATGAAATTGATATAACTCACAATTTCAAGATGTTGCACTCGCCACAATTTCAAGTCTTGGAATTGAAATTGATAAGAGTTGGAACCAAGGTATGAACCCTAATTCACACGTGAAAAGAGGTGTATATTCTGCAAAAAAAATCCCCCCAAACCCTCTCTTAAGCAAGTATTTATACTTGCTACTTCTAGGGTTAAAAAAAGTGCTCAAAATTACAAGTTTACCACTTTTAAGATGGCTAACCCTAAATGAAAGTTACAAAGAAATAAAAGTGTCCCTAAACCAAAATACAACCAAAATAGTTCATAAAAGAGTAAATATATAAATAAATGGTCCTTCAAGATGCCAATCTTCAAGAAGCTTTTGAATCAGTTTCAGTTGACAACCCTAATTCACTCAGTAATAAGGGTGTTTTTGCATCCTGTAAGACTGACAAATGAACCTACTGAAATGCATCAAAATTATAGTGCAAAGATGTAGAAAGTGAGTTAGACTTCTCAAGGTTAGGTTTCTCTAGCAAAACCCTCATAATTAGATTCTGGACACCCTTAGCTCGGGCCTTGGTGATAGGTCCTGGAAAAGTCTGATTCCTATCAATGCCTCGGGATCGTTCTTCCCTTGAAAAGGAGGAATATTCATCTTTATGTTACTCAATTGATTATCCTCTCTATTCCTATCTTCTCTATCTTCCCAATCCCTAGTTCCTCTATTCCTACCACCATGACCTCTATAACTCCCGATAGAAGGTTCATTAAATTCATCATTAGAAATTTCATCTCCACCCCTTTGTCCTCTCTTAGAACAACTCTCCCTCTTACGCCCTTAAAAGAAGTTTTTAGATTGCTCTAGTTTTTGCTCCACCGTTTCATGAATTCATTCCATTCCCTCCTAAAACATTCTCTTCATCTCACTCCTCAATGCTTCAATCACTAACCTAGTATCAAACCTCCCCCTCTCACCTTCAGGAGAATGTTACCTCGACATAGTTCCTGTAATGAAAGGTTAGTACTAACACAAATATATAAAATTAAACCTTACGATTCGCTCCCTTATGTGTTTCACTCAAAGAAGGATATCCCACAATCACTCGTGTATTCTCACAAACAGAGATGTTATCAACTCACTAATCCCTCTTCTCAATTCTCTTGGAACTAATCCAAACCATACCAAATTCTTCCGTAGAGTTCAAGAACAAACTCTCCAAGCTTGAATTTTCCTTTTTCTTTCTTTCTTTTTTTGTTCTTGTTTTCGTTCTTCTCCTTTTTTTTTCGTGACTTTTTTTTTTATAACAAGATTAATAGGATGAACTACACTACTTAAGAAACAATTAACACTATGGACTTAAGTATGAAGCGATGGTAATATGAAACTTGATATGAACAATTGATATGAACGATTGGAGTTAGGGTTTTGATGTTACCTTTCTCAAACCGAACTGATGTTTAACAAACCTAGGCTCTGATACCAAACTGATACGAACCACGCCGACGTGTGACGAAACCCTATACCAATACATTTTGAATTGCAACCAAGATGCCAAACAATCAAAGTGGAACCGCGACCCATTGCCTATAGGTGAAGCAGGAACCTTGGTATATTCTGTTGACGCCACAATCGGGATGAAAGACCGATTGATAAGTCAGGGTTGAACGCCACGAAAGAGATCCGATAAGTTCAAGATAAGTTCTTTGGTGAACCAAGAGAGGAATTCTCTCAAATTGTATTAAACAATGTTGTATGTAAGTTCTATGTTCTGTTTTCCAACCCTAGCAACTTTTAATAGGGTTTACAATTCGTAAAACAAAAGCCCAAAACGACATAACATAATGAAGTTGCGGAAAAATAACAAACAGGCAATGTACGTCGGCGACGTAGTAGGTGGCGTAGTAGCCGGCGTAAGATGTATGCCGGGTATATACGCCGGCAGCGTAGTAGCCAGCGTAGTCCATCTATCACGCTCTAATTGCAACGCCGGTTCAAAGCCGGCAGCGTTTAAGCCAGCATTGTCAAAGCCGGCAGCTTTGATCTCCTATGCTTTAATCTCCTTGAATGACTTGTACAAATTCAAGTTCATCCTCATGGTTGCTCCAATCCTTTCCGGCCTCTTGGATATCCTTTATCAGCCCGTTAAGTGCTTCCTTAAATCATTTCGCTCGAGTTCTTGTGATCGGTCCAGGTGGCACTTCAAGAAGATCCACATTCCACCTTCTAGCTTGACTCCCATCATGGCTTTCATCACAAACACAAACAATTCTGGCCCTTCCAGTTATCTAAATCATAAGCCATAAAATGCTTACAACAAGTAGAAGCTTGAAGTTGTCCACGAAGGTGTTTACTCCCTTTTTCATCAAGTTGTCTACTTGAATGCCTTGCACATACAACACTGCATATTTGCCAACAAGCAACGGGTCTCTACTAAGTGTCTCTTGCCTTCAACCGTTAGGGATGTGGAATCTAAATCCCCCGAAGCCAACTTTAGCCTCAATGTATTCTTAAACTACGCTAAGAATAAGGGATCCTTTTGCCTTTTATCACTCCCTCGACTTGATGGTCTCAACTGTTTTAAGCTTTCACAAATCGCATTCAACGACAACAGCTCACTTGAATTAAGCGAGGACTCGGGGTTTGCATTCTAGTTCGAATTTGATTCATTGTTCTTCATCATCATGTTTCTTTGGATTGGAGATAACTTCGTACACCTTAACAACCTTACCATTTCTACAAAGACACCTCACAAGGTAGCATGCAGAGCCGTCTCCAACTTCTTACCATTTGATTTCATCACTTCATACAATTCAACTGCCTTGTCCAATAACCTTGACTTACATAGACCATGAATTAAAGTCTTATGCGTGCAAACATTAGGAGCACAACCCTTCTACTCCATCTCTTCCAACAACTGGACAGTTTTTTGTGCATCCACTTCCCTACACATACCATTCCTTAGGGAAGTGTACATTACTACATTTGGAAAATGACCCACCTCGATAACCCATAAATCAAAGTATTATAAGTAACAAGATCTGGTTCAACACCTTCCTCTTCCACTTTCTTATAAACCCCAACAACCTCCCTTACGTTCTTATTATTACACATATCCTTTACTAATTCAATAGCATGATCTTCACGACCTGATAAACATAGTGATCGAACCATAATATCAACAGTCACTTGATTAGGGATAACCCCATTTTGGACCATTGAGTTGAGAACCGGATGGATAGGGGAGAGGGTGCTATCGGGCTCTTTACAGGCTTAAACAAGGAGTGTATGGTAAGTTGATCTTTCAGGCGAAAACACAGGGTGGGTTTCGACCATGTGGTTGAGGAGAGAGATTGAATCACGAAGAGACGAGATTGAGGCACAAGATTAGAGGAGTGAGTTATGGAAGTTAAGGTCAAGTTGGGATTTTTTAAGATGAAATTATGGAGTAGAACGGCTTTTGATATATCTGGTGACGTAAACAGGGTTTGAGGGGTTGTTTGAATTAGTGAAGAGGAAGAAGAAGAAGGTGAAGTGGAAGGTGGTTCATAGCATATGTTCTTCAATGCATTTACTCAATTAAGCTTCAATCAGAATTTTCGCTTAAAACACCGCTAGTACTCTTGCTTGGAACGTTGTGTAAAACCCACAAAATTTTAATTGCGTATAATAGCGAAATAATTAAAGAATTGTATTAAAAGCCTTAAACACACTCGTATAAAGTTATAATAAAAGAAATAATCGTACTAAATACACACCATAAGAAATTATTGGTTAAATGATAAAATAGATTAAAATTATAGACTTAAGATTGTCAAATAGGAATTTCAAGTGAATATTCATGCCCGAAAAAATCAAATTAGCTTAAGTATAAAATTTCGTAATAAAAAGAAACAGAGAAAAGAAAAAGAGAAAAGAAAAGGGGAAAAGGAGACAAGGACAGTACGAGAACGGGAAGGGAGAAAAAAAAAAGGGGCAGAGTGAACAAAAAAAATGTATCTCTCACGTACGACCTATGATCGATAATTCAAGATCACCAATATGTTTCTTGATGTAAGTGTAACTCAATAGACTAACATTTCGCGAAATGGAGTTAATTTCTAAAAGTTATGTATAAAGAATAAATAGGTATAAAAATTAGTACTTTACTTAAAATTAGTTGTAATAGTTAAGAAAATACTAAATAAAATAATCTAGACTATATATATAGTATAATAATATATTTTTCTCTATTTTTCTAGGTAAAGAAGGTTTTGATTTGGAGATACCGAAGACTATTTCAAGTAAACCCCGATAAAAAGAGACCGAAATAAGTAGAACTCCATAATATGTTGTATTATGTGTATATGTGCTGTGTTATGATGCCTCATTGTAAATTGTTATCGTGTAACTCTATATATATACATATGTAAAAGTTGTGGCTGCTGGTCCTTATCTCCGTAATGGATGCACGTTACGGCTTTATCTACTGGGAACAAAGTAATTTTTTTTTCCTCCGCCGTTCTACGCAAGAGAAGTCCCTGAGCATACACCAACCTGACTTATATATATATGTATATATGTGTGGTTTAGCCAAGGCGTGTAGGGTAGTTTTGTTCCTTCTTGTTCCGCGGTTGTTCCTTGACGTTGGCATCCTCCCCTGCTACAAGTAGCATCTACGTATATATATATATATATATATATATATATATATATATGTAACCAAGGCTGGAGTGCTGGACATTTTTCCTTCTTGTTCCTTGACGTTGGTGTGCTGTTGGCGTGGTGTCCCCTATTGCAAAGTAGTGCCTATATATATATATATATATATATATATATGTCTCCTATGCATGGTTGTTGGCCGAATTTAGAGAAAAACTCCTTTCCATATGCTGCGGGTGAACATGAGTGTATGTGCGAGTATAATGGATTTAGTATGTTTCCTTTCCTTCCTTGCTAGTGAGGGTTGACAACTTTATATATGTATATATCCATAAGAGGTGTGATGGATGTGGAATTGGAAGGCTAACTTGAGGAATTTGGGCTTTAGATGGATCGGAGTTGGGAGTTGGGATTATATTGGCATAAGTTCTTGTGAGTCCGGGGATTGAGGAATGGGAAGAAGGGAGAAAATCCATGAATGAGGATATGAGACAACATGTGGGAGTATATAAATGTGGGGTCTTTTCCTTAATGTGAGTATGCGTAAATTTACAAATGGTAGGAAGGAATTTACTATGGCATGTATGTTGTTACGGATCATGGTAGTTGATGTAAAGAATATAGACATGCATAAACGTGCATCACAAATTGTGGGGAAGGAATTCTAGGTTCTAATAATCTAAGTCCTTATACATGTACATACATATGTTATATGCAAGTGGGATAGAAGGATAAGATATTGCATGCGACGTATGTTATGGTTGTGTTGGTTATATAGGAGTAAGGTAGGAAAGGCGATCTTACATGACCACAAACAAAACATGCATATATCCATATGAGGAGTATATGGCCAAAAGAGGTATGGGAATCTAATTCAACCTCCATATGCTATAGGTATATATGTATGCATATCCAAAGATAAGATGTATAGTTATTGATGAGATCCATGATGAGAGTCGAGTCGGAAGAAGGAATGTGGATCCTCTTGAAGTGCCGCATGGACCGATCACAAGAAGCCGAGCAAAACGACTCAAGGAAGCACTTAACGGGTTGATAAAGGATGTCCATGAAGCTGGAAAGGATTGGAGCAATCATGAAGTTGGAACGGATTGGAACAACCACGGGAAAACCCTTGCTCTTGTACAAGTTATACCGGATACGGGGTGAAGAGGGTGTGTATTTACAAGGCACGGCCGTGTAGGAATCTCAAAGTTACACAGAATCATACATGGTCATATACACGGCCAAAGGCACGGCCGTGTATGGAGTCAAGAAAATCCACAGAAAGATACACGACCAGAAGTACACGGTCGTGTATTTTGCCAGAATTTGCACAGAAAAGTACACGGCCAAAGTACACGGTCGTGTACACGGCCATGTATCTCCCCGACGTCGGCCTTTTGTGTTGTTTTGTTTTTTTACACACTTATTGAAGTGACGTCGTTTTGAACTTGTATTTTTACGAATTGTAACCCTAGTATAAAGCTCCTAGGGTTTAGAATAGAGAGATACATCTTAGAGCATTAAACATCTTTGAGAGACTCCTCTCTTGGTTCTTCAAGAACTAATTTGAACTTATCGGATTGATTTTCCGTGGAGTTCATCCCGACTTATCAATCGGTCTTTCATCCCGATTGTGGCGTCTTCACATTATACCAAGGTTCTTGTCTCGCTTATAGACAACGGGTCGCGGTTTCCACTTTAGGTGTTTGGGCGTCTTAGGTAACGAATTTCCGAACGTATTGGTATTGGGTTTCGTCATGGGTTGGCGCGGTTCGTATCAGTTTGGTATCAGAGCTTAGGTTTGTCAAAACATCAAGTTCGGATGAGGAAGGTAACATTAAAACCCTAACTCCAATCGTTCATATCCATTGTTAGCATTCAATTTCGTAATATTAATTGTTTTTTGATAGTGTAGTATCTACTAGTCAATTGTTACAAAAAAAAAAAAAAAGAAGGAAAAGAAAAGAGAAACGTGATCAAGAGCAACAACAAAGACAAAAAAAAAAAAAAAATCGGATAGAAAAATAGAGGAAAATTTACGAACCCTAGAGTTGTTTTGAATTCTACGGAAGGGAATTGGTGTAGTTCGGGTTAGTTCCAAGAGAATTGAGAAGAGGAATTGGTGAGTTGATATCATCATTGTTTGTGAGAATACATGAGAGACTGTGTGATATCATCATTTGAGCGAAACACGTAAGGGAGTGTATCGTGAGGTTTAATTTTATATATATTTGTGTTAGTACTAATCTTTTCTGCAGGGACAATGTCGAGACAACATTCTCCTGAAGGTGAGAGGGGAAGGTTTGATGCTAGGTTAGTAATTGAGGGGTGAGATGAAAAGGATGTTCCAAGAGGGAATGGAACAAATTCATGAGACGGTAGAGCAGAGACTAGAACAATCTACAAACATCTTCCAAGGGCGTAAGAGGGAGAGTCGTTCTAGGAGAGTACCGAGGGGTGGAGATAAAATGTCGGATGATGACTTTGATGAGCCTTCTGTCGGGAGTTATAGAGGTTATAGTGGTCGGAATAGAGGAACTAAGGATTGGGAAGATAGAGGAGATAGGAATAGAGAGGATGATCAATTGAGTAGCATAAAGATGAAAATTCCTCCTTTCCAAGGGAAGAATGATCCCGAGGCGTACTTAAAGTGGGAGAAGAAGGTAGAGATGGTGTTTGATTGTCATAACTATAGTGGGAGAAAGAAAGTGAAACTTGCTGCCATTGAGTTTTCGAATTATGCTATAGTGTGGTGGGATCAATTAATGTTGAATCGAAGAAGGAATGGCGAGCCACCTATTGAGTCTTGGGAAGAGATGAAAAGAGTGATGAAGAAGCGGTTTGTGCCTGCGTATTACTATCGTGAATTGCACAACAAGTTGCAAACTCTGAGGTAGGGAAGCTGAAGTGTAGATGAGTATTTCAAAGAGATGGAAGTCATTATGATTAAGGCGAATGTAGAGGAGGATAGAGAGGCTACAATGGCTAGGTTTCTTACTGGGTTGAATAGAGAAATCCAAAATGTGATTGAATTGCAGCATTATGTAGAATTGGAGGATATAGTTCACATGGCTATAAAGGTTGAGAACCAGCACAAGAGGAAAGGTAGTAGTAATGCACGGTTTCCACAGGATAATGGTTCATCCACTTGGAAGACCAACCAATGGAAGAAAGAAGAAAAGCCTTTACCCACCAAACCAAAAGGGGAGCTGAGGCAAGCGGGTTCTACTCCTGGTAACCAAGGTAACCCTGATCTTCTACTTCTAGAAATCGTGACATTAGATGTTTTAAATGCCAAGGTAGAGGCCATATTGCTAGTCAATGTCCAAATAGGCGTGTGATGATTTTGCGTGATGATGGAGAGTATGAGACTGAGGGGTAGTGAAGAAGATGATATGCCTCCATTAGAGGATGCTAGTGATGATGAGGAGCCTGCAATGGGAAGGCTAGTGGCAGTAGTGAAGCGAGCGTTGAATGTGTAGGTGAAGGAAGAAGAGGAGGTGCAAAGAGAGAATATATTTCATACTAGATGTTATCTAGGAGATCACATTTGTAGTTTGATCATTGATGGAAGGAGTTGCACCAATGTAATGAGTAATTTTATTGTTGAGAGGCTGGGGCTCAAAACTGTTAGACACCCTAGTCCATATAAATTGCAGTGGTTGAATGATAGTGGAGAAACTAAGGTTAGTAAGCAAGTATTGATTGGTTTCCGCATTGGTAGGTATGAGGATGAGGTGTTATGTGATGTAGTGCCAATGCAAGCATGTCATGTGTTGTTGGGGAGGCCGTGGCAATTTGATAGGAAGGTTGTTCATGATGGCTTTTCTAACAAGTGTACGCTTGTTCACCAGGGGAAAAGCTTTAATCTTAAACCGTTAACACCTAAGCAGGTGTATGAGGACCAGTTGCAGCTACAACAGTCTTTTGCAAAACATAAAGTGAGTGAAAAGCAGAGGGAGAGTCAGAGAGCAAAAGACAATGAGAAAGAAAAGGAATATAAAAGTCAAGATCAAAAGGAAAAAGAGATGAAGGCTGGAAAGAGTGTGAGAGGCCAAGTTGAAGGGGGATCAACTTTGGTGGTGAGTGAAAAGGAGAGGGCAGCCTTGCAAAAGGAGAGTTGTGTGGCAAGAGCGAGTGTAGTAAAGAGAGCGTTAGTGATGAGGCAACCTATGTTGTTGCTGGTTTTTAAAGAAACATGTTTGACTACTAACGAACTATCTAACTCTTTGCCTAGTGTGGTTGTGTCTCTTATGCAAGACTTTGAAGATGTCTTCCCTGAGGAGATTCCAAAGGGACTACCACCTATTCGTGGTATTGAGCACCAGATTGACCTTGTACCCGGAGCATCGATTCCAAACAAGCCAGCTTATAGGAGCAATCCGGAGGAGACAAAGGAACTCCAAAGGCAGGTCGATGAATTAATGGAGAAGGGGTACGTGAGAGAAAGCATGAGTCCATGTGCAGTGCATGTGATTTTGGTGCCTAAGAAGGATGGGACATGGAGAATGTGTGTTGACTGCCGCGCCATCAACAACATCACGATAAAGTATCATCATCCCATTCCTCGCTTAGATGTCTTCTTAGATGGGTTATATGAGTCTAGTGTCATTCCTCATGAGCCTTGGATAGACATTTCCATAGATTTTGTGTTAGGATTACCAAGGTCTAGGCATGATCGAGATTCTATTTTTATGGTTGTGGATAGGATTCCTAAAATGGTTCATTTCATTCCTTGTCATAAAACTAATGATGTTATACACATTGTTGATTTGTTCTTTAGAGAGGTAGTGCGTCCGCATGGTATACCTAGGAGCATTGTTAGTGATCAGGATGTAAAAATTTCGAGTCATTTTTTGAGAGTATTGTGGGAAAAATTAGAAACTAAGTTATTGTTTTCGACTATCTGTAACCCACAAACTGATGGGCAAACTAAGGTAGTTAACGGGACTTTAATTCAATTGTTGAGGGCAACCATAGAGAAGAACATTAGGACTTGGGAGGATTGCCTACCATTTGTGAAGTTTGCATATAATAGGGCTGTACATAGCACTACTCATTGTTCACCATTTGAGATTGTGTATGGTTTTAACCCACTGGCTCCTATTTATTCATTGCCATTGCCACCTAACAAGTTTGTGAGTTTTGATGCCGATTCTAAGGCAGATTTCATGAGAAGGTTAAACATTGAGCGAAGAACAGAGCAGTATGTGAAACAAGCCAACAAGGGTCGTCGACAAGCTGTCTTTGAACCTAGAGATTGGGTTTGGGTTCACATGCGCAAAGAGTGGTTTCCCACAGTGTTGATCTAAACTACTTCCTAGAGGCAATGGACCATTTCAAGTTCTTGAGCGCATCAACGATAATGCATACAAGATAGATTTGCCTGGTGAGTATCAAGTAAGTGCCACATTAATGTTACTAATCTGAGTCCTTTTGATGTAGGTGATGATTTGAGGACAAATCCTTTTCAAGAGGAGGGGAATGATGAGATCCATGATGAGAGTTGAGTCGGAAGAAGGAATGTGGATCCTCTTGAAGTGCCGCATGGACCGATCACAAGAAGCCGAGCGAAACGACACAAGGAAGCACTTAACGGGTTGATAAAGGATGTCCATAAAGCCAGAAAGGATTGGAGCAATCATGAAGTTGGAACAGATTGGAACAACAATGGGAAGACCCTTGCTCTTGTACAAGTTATACTGGATACGGGGTGAAGAAGGCGTGTCTTTACAAGGCACGGCCGTGTAGGAATCTCAAAGTTACACAGAATCATACACGGTCATATACACGGCCAAAGGCACGGCCGTGTATGGAGTCAAGCAAATCTACAGAAAGATACACGACCAGAAGTACACGGTCGTGTATGTTGCCAGAATTTGCACAGAAAAGTACACGGCCAAAGTACACGATCGTGTACACGGCCGTGTATCTCCCCGACGCCGGCCTTTTGTGTTGTTTTGTTATTTTACGCACTTATTGAAGTGACGTCATTTTGGACTTGTATTTTTACGAATTGTAACCCTAGTATAAAGCTCTTATGGTTTAGAATAGAGAGATACATCTTAGAACATTAAACATCTTTGAGAGGCTCCTCTCTTGGTTCTTCAAGAACTAATTTGAACTTATCGGATTGATTTTCCGTGGCGTTCATCCCGACTTATCAATCGGTCTTTCATCCCGATTGTGGCGTCTTCACATTATACCAAGGTTCTTGTCTCGCTTATAGACAACGGGTTGTGGTTTCCACTTTAGGTGTTTGGGCGTCTTAGGTAACGAATTTCCGAACGTATTGGTATTGGGTTTCGTCACGGGTTAGCGTGGTTCGTATCAATTATAGTTATGAACGTAAGATATGCGGATGAACAAGGAAAGAGGAGTGCAACGATAGAAGTTGTATTAGAACTCCCTTGCTTAACGATCTATTGCTTCAACCATATGCATGTTGTCTTCTTATTGATGTTAAGTTGTGCCTTGCTCCTTGGAATGATTCCATGTGTTATGAATTGATTGTCCACATGATTGACAATTGCACATATACTTGACCTTGGATTATCACTCTCAAACTTTAACTAATTATAAGATTTAATTAATAACTTGGCATGCATTGCACGAACATTGTATTGTTCAAGGCCATCACAGTTATAGGATGCGTTGGAAGTGATTAGAGGATCAATGTTTTGCCAAGTGTGAACTAAGTTATTAGGGGATTGTCGCATCTTGACGGTTCTAAGTTCGACCTGTCTCTTGAAGGTGTAAATGCTTAGTGTATTAAGGTACCTGAGTCTTGATCATTAAAGCAAAGACATAAATATAATAAAGCGATAAGAGTAATTAAATTGTGTGTAAGACCCGGGATCTAATGGTGGCTTCGAAATCCCTAAACCAAGGTCAAGGGGGGCGTAAACCCTAAACTTCATGTCGGTTACCGGAAGACCACGTGAGATGCTGCATTCATGTGATTGTTCATGTATAGCACTTGTTTGATAACTTACTTGAATTTTTTTGCGTTTATTGCAACATTGAGATATTGCACCCTATCTCACTAAGCCTTGGCTTACCTTCCCATAGATTTTGCCTTACAAGTCGAGAGTACTTAAACTTTCTAATGAACCGATGAACTAAGGTGAGTACTTGTCACCTAACTGGGGGCGTGGTTGTGGAATGGATGTGAGGTCTAGATCGAGGTTGATATCATTAGAATGGATTTTGTAATTGATGTAAATGTAATTGAGAGATTCGATAGGATCTTGGGTGTACCTATGGTGGTATAATGGGACCCATTTGAGGCCTAGTGATACTTTTGTAATCAATTACCTTGTGAGTAGGGAATGTTATTACTTTGATTAACAGGTACAGTATCAAAGATAAGACGCTTCATGGTTGCTTAACAAGGGGATAAGCGATCATGGCAGGTTGTCATGAGGAGCCCTCAAAGTGAGGCGTGACACGTTGGATGATCGCCTCACTGAATAGGCAAAAGTGAGAAAAGAAGATGGAAGAACACGGGAAGGACTTCACAAGAAGAAGAGAGACTGGGAATGAGAGGGTTCGGGATGGTGAGGTCGTGTGGAGGGAGAGGGAATCAGATCGGTGAAAAAAAAAAAGAAGACGAGAAGAAGAAGGGAAACGACGAAGCAAAGTTGTGTTTAGGAGATGATGAGGAAAGGGCGATGCAACCAAAAGAAGAAGAAAGGAAGGAAAGAAAAGCAAGGGATAGGGATAACACAGATAGGTGACATGCACAAAGCAGCCAATGTGACAAAGGTTGACTTGATTCGATTGCTGATGCGTCGCTCTAACTCTATCATGGAATGGAAGGGCTGAAACAAGGCAATGAGGTAGATTTTTTTTTTTTTTTTGCATTTATTATAATTTACATATGCATATTTATATATATATGGATATATATATATATATATATATATGTTTATTTTTATTTGTTATTATTATTTCCACTATTAGTATTTTATCAAAATTTTAGAATTACGAAAATGATGTCTTTACTACCTTAGCCTAGAAGTAGTTGTTATTTCACTTATTTTAATATAATTTCCTAAATTTTTAGGTCGTTACACCTACCATCCTCAAAGTGATAGGCAAACCTAGGTCATGAATAAGACAATCCAACAATATTTACATTGTTTTGTGATGGATTGTCTAGACAAGTGAATCAAGTTTTTGCCATGGGTGAAATTTGCTTATGGTACTTTTTTTTATTTTCTCAAGAAAGGGCTTAAGCTATAGCTTTGAGCTAGTTTATGGGAGGCCTCCTCCTACTATTCCTAATTATATTGGAGGAAATTCGAGATTGGGGGCTATAGCTATGGAGTTAAGAGGCACGAGATGAGATTTGCATACGTTATGCAAAATTTTGATCGGAACTCAAATAGGAATGAAAACGATAGCTGATAGGCATTGAAGGGATGTGACCTGTGATCCTGGAGATTTAGTTTTTGTCAAGCTATAACCCTATATACAAATTTCTATCACAAAAGAGTTGGGTCATAAGTTTTTTAAGCAATATTATGGTCACTCAGAGTGATTTAATGTATTATTAGTGAAAGTGCTTATCAGCTGGAGCTTCCTCCACAAGCTTGTATTCATAATGATTTTCATCTTTCCATACTTAAGAGGGGTTACGATTCTATTATTTCCTCTCATTCTCTTCATACGAAGGTTACGGGTTCCTATTATAGCGGCAAGGTCTTCCTTTAAAGGAGACAACGTAGGAAGACTGGGGAATAATTTGAGGACCTATACTCTCATTACAACATTGGGGACAAGGTTATTTTCCTAGAAGGGGTGGATGTCATTACACAAATATCTACAAGGTCTAGAAGATTGTCAGCTTGGCAAAATGATTATCATCTATGAACATTAAAATTGACATAATAGTAGTAGCAATACTCAATAATACAAGATATAGTAGCTTTTGTAACTACTAATTTTTGGGAAAAGTAGTTTGGATAGTTGTACAAACAAACTCTCAAAACTATATCCATCATAGAGTATAAAGAAGAAAATGAAAGAAAGAGAAAGGGAGCTCACTATTTCCTCGCGCTATTAGGAGCCTATCTTGCTAAAAAAGAAAACTCTTCCATTTTCTTTACCTTGCAACAACAAATATAACTACAATAGTTTGTTAATAGATTTACCATCAAAATATGTGTTTGATTTTACTTGACTACATTCACGAGAGGAGAGAGAATGCACTAGTTTTTTTATATCATCTCTAGATTCATCTATTGGACTAGGATTTATTCTATTACTGAGCTTAGGCTAGTTGTATCCAACCTACTAACAAGCGTACAACAAACACATGTTAATCAAACACCCCTAGCAAATTAGCGACTGTGTGAAGAAGCAATCACAAATTTTCAGATACATTAAATCTAATCCTATCCTTTATTTAGAGACAATGTCTATGAGGAACATCAATCAATAGGAATAACCAAAATGACACCTGTAGAACATCTAGCTTTTATTTTGTATGGAACATTATAGATTTGTGGATTATCAAGAGTATAGATCTTGCTACTCTTAAGATTGCAAGATCCGCGGCACACGAGGACTTGTAAAACTTTATCATATAAAAGGAGGAAAAAGGCTCCTTTTCCAAATACATGTGTTTCTAATAGGTATAGTATTTAAATGAACAACCGGCAAAACCATGTATACATGAATATAACATATCAATAGATTAGCAAAGAATGAACTATGCACAAGAGACTAATTCCTTTACTTGACTTTGCAATAGACATATTGTAATGCATGAAATTTTTTTTAACTATTTATTTAACTATATAATATATATTGTCACAAAGAACAAAGGATGAGGATAGTAATTTTAGAATATTTAAGGGAAAAATATGTCTTTTTACAAGTAGAGTATAAATACTCTGTAATGACCCTAGGTCTCCTCTTTTCACTCTATTAGTAACCACACAATGACAAACAGGAAAAGGAGGAGATGTTCTGGTCAAAAACCTTAAAGACAAAAAGTAAGAAAATCCTATACAAATTTCGAATTCGGTTAATAGATTTTAAAAGCTTTGGTATAATGTGCATATCAGGATTTAAAGAACAAGAAGGGTGTAATGAGGAAAAGACTCAAAAGGTTTAAGGATTCAACTCGAAAGGAAATTGAAGTATACAAATTATGTAATTTAAATACAATTACAAATTTTAGAGATATGATTAAGCTTAGGAATAGAAAGGATTAGGTTTTGGAGGAATTGAAGTAATAGAAATAGGGTTCCTGGAATTTCCAAATGCAACACAACCTCCCAACACAGTCGTGTTTCAATCGTGTTGAAATGGAAAGGTGCATACACGCCCCCCCAATATAGTTATGTTTCGACCATATTAAAATGGAAAGGTGCACCGAGAGATACATGGCCACCCAATACGGTTGTGTTTCGACCGTATTAAATAAGGGCAACACGGTCGTGTTTCGACCGTGTTGAAATGGAAAGGTGCATCAAGAGATACATGGCCACCTAATACGGTCGTGTTTTGACTATGTTAAATAAAGGCAACACAACCTCCCAACACGATCGTGTTTAGACCATGTTGAAACTAATTTTTTCTCCGAAAGATATACGACCCCTAACATGGTGGTGCTTTAGCCCATGTTGAGCAACACGATCCCCAACATGACCATGTTAAATAAAGTATAACATAATTATATATTTGTTTAACTTCGATTTAAGCTAATTTCCACGCAGCCTAGATAACTAGTAAAGCCTTAGAGAAATTAAATGAATAGGATTAAGGACATTAAGAAAGATATTGATCTTAGATTGAATACTAAGAAGAGCATGTTAATGTGTACAGATTTCCAATTAGGTTAAGTCCAAGACCGAGAAGTGTTTAAGATTAGGATCCAAGGTATGTGTAACTTATATGTTGTTCTATGTTTATTTAAGTTAGTACATGTATTTGAAATTGATTAAGTGAACGACTCAGTTTAAGTGTTTAAGTGATATGTTGTATGTGCTTAGCTCGGCCTAGGGGCCCATAGTGGCAGATCCCTAGGGAGCACCCCAATGATCCTTGTGTGAAGTTGTCCCTAGTGGAGTCGTACTTAGAAATGATCTATGATAGATGTTGTTTAAGTGTACATAGGTGTGGGGCCCATAATGGCAATTCCCATCACCAAGTTCAAGTGATTAAGTGTACATGGGTGTGGGGCCCGCAGTGGCAGTTCCCATCACCAACTTTAAGTGTTTAAGTGGACATGGTGTGGAGCCTATAATAGCAGTTCCCATCACCAAGTTTAAGTGTACATGGGTATGGGGCCTATATTTAAGTGTACAAGGGCATGGGGCCCATAGTAGCAGTTCTCATCACTAAGTTTAAGGATTAATGGATCATAGGTGTGAGGCCCGTAGTGATAGTTCCCATCACGAAGTCATGTTCCAATGTCTTAAGTGTGTTAAGGGGGTCATGAGTACTTTGTTGTTTGCTTGTGGACTAAAATTATATTATGAAATGATTTTCTGTATTTAAGTTTTACATGATGTGTGTGATACTCGTTTTTGTTTGTCATGCATATGTGTTTATGTTATACGTACTGGGCATTAGCTCACCTTTCGGGGAATCATTTTTAGATGCAAGTGTGAAGAGAGATAAGAACCTAAAAGATGACTTGGGTTTAGCTAAACCACAAAGAGAGGAAGACGAAGAGTACCATTATTATTATGGTGATTAAGTTTTAGGAAGAATTATGATGTTTAACTGTAATAGATAGTATCTATTGAGAATTGTTATTTTTTGCGTTTAAAAACTTCTACTGCATTAGATGTTTGATATGGTTTAAGTTATTATTTGAAACTTTGGAGATATATGAAATGCTTTTATTATAGGAGTTACAAGTTAAAATGTATTAGATTTGTTTTAGAGCCTTAACGTGTTCTTGTGAGATAAGGACACGTAGCAGGCAATAGTGTGGCCTAGGTTTCATGGCATTACACATATGGCTAATAATAAATTTTAAATTAGAGATTTTTTTTTCAATTGAGTTTGAAAATATTCGCCAACGTAGCTTTTATAGCGGAATCACAAATTCTTTACCTACTTACTTCAAAAGGCACCCCTTTTTTTTCATTTTAGATGTACATGACATACTAATTTTGTGTGTATAACAAGGGCATCACCCTTGCAATTATAAAAATAACCTAAGTTATTTTTAGACCAAGAAAACCTTTGCAAGTGTAAGCTAGGACTTGAAAGAATGAAGCTGGAAAGTTCCTTAGAAAGTAAGAATTGATCTTTTTAGAGAAAACTTGAAGAGATGCCTTCAGCTTAGGGTTATTGGAATGAAAGGACTTTGATATGCCACAAAATCCTTAAGGCACAATCTCTAAGCATAGCAAATATTCAATCGTTCAATATATGAAATTTTAGAGATTTGGATATGTCTTGAAATAATCCAATCAAAAATAAAAATGAACAAAATTAAAATATAAGAATTAGGATGAGAAAATTAAATTCATAAAGTGAAGTTACCAAATTACCTATAGTTTAATTAAGTTAAGTAGGGGGTATTATAGTCAATTAAGTATCTAAAATATTCCAGGATGGGTGCTAAATTACTTAATTACCCTAGCATCTAAGAAAGACTAAAGAGGGGCATTTAACTAAATTAGTTTAGTTAAATGCTTAGGAAAAATATAAGATAATGCATTGGAATAAGAATGATCTAGAATAAGAAAATGATAAAAAAGCACTATTGATCTCTCTTTCTACCTCATGGCATCTATAGGGGAAGAAGGGGAAATTCATTAGCAATTAAAGCTCAATTTAATCTATCTCTAGAAGAATCAACATGTTGGAAGCTTATATGTAAGATTCCATATCCGATTTGGAGAGTAAACTTCAATTCAAGCTCAAATTAGGAGTTAATTTTGGTTTATTTTGATAAGACCATGACTCCATCTATTAAAATTGCAGGAAATTGAAGAAGTGTAAGAAGAATTAGTGGGGACATCTGGCTCCATTATTGTCATATGGAGCATATAGAAGAGGTAAGCACAATTTTGAGTTTCCAAGTTTGAATTTAAGATATGTTATTATGAATTCACCAAATTATAGTTCTATTATGGTAATTCAGTGTAATTTGGTGTCAATTGCAAGTTTTGAGATATCTGCAGTAAGCATTTGGTTGTCTTTGGGCTTTTTTGGAGTTTCAAGAGCTTTAAAAAAAATCTTTGATTTAAGGTAAGCCTCCAAACTTGGTTATTCATGTATTTAATGGTAAGATTTAATGATAAGCGATGTTTAGAATAGATGACTCGATGAGATTTGAAGTTGCATTATGTTAATGGGCATTAGAGTTTGCCATGATGCGTATACTTTGGGAAGAGAGTGTGACTTTGATTAATTTTGATGATTATAGGTGTTAATTCTTGTTAATTACTAGATATGAACATGTGTGAGTGTTTGATTTGATGAAATGATGCAAATATGGGGGTGTAGAATTGTCATCATGACAATTAGTATGTGTGTATGTTTGCACGTGCATGTGCATTAATGGTGTTTTTTATTGAGTGATTTAGTTCATTTAATGTTTAATTGAGTGCTTGGTATGAGTTTTAATGATTTGGAATGCATATAGTAGGATTTGGGTAAGTTGGAGTTAACAATGAAAGAGAAAGAAATATGTTAAATGCTGGAAATTGGTGCTCTTGAGGATAATCTGTCATGTTGATTATGTTATGGTAATATTAGTTGTTGAATCTTGATATTGTTGATGAATATGTGGAATTTATAGTGGATTTGACATGTTTTAAATGTTCATATAAGCTGAAGTATGTTGCTGGAAATTTTAAGAAAATGATGATATATTAGTTTGTAGAGTACATTAATTGATCGTTAACAATTAATTCTTGATATATGAGTGAGTTGGTGATAATTGGAATTCATTTGAGTTGAATATGAGTTAATTGATCCATTATGAATGTTGCTATAAAATTTATTTGAAGTAGATGAATATGATGTTTGATTTATGTTTGATGATTAATTGGGCCTAGTGGACTCTTATGGGCTAAACTTAAATCACCTAGAATTTCACTAAGTGTTATAAACGGATCCACTCTTATAGGTTCACTAAATAAATTAAAGTCTTGAACTTGATTAAAAACATGCAATTAAATTTTAATTTTCAATTGCATATACAATTGATATTGGTTCAAGTTTTAATGTTTGGTTTAGTTAATGATCATGGGATTTGTAGGTATGTGGTTAGTTGAATTGCATGGTGTGTGTGATTGTAGTCATAATAAATTGGCTAAAATATAAATTCAACTAATAACCACATGTAATTGCCTGTGCATGGTCATTTCAAGTCAACGAGTGGCAAAGTTGTAATCATAAATACTAAGATGATATGATAGATTAGGTTCTTAGGCTACTACAAGTGGTGAGTAGTCAATAGGAGATAATTGTATTGATATGGCCAACGAGTATGGAATGATGCATTGGCATATATCATATGGAGTTGTGGACTTCATGTATAATATGTTTACTACAACGTATATGCATTGGTGGCAGCTTCTCACAGTAAACTTCACATGAGACTATTAGATATATGGCTATAGTTGGACATAGACCTAGCCATTCATGTCAACCCCCAATTGTTCTATAGTAGATCAAACCCCTATACTCCCTGTTATGTTGCAAAATCATTAAATACTCCAGCTTCTAAGATGCCCGAAGTGTGCTATTTTTTTTTTTTACATCTAAATTAATTACTTAAGTAGATCTAATTGCTACATTAGTAAGTAAGCCTACATGTGAATGGCATGGTGTGTGTTTATGGTTGCCCATACTATGTCATGTGACTCACCCCTTTCTTATCTTTTTCAAGTGACGATATTTACATTGAATTTATATATGATGACTTTGGCTATGGATCAGAGTATGAGGATTTTGCAAGCACGTCAAGTGTGACATTAAGTAAATTTCTTGCCTATGAGTTAGACTTTACCTTACAGACTAGACAGTTACTTTATCTAGTTTTATATAGATTTACTTGGTTTATAGTCATGTATGGGACTTTAGACTTTATTATGGACTTTTTAGACTTTTGATTGAGGCCTTTTAAGCCTTAGCTTATCTTTTAGATACTTTGAAACCTAATGTGGTTTATTATGATCTTTATTTTGCAAACTAATTAAATGTTTTCCAAATGTAATTGAAAATAACTTTTTTAGATGTTTTCATAAAATAAAGCTTCAAAATTTCAACCATTCAATTGTTCAAATAAATGTTTTCAAAATCTAGTGAAGGATTTCACAAATAGAATTTGAAGTTGAATAATTAAATGATTAGAGAGTCTTAGCATATTTTACTTAAATTAGACACGTGGCAAACTATTATGCCTTTAGGTTTCAAAGCATGACATATTTAAGGGGTAAAAGAAATATTTTAGAGTCTTTAGGTGTGTGAAGAAAATAATATTGAAAAATGAAAAGAAAAATTATCTATTAAAGGGAATTGTAATCAATGATTGAACTAGGATTTTGAAATCCTACAATCAATATAACTCTTGAGTCACAAGAATCAATAAAGCGATTAATTAGATAAATTAATATAATTCATGATAAATCTTATTAATATTATTGCAACAATCAAATATGGAACTATTGATTGAATAGATCAAAGAAAGATCAATATTCAATATTGATAAAGGTCTCAAATGTAGAAAAAATGATAATGCTAATTTGTCTAAAATAAATTTAAAAAAAAAAAACCTTATATATTACTATAGTAGAACTAATTTCAAGGTCATAAATAAAAATAAACATAAAACAACCAAAAGGGTAAAACTATAATAAAATATTTGTTAGTCTCTTATTAGCCATTCGAATGTATAAAGTTAGACATTCAAACAACTAATAGGCTCGAATTGAATTGGTAGATAGAGAAGGCATTCTATGGATTAAAATGCACCCTCCATTTGGATGGCTAGCATAGATTGTTCCAATGTTGACCTAATCCCTTCAACCTTTTAAATGGGTGATGTTGCTAGGTTGGATAGAGGTTTAAAAATCTACAAACTTTCAACAACTTTTCTTTTTGTGCTTGTGACCCCAACTCATCTTGGATGGGCTATATCTACTCTTAGACTATTAGACCATTGTTTATGAATCAAATTCCTATCAAACATGGAAATAAGGGAACCTAATGAGTAAGGAAATCTACAACCTAAGCAAACCCTACAAGTAAGGAAAACCCATAACTTAAGTAAACCTACGGACTAAGGAAACCAATAGCCTAGGAAAACCTATAATGACCTAAATTTTGGACTTAGAAAACCTTAAAGAATATAAACTTAGGCTTACAAAGATAAGCTTATGAATATTGAGGAAGACTGTTAAGAAAAGTACTAAATTTTAAAGGAAAAAAAAAAAACCTTTAATTGTTGGTTAAACTTCAAAAAGGGGGGTCATAGCCAAAAGGATAAATGCGTTCTACTATACACAACCAAAATGTAGATAACAGTCACACAATAAAACTTAGATTGCATAGATGCACTTGTGAAAAGTGGCAAACCTACAAAATTTCATGCTCATATACACATTTAATGATAGGCAAAATGCACATGAATTGTTCTACATACATCGGGATCTGTATATGTAGGAGCAACAACATCGAGTCAATACATGCTCTTTTAGGCCTTATATTAACAAGGCAAATTATATTTCACTTGATCTCGGTATAGAATGTAAATGCCCACCGAGTGTACAACGATGTTAAGCCTTAGGAAAAATGGTTTTAATATGAGTTAGACATTTGAGAGCTATCTCATAGGATAACATGTAGAATGTATGGCGTAGAAGACCAACATACGAGAAAATGCCTTAACTAAATAAACCATAAACATTTCATAGACTTAGTGACACCCTTAGTAAATATCATGCCATGCATATTATATGCATATATGTTTTGTTGTATACTTAATCATTTATGCTACAACTAATCATCCTTTTTTTTTTCTTTTTTAATCTTAAATGGATCTAAGACTATTTGATAGTTCTCTATTGCATGGCTAGCCATTCCATATGAAATGCCCTAAAATTTTTTAGAAAAGTAATAATAAAAATTTTAATTATTATAATATATTAATATCATTTTAATAATCTACGTATAACCAAAAATCTTATAACAAATAATAATAGACCTTAAAATATAAAAGTAAGAAAGAAGCATGATCTATTAAGTAATTATAAATAAAAATTAAGAATTAAAGTTTTAGATTTATAATAGTTAAATAGAATTTTTATGTAAATAATTGTACTTAAAATATTTTATTTAGTATAAACACAAATTTTTATATAAGAATATCATTATTTAAATAACTTAATAAAATATAAATACGTATGCTAATTGAACCTGTGAATGGATATTTCCTTAGCCTTATCTACAATTGCCTACTAAACCCTTTTCTCTCTCCTCATTTTTTTTCCTCCCTCGAGCAGACCACTCCCTTGCTTTTCTATCCTTTCTTTTCTTGTTGTCTTTTCTTTCTTCTTTCATTCTTCTCTTCTCTTCTCTTTCTTCTTCCCAAAACCCTCAACTTCTCTTCCACCACCACAACGACGACTCTCTCAGCTGCTTCACCACTACTCCCCACCCACACCCTATTGACTCCTCCCCCTCTATCCCTAAACCCTTACACTCCTCCTTCCCCACTATTGCTGGCTTCATCGATGACCATAACCACCACTTTGACTAGCAACCATTCAAGGGCGAACTTTATAGAGACAGTAGACCCTACAATGGGGATAGATCGAACAGTGATGATGATGATGACGACAACGAAAATGACCATGATGATGTTGTTGTTGTTGATGATGGTGATCGTCGGAGTAAGAGAGAGATAGAGAAAGAGAGAGAGAGAGAGATTAGAGAGAATCCATGAAGCAAGATACCGATGAACAAGGAACATGAAACTCAAAAACCCCCCATTGCAATACTAATCTCAATCTGCTTCCTTGATAGATTGAATGGAGAAAGAGATCCAAATAACAAATACCCATTTCTGATTTTCCATAAAAGTCCAATCTTTATTTGTAATCATAACTCCCTCTTTCACCTTGTACAATGAAGAAGCAAGATGAAACCCCACAACTACAATCACAGTCATCCTCGCAACAACCTAAACAAACAAAGCCACCAACTTTCATACTCCCCTACCAAACCCCAAGACTCTAAGACCACTACACACTTGGAAAAAGCTTAGTTAAGGCCAGTTTAGTCCAACCTATCTATGTACCCATAAATCCACTCAGAACCTCTATGCTTGCAAATCCATATCTAAGGGTAAACTCCTATGTCGTGAGGATTACAAAGAAGTTTGGAGAGAGATTCAAATCATGCACCATCTGTCCAAGCACGCCAATGTAGTTCAGATCAAAGGGACTTATGAGGGCCCGAATGTGGTGGATAAGCGGGAAATGAGGTTTAGGGAGTGTGTTGGTGGTGATGCATTGATAATTGGGTCGACTCAGAATGAGTCAAGTCAATTGGAGAAAATTGAGGAAGAAAATGGGGTAGATAATGTTAGATATGATATTTGTGATAGGACTGAGTTGATAAAGCATAAAGACACCATGGAAAGGGTAGAATCTACAATTAGGGACAGCATCGGAGGCAAAGGTAGAGAATGTAGTGGAAATGGGATAAAAGGAACCAAGCCTTCGATGAGGCTTCCGTTGATAGATCCCTCACGTTTAACTTGAGATCTTTTTAAGGATTTTGGTCCTACTGAGAAGGAGCCTAGTGATGCTACTCCTAGTGGGTTTAGTAGTTGTGATGAAGCAGAGGAAGGAGTTAATGGAATGAATTTAAAGGATGACAAAGGATTGAGGATTAGGGAGACTACATTGTATAAACACCCCATTTTTGCCCCTAATAATCAATTTTCAATTTTTTCCATTTTTACAATTTTTCTCCTAATTTAGCAAAAATAGGAAAAATATTCAAAAAAAATAAAATAAATAGGACCAATACATCAATTTTGGAAAATAATTGTAGAAATAATAAGAAAAGGAGTTAAATATTTTTTACCAATTTTTAGAATTTTAAAATAAAAAAATTAAAAAAATACAAGACATATTTACAATTTGCGTAATGAATAAAACCGAGATTTAGGCCAACTCAGCTGGCTCGTGTGTGCACCTAAAACGTGTGAGAGAGGACTGAGGTCAAGAGTTCGAATCCCCCCACGTGCGCTCGGCAAATTTTTTCTTTCTTTTCCCCTGGAGCTGCCACATGGCGGCATGTGATTGGCCGACAGAAGACACGTGCCTCGCACGTGATCGCCTTCTTCCTCGAACCTAGGCGAAGAAAAATCCGGTAGAAGTCCAACGAAGCCGAAAATGAGGGATTTCTTCAAATCTTTTTGGATTTTGATCAATCTAAACCCGAATTATCTAGATAAATCACAAGATTACAACAAATCGGCATCAAATTTATTGGATAAAATCGAATCCAAAAAACAGAAAAATTCGGATTTCTTCCAATCAAAGATTTAAGCTTATCTAGAGTCTTCTGACTTCTATAAATAGAGGGCAAAGGCAGCAAGCAAAATCACGGATCAGAAGTGAGGAAAAGAGAGAAAAAGAGAGAAAATGGAAGCTTCGCCGAAGTTTCCAAGCCACAACCACCGATCAAGCACCGAACTGCCACCAGGAGGCGTTTTTGGAGAAATCCACCACCACGATTGAGTTCCTCACCCCCGAAAACCAAGGAGACGACACCTTAATTGCTTCGAAAGGCCACCGAAACGCCGTCAACGAGCACTCCCAACCGTCGTGACCGATTGACCCGACCCGACCCGCTTCGACCCGATCCGACCCGACCCGCGCACTAACCCGGATCCAGGTAAGTCGGATTTTCCAATTTTTTATTTATTTTTTATTTACTTATTTAGTTATTTTATTTATTTTTTTGAATTTCTTTATTTATTTACTTGTCATTTATAATTCAAAAATGGAAAAAAATATTAGAATTTAGATTTTTTTTTTGGGTTTAATTTAGGATGAGTAATAATAAAAATAAAATAATAATTATAATAATAAATAATAAAAATATAAAAATATATAAAGAAAATGATAAAAATATATATTAGAAAAAATAGTAAAAGCTTAGATTTTAGTTTAGGATAGATAAATAATATAGGAGAAAATTTTTCAATAAAAATTAATACAAAATTATAAAAAAATTAATAAAAATCAATAAAAATTTATAATAGTAGAAATGGATTGAAAAGTAGAGAAATAAATTTTTTATCACTTAGAAAAAAGTTAATATAAATCCAAAATTTCTTTTTTTCCTAAATAATTATTATTTTTCAAAAAAAAAAATCAAATGATCAAGCTTAGGCTTAGATTTTCTTTAGAAAAATACTAAAATGGTAAAAACATAAATCAAAAGAAGTTTCATAATTAAAAATCACCAACACATTAAAGTTTTTCAAGAAAAGCGAACTATGACCCGTTTAATCCTGAATAGTAAGTACGTAGGTACCCATTCAGGACAACTCTAAAAAGAATAAAAATCATTTTCTTAGAATAACTCACTCAAAAACACAATAAAAAGACAACAAAAAGACATTTTGGATAAGGTTTAGATTTTAGGAGAATAGGGTGGTAACCTTATGGTTTTAATAGGTTAGCCTCCAAACCTAGAAACTTTGGTTTTCCCTTTCCTCTTTTCACAAAAATGAAAAAGGAAATCACGCTGACCAGTGGTCTAAATTAGAACCGATCTACTCAATTAGTCCTAATTCAATCTTTCCCAACCACAATTGAGTGGCGACTCCAAAACAAAACAAAATTCCTAATTCAAGTCGAATGTCTACATTAGATGAGCATAGGGTCTAGTATAGATCGGATTAGAAATGGAAAATCAAAAATTAGACTCGACAGGATGGCGACTCCACTGGGGAAATTTCTCTAGTAGGCTAGCCACCTGAATCTCCTTAAATCACTTTTTCGAGAAATGTCTCTTTTGGTTTATTACACCACTGCTAACTTTTCAGAGATTTGCTTAATTTTAAGATTCAGTTATTTACTTTTAAGCAGTTATTTACTTTCAAGTCCGCATGCATGTAACTGTGTGAGTAGATACGGTCAAACCCGGACCGTCTTAGGACCGTAAGACGGGGGGGGGGCATTGTGTAGGTTTCGAGCGAAGTGATATGATCACCATTCGGGATTGATTAGGCTACCCTACCCAATGCTTCGATATGGCCTGAAATCCATTTCTCCAAGAATGCGAGAGGCCATAGAGCTTGGGGACCTGTTAGAGCCTACCTATCTGCATACACGACGTCATGGGCTGACAACTGATTGATGATGTATTACTTTTATTTTGTTCATGGAGTTCAGATACATTTCTCTGTAATGCTATCATTGTAAAATAGTCCTTTTTGTAATTAGAAATTTTTGTTTGTAATAGATGGCTAGTTTCACGATCGACCACCTCTTCCGCAAAGAGATCCGAGTATGCAAACCTCTGGACCCAAAATTGGTGCTGGACTACTGGTTCACTCTGTACAACCCAAAAGAGCAAGCCTTCATTCAGTAGAAAATAGGGCCCATCCTCTCACTGATGAAGATGGAGATGAACTTACCCTTGGTACGGGCCATGCTCCATCTACGGGAAATAGAGCTCGCGACTTTCTTCATTAGGCCACATGAGATTACTCCCACTCTGGAAGAGTACACCTAACTTTTACAGGCTCCAGCACTAACCAACGAAGTGTATGTAACGGATCTTGAGGCCAGGCCAGTCGGTATCTTCAGCAGACTTCTAGGTATCCGCAAAACAGTAATCAACAAGGCCTTAACATACTGTAACGGATACTGCATACGGATGGATGAGTTGGAAGCCTGGTTCATAGCCCAAGAAGATAATGGGGACAAGAAAGACATATTGTGTGGGGACCCCAAGAGCTATAGACAAAGAAGGGTGAGCGCTTTCATCTTGACAGCCTTCGCCACCATACTCTTCCCCATCATAACTTTTTATGTCCATTACCGAGTCGTAGAACCGGTGGCCTAATTCCTAGAAAGAAAATCTTACATCCCAGCTCTATTGGCTGAACAGATCCGGAACTTAAACTTCGTCAAGAAAAAAGGCCACGGGATCCTCCGCTCAAATATCAACCTTATCCTGATCTGGTTTGTAAGCCACCTCAAGTGTTTCATGCTGAACTTGGTCCGGAAAACTTTGGCTCAACAAGTGGACCTTGTGGACTCGTGCATAGAGAAGATAAAGCTGCCCGACGACCTTACCAGCCATAGTTGGGTAGAAGTGCTTAAAAGTTTCGGTGCCAACGACATTTTGTGGACAGCTAGATGAAGTTGTTGCGATAAAGTTATCTTAACCTGTAGTAACTTTCAAGTCGTGCCTCTAATCAGTATCAACGGATGTATAGGTTATCATCCCAACTCAGTGGTCCACCAATTCGGTACTATTCAAGACATAGTTTATCGGCCTTCGCTGGAAGCAATCACATTTAAGTATCAAGACCCGAACTTATTAGTAGCTAAGAAGTTTACTAAGCTGGCAAAGGTCAAGGCACTATGGGAGGCCCGAATTGAGAGTACGAATGTAGACCTCAGAGAGCTGGATGGTGAAGTGGGCAAGCACCGAGCCACCAGGGATTTCATAATCCACCAGCTATATCAGACAGGGGAAAGAGCATAACGGGTCTCGGATATCACCCAACCTAAGCCAAACAAAGTAGACCAGAGTTGGAAATCTACCTAGAGCAAGTCAGGGCTGGAATGGAAGTATATTTTGAGGCTGCAGACTATAAAAAAGATATCTGAAAAGGCCGATTCAAGGAATCTGATCAAAGAAACAAGGCCTTAGAAGCTCATCTGGAAAAGACCCAAGCTAGAGTCAGAGAGTTAGAAGCTATCATCAACGGAAAGTTGGCGTCTACGCAGCAAAAGACCAAGAGAACTAGGAAATAGATCCCTATTATACTTTTTTATTTTTTCAAGTATCAAACTCTAAGTTTCCAATATTAATAAAAATAATGTTTCAGTATTATATCATTAATCAATTGTTGGCCTCTTTATTTTAGCATCTGTGTGATACATGCATCATATTTTCATGCATACCTCAAACTAAGAAAAAATGCGTGTCAGATATCAAAGATAGCTCCCAAACAAACAAACCCTCCTAGGAGCCCAATCTGCACTCATTCAAGAACCAAAATGGCAAACAGTGGCAACAACCGCAACAACACAAGTGCTGACACTACTTCGGACCCTAGGATCGTATCCCTGGAACAAACGGTCCAGCAGCTAGCTGCACAAGTCCACCTCCTGACTAAAAGCATTGGCCTCCTTCGTACCACCCAGCCGACTTAAGAAGAACACTCAGGGGCTAGAAAGGGGAAAGTAGTGGAGGGTTAGCCTCTAGAATATGAAGAAATCAATTCCCACCTTAACCCGGCCTTTGAGTATGAATCGAGAGCCAACTAGGGTCTGACCTCTGATGACTTGAAGAGGGAAATGGAGGACAGACAAAAAGAGATGGAAAAGAGACTCTTTCAACAACTGGCTGACAAAATGAAAACAATAGAGGGGCTTGACGGTTTTGAACAGGCTGGGATCACCAGCTTGCCAGCATATCGGGAAGAGGTATACCCCGTGATGGGTGTCGAATCCAACAAAAATAAAAACCTACTCCTAGACAATGATATGATTTGTGTATAATAGTGAGTAGGGTCGTATCCACAGGGATTGGTTAAATATATTTCTATTCAAAGCGAATAAAGAGGAAAAGAAAAATGGGGGGTTTTGTTTGTGAATCAAAATAATATTGAAACAAGATAATAAAATCGAATATTGATAAAAGCCTAGCCAAAGAAATCAAGATAGTTTAATTCTAGGAATTGATCATCAATGCAAATGTCTTCTATCCTTATTTCTAGATAAACTGGTTATGGTTATTAACAAGCTCTAATAACCTATCCCTCCTTACTTCCCCGATAATCAAAACAAGCTCTTTGATTACTTCTCTTATCGATTAGACAACCCTAAACAAGCTCTTAGGATTTAATCTATCAATAGCATTAAAAACAAGAGAGACCACCAATTCATGCCAGTAGATTATAAGATAAACTATTTAAACAAGATCATACATCTCCATAACATGAATTCGATCATCTATTTTATAACCAAACATGTTATTGTGTCACCGAGACTAGAACTATCAAACAATTACGGATTTGACGTGCTAGTTGACAATATATTAACTTGCTAATTGAGTAGAAGAGCTCTAATTCATACCAATCAACAAAGATAATAATGAAAAGACGTTCAGAAGATATATGAATATCCAAAAACAAAGAATAGATTAAATACAAATCAATTAGATCTCACAATTCATGGAGAATCAAACTTCTATGACCCTTTGGCTAGAAAAACTACTTAGCTACACATGTTCATCATCAAAACGAAAATTAAAAGTAAAAACATGACAAATCTCTGTTCCGGTTACCCTTGCTCTGCCTCCTGCCTTCCTTCTTGTCTCCCCAGATTTTTCAAGATCTTTTTAACCCTCTAGGGTTAGTTCTATTTATATTGTTAAAGGAATGGCAGGTGATCTTTTGCTAGCAAGATACGAAAATATCTTTCCTCTTTCAAGTAAATCTCGAGAAGAAAATAATCGTCCGCCTGGCACGCCCTACAACACGGTCGTGGGTCAAGTCGTGCCTTCCTCTGTGTGTAATTCACATACCATCTTCCGTGTACCACGACCAGATCTCAAGTCGTGTCATCCTTTGGTTGATGTTCCACAATTTCTCATCCTTGGCACGTCTTCCATTTCAACTTCGACCACGGTTTCAAGCACGGTTTCCACCAAGGCCAGATCACGAGCCGTGTCTCTCTCTGTTGGAAGTCCACATTTCCACCTTCTTGTGCAGTGTATAGCATGGTTTGCACCATGGCCGTGCCTCAAAACGTGCCTCCTTCTAGACAGATACACGGTCGTGTACTTCAACCGTGTATTTTCCCGTGGATTCTTTAAGACAGATACACGGTCGTGTACTTCAACCGTGTAGTTTCCTGTGGCTTCAAAACTAAGTACACGACCGTGTACTTTAACTATACGCCCATGTACTTTCCTCCGGCGATGTAAATCCTTGTCTTTGATCCAAGTTGTAGATGACTTCTCTAATTTACTTGAATTAGCACCCTTGACTCCATTTAACCTGATTTATCACCATAATAGAATTAAGTACCATTTCCTTATGATTTCTATAAAATCTATAATAAATTAACACACTTCATACTATAAAGATTGAGTATAAAATGGCTCTATCACCTCGATAAATTCAAGACCCTAGAATTTAAAAAGTATGATGGCACTGGATGCCCTAAGATGCACATAAGGCTATACATCCGGAAGATGAGCAAATACGCTCAATATGACCAACTTATGATCTAGACCTTCCAAGATAGCCTTATAGGCCCTGCCTTAGTCTGATATGCCCACCTGGATTTCAATCAGGTCAATACCTAGGAAAAGCTTGCTCGGGCATTCTATGACCAATATAAGTTCAACATCGAAGTCGCCCCCTCAGTAATTAACCTGGGAAGTCTTCGAAGGAGACACGCTGAGTCTTTCAAGGAGTATGCTCTATGCTGGAGAGCTCAAAATGCCAGGGTAGCGACCCCAATTTCTGAAAAAGAGTTGTCATTCATATTCGTCAACACTCTCGATAAGACCTACTTCTCAGATCTGGTGGGCCAGACGTCATCCAGCTTTGCAAAAGTAGTGGCAGTAGGGTGCCAGATTGAAAATGCCATCACAACAGGCAGACTCCAAACAATAGATCCTCCCAGGGTCACATCATCACAAAGACCCTTGGGATGTAACAAAGCTAAGGAGTCTACCGTTAGCACAGTTAACTCCAGTAAAGTAGATAAGGCTGGGACCCACGTGACATTCCAGACTACAAGTGCCCTAGTCCAGCACTCCCCGGCAAATCATGCCCAAGCCACTAGGGTCTCAAGACAGTTCACTCCAATTCCGATCCCGCTTAGCCAAGTCTTTGCTCGGCTGCGGGGGGATAATTTGATTAGCTTCGAGATCCCGAATGACCGATACAAGCCCAGGAATTTCGACTCAAGCCTCAAATGTGACTATCATATGGGCTAAGAGGAGCATTCTATAGACAGATGTTGGAGGCTTTGAAACAAAATCCAGAATCTAATTAACGCTAGGATTGTGCAACTGGACTTTGTTAACACCCCAGCGCCCAATGTCAACACTAATCCGCTGCCCAACCATAAGCGCACTGTCAATATGATCACATCCAAAGAGTCGGATCCCAAAGAATCCTCAAAGCAAAAGGCGACAGAACAGCAAAAAAGTCATTCCCACCAAACTCCAGAGAAAACCCCTAAATCACATATCAAAAAGAGATAGTTAGCTGGATACCCAACAGTCGATACCTTAGGCGAATTGCATGGGAGATTCGAGTACCTGATAAATTATTCTTACACCCTAACTAAGTATGGGCCGCCTAGTGGAACGAGGCCCGAATTTGAGAAAGAAGACCACCCACCAAAAGAAGGGGACAAGTCTATAAACATGATAAAGTCAAACCAAAAGCCAATGGTCATAAAGTGCCATGAAGGACAGTCAATCGAGATACAAATTCCAAGAAAGAGGTATGTTTTCAATGTCCCAATACCCACAGAGAGGTATAAGGCCGCACTGTTTGACTATCAGGCCATTGATCAAGAACAACCCCTTATGGTAGGAGGAATTACCCGCTCTGAGAGAGTTTATGACCCGAAATATAAAATCTCAACTGAAGAGCCCAACACAGAGGTAGGAAGGGAAAAAGAAGAGGGGTTCGCTGCATTTACAAAAATGGTAAAGGCAAGCGAATATAAGATCATGGAACAACTAAACAAGCTTCCAGCCCAAATATCACTTATGGGCCTCTTTACAACCTCCGAGCCCTACAGGGAAGCACTCTTCAAAGTGCTCAAACAGATCAGGGTACCAGAAGGCATCGTTACAGACAAATTAAGTCATGTGGTAGATTCTATCTTCAACATGGACCAGATAACTTTCTCCCCCAAAGAGCTAGGAGAAGATAGAGACCAACATACAAAACCGTTGTTCATAGTGGTAAAATGCAATGACACGATCGTCTCCAGAGTACTCATCGACAACGGGTCGTCTCTCAATGTTTGCCCATTGGCTACCCTCGACTTATTGGGGGTCGATCCAAGAAATATTAAACCAAGCTCAACGGTAGTCAAGGCTTTCAATGGATCAAAGAGAGACATAGTAGGGGAAATAAGCTTGCTAGTAGAGATTGGCCCGCAAGTGTTCTACATCTCCTTCCAAGTCCTCAACATCCCAAGATCTTTTAATCTACTTTTGGGAAGGCCATGGATACGTACCGCTGGAGCCATACCCTCAAGCCTCCATCAAAAGGTCAAATTCATTGCAAATGGACAGATCGTCACCATGCTAAGTGAGCAAAATTATGCCATTTACAAAGAAACCGCTATACCTTACATTGGGGAGGATGGTTCCAAAGACCTTGGTCTCCAGATATTCAATGAGGTGAATGTGGTGACCAACAAGGAAAGCCATCAGTTTAAGGGGGGATATCAAGGGACGTTTGGACTAGGGTACGTTCCTACAGCCCAGGAAGAAGTACAAGCCAGAGGTGTCAGAGGTAGGAAGAAAGAGAAGCCAAGTAACACCCAGATGCGCATTCCACCCCTCTAACAATCATTCAAATAAGCAACTACCATTCAAAAGCCAAGGATAAGCGAAGCTGACATCAACAATGGGAGCCCGACCCCTCGTACGTTCAAACAGCATCCAGCTCTCAATAATTGGTTTTATTATCCTATTGATAGCACTAGGTCAACTCAAGGATAAGGAACAATTGTTAAACAATTTTTATTGAGATTTCTTTCCATAATTCAATAAATTACAATTTGTCTTGCTTATATATATCTTCTTTCGTTTCACTTCACCCAGATTTCCTACCATCAAACGTCAGGGACATTTCGCGCAGGTAAAAAATGAAAACACTGATATCGTTTCCAACACTGCTGGGTTAGTTGTTGGAGGCGATGTCCTTGACCACGAAATAATACAAGAAAATTGGCAAAAACATGAACAAAGCGGAATTTCAATCGACAAGCCAATGGACATAGTAAATCTAGGAAGTGTTGAGAAACCTAAAAACCTCAAGATCGGGACCAGTTTAAGTGCCGAGCAAAAGCGCGGGATGACTGAGCTATTAACTGAGTATACAGATGTGTTCACCTAGTCATATGGCGTCATGCCAGGATTAAACCAATCAATAGTAGTTCACAGGCTTCCCATAAGGGAAGATGTCAAACTTAAAAAACAGAAATTGAGAAGATTTAAGCCTGACATCTTACTAAAGATTAAAGAGGAAGTTAAGAAACTGCTAGAAGTAGGGTTCATCGAAGTATTTGACTATCCAGAATGGGTAGCAACTATAGTCCCCGTTCTAAAAAAGAATGGAAAAGTATGCATATACGTAGACTTCTAAGACTTAAACCAAGCTACGCCAAAGAATAACTCCCCCTACCTCACATCGATGTTCTAGTAAACAACACTGCAGGAAACCATCTTTTCTCGTTTATGGACAGTTTCTCAGGATATAACCAGATAAAAATGGCTGAAGAAGATAAAACTAAGATGACTTTCATCACAACATAGGGGACTTTCTATTACAAAGTCATGCCCTCAGTTTAAAAAACGTCGGGGCAACATATTAGAGAACCATAGTCGCGATACTTCATAACATGATGCATCGAGAAGTCGAAGTATACGTCGACGACATGATAGCCAAGTCTAGAGAAGAAGAGAGCCATACAGATATCCTGAGAAAGTTGTTTAAGCGATTGAGAAAGTTCCAACTCAAGTTAAATCCAGAGAAGTACACTTTCGGGGTCACAATGGGCAAGTTGTTAGGGTTTGTCATAAGCCAGAAAGGCATTAAAATCGACCCTAACAAAGTAAAGTCTGTATTAGAGCTACCTTCTCCACGTACTGTCAAAGAGGTAAGAGTTTTGCTGGGAAGGTTGAATTACATAGCTCGTTTTATCTCATAGCTCACAGATAAATGCCGTCCACTATTCCGTCTATTAAAAAAGAATGTCGCAATAGAATGGGACAACGAATGTGAAGAAGCATTCAGGACGATCAAAGACTATCTCATAAAGCCTCCAGTCTTGATAGTCCCAAAGCAAGGGAAGCCCTTATTCTTATACCTCATGATATTCCCTGAATCTATGGGATGTGTGTTGGGGCAAAAAGATGAAGAGGGAAGAGAGTGTTCCATATATTATTTAAGCAAGAAATTCACAGATGGGGAACAAAGGTATTCAAAAGTATAGAGGACTTGTTGTGCTCTGATTTGGGTCATGCACCGATTAAGGCAATATACCCTTTACTATCACATTGAGCTGGTGACAAGACATGATCCTTTGAAATACTTGGTAGAGAAACCCATTTTGATAGGGAGAATCTCCAAATGGCAAATGCTCTTATCGGAGTTTGATATCACGTACATAAATCAAAACTCGATGAAAGGGCAATCTTCAGCCAACCAATTTGCAGAACACCCGGTCGAGGGAGATTCCCAAGAGCCACAAGTCTAATTTCCTTATGAAAATATATTAATAGTGGAGAGTCCACTAGTAGAAGATTGTGGGATAGACCGGAACCCTAAGTGAAAGATTTTCTTTGATGGAGCTTCCAACGTATTCGATTGTGGGATCAGGGCTGTATTGATATCCCCAGATTGAACACAATTCCCTTCAGCATCAAGGCTCACATTTCCATATACTAATAATATCGCGGAATATGAGGCATGCATCCTCGGCCTCAAAATGGCTTGCCGCATGGAAATCCGTGAATTAGAAGTGTACAGAGATTCATCACTTATCATATTACAGACGAGAGGGGAATATATGACTAAAGACCCTAATTGGTGCCATACCATCAACATTTGATAAAGCTAATAGAAGAATTCGAGGCAATCACTTTCACATACGTCCCAAGAACTCATAATCGGTTTGCAGATGCACTTGCCACACTAGCATCTATAATTCAGATAACAGGGGGAGTCGAAGTCCAACCGTTGAAAATAGAAATCGAAAATAGGCCTGCCTACTGTTTAGTAATTGAAAAAGCACAAGATGATAAGCCCTGGTATCACAACATCAAAACTTTTCTCCAAGAAAGCAAATACCCTGAAATGGCTAGCAAGAATGACCAAAAAATACTCAGAAGGTTAGCAAGTCATTTCTTATTAAGTGGGTCGGTGCTTTACAAAAGATCGTCTGATACCACCTTGCTAAGATGTGTGGATAAAAATGAGGCATGTGAACTGATGAAAGAAGTACACGAAAGGGTATGTGGACCTCATATGAACGGCTACATGTTGGCCTGAAAAATCATGAGATTGGGCTACTATTGGTTAACCATGGAATCAAATTGCATCAAATATGTCAAGCATTATCATTTGTGTCAAGTATACGCAAACCAGATAAATGTTCCACCCAACGAGTTGCACTCGTTGTCTGCACCATGGCCTTTTTCCATGTGGGGAATCGACATAATCGGCCCAATCACTCCGACAACATCCAATGGCCACAGGTTCATATTGGTAGCCATTGATTACTTCACCAAGTGGGTGGAAGCTTCATCATATGCCAATGTCACCAAAGGGGTAATAGTCCAGTTCTTGAAGAGAGACATAATAGCTCGATATAAAGTTCTTGAGTCAATCATCACCGACAACGGTATCAATCTTAACAACAAATCGATGACAGGTTTATGTTAACAATTCCACATAAACCATGGAAATTCAACTCCCTACCGACCTTAGATGAACGGGGCAGTAGAAGCAGCCAACGAGAATATCAAAAAGATCATCGAAAAAATGACAGTCACTTACAAACACTGGCACGAGATGTTGCCATTTGCTCTCATAGCTTATAGGACCTCAATTAGAACATCTACTGGAGTTACCCCATATTCATTGGTATATGGCACTGAGGCAGTCTTGCCAGTCGAGGTCGAAATACCATCATTCAGAATTCTATCAGAAACGCAATTAAATGAATCAGACTGGGTAAAGAAGAGGCTTGATCAGTTGAATCTAATTGATGAAAAAAGACTCACTGCATTATGTTACAGCCAATGTTACCAACAAAGGATGGCCCGAGCATTTAACAAGAAAATGAGGCCTCGATGCTTCAAAGAAGGGGATCTGGTGCTAAAGAAAGTTCTCCCGAATACTCAAGATTCCAAAGGGAAATTTACCCCAAACTATGAGGGACCATATGTGGTGAAGAAGGTATTGTCAGGAGGTGCTCTAATATTAACTCAAATGTTAACTCAAATGGATGCTGTTAAGATGTACTATCCTTAGGCAAGGGAATTGAAATTTTGACAATGTTTATGAAAGCCAATATTCAATGTGAATTTCATTGAGTCCAATTTTCATTTTTTTACAAGTAAAGTTAATGTCTCTAAATGGTCGATAATTCCAACCAATTCTCATTACAACAAACATTCCTAAGCACATTACCCACCACTTCACTAATGAATGATAAACATTGAAATGATAATGAATCTCAATAAATTTTGTGATATAATTCTACCTACTTTTGAGCATTAAAACCTGGTGCATTAGTAGGATAATACTACCATCAAAAGAGCCATGCGCACAAGAAAGGAGGCACATTAAGACCCTCAGCCCTGTTTTAAAGCAAGAGTAAGCAAAGGAGAAGCAAACCAGCACGAAGGTTCGATTGTTTGGTTGCTATCCACGATAAATTGGTAAGCATTTTAGAATAAATAACTATCATCCACATATCATAAAACATCCTTTATCAAATCATTTAACCCATTCAATAGAAGCATTTTCAAAAGCATAAGGTTAGTCAGCCCACATGGGGCGCTTTCCTAAATACCTCTCCTAGGGTCAGCCCATAAGGGCACCTCTTGAGACGTTTCTCCCTACCGAAGGTTAGTCAGCCCACAATGGGGCACTTTCCTAAATATCTCTTCTCAAGGTCAGCCTGTAGGGGTACCTTTCGAAACATTTCTTCCCCAGGGTCGCGAGTCTAAGAAAACGCTTCCCACCATAGGTTAGTCAGCCCACAATGGGGCACTTTCCCAAACATCCCCTCCAAAAATGTCAGCCCATAGGGGCACCTTATGAAGCATGTCCTCTCGCTATAGGTTAGTCAACCCATGTTGAGGCACTTGCCTAAACATCCTCTCTTAGGGTCAGCCCATAAGGGCATCTTTTTGAGACGTTTCTCCCTGCATAGGTTAGTTAGCCCACAATGGGGGCACTTTCTTAAACACCCTTTCTTGAAGTTAGCTCATAGGAGCACTTTTTGAAACTATCGATTAGTTAGCTCATAGGAGAACTTTTTGGAATCTATCAGTTAGCTCATAGGAGCACCTTTCGAATCTATCAATTAGTCAACTCATGGGAGCACTTTTTCAAATTTGTCAATAAACGATTAGTCAACTCATAAGAGCGCTCTTCGAAGGTATTTTTCCAAACAATCGTTAGTCTAGCCAGACGCTTCTGTTGACAGGTAACCAGCTCATAAGAGCGCTTCCCGAGACAATCTTCTCTTTAAGGTTGCTAGTCCAATAAGACGTTTCCTATCATCAGCTATTACATACTCCTAAACAATCCTTGAGAGGTTTCCTATCGCCAATTAGTCAGCCCATATAGCACTTTTTAGGATGATACATTACTCTAGATTGTTAGGTTGTTTAAGACCATTTCCTAAGCAATACCAACCGTCACAAAATACTCGTGGGGTTATTAGCTCATGGAGCATTTTCCTACTAGACACCCAATTCCAGATAACCAGCCAAACCAAGGCGTTATCCATTCAGTCAAGAGGCCAAAAATAGCGTCTTTCTTGTCTTTGTAGTTAAGTTTTTCAAACTTTACTATAAAGAGGGGTAGCTGTAAACACCTCATTTTTGCCCCTAATAATCAATTTTCAATTTTTTCCATTTTTACAATTTTTCTCCTAATTTAGTAAAAATAGGAAAAATATTCAAAAAATAAAATAAATAGGAAAAATACATCAATTTTGGAAAATAATTGTAGAAATAATAAGAAAATGAGTTAAATAATTTTTACCAATTATTAGAATTTCAAAATAATTAAAAAAAAATACAAGACATATATACAATTTGCGTAATGAATAAAACCGATATTTGGGCCAGCTCGGCTGGCTCGTGTGTACACCTGGAACGTGTGAGAGAGGACTGAGGTCAAGAGTTCGAATCCCCCTGTGTGCGCTCGGCAAATTTTTTCTTTCTTTTCCCCTGGAGTTTCCACGTAGCAGCATGCGATTGGCCGAGAGAAGACACGTACCTCGCACGTGATCGTCTTTTTCCTTGAGCCCAGCCGGAGAAAAATCCAATAGAAGTCCAATGAGGCCGAAAATGAGGGATTTCTTCAAATCTTTTTGGATTTCGATCAATCTAAAACCGAATTATCCAGATAAATCAGAAGATTACAACAAATCGACATCAAATTTATTGGATAAAATCGAATCCAAAAAACAAAAATTTTCGGATTTCTTCGAATCAAAGATTTAAGCTTATCCAGGGAGTCTTCTGACTTCTATAAATAGAGGGCAAAGGCAGCAAGCAAAATCACGGATCAGAAGTTAGGAAAAGAGAGAAAAAGAGAGAAAATCGAAGCTTCGCTGGAGTTTCCAAGCTATGACCACCGATCAAGCACCGAACTGCAACTAGGAGGCGTTTCTGGAGAAATCCACCACCACAGTTGAGTTCTCCACCCTCGAAAACCTAGGAAACGACACCTCAATCACTTTGAAAGGCCGCTGGAACGCCGTCAACGAGCACTCCCAGCCGCTGTGACCGATCGACCTGACCCGACCCGATCCGACCCGACCCGTGCACTAACCCGGATCCAGGTAAGTCGGATTTTCCGATTTTTTTATTTTTTTATTTATTTTTTCGAATTTCTTTATTTATTTACTTGTCATTTATAATTCAAAAATGGAAACAAATATTAGAATTTAGATTTTTTTTTAGGGTTTAATTTAGGATGAGTAATAATAAAAATAAAATAATAATTATAATAATAAATAATAAAAATATAAAAATATATAAAGAAAATGATAAAAATATATATTAGAAAAAATAGTAAAATTTAGATTTTAGTTTAGGATAAATAAATAATATATGAGAAAATTTTTCAATAAAAATTAAGAAAAATCAATAAAAATTATAAAAAATTAATAAAAATTTATAATAGTAGAAATGGGTTGAAAAGTAGAGAAATAAATTTTTTATCACTTAGAAAAAAAAATTAATATAAATTCAAAAAAATTTTTTCCTAAATAATTATTATTTTTCAAAAAAAAATCAAATGATCAAGCTTAGGCTTACATTTTCTTTAGAAAATACTAAGATAGTAAAAACATAAATCAAAAGAAGTTTCATAATTAAAAATCACCAACACATTAAAGTTTTTCAGGAAAAGTGAACTACGGCCTATTTGATCTTGAATAGCAGGTATGTAGGCACCCATTCGGGGCAACTCTAAAAAGAATAAAAATCATTTTCTTATAATAATTCGCTCAAAAACACAATAAAAAGACAACAAAAAAACATGTTGGATAAGGTTTATATTTTAGGAGAATAGGGTGGTAACCTTAGGGTTTTAATAGGTTAACCTCCGAACTCAGAAACTTTGGTTTTCCCTTTCCTCTTTTCACAAAAATGAAAAAGGAAATCACGCTGACCAGTGGTCCAAATTAGGATTGATCTGCTCAATTAGTCCTAATTCAATCTTTCCCAACCACAATTGAGTGGCGACTCCAAAACAAAACAAAATTCCTAATTCAAGTCAAGGGCCTACATTAGATGAGCATAGGGTCTAGTATAGATCGGATTAGAAATGGAAAATCAAAAATTAGACTCGACACATTGTTATCTTCATCCTGCTCGTTCACCACCTCAAATGATGATGATTCTTCGAGTTCTACCATAGAGCCCATGTCCAATATTTCCCCTAACATGAAAATTTGTTAGAATACCACAAATTAGGAAAAAGGGTGAACTTTTGGGGCATGGGTCATTTGGGTTGGTGTATGGGGGAATTGCCGAAGATGGTATGTATATCTAAAGAGAAAGTGAGAGTTGTAGGCATTGCTTTTGTTTTGATTGTGTTATGAAGTGGGCAAAAGTTGAATTTAAGTGTCTAGCAAGGCCCAACATCCCATGTTGTTATATATATATATATGTACAGATGGACAATGAGGAGAAACCAGTTGGTTCCTTCCTATATTCTTCTTCCATCTTCTTTCCTCACTTTTCCTTGGTCGGCGAGGAGATAAGTAGCAACACATCCTAAACAAGGAAAAGAAAGATAGACAGCAGCATCATGTAATAAGTCGTGTCCCAAGCTGAGAGGGAGTGAAGTGCATGCGAGGTGCAATGTCTAACCTAAGGTAGAAGTGAGTAGGAAGCCATGTGGTCAATTGTGGGTACATGTGGACTTAAGGAGAAGAGAGGGCTATGAAGTGCAGCAGTGTGTGTGTGTGTGTCCAAGTGCGTGGTATGATTGTATGTATGTATGTGTAGGTGTGTGCCGAGGTGTGCGTAGTATGTTTGTGGAGTGTGTGTGTATGGTGTGTATGTGGTGTTCTGTGTGTAGGAAATATGAAGTAGAAGAGGGAAAAGAATTAGGGAAAAAGGATTGGGAAATGAAGAAAAAGAAATGGAAAACGGAAGATGTCTAAGAAGAAGAAAAACATAGAGAATTATAAGGAAGAATTTGAAATATATATATACATAAATGTGGACCAAAGGAGAGTAAAAAAAAATGAGAAGAAGAAGTGAGAAAGTGGAGAAGTCCGAGGGGTAAAGGGAGTCTAATGAGGAAGCAAGGGGGAAAGTTATGGGTAACAGAGCCAAGAGGAAGAAGAGAATAAGGAGAAAGGGAGAAGAAAAGTTGGAAGATGGAGAAAGCGAGAATTAAAGAAGAAAAAGGGTGAGGAAAAGAGAAAAAGGGCCAAAGGATGAAGTCAAGAGGGCATTGATCCTGTGTATGTGTGTAGGTGAAACTTGTGTGTATGTGTGTGTATAACATTATTGCCATGGAGGTAGGCATGTGTGTGTGTAGTGATGGATGGAGACCAGTAGAGAGGATAGGAAGCCCTATTGGTGGAAGTTTCAACAAAAGAGGGAAGAAAGAAGGTGATACAAAACCTTTAGCAATTGCTAACCCTACGATCTATCCTACAAGTAGTTCATTGGAAGATATTAGAAACAAATTAATAAACGAAAGTTTCAAAGTTGCTTCATATAAAGGAGAGGTGAATTTAGGAAATTCCAAAAAGGAGAATAATAAGGGAAAAGAGAGGAGAAGGAATGGAATGGTGAAGCCGAGGAAGAAAAGGGAATTTCATGAAGAAAGCAAGTGTGTATGTGTGTGAAATTAATTGGAAAGAAAAGGTGTCGTTAATATAGAAATGACGGCTCAAATAGCTTGATCAAGTTATAAAAAGAAGTCCTGGAAGTACATGTGTGTCGTCGATGAAATGATTGTGTATGAGTGAGTGTGGAAAGGCATTAGAGAGTTTGAGAAGAGATGGGAGTTAATGGGAGATCAAGAAATCCAATGGAAATTGCGTAGAGTCGCTATAGCTAATCCTTCAATACTATGTTCGGTAAAGGGACTACACATTAGAATCACTTAATGACAATTAGGACTGTGATGACCATAAACAGGTGAGTGGGAAACTTTATGATATGCTACGATGTTATGCTTACTTGTGATATGCTATGCATATGTGTATTTTCTTGCTTGGCTGCTACTATAGCTATTGTAGATGTTATTATTTTAGAGTTAGACATAGTGTAAAATGGGTTAAGAATGCAATTTTGTAAAGAGATTTGAGTTAGGCGATACCGATGAATGCCATTTCGACATCACAAAAACACTGTCCTAATGGTCGAAGAAACGAAAAGGTCTAAAAATTTAGATGTCACCATTTTGACAGTAACACTTAGTACCGTTACACCACTATTATCACCACTGGTTTGATGCTGTGATTTCAACTTTATTTTCTTTAAACTAAATTAATATATAAACCTGACTATTCCCTTATATAAATTAGTGCATATGTAAACATATTATGAGACAAACTATATCATTTTACATATAAATGGGAATCTAATTATGAATATATGTATTTATGTTTGAACAAAACTATTTTCACCCCATATGTATACCTACGTTTATACATATGACTATATAAAGTCACGAGTATGAATTTCTATCTTTTCAAGCTAATAAATATTTTCTTTCACTCCTAGCAAATTCGTAAGAGAACATACTTTGCAAACTTACCTCCCTAGCTAAATTAAAAATACATGTATATATATAAATTGGGTTAGATAATATAAATATATATATATATTTTCATACATACATATTTATGATTGTGAAATTATTATTTAAAATAAAAAAAATTATTGTTATAAATTAATATCAATAGAGAAACTGTTAGATTAAGACAATGAAGTCTTGAATGAAAGTGCATATTTTGACGACGTGGATTTAGTATTTGTGATTGATAATTATGTAATGTATATTAGTGGACTTATTTTTACAAATTTTGGGATTTTGACAATTGACTAATGGAGTGACTCGATTGTTGTTGAAGAATAAGAATGGTATATCAATCCTAGTTAATTGGATTGCGATGAACCGAGAATTTCTCGAAGTGGAATAATAACTGATTGTTTTCGTTTTGATATGGAAATAGAAACCCGATGTCCGATAGCTTGAGTGGCAGTGTGATTGATGAAATTGGGTTGTAATATGCTATTGTTGAGCTAGTTTTTGCATGTGGCCTTGTTGTGAAATTTATTTCCTTATAAGTGGTTTGCTTTACTTAATTTGTTTTATCTAATTGATCACTTAAATCTAAATTGACATAATGACATTCGGTTAATAAAAATTCAACATGCATTGCATAAGACATTGCATGAAATTGAAGGTCATCACTGCTATAGGAAATTCCGAGTCTAGCCAGTCCTTGAGGGTGTTGCTCGGTACATGAGGTATAGGAGTGCTTGGTGTATGAGAACACTCAAGTTTATGATATCAAAGTTAAAAGATATTTAAATTATCAAAGAGATAAGATAATTAAAGTGAGTAATGAGACCTGGGCACTAATGGTGGCTCCGGAACCCCTAACCCAAGGTCAAGGGAGCGTAAACCCTAAACTTCATGTTGATTACCGAAAAACCGCGTAAGATGCCACATTCACATGGTTGTTCATGCATAGCATATGATTTGATAACTTGAGTTGAAATTGCTTATGTGTGTGTAGCATTGAGAGTATGGCACTCTCATTCACTAAGTCGTAGTGTGCTCACCCCTCCATAGACTATCTTGTAGGAAACAACACAAAAGCTTAGGATGGGATAAGATATGATATGACTAGAGCTTTGGAAATTAAGAATGATAGAGTAAGATTTGTGATTGATAGATTATTTAGATATAACATTATTCTTAGGAACTTGATGTGGAAATTGTAATTATGAGATTAAGAATTATTTTACCATTTTATTGTTTTGATAGGGGATTCCGATTCTCTACGATCTTAGTTGACTGTGGGGTACGAAATCCATAGTTATGTTTTATTATATAATTATATGTAATATGATTAGTCATAAATGTAATTAACTATTTAGAGTCTTACAATCTCTAGCTCATAAAACGGTTATCATGTAACAAGTGCACACATGCCATGATAACTTTTAGTAGGAACTTCTAAGCCCTAAGTTGGGTCGTAACACCATAGATTAGAGTTAGTGTAAGGTGGTTAGGTAATGATGATTTTGTATTTATTATTGTCATTGTTTTTGTTATCTTATAACTTGTTGTTTTCTAATGTGTAGGAGAATACCTGGCTAAGATGTCACCACTAGGAGGCACTATATGACAAATAAAGGGCTGCATTTTGTTTAATGATATTACTAGCTTCCAACATATTGTTTTTTCTGGTTCAAATATGTAGCTCACATAGGTGCCATTAATCTACTCCCACATTATAGTGCTTTTATTTTTTAGACCATGTTAACCTACAATTTGAGGGCCTCTGACACATACTTACCCACAAGTGAGTCATTCCAATCCTTATTAATTAAAACGTTACAAATAATCCCAAATTAAAATTCTAGGTAAACATCTATCCTCGTGTAATTCTTGATATAATTAAGAATCTAGTATTATCCCATATTCTCAAATCCACAACTTAAAGTTCTAATAATAGTTCTTCCTTAATTTCCTATCATTCTTCATCAACATAGTAATAATATTCTCTTCTATATTCATTCACATAATGTCCCACAAAATTCTCATTCTCATCGTAGTCGATGTGTTTATTATTCTCACCTACAATTGAAAAATAAAAAGAGATGAGTCTAAACCCAATACATGAGTACCATACCGACATATGCATACTACACAGTAATAATATCACATACATATATGCAATGGTAATGTACAACACATCAATTCATCACTTTGTTTATCTTTATTAATTAACATATAATATAGGGGTACTCATGACCTAATTTACATACAGTATCTATATATAGTCCTAATGGAAACTACCACTACGAGCCCCATTTGACCCTAATTTACCTTAGATCATTTCGATACACACCTCCACTAAGGACAATGCAACATATTAATCATCAAGGTGCCTCCTAAGGATTTACTACTACAAACCCTTAGGCCGAGCCAAGCACAAGCATCATACACCATTAAGTTTAACATTCAATTAAGTTCATTAAACATTTAAAATCATTAACCACTTACAATTATTAAACAACTACTTAGAAAACACAACCGGAAAGATAAGGTGAACACGTACCTAAAAGGATGTTCCTACTATAGTCCCTTGCATCTCTAAGAAAAGGGTGTAAACCTATTCAATTATAAAGAGCTACACTTAATTCTATTCTACATGTAATCCAGGTTTACTGATTGATTAGGTATATTCCAATTGTATAACTCCCTTCCCCGATGTTTAGTTGTACTTAACACATAATTTAGAATTGAAATATAATAAAATATGATCAATTAAGAAGTTTTCTTAAGTAACACGGTCTTGTGAGAAACCATGTAGAGAAACATGGGCTAGAGCACAATCATGTTAATGGTCATGTATCTTTATGTGTAAAAGGTGATTTTAGCACACTTAAATACATGATCGTGTCTCTAGCTGTATACCTTTCTGTGCAAAATGCTAATTCAATATGCCTAAGTACATGGTCATGTATCCGACGCTATGCCTTTCTATGAATTTTATAATTTTGACATGCATAAGTACATAGACATATCTTTCATTTGGTTACCTTATTGTACATATTTGTGTTTCTACATGGGCATATATCTAACCGTGTACACCTTTTTCATCATGAACCCTTATTCTCTTTTTTTCAAATTTGTTCCTAAGCCTAATTTCTATGATTTTAAGCCTAATTGATTATTTTATTTATCGATTCTAATGTAAAATTAGAGTCTTGTGCACTTACTTGATTCAAGTTTGTGATTGAAAATCTTCCAAGTGCTTGATCTTAGACTTGATTTGTCTCGTTCTTCATTACATTTTCTATTAATACATGACTAATAAATCTTAGATTCATAATTCATCATCAAAACTAAATGCATTGATGATTTGAATGCTTACCTGTTAAATTAGCCTCATGGTTCTCCTTTAGGTTGCCCATGCACTATATAAGGTCTCTCTCTTAGGTTTTTGTTTACAAGCATGCAAATGAGAGAAAAGAGAGGAAACCTTAGGTTAGTGCGTCCTTTTACACCTTAGTTAGGAAAAGACTTAATTGCCCCCATTTATTAATGGTATTTATTTAATTGACCTTAGTCATATATATATATATATATATATATATATATATATATATATATATATATATATATTATGAACGTGTATTTACAATAACATTGAGAGGCAATAACACAATATAAATTTAAGGCGCTAAACACAAGTAAATTGGCTATCCACGCATTGGCTTGATGATTGCTATGCACTTACATTATGCAATAAATTGACTGAACTAGTGCTATATTGGGTTGTATGGTAAGTATAGAGTGCAATTTTCTTTTATTTGTAGATTTTCTTTTTTATTTTTTTTACCATAGGTGGTACGGTTTGTTTATCATTTCAAAAGCCTTACTCTAGATGATGCAGCTCTAGCAGGACATGCATATGTTGGACATGAGGATCGAGCACCACCCCAACCACCACCTAGGTGCTGACTTAAGGGCTAGAGATAAGGTTAAGAGCACAACCACAAGCATACCCATGTGTACATTAGAGATGGCCAACCCCCCAACATGAATTGTCACCTCCAACATTACTAACTCCCATGGCGCATGAATATATGCACGAGCCAAGTCCATCTGCTATGCCATTAGTGACGTACGGGATGCCATAAACTTATTGCAAAATGAATGAAAGTTATCATATGATTATTGTTGTTAAAAATGTACTTGCAATTGTTGGTTACTCTGACAATGAGAATAAATGCATCATTCTTGTTCAGTTGTTGAAGACATGAATTATGTAGAGGGTATGGATGTGACTAGATGGGCGGTGGAAAGGGCTATATATAGATTATGATGTGTTGATTTTATATGTAAATTATTTGAATAAGTAATGCAAATTTTGGAGGAGAATGGGAAAATAAATTATCGATCATGACTTTAATACACAATTTCAATATGACTTGAAACGTGCCATCAAAATATCAAGACATCTTTTCATGTAAGATATTTTTAGGATTACTTTGACCCATAAATTATTTTTGGAATTATTCTAAAGAAAAACATCATTTTTTTTAGGGGGGTGAGCGGCGGGCTTTTCCTAGATCACATTTTGTATGTAATGCATAAAGAACATCTAAATGCATCGTAGGTAAAATACAACCCTCTCATAAGACTACATAATCAGCAAATCTCAGCTATATATACTAAACTAGTCAAAGCCCCAAATTATGTGAGGATTTTAGTTTAACATTAGTTTATATTAATGTAAAAGTAGATCTATTTAAAAGATTATTGTGCTAAAAAATATTAGTAATGTGTATTAGTAAATCTCTTTAAAAACCATATTAGTATTATAATGTAATTAGACAAACATATATTGCACATTATAGTTTTATAGAACTACTAATAGGTTTTTCACATCTATGAAATGGTGCTATACTTGGCTGGTTACGATCCTTTGAATGAGGATGTAATCACATATGTTTTACATTAAGCGATGCAACTATTGCAACATCTTTAATAAATACCATCATTTATAAACGAATATACCTTTTGGGCACATATTTAAAAGACAAAAAAGTTAATTGTCAAAATTATAAGTTAATTTTAGTTAGAGAAAAGGTCGATGTGATAAAAGAAAAAATATACATGGATAAAGGGAATGGAACCGAACTGAAATTTGCTGACATCTTTCTGTTTGGTAGCATGGTTTATAACGCCTCATAAACCTAAACAGATATAATTTTTTCTGGCTCATCTCATAAGAGAAAGTCCACCAAGAGATAAAACAAGTGCTAAATACTTTCGATGATTAGAAGTCTGTAACAATGATAAAATAAATTAGACAAGTCAAAAAGATTCTCTTGCCCAAGTTGAAATCCCCTTTCCTTTACCGCGTTTTTAATTAAATTATAGAATCGTTCGATTTGGAGAATACTGAAGAGCAAACTGAAAGGCCATTGGAGAAAAACCGTAATTTGCAATTCCTTCGTTTGTTCATTCTACAGTTCCAAAACGTATATATCATTTACACCAAAAATATATATATATATATACTAGCAAAGGGAGCTTTACAATGCATCAAGATGCCTTAAGCCATCTTATTCGATTCCTCCAGCAATGCCTCTCGATTTACAAAGGATGAGCTGTGACTCTTGAGTGTCTCGTTCCTTGCTGCTTTATTGAAAGTACACACCATCATGAATGAAACCTGGTACATGAGAGAATATCAACCAGACTGGTTAGAGAGCATTACATTTAAGAACAGGCCCATAAATCTGTCGCCTATATTCATCTATTCATAGGACGCTTCAAATAACAGCAATCATTTTCTTCAAATAAGGATGCGTTTCATTTTTTTATTATTTAAGTAGGACAATATATTTTGTCAGTGGCCAGGCTTTTTATTTTTATTTTATTTTTTTCCCTAGATGGATCAACCAAACTATTTGTTGTTTATACAAATTCAAGTTAAAGAAACTTTGTTTGGTCCCACTTTATTATGCAGCCAAATTCCCACAAGAATTTCAACAACATACATTTCAGGCACTTTCAAACAATGAAGCACATAAGGCATCACGACAGCCACAGGTTGGTTCAAGGGCAAAAAGGAAAAAGTGCAGTCACAACGAGTACGCAGCTTTGATTCCATGGCCTGGAGTGATAAAAATGCATGTCAAGCAAAATAATAACATGAAAGAGTGGATTAGGAAACTTTCTAGTAAATTGTCATTTTAGGCCTGTGGGAATTCACAAACTTAAGATGCCCATCAAAGTGTTTCCCATCAAATCTAGCTTTGGACAGGCAAAAATTACAGAAGTTCCATTCATATGCTCACTGCTAAAAGAAATTAAATCACCAAGGGCCCCTGTCATCAATCAGTAAATGAAAAGGTCATTAATTGTTTCGTCTTTGCATAAACTTCTGCTAGCGTTGAGGAGAAATTAAAAAGACACTGCAAATGTATCTGCCCTTTGGTAGACTCCATTCCTCTCCTTGTTCCTGAAACAAGTGCAAGCAGCAAGCCTACAAATTTGGTAAAGCAAAGGAATCCTCATAGTTCTACCATTGTAGAGTTTCCGCCTCTCAACTTTTTAAATTAGTTTTTACATTCCCTTACCATAAAGGCATGCTTTTAACTCCATTTTACCTTTTTACCCTTTGAAAATTTAAAAAACAATAATAAAGAAAAGATAATAACAAAGTCAGAAGAAAAGAGATAATTCCAATAATTAAAGAAAAGCAAAACTAGACTTGGCTTTTTTTAATTAAACTAGCATCATAACAGAAAAAGAAACTACTTGATCATCTTTGACCATTAAGCTTTTTGACTGGCCACTCACTTTTGATGCCAGAATATCTTGACAATCGAACAAAACAAATAACATGCTCAATATGGACAAAAACCCTGTATAATCATTGTAACAAACCAACCCATTGCTTCCAAGCCACAACTAAATTACAAGCATCCACAAATTAATAAATTCCACAACACAGCTCTTTTAAAAGAACCATCAGACACCTTCCATGAACAAGATTTCAATCAGAGCTTCACACAAATAGATAGGTAAGATCAGTATTTAAGTAGATAAAGCGGTCAACACCCACTTTTATTAAGCAGTTACGAATTTCCTACCTTGAAGTTTAGTGTGTATGTGGTTGAAAGAAGAGAAATCTGCGAAATTGTATGCTTCTATACATAGAGAAAGGGAAATTATTTGACTTCAAAAGTTTGGTGGAAGAGTCAAACTTATTTTGAGTTTTTGGGTTTGTGTTTTGTTAGCAAAGTTGCAAAAGTGGCACCTAAAGGGTGAATCCAAGTGGTTGTTGAACATGGTGTATTCCAAAGAGGAAGTAGCAAGGTGGTTTCACCATGAATATTCCTGGTACTTGATTGTGAATGGTTTTCTCGCATGAGCAGCAAGTTGTCAATCATGAGTTAGGTGGATGACAAAGACTAAAAGCTGATTTTTATTTTTAAAATTTTGCTTTATCTTTTTTTGTCTGATATTTTAACATTTATTATATGTTTTTTTTTGTTAATGAATTTATCATATGTTTTTGAAAGGGTAAAATTGTAAAACTAGGGTCCAAGAGCTCAGTTGAAGAAGATGCTTTTTTTAATTTACCTGAACTAGTTAAAATTATAACTATTTTGCTGTAACAAAATATTTATTGTAATTCTTTTCAGATTTCTCCTTTAATGACTAAATTCTTTCATAATTTGAGTGCTCTCAGGTTTTCCAAAATTCTTTTTGTTAAATATTTTCCTTGTATGGTATGAGCTTATCTTGTATATCACTGGTCTCTTACATGGTGACGTCAGTTAATCCCACATCAAAAAACTAAGCAGACCAAATTAAATCAAATTGGGTTTCTTAAACTTCTGATAACATACTGATGAAACTTATGGATCCTCTTCAGTTCAGTTACCTAAAATGGATCCAAATTATGCTCTCTGGTTTTCATGTGAGATAACAAGCCATCAAAACTGAAATTGAAAGGCAACAGCTTGCCTTAATTTATGGTGAACACTGCTAACTCTGGGCACATTCAAATGGATGTATGTTTCCTTCTGCAAACTCGTGCATTCTAAACTGCTCAAGGAGTTCAAAAGGCCTGCAAACAGGGAACAAGCATGTCTCCATGATTCGATCTTATGAATTGTGGAAGCTTTCTAAAAGACCTGAAATATGCATATCAATGTAATACACGGCAGACATCCAGACTTAAAAGAGAGATGTTTGGTAAAGAAAATTTTAGTATTTTGGGGCAATATAAGCATTAATTCATTGCAAGGTTTTGGTTTTACATGAATAGAAAAGGAAACTAGTGCAGTTTATTAGTCCTCTTATTCTGTTTTTTCACTTCCTGTCGGCAATATTTACATCTTGTTTAACTATTTATAATTCAAACATTGAGATGATGATGTCCCATCATGAGAAAAATTGAACTACAAGAACACTTTACATATACAAGGATAAGGACATCAGCATTTATAAGAGAGAAGATTCTCACAGGATAATTTCACGATTGTGGCTTAATCTGCGTTCATTGCTTTCCATAGCATCCAAAACATCAGCGATTTCCGGTCCAGCTGCTCCACCAGCCACGGGCGATGAGTCAGGAGCAATAGGTGTCCATATCTACCATCACAAAGCAACTCCAAATTAAAATTTAAACACAACTAACTTTAATATCCACTTGTCCTCACCTTTATTGTATTGTCAATCCCACTAGTTGCCACAACACAATCAAAAGGATGACTCTGCACACAGTTTACAACTGCAAAGGATGATGAAAACTGTAAGTGACTATTTGCTCAACCCGCAACTTTAAGGCAGAGCCCTTGTTCCCTAATTAATTACCAGCTTCATCTCCAAGGAGCATTTTGATCAGTCGACCTGTTCGCTTTTCCCAAATAAACCATCTCCCATCATCACTTCCACTAGCAACATATTCACCTGAAAGTTGATGTAGAAAAACCAACATTATGATCAACAAGTCAGACAGTTAGCCAACTACAAGCTCAATGCACTGTTGTGAGAAAATCCTATGCAGTACATGCAAGGACTGGCCCAATCAAATGCAAAGGCATGAGAAAAGCTTGGGAGCATGCATTGAAAAAATCTACCATGAAGTACCTTTCTGACCAAGAAAACTGGCCTGTTTGATATCAGTTCCGACATTGCAGTGACCAACATACCTCTGCTTCATATCAATAACTGGCTCAGGCTGCAATAGATACAAAAACCAAGTAAATAGCAGATATAGCACATAGATCAGAGAATTTCTGTGTGCACATAAATTAAACAATTGTGATTTTTAAATTTCTATTTTATTTTAAGTGTAGATAAATCAGCCAAAAGAATCTTAACAACATTAAAGCATCTTTTCATCAATCACCAACAAACTGGGCTACAGGATACAATGTGATTATAGACATTGGCCATCTCAAAAACTTTTCCAACCAGTTCAGAGGAATAGGTACTGCCTCCCTTTCGACCCAAGCTCTTGAAGTGTTTCTGTATTCTCATAACTAAGGACCACAACTCATACTGCAATGCTTCACCAACACTGACATTTAACTAGCAATTATATAGAGAACAATAGCTCTCAGGAAAGTTAAATAAACAAAAGAAAACCCAAATTGCAGAGCAAACAAGACAAGTCCATGTCAATCAACAAATACTAAGTCACCTGATATCGGTAATAACCTGATATGGTATCTTATCATTTTGCGATGATGATGAGGGTGATCCACTGGAGCCATTTGCACTGCCAGATTCTCTAGAGGAATCCCCTCTTCGTTGAATCCTCACATTTAGACCATGTAGAACATTAGAATCTGTATCGCGTCCTTCGTCACCAGAAACAGATGTTTCAAAGTCAACTTCCATTTCCTCTTCATAATCGGATTCCTCCCTTTCAGATCTTGGACCATCTTGAGAAGCCTCGCTGTTAGCCTCTGAACGATACAGAAACTCACTAAATCTGAACACTCTTGGTCCTCGAGATTCTGACCTTGGTACTCCATTAGTTGCCTTGCTATTTTTTTCAGTTTCAGCTGCATATGTGATCATACTCTTAGATATTAAGACAGAAGAAGAAATTATACAAACAACAATGGTACAATTTTTATAATATCATGGCATAACACTGTCTGAACAGTGAGACCATGTCTCCAATCTCCTAAGTAGCTTGCTAAACCAGACAAATCCCCAAAATAATCACACCATTTTTCAGCCACAGAAGTTCCCAAGAAAGGGGAAGGACAAAAATGGAAACAAAGTTGACAATGCGCTTAACTAAAGGGGAAAAAAATAGAACTGCACAAGATATTAAGGGGGGGCCTATTTTCCCTCTCTGCCAATTAATAATATTTCTGGTCCATCAGAAGTAGTGGACTCAAGTTCTTTATGGTCTATTTGCAGTTGCCATTGTGCTAACGAGACATTCAAAAGGTGATAAAACAACCTAAAAAGGGACCCGTTTTCCCTCTCAGCCAATTATTAATAATATTTCTGATCCACTAGAAGTAGTGGATTCAAGTTTATTTATGGTCAATTTGCAGTTGCCATTGCGCCAAGGAGAAATTCAATAGGTGATAAAACCACCTAAAAGAGAGAAAGAAACACAACTAGCATACTGACAAACCTGCAGCAAGGTTCTGCTTAATGTCCTTTACTCTTTCTACTAGCATAGAATCTGATGGGGCTAAGCATTGCGCAGCAACGGCAAAATCTAGAGCTTCTTTATGTTTACCCAACTGCAATAATTCCATACTGGTTACAAATGGGTATCTACCCTTATAAGATCATAACAAGTTATGCCATCTATCAACTTGAAGACAGCCCTAGATTCACAAAACAGTTCAGTATACATAGAACAAAAAGTAAAGAAGTGAAACACCCCATTCTTGATAATAAAGACCATAAAATATTGTCTTACTACTTTGATTCCAAAAATTATATATATTAAAAAAAGGGTGTATAAGTTGGAGAACTTCCTCAATCTTTTTTGTGAATAGGCTCTAGCAATTAAGAGGACAATTAGAAAGCCTGCTCAAGAGGTGTGTAAATTGGAGAATTTCCTTAATCCTTTAGTGAATAAGTTGTGGCAATTAAAAGGGCAATTGAAAAGCCTGCTCAATTGTTTTCTATCAGTACTTTCTACCAGTTGGCACAGTTTTTAGCTCATAAGTATATCTTCCTAAACAATTTTCCTAAGAAATTTTTGTATTTTCCTTTTTTGACAGGGGATATGGTCTAGCACCCTCCAAACAATATGAGATTCAAGCACTAGTTAAGTCTGCTTGCATTTATTGTGGCCACTAGAGAAATGGCCCTGGCAAATATTGGAGCCACATCCCATGAAATATATCTTGCAACCATCTACATTAACCATAAAGATTAATTCGTGCCATTTTGATTGTGCTATAACTACCATCAGTGAGAATATCCATCCTCATCCAGAAGTCTCCCCCTTCAAATGGCAGGAAACACAACAAAGATTTCTCCACCAATTTAATACATCTAATGTTTTGGACTCCATGTGCTTTATTTGGGGTTATAGGGTTTTTTCTTTGCAGATATTTGCATATGTATGTTCATGAAATTATCTATTTTAAAATTTTTTATATCTCCTTCAAATGGGAAAGTAGCCACCAAATCCAGGATGAGGCAGAGTATAAAGCCAACTCTAACAACATTTGAGATTTTTTCACAGTATTTTACTGAAGAATGTTGATTGCTGTGGTCTCCAACTCTTTAACTGAACAACTTGGAAATAGATCTTTATTTATATCCTCTCAATTTACCCAATGTACAAATAAATAGTAGAGATATGCTTAGATTTTCAAACTCCCTTCTGACATCATTATAATGCCCTTGTTTTTCTTATAATTTCAACCATTGATTATACGTGGTAATTATCCAAAAAAATTGATTATACGCAGCAACATCGAATGGGGGGAAATTAATAGAAATTGAGAGAATGTAAATAAAAGAGGATTCAGATCTAAAGAACTTCCTTTATTATTTTCACTGTACAATAATTTTTCAGAACTTATACTTGGAGGATTGTCGTTTACATACTTAGATTCTGGAGCTGTCATTGTTCATGCCTGAAGTAAATAGTAATTACCATATTTCATACCCAAAATTGTCAAATCAGCTACCGACACTAGATCAAAATACCCTGGTAGTAACTGTTGAATGAAATTGAAAGTTAAGGTCATAAAATTTATGAAAAGGAAAAGGCTCCCCCATAAAGTTGAAAAGTGTAGCAAAATGCAGGGTAAAGTTAAGGACAATAACCCTCATACCATTAGAGTTGATATAGGCTTAGTGGGGGAGAGGGGCCAAACCTTGCCAAACACGGCAATTTAGTATCAATAAATGCCCAAAGGTCTGATCCTTTTTTAAGTTCAAAAGGTGTATGAACCAAAAAACTAACCTTTTCAAATATACTAAAAAAGAATCCATTTATGTATTTTCACTCTGAGAACTCATAAATTTTTAGCCACCCCACAATATTTTGGACCTAAGTAGCCTAAAACAATAATGAAGAGCACAAGTGTTCAAATGTAATTTAATTATTCCAATCCAGTTTGCTGATTTAAGAAACTGATTTCTTGATTGTCGGATTGCAACAAAAAAAAACCATGCATAAACTGAGACAAACTCACTCAGATATTTCTTCAAGAGTATCTCTTTATTTTTCAAGAGCAACTAGAAAGTGATTGTTTAACCAGAGAGAGAACTGGTATTTAGATAATACATGTGGAATAATGAAAGGTTGTGTATAGTCCATGCCCTACACCCCTAGACTGAATGCAAGGAATATATCTTCACTAGTACCACTTTTTGGCCAATCCTGTTTCAACCAGTGGCCAATAGTTTCAATTTCTAGATTCAAAATATATTCTTGCAACATGCTCAAGAGATAACATTTTAAAGAAGTCCTGTTAGGTATTACATATATGAAAGACAATTACATGTAGAACAATCAATAAGTTGTTAAATAGCAACAGAAACAAATAGGAATTCAATTACCCAAAAAAGCAATGGGGAATTTCTTTACTTTTTACTTCTTTTTCATTGATTCCGAATCACTTTAGCAAACCCTCCCTTTACTCAATGGATAGCGCTTATTCATTTTCTTTCCCTATGCCGACTCCCAACATTGATATAGCACCCAAATATGCCCAAACATGCAAAAGTGTAAATGCATTGAATGTCCTGATCTTTTATGCCAATGTACATTATATCCTTAATTTCTTGTAAATTGAGTAATCAGTCCATTTAATTAGTGCAGTATGCCAGATGCAGTGCTAAAAAAACCATATTACTCATAATGGAAGAAATCACATATTTTAAAAAGCTTTAAGACACCAATAACGCTTCCAAAGGGTGTAAGATTGAATTGCACTTTAGTATACAAGTCCAAAACTTCTAGTGTAAATTAGTCCATATAGACACCTCTTCATCTAGTCCACATTTCCTCCAAGAATAATATCGATTCCACTAAACAATACCACAATTATGTAAAAGAAATTAAAACAGCAATTTTGTGCTACGTTAAAGACTATACAGCCTTCAAAATTACAGACGGAATGCAACAAACAACTCATGTTAGTGAACCAGTTGCCATCATGATTTTTCAGCAGATAATCTACCATTACTGAACCAAAAAAAAAACCTAAAATTGATAGTACATAAATTCACCAAGCCTCTGGATTTGCAAGTAGAATCTTTTGGCGGGAAAATAAAAAGGAAGAAGACTACCTGAGATAAAGCTTCAGACATGAGGTAAAGCGGTCTGATGGAAGAATTGTTGATTCTCCTGGCACTATAGCAATCTCTTATGGCCATATGAACGTCATTTTTCCATTTTCGCTGATAAAATAAAAGTTAGTTGGGCAAGGCTTGGCCAAGGCAGGGAAAATAGTGGTTTGTAGCTAATAATGGTTAGAATGGAAACCTTAAGCAACAGAGCCGCACGTGTACAAAGAAATTTGTGTACTAGAGCAGGCTCTATCTCATGACCATGTCTATCCAAAACTTCATTGCATGCCTCTATCTCATAATAGTAATTTTTCTCCTCTCTCAAGGATGTTTCCGCAGACTGAAGTAATGTTCTCCACTTATCAAGCTTCGAACACTGCAAAACAAGCCCGATAATCAACCAAAGAAGAATTGCATGGCACCTGAAGCACATGAAGACTAAACTGGATAGCACATGAACCTTGACAGGATATGGATAGATACTTGACATTGTTGGCTGCAATTCTAAACCATTGAGAATTGGAGAGAACGTCATTAACTTTGCAACATCTGCTGAAGTATACCGGATGCCAAAACCACCAACTGCAAACCATCATGAATGAGTTTTTCAGGGAGAAAGCTATCCGCCTCAAATTTGAGCTTTCTATAAGGAGCTCTTATCTCCATGCTAAGGCACACAGTAACTCAAGCTTAATGAATTTTTCAATTTGACTAAACACTGGTCCCCCAAAATTGGTGTTGGCAGAAAACATTTTCTTATATCTTGAAAAAATTATCCTAGGCAACTGATACTTCTAATTTGGTATATAAAGCAAAAGAAATACTTTTCAGAGAAAACACCCATGAGCTAAATAAAATATGTTTTGATTGATTTAAGGGACAACCAGGCTTGTGAGTGACTGCATAAAATTCCTCTTGTCAATTCGTCTTTTCTTTTGGTGGGTAGTTAATGAACAATCTGTCCATGCACCAATTTTGGAAAACTATGAAGACATTGATAATCAAATTTTCCCATAGGATCAACAAATCACAACTAGTATTAGATGCTGATGATATTGGCCACTGATTCTTCAATAAGACAATTGAATTTGAAAATCACAAGCATACCAGAGTTCATATTCATCAAGTAGACATGCTCTCCACTATAGCTAAGCAAAACCTCTTCTCCATCTGGGCTAAATGTAACATGTGTCAAGTGCAAGCTTGAGCGTCCCTGTATGATAAGGGGAAATATTTACTACCCTATGTTGATAGGGACCCTTAAGTCAAGTGTAACTGTTGCATTTCAGTTGCCATAAATCAAAGCCCACGTACAATTACTGCAAAGCAGGAAAAAGAGTACTACTAATTGGATATCTTCAAACATTATGCTAGCCAAATTCAGACCTAGTGCATTAAGTAGCCCAGAGGTCCCATGTCTAAGTGCCTCATATATATAAAAGTTTGGTCTATTAAATTATCTCCATGGCATTTATTGAAAATCATTTCCCCCTTTAAAACAAAAGATCAGGAACAAGTTGCCATCAAGAGGTCCCAATTCTAAGTGCCTCATATATAAAACTTTGATCTATAAAATCATCTTCATGGCATTTATTGAAAATCATTTCCCCCTTTCAAACAAAAGATCAGGAGTAAGTTGCCATCAAGACATTGTTTCAAATCATTTCTTTCCTTTAGCTTCAAGAGAATATAATGGCCCTGAATTGCTTTTTCACAACTGGAAGAGTCAACTTAGGCTTAAACTTTTCGAGGCTTACACTCAACAAGGCATCCCAGTTAGGGGAATGAAAAATGAGATTGCAATCAATCCGATTAAATAGTTCTAAAATGATTTCTATTGGCAAAATCGTATGACAGAAAAGCAAAATCCTGTTCAAAAGATAAAAAGAAGTTGCATAGTACTCGTAATGAAATGTGAAACTAACAGAGTCTGAAAGATGCATTGGGCAGAAATAGTTGACACAGGGAGGTGGTGCCATCATCATCCTGCAGGATGTCAATGGTGGTAGCATCCTTCGATCATATAAACGAGCAAATGCATCACTGCAAACATTGAAACAAAGAAACAAGTGGAATCATAAAAACATAAAATTTAAAAATACATATCTAAGAAAATTAAAAGAATTTTGTTAACGAGTGCCCCCTAGGCACTGTTAAATGCCTAAAAAGGAAACTTTTTTCGCCTTTCGACATTGATTGTACACTTCATGGAAGAACAAGTGCATGAAAAGATGATGGGGTTTTTTATTTAACTTCTTCACAATTGCCCCTAGGACACTCGTTAACATTCTCCAAGTTAAAAATATATATACCTCCCACCAACTAGGATCAAGTGAGGCCTCGTAAAACTAATGTCACAAGATTTTAAGGCAAGGGTTCCATTAGGAGGGTCATTCAGTGACCTCTTGGATCCAGAGCGCAAGTCCAGCTGCCATGAAGTGCCAATTGTCACAGATATCAACAATCAAACATTACAAAGCCCAAGAGAATATCTTCAAACCCCATAATTTTTTCCAAGTAAAAACAAAATCTAAAGACCATGTATGGATCTTTTCCTGGCTTCATTAGCACACGAATACAAATTCACAACATAATTGAATGGGAACTATATTACAAACTCAAAGCCTAAATAAAAGAGACACCTAAAACCTGCAAAATAGGATGTGATAGAGGCCATATTTCCTATCCTCGGTTTCCAAACTGATGAACATCAAACCTTTCCTTCCATTTATCTCCAAAGATCAGTTTAATTGAATATAAATAAACTGGATGAAAAAGAATGAAAAAAATTCTGCATACAATGCATATGTAAAATTTAAGTATAATTCAAAGACAACATACATTGTCATGTTATGGGAAGCTTATTGTTAGAGAAACATTTCAGCAGTCAATGCAGAGTGGTTCCCAATGCAAGCAACCTATCTTCTGCCCAAACATGAGAGGATCTTCTCTTGCACAACTCATCATAAATGGTGAAATCGGGTCAAACTATTGTGCAGAAAGTAATATTGAGCAATATCTTTCAGCTTCTATTACCATATGAATAGTTCCTCCACTTTCATAAAATTAGCACTAAAATCAGAAGCTGACCCCTCATGCAGCATGATTCTGCAGTAGATAAGGCTATAGTAGAATAATAAAACAGAAAGATCTTCAGGATACAGTCTTAAAGAATGATGCACAGAATATATCACATCAATGACATTATCGAAAATCTGTCCAAGCAGCTAGACATGATTTTGCACTGAATATAGGCTGCAAAACATTCCTTGTTTTTTTTTTCCTTGACAAGTTGTGTCTAGAGATTTGCCATCTAGAATTTGAACCCTCAACCTAGAAATAAAACCAAAGGAGCTCTACCACAATTCACACAAACAGTAAGCACCACAACACTCTTTACAAAAGCTAACCTAATGATTTAAACAATCTGAGATAATAATGAAGTGACGGATATTAAGATGGATAGGTCGAATCATGCAGGCAAAAACATCATGAGAAGGAAATTTTTACCAGAATATTGCGGCATTCCTGATTAGAAGATCCAGCAGGAGGACATGAAGTGCCTTCCCGGAAGTCATGCTGCCTCAAAGTTCCATCTTCACTTGCACTCCACACAACATTTGGATTACCAACCTCAACCTGCAAGAGCAGAAGGGGAGACATGAAAGTAAGTCATCGAGAGAGACTGCAGATACTTTCCTTTTCACAATTCACGTAATTGCATAACTAGCACAACAAAATATCCCTACAGATGACTCACAGCTAATTTTTTCACTCTTCTAGTATGGCACTGGAAAAGCGCTGATGGAGTTACGGCATTTTCATCAGATCCTCTCCCCCTTAAGCGAGACATGTTGAATAACCGTACCTATAAAATTATTAGTCAAAATACAGAACTTCCCTTGAGAAGCATCAATTGTAACATGTGGACAATCATATATTACTTCTGCATCCCCAGCTCCAGAAACAAGAAGTTCATCAGATGTTTCAGGGACAAATTTTGTGCAGAATATGTTCGCAGAGTGCCCAGTCTCAATAGAATGCAAGAGCTTTCTACCAGAATAACTCCAGATATTGATCTGCACAAATTAAATTGTCACTCCCAATGAAAGAATCAACATATCTAGCTTCACATGATCCATTATAGAAGTAATAAACACAGCACGTAAAAAACTTCAGAGAAGCCATTTTCGACTGCAAAATCCAAAACTAGTAAAAACATCTCCAGGGCAGTGACTCGGAAAATGCAGGTTAAGTTAATTATAATATAAGCTCTTATGAGGAATGAAGCAAGTTGAAGTATCATACCCGTGTATCATCAGAACCTGATATCAAAAGCGAACCTTTTGAATTCCAAGCAATAGAATTCACACATCCCTGGTGGCCCTGTGAGAGAAGAGGTGTCAATTCTACCAAATTATATAAGGATTCAAGCCCCAGCAAAGCCACAGAAAAGAGAGATAAGGTGACATTTCCAGTACATTGCTTCACACTATGCAGTTGTGAATCAGAATAGATTACTTGTTATACAAAAAGTACAAGTAGATATACATGCAGGCTTTACATATATCCTGTGCATCACACTAAACTGGCAGTAATGTGGATGTAATCATCATATTACTGCATGGCAGGATATGTACAAATTAAAAAGGTAATAACATATCCTGCACTATTCAGCTAATTGTAATTATTCTGAAGGAAGGGTAAGCTAGCTCAGCAACCAAAAGGGTCAAGGGTGACACTTGCCCATGAAACCATTCTGAAACTTCAGAGCTGCATGACAAACGATCAACTTACTTCTTGATCTTCTCCTATTTAACTTCTACAGTAGAGTTTTTATTCAATAATTACCAAAAGGTTCTTTTATTTGAAGACAAAGCAACTCAAAAAATAAGGAGACTGCTTATGGATCAAGGATCCAGGTAGGAGAAATTAAAGTCAAAATAATTATAAACCAGTTTGCAGAAAAAACTCTAAACAATGGACTAATTTAATATGCATTTTTAAGGACCTTGATGAGTTTCAAAAAAGGTTAGATATTAAGGTGTGTCTACATTTTTTTCCCCTTTCTAAAGGATGCCCGTGTGTGTGTTTTCTCTTAAAAAATTACTTTTTTAACATTTCAAAGATGTTCCATGAGTTGGCCGGCTTCACACAGCATAAATATAGCAAACAATACAACAACATGCTACATCAAAACCAGGCAACATAGAGTGCCATGGAGATATATACAGTAGTTTGTTAGTCCACTTACAAAGTTAAAAAAACCTACCTAAATAGATACACACACACACACACAGAGAGACACACACACATATATGGTCTTTGATCCTCTATATTAAGAAAGACATATTTATGCTTTCTTCTAATAGCTTGTAAATCAATACTTTCTATATTTGGTTTCTCTATCTGTCTCTGGTTTTTTCCATAAGATTATTATTATTATTATTGGATGATTAGTTCTTCTGACAAGGTATTGCTGATCATTGAAAGGATAAAAAACCAAAAAAGAAAGTATTTTCTACTGTAAAGGATCGGCAGAGGATCATGGTTGATAATAATACCAAAAGCTTAGTACAATAGTTCAAATTGTCATGCCCAAATATCCAGCAGTATTATTGAATCGCCACCCCTAAAGTTTTGCATGCTAGCTAATGATAACTTTGAATTTGAAAGGAAACAGCAGGCCCTTTCAAATACATACTTATTGATTATAAGGAACGTTTCCCTATCACCTATACCATGAATTTCAGATTATATGATTAAACATGTGCAATCCATGTATTTCCACTCTTGATCAAAAAAGCTGTTCTTTGAGGCATTTATTCAATCCCCCATGACATCCACCTGACTATAATTGTTACTTATAGATTATTTCTGTAATTGTGGTGTCTTCAATCACCCATCCCTACGCAAGCAAATTTTACACCTCAACAAAAAAGAACAGCAAATTGCAAGCCAAAAAAAAAAAAGATGATGATGATAAAGGATTCTTCTAACAAGAGCCAAAGGTGTGCACTACCAACCCTGCCCTTGTTCATCTCCCTCCAAATATGATAAATAGAGGCCTAGAAAGCTAATCTCCAATGCTGATGGAAAGACTCTTTGCATTACTCATCTCCAATGCGGATGCTTGCAATCACTAATGTCCTAACTTCTTTAGTCACGTTCAGAAAAATAAATGATAACTGTCCTCTGCACTAGAAGTGCATAAAAGAACATTTGAGGAAATGACACTCCAAAGAAGTGGTTTATCCATTGTAAGAAACCAGCCTCTTTATGAAATCAAACCAAGGAACTTTTTTTCTAAACCATACACAATATCGGCCAATTCAAATTATTTTTTTCCCCATGTGTCTATTTGAAGTCTAGAGTTTCGAAAATTATCTTATCTATATTATACTATTTCTATTTTATAATTATAATAAATATGGTGATTGGGTAGTGAGAATTGAAAAGTGAAAATTCACTTACTTTTAAGATAAAAGGTTTAAAAAATATATTTTACGCATAGAGATTTGTTGGGTATTTGATTTTACAAGAAAAATATTTATGTTTATATTTCCATTTTTTTTTATATCTTATTCTTGGTAACTACATGGTTTAAATGGATGCAAAAAAAATATCAAAAAGATAGAAAAAAGACAAAAAAAAAGGTTCCTATCTATATGCATGAAACTCTTGGGTGGCTACTCCAGGAGCACCAAAAGCCAACCCAATGCAAATACTAGCACTAGGTTTAGGCTTCAAAGTGAGTTTATCCTGTTGCAAAAATGAAGGTCAATATTGCAAATTTTCCCAAAAGGAGAATTGCAGTCCCATAGGATTTAAAAGTCACACCAAAGAGAAATAAAGCTGCCATCCTCTACCAAATAGCCATTAAGAGATTTCACAGTTGATCATATTTGTAATAGTTTTCACCAAGCCTAAGGATGATCTGAAAGAAGCTTCCGAAGCTTCTGCCATCCAAAAACTCTTCTTTTTATGCAACAGTGATTGAATACAAGTCACCTAAAGACCACCATCATAATCACTGCATAAATTCCCAATGTGATTAACTTGAACTACTTTGTTCCACAAAAGAAAAGATTTGACACCAAGCACCCTCTAATTTTGGATGGCACACCTAATCCGGCAAGTTTTGCTATAGACCTTTTCCCATCACTCCCATTCTAGAGGAAATGCTTAAGTTGACTTATGATTTCCTTAAGCACATACTTATGCAAAATAAAGGAGGATGACCAGTATACCTACAAGGAAAGGGCAATGAATTTTCAGAGTCAAACTCTGTTTGTGTTATTCCCTTTAAACATGCGCATGCTTGTAAGAAGAAGGAAAATAAGGAGAATTTGCAATGATTGTGTTATGTATTTAGGTGTCCACATGGCGTTACTATAATTGGTGTATTTGTGTTCTTATGTTGTCCTTGTCTAGTATATATTCTGTATTGTGATCAGTTGTGTAAGTTAAATAAAAGGACTGATGTGGCATGTGTGCAGTGGACAATTATGTGAGGTAATTATTATGTGTATGTATGTATCAGAAAAAGAGGGAATTTAGACGAGGAGTTTATTAACTGCCTATGTGTTGTAAGGGACATCTATTATCAGAAATAATGGAGAAGAGGGGAGTCTAAATTTTCACAAAAATTATTATTTTTAGGAGATCTAGGATTCTCTCCAAATGGCCTCACTAAACACTTAATAACAATAGGTAAGTTCGGGAGAAAAGTTGCCAAGGGAAGAATCAATTTTTAATCGCCCTATTATAAGATCACTCACTCAATCAGATAATAGTTTGCATAGGAGCTTCTTTAATCAAGTAGTGTCTAAGCTCACACCAGAAAAAACCATCAAGTAATCTAGAAGCAACAATGCAGATTTCTCTCCTCCTCTTACATTTGATGGAACTTAATATTTCCACTAGAAGACTTTTCTTTCGTTAAATTGGAAAGAAGCTCCATGGAATGAAAAAAAGAGATGGGAGATTGAGGGCCTCCTTGACGAATACCACAAGCACTTGGAAAGAACCTTACTAATTCACCATTAATATTGATGGAGAAGTTAGGGAAATGAATGGACTAAGATATACAGTATACAAAGAGACTAGGGAACCCAATTGCACAGTGTATTATAAATAAAATCCCAATTCAACTTGTCATAGGCCTCCTAGAGATCAGTAACTCTTTTAGCCTTATCATTCCAATGATAATTCCTTATAAAACTCCTAATTTAACAAGATATTATCCTCGATTCTATGACACCTAATAACAGCTGCTCTTTCCTGACATTCATAAGGACAAGTCATTCTTACACCTTTGGCCAAATATATATATATAAAGGCGATCATCAACATGAGCAAACATGCTGGCTATGCAGCAAATATTGGTGCATTAGGATGGCTATTCTCCGGCAGATCCATCTACGGAAGATGCCGACATGATTTGTCAACAGTATCCATCATTCACTCATGAGGTTGTGTGCATAGTTGAGGGGGGGAGTAATGTTATCGCTGATCAATATGAAATTATCCCTTTAAGTGAGATTACACACAATAAAAAGGGGAAGAGAACAAAAGTATATTAGTGGTACTGGCATGTTGTGTGCAGCAACTATGTTGTGTATGTGATGTGAATGCAGCAATATATCGTGTGTTATGTGCAGCAGTTATGTTGGTATGTATATGCAGTAGGTGTGGTGTGTCTACTGCTGATGCATATGTGCTGTCATGTCTTGTGGTCATGCATTTGTAATTTAAATATTACAGTTATTTGTGCGGGAAGTTGAGTATGTAATCAGGGAAGAAATAGAAGCACTTACAACACTGCCACTTATTTCCGTATTTTAAATGGCAGAAATGTAATAAATTCAAAATTCTTAAGCTATAAGGAGGTAGTAGGATTCTCTCTTTAATTGAACCCTAATCAAGATATTGTTAGTTTTTCATTTAACGAACCCAAAAATTACCATTTCAACTTGATCTTGTAACAAATTGGTAATATAGCCATTTTTATGGAGAAATTGAAGCACCTAAAACAACAATTTTAAGCATTTATGGCCATATACAATGAAAATCAAGAGATATTAGAGGTAAGACAACAACAAATGGCCATACAACTCAAAAATTTGACACATTGAATTGATGATTAGTGAACCAAGAGAAGGAACAAGGGGAAGCCAGTAACAACAGAAAGGAAAAGCTGAAGGAGAGCTACCTAACCATCGCATGCAAGGTCACACACATCCCCAAAGGGGAGAGTAATGTTATGGCCAATTAATCATCAAAAACATCTCCTCCTTACATGTGTCCACACATGCAAGCAGCAACACCAGCTTCCATAATAGTAGTGTGTATTATGTGATGTGCAGATGCTGTCTTGTGTATTGAGATGCTGATATGCAGCATCTTGTGTCTTAACTGTGGTGTTATGTCATGTACAGCAGATTTTAATGTATTGTGATGTATCCTAATCTAATATGTGAGGCATGTATTGCATGTTTTGAATTAGAGGTCAGTTATGTGTAGCAGTTTTATATGCCTGTTGTGACTGAGAGTCTATCTTGTCATGTGCCTGAACTTCAAATGTAAGTCAGTTATGTAGCATTTGTCTAGGAGCAGAACTAGGACCAGTTACAAAAATGCCACTTATCTTTGTATTTTAAATGGCAAAAATATAATGAGGACAAGTTTTATTTTTTCAAAAATTCAGAATTCTAAAATTCTAAGAAGATAGTAAGGCTCCCATTTTGATCAAACCTTTAGCCAAGTGATGGTTGCATTCTACCTTTATTTTTTGGGGGGATAAAATGTCAACTTGTATATTCCATTAAAAGTTAAAACAGCCAAAGGCCACTATACAATACAAAACTTCCAAGAATACCTAAAAGCTCAATATTAGCACCCACAAAAACAAAAGGTACTAATCAAGGACTCGGCTAGTGAACACCAGGGGAGTTAACTACTAATAACTAGACAAAAATGAACTGTATGGGTAATATCTGCAACAGATCGAGAACTCAAACCTAGTCTTTTCTCATTTCCTTCTTTCCATACATAATAAATAACATAACCAGTAACTAGTTTCCAAGGAGCTAGAAGCCTAGATACAATTAAACAAGTCCTGGATATTCGCAGCTTGAGAAGGCAACAAGGATGATCCGAGCAGCACTTTCTCTAAAATCCTCCAAATGTCACATACAAAATCACACTTAAGAAAGAGGTGACATTGTGATTCTTCCTCCCTTCCACATAAATAGCAGCTATTCTGATCAACGAAACCCCAAAGAAATAACTTGTCAAAAATATATAGCTTCTGCTGTGCAACTAACCACAAGATAAAAGAAAGTCTTGGGGCTAGTTTCTTGTTCCAAACAAAAGAGTGCCAAGAAACCACGCTCCTATGCTGTTGAAGAGTGGCATAAGCCAACTTAATGGAAAATTGTGCCGAAGGTTTCTCTCTCCAAACAAGCATATCATCACGATTGACTTGTGGATTAAAAGCTCCTCCCAATTCCACCCTCACCTGGTCCCACAAGTCCCCTGAAGACCACTCCCAACCATCTCCATGAATAATGCCACACAACCTTGCTTCCTTTAGAATTCCTATCCTTTCACTTAATCATGAGACCAACATGCCTTTAGGATGCCAATTGTCATACCAAAGGGAGATAGAATTACCATTTCCCACTTTCCACCTGAGCAAAGAGCTAGCTAGGGGGGGGGGGGGGCACATCTGGAGAATCTTGCGCCACGACCAAGAGGAGCTTACTGGAAATTTTTAACGACCAGAAATTCCTGTCTCTAACCAGCTCAAAGTGCACCCAGCTTAGCCAAAGCGCATCCTTGTGATCCACACACAAATACCAGATGTGTCTCAACTAAGCCACCTTGTTCCACACTTCCAAGTCTAGGATACCAAGGCCCCCTTGCAACTTTGGTTTACAAATAGTATCCCAATCCACCTTAACTCTAGCCTTATCTTCATCATTACCATTCCAAAGGAGCCTCTTCATCTTCATGGTCAAAATTTTAAGGATGCTCTTTGGCAATATAAAAATGGATGACCAATAGACTTGTAGAGAAAACAGAACACTTTTCACTAGTTGAAGACAGCTAGCATATGATAGAACTTTACTAGTCCAGTGATTGATACACTTAGTAAACTTTTCAATGAGAAAGTAGTAGGTTGACTTATTGGGTTTGCAGGATGACAAAAGCACCCCCTAAGTATTTAACTAGAAGTTCACCAATAGAGAAACCCAGCACACGGTGGATGCTTTCTCAAATTTCTAGAGACAACCCACTTTAAAAAATGCTGCTTTTATTAGGGCTAGCATTAAGACCAGCCAAATGGGAGAATTCCTCCAAGCCCTCTTTAATTAGAAAAGCTGATTCATGGTCACCCTTCATGACAATTAAGACATTATCTGCAAAGTAAAGGTGGTTGATACATTCCTTCCTGCATCTCCAATGAAAGGAGAAATCTTTCTTTCTAGCCACCTCCCTCATAATGCATGACAAAAAGATAAGGAGAGATTGGGTTGCTTTATCTCAAGCCTCTTGAACTAGGGAAAAACCCCACTAACCCACCATTCAAATTCACCAAAAATTTTGGAGTAGAAATACATTCCATAATCCAATCTGTAAATTGTGGAGGGAACTCCCTAGTTCTCATAAGTTGCTCAATGAAACACCATTGGACATTGTCATAAACCTTCATGATATCAAGTTCCACTGTGCATCTTGCTCCTAAATGTCTTTTGTCATAACCCAACAATAGCTCCTGGGCAACAAAAACATTATCAACAATCCATCTTCCTTCAATAAAGGCAATTTGCTCCTTGCCTACAAGATATGGAAGGACCAGCTTAAGGTGTGCTTTGCTAAAATTTTGGATATGCACTTTTACAAGGTGTTACAATAGGAAATTGGCTGATAATCCAATAAAGTAGTTGGGCTATCCAGCTTCAGAACAAGAGAGATGATAGTAGAATTTATAAATCTTAGTAGCTTACTTATTGCCAAAAAATCTTTGATAGCCAGACAAATATCTCCACCCATAATATCCCACACATGCTGGAAAAAGTTCACATTATAATCATTGGGACTAGGAGCTTTATCAATCACCATCTTGTCAGTGGATCTTATTTCTTCATCCATGATAGGCTTAAGCAGGACATCCCAATCAGCCCTTTTTACCCATCTTGAAATCAGAGCCTCCAACCTATGATACAAATGAGCAAGGGCTCTAGGTTCCTTCAGAAGGTCCTCAAAGAATTTGACAGAATGTTCTTTAATCTCCTGGGGAAAAGACAACTGCTGGCCAGATGCATCGGCAAAGGATCTAATGGAATCTTTATGATATTTTTGCTTCAAGTAGTGAAAAAAGAATTTTGAATTTTGATCTCCAAGTGTAAGCCAAGAAATCCTGGATTTTTTCTTGAGGAAGAACTCCAAAGCTACACTCAACAAATAGGGTTCTTTGAAAGCTTTTCTTCTGCCCAAACTACATTAAAAAAATTATTCCTATTGTATTCTTGCACTTCATGTAACTTCTTCCTAGCATCACCTGCCCTTTGCTAGATATTTGAGAAAAACTGCAAGTTAAGCTTCCTTAGTTCACACTTAAGCATATTAAGCTTAGATACCACTTGGAACATAGGAGTACCCACCACTTTTTTACTCCATACTTGTTTTACCTTGTCTTTAAAATCTAAATAAGTTAGCCAGCAATTAAAGAATCTAAAAGGAGGCTGTGAAGGAGCCAAATTTAGATTCAACCGAACTAACAAAGGATTGTGATTAAATATATTGAGACTCACAACTTGCACTTCTGAGTGTGGAAATTGCACAAGCCAAGCTTCGTTGATCAAGGCACAATCCAATTGTCTAAAGAAAGGGTTCAAGGGGTAGCAATTCGACCAAGTGTAAAGATAGCCTGCGGAATGCATATCATCTAACTCCACATCCAAACAAAACTCGCTGAAATCACCCATCCCTCTTGATATGCATGTATTCCCACCACACTTATCATTTGTGTTGCAGCATTCATTAAAATCACCGAGAACCATCCACAAGTCTAAACTAACATGCCTTAAACGCCTCAACTCATTCTAAAGAAGCCTCTTATCAGTTTCTTTGTTTTTACCATACAGAAAAGTCACATAGCACCAAAAGCTTTGACCAATTAAATGAATTCTACAATGGATAAACTAGTCAAAAGATTCCAAGACTTGAACATCCCAAACATTTGGATCCCAAATCACCTAGATTCTACCACTGCAATGTGGCTCCAACCTCCAATTTGGCCAAAAATACCTCCAAACTTGGTCAATCTTCGATGGTCTGACCTTCATTTCAACAATACTCAACAGAGAAATTTTAAAATCTCTACACAATCTCTTAATTGAAACACATTTACATAGGTCATTCAACCCCCTAATCTTCCACAAAGTTGACATATTTACAACAAAAATATATGCAGCACCTAGCTAGAGGATCTCAAAAGGAAGACAACCTAGATAAGGCCTCAACCTTCTCCCTCTCTCTTTTCCCTAGCCCGCATTTTCCTCATATTTTTTTCCTTCCTTTCTAAGCTAGTAGAAACATACTTATCTAGGCTAGAAGGTTCAACTAAATTCGGGGCAACACTTGCATGTTCCACATTCAAAGAGAGAAGAGGGGATTCCGCTACATGAGATGAAGAGGTTAAATTGAGCAGCATGATAGATGAAGAAACATTGCATGAGTTTCCTACAATATCATTTGATTTATCCTCCAACACACCCAACTCCTCATAGTCACCTTGGGACACTAAACAAATAGGCAAAGGAGATGAGGGACCTTCACCCAACCTAGGAATAAGTAGATAATTAGAGCAACTAGATTCCTCAACACCAATAGAGGATTTCACTTTCCCTTTACTAGGTGTCACCAAAGCCATGGCTTTGCTAGACTTCAACCCATTTTCCTTAATCACTATACCACCTAATTTCATTAGAAGGCCAAGATGCTTCCACAACTTTGAGGGACTTTACATTTCAAACATTGGGGTGGTAGAATATAGTATTCCACGTCCACTCTATGTACTAAACCATCCGCACATTCCATTTGAAGTCCGTTAGAAACTCCCCATCAATTTCCATTTCCACCAAAGCCTAGACACACTTAACTCTTGTATTTGTGGCAATTACAATATCCACCTATAAACGTTTCCCAAGAGCACTAACCGCATAACCTACACCCTCTTTGTGTAGGAATTCCATTAACACACCCCATAATCTTACCCAAATCGGCATCTCCTAGGTTGCACACATGAAAGCAACATACCTATCCTCCATCTCTCTAGGACAAGAAGCCTGTTTGAGAAATACCATGTTGCCTCAAAACTCTTAAGAGAGAATCTTCATCCAAGAACTTAAAAAGGAAATACCCACAACCATTGGTCAGAACATCAAGCAACCGCTCACTAGTCCAAATGGATTTTGCTATCTTTTGTACCATAGAAAATGGCAAACTTTTACCAAGGAAATGCCCCACAAGTGTGTGCCTCCAAATTCGCTCACTTACTTCTGAAACTGATTTTGGCAGTTTGACTCGGACTTTACCATCAACCTTCATAGGAGGATAGTATTTTAAAGCCACATAACCTTTGGAGAAGTAGTCAAACGTGTGGCTTGAACCTAAGCTGACTTCTTTGCTTTGACCACCATTTCTAAAAAAGAGTTTGGAGGTTGCGGATTTGATTTTCCAGCTGGACTAGTGTTAGTTCAGCTTTCAATTTCATCTGCCACCTTGTTTATCTCTCTCAAAGTGGAGTCAAACAGAGAATCTTTAGTGTTACGAGCAAAAGCAAGAGGAGACCTAACAATCATCATCTCACAACCCTAGCTTTTGACCACAGGCCCTAAACCATCCTCAGAAGCAACACCACCTTCCACTTCTTTCCAAACATTCACCTCAATTGAACCAAGCTTAGACTTTGTCATTTGAGAAGGCAACTCCACCGAAGCTTTTTCCAAGCTTGGTCAGAGCATTTTCCATCCCCACAAGAGGGACCTAGCAAGCTAGGTGCGAGAGGCTTAGACATGAGCTCATCTAAGTACACTTTCTTGTGTTTACAAAAAGGAAAAGCCAAGGACGAGATGAAAAGAGAAGGGTGGAGGAGAAAAGGAGGAAGGCGATGAGAAGAGAGGAGAAGACATGGAGGGAAGAGAAAAGAAGAGCACAAAGAGAAGAGGAAAAAAACGAGATAGAAAGGAGGACGACAAAGAGAGAGAAGAACAAAGGTGAAGAGAGGCAAAGAAGGGGAGGGACAAGATTGGGGAGAGACGAAGAAGAAGACTAAAACTAGAGAAGAAAAGAGGAAAGTATTCTCTCTCTCTACATTTTCAATTTTTTGAAGAGAGTTGAACCCAAAAATTACTTTTTCAATTTGAACCTACAACAAAGTCATACATTCTATTTACCAATAGTGTTGCAACAAGAAATGGGTTGAAATTCATCAACACTTGAAGGATTGAAATCTTTACGAACCAATATGATAGTTGGGAAATTTAGTTGTTCAAGCAAGCAGCTATTATCAAAGAAGTACTTTATAGTAGCAAGTATGTCCTTAAGTGAACCTTAGTTCTTTCTAAGGAAGCTAACATCAAACCCATTAAGGCCAGGGCTTTGTGGGCAATTGTTTCAAAAAGAAAGCGAGAATTTTGAGATCCAAGCATCAATTAATCTCTCTTATACCCACTTAGAAAGAAGTGAAGAGTCACTCCTTACATTATCAATACCAGTACTTCGTCTTAGTTTTTGGAAATGCTCCAAATCAAAAACTTTATGAGATCAAAACTGTTAGTGATCATTTCTTAACAGCTTACAGATAGAGTTGCAAAATGTGCATTGCTTAACCAAAACAAAAGAAATAAGTGTTCCTATCTCCAAATTGAAAGCTCTCTGCATTGGGAAACTTTTCTCTTGGTCCAACAGAATTAGGAGAACAGAAGCAGTGTTTGTTGAAATAAATCTTTCCAGCTGGGTTTGGTCAGCAAGTGAATGGTCGAGTTTCCTACCAAACAAGTTTGCACCTCTACTATTCACCTATCAGAAGACTAGACAATAACTTGAATGGCTGAACCTTAGTACTCTCCATCCAAAAGCTGAAGAACCTACATGGGAGTTTTGCTAAAATTAATATCAAATTCATAGCATGCACAATTGTAAGGGTGATCTAACATATTTTGGGCCCAAAGGTGGTGTTTGTCAAAGGAAATCCCGCCATCCAATTTTGGTTCACAAACACAAGGTCAAGCTTCCTACAAATCAAATTTGCACCTCTATTATTTGACTAGATGAAAAGTGGATTCAAGAGTTCACATCATCCGCCTCTAAGTTATAAACAGAGTCTCCAAAGTTAGTCATGCCTCTAGATAACCTCCCAACACCACCAGACAGCAATCAAAGTCCCCCATTAACAGGTCTATAAAACACTGCTCAACCCTCCTTAATTCATTCCACAACTCTTTTCTGTTTATTTGTGTTATAGCCATAAACAAAAGAGACTTAAATAGAGAAATTGGAAGCAATGTGCTCACAAACACAATGCACTAGTTGGTCCAAGAATTTCACAACTCTTTACTGTCCAGATTCTTACATCCAGCATACCCAAATTCTTCCTGTGGGCTCCACAGAAGGATTACAACTAGGTAGAATGTTGCTCCATACACTTGATACTTGCTCCATTTTAACTTTGGTATGCCCAATACTGAATTCCCTAGATAAATTATGGATTCCCCTGGCCTCATATTCCAACACATAATCTTAATGGTGCTTACATAGAGGAGAGAAACATACAAATAACCACCCTTTACTTCAGACCCCCTTGAAGGGGATTCATATCTTCTTCATTTCCATTCAACTTATCTTTAGCCATCCTACCTCTTGCATTCATTTAATAGCCTGGGTGAGAACTCCAAGGCAAATCAGCTTTTGCAAGGTCAACTCTGCTCTCAGGAGAAGTTTTCAGTACAAGAGCATAAGGACCCACCCTGGAAAAGCCAAAGGAATTTGAAATATCTACAGCAATGCCTGGAAGGGAAATAGGCTTTCCATGTTCCCCTAGGCTGAGTGGACAAGCCAGAGTTACTTTTCCCAGTTCCCAAGGCAGTATCCCTAGGTTTCAAGGCAGAACTGGTTTCAGTAGCAGCAGAAAGTAGTGTGTTTGAGGGAAGCTTCACCCTTGGGACTGGAACGGGTTTTTACATTTGTAGGGAATGGAGGTTTGAAGGAGCAGGTTGATGGTTTTCTACATTGTTTCTTTTTTGTTTTCTCGAAAGGAGATCACAGTGGAGATGCATGGTTAGAGGGGGAAAAGAAAAATGTGAAGATGAGAGTAGAGGTGAAGGTTGGAAGATGGAAAAAAAAAAAAAACCCTGAAGAACTACACCCCGGAACTGAGAACCTCGAACCAAAACAAAGGCCAAACTTGAACAGAAAAGTACTAGAGCACCACACTGACAACTTAACGCCAGGAGAGCAAACCTTTAAAGTACAAGCAAGGAGTATACAAAGTGTTTCAAAATTTTAAAGTTTTACACCGAAGAAAAGTGGTTTCTCAAGAAAAGTTAGTGGGAAGCAGAGCATCTTCTCTCTCTAATTTTTTTTCTCTCCCTAATTTTATGCCCCCTTTTCATTATTTTCCAAATTACTCACATATAAACCCCTCTTTTGTGTCTCCTTACATAAAAGACATTCTAAACTTCATCCTAACCCCAATATACAAAAATATGGAAACAGGTCATTGTTCCACAGATTGCACTGCAGCAAGATATTAATAATGTACTATCAAACAATTAAGCAATACAATGAGACGAGAAGAAGAATATAGTACAAACCTCCAGCTCCTTTTCATGAGAGAGCCTCTGTACCAATGATGAATGCATTTGCAAACTGCGGTTTGAGTCCTATCAAATTAGAAAAGAGACCTTTAATGTAGCATATTCAAAAATGAGATCACATAGTTATAATCTGAAAGTTCATTTCTTTCCCTCCACAAAGAGAAATGATACATGAAATCCATAGGACACAATGATGATCACCAAAGGAAAAGTCTTAGATACATTTGAGAAAAATGATACATCCTGGAGCTAGACTAATTAAACAACCTTAATTAAATGACTATAACAAAGACGTAAGATCAAGCCGCAATAAGAAAGCGATTGCATAATGAAAAATGGAAGAAAGTCTTGGGTTCGACTCGTCCAATTCCAAGTGTGTATACCAAAAAGTAATAAAACGATAAATTTTCTTCCATCAAATAAGCTAAACTTCCATCATTCAACCAAAGCTCCATTTTTCTCATTAATAATCGCTTATTCAATGCGAAATTGTCGCACAGCAACACAGTAAAAAACATATACCTATACAATACAAGATCGTAATAGACACTAGTTCCACCGAACTAATGATTTAGATAACCACAAGATGCATTCACACGAAAATTTATCGTAATCACATATCTCACAACTCAATTTCCACTGCAATTAGACTCATAACCTCAAAGGAACTCAAAATTCAACATCCAATCCAATGAATCGAAACGAAGAACAAGAACTCGTGTATATTCTCCTTCATCACACAAAACGAACGGAAAATTAATTGAACACACACACAGATGCGAGAATGATGAACCCACATAGTGTGAGCCGATGTATCTGCTATCCAGGAGATTATGTATATTCCCTTCGTCAAAGCGTCCGATGATCGCCGACATTACAGAAAACTCCGACCTCAAAACCCTAGCTCCGATCGTCGTCTATAATGCTATGTAAGTGGAATGGGTGGAAGGTTCTACCTTGCGTCACAGGAAGTTCTGCACACGTCTGTGATTTTAAAGAGCTTTTAGCGTATAGGTGAGGGGTACGAACCGTTGATTTTACAAGATTGATGAGGTGACATAATTAGGACAGTTGGTTGATTGGTGCGATTGGAGGGTTCTACGGTGGGGTTGTACGTACTATATCAATTATTTTCACACATCGTAGAGAGAATGGCGCCGGTTTGCTTAGCAAACTAATCCGTTTAAAATAGTTTCGAAAAAAAGTATCTTTCGAAATGGCATTACAAAATCATAGATTATGATGCATTTTTAGGTAAATTGCAAAATTGAAATCATGATTTCAACCTTTTAATGCGATATTTCTTCCATTTTCCTTCAATCGAACACTTTTATATTTCCCACGTAAACGGAATGTCATCTGCAAACCAATTTGATGCGATATTTCTTCCATTTTCCTCCACTTTCTCTCTAAAGTACATTTACAAATCACAATTTTTGCCTTGGAAATTATAGTTCACAACTTTAACTCGCGATTTTGGTTTTTATTCGAGTAAGTATCATCTATTTTGTTTAAAATTTCATTATAAATTTATTTGCTTTAATTTAATAATTTTACATTCCATTATTGTTTCTTTTTATGGAATAGAATGTGTTATTATTGATTTTATAACATATGAAAATTAAACTTAAAAACGTACTTAAAATTATATATTATTCCATACCACTTAGTGAAGAATTAGTAGAATTTGTCCAATTTTATTAAATCTGCCCTAATTCATATAATCCACCCCAAATTTAGTAAATTTGCTCTAATTTTATTCACCCCAAATTTATTAAATTTGCCCTAATCTTATTAAATTTGCTCTAATTCGTAAAATTTGCTCCAATTTTAGTAAAATTTTCCTAATTTGTCTCAATTTTATCAAATTTGCCTTAATTTGTACAATTTGCCCTAATTTTATTAAATTTTTCATAATTTGTAGAATTTTTCCTAATTTCGTAGATATTGTCCCAACATATAGAATTTGCCCCAATATGTAGAATTTGTTATAGTGTCACACAACGGTACATTGGCTAGACTGAGTCATGCTTGATGCGCCGATGAGTCGCTTTTGCCATATCATTGTACTTTTATGTTTTCTACATTATATTATTAATATATTTGACTTTTCATATAGTCAAATTAGTTCACTCTGATTAAGATGTCAGATTCCCTAAATGAGTCTCAGGGTGTAGCAATTGCTAGGAGACATCTCCTTTAGGGCTATGGTAGTATTGTATTATTTCCTCCAGATCATTAGGAGCACCATCAAGAGATGCCTTCACTTCGTACCACTCAAGGGAGAGGACAAGCTCATGTTAGGGGTCGTCACCAACAAGTAGTGCAAGATTGGTCTCCTAATCCTCTTGCAGATGCCCTACCCTCCTCACTACTTACTGATGACTCATCCTTCCCCAGATTACGATGATCTAACCTTCAGTGTCGATTCGATGGAGTTTTACGCACTTGATATCACAAATACTATATATGTCTATAGTTACTCCACCCACTCCTTAGAAGGAAAAGACATTTAGGTAAACAGGATATGGGAGAGGGACTCACACAAGTAGATCTTCGATACATTTCGTGAAATGAGCTACCATTCCAAGCCTAAACTCATCCCAACATCAGAAGACCTAACAACTCTTTCCAAATTGGAGAGAGTTCAACACAATATGGATAGAGACATTATGGAAGACGATGTCGAAGAAGGGATTAGACATATATATATTTGGCTATGTAATTATATACTATTTTTTTAATTTTTCTAAAATGTATATGTATTTCTAACTTCATTTGCTTTAACTATATAATTTTGCTTGTATGGTTTGAATGAATTAGTGAAATCATTTTGTTTTTCCAATTGATTTATGTTATAAACTTCAGAATTGTCACAGGTTTATCCTCTTAACAAATTTGTAATTTTATATAGACTATGATATATATCATAGACTTAAAAAATTATTAAGGACTTTTTCTAACAGGTATATGATGTCATAGGTTTGAAATATTTTTATAGTTAGATCATTCATTTTCATAGGAACTCGTTTCACTAAATCCTAACTCCGAAAAATAGGGAAATAACATATTTCACTAAACTTAATGAAAATCGCATGTTGAACATGCAATTTCTCCAAAAATCGCAGGATGGGATTGTGATTTTAAAATAATATTTTGAAAAATACTTTTCTTGGAACCATTTTTTATGTATTAGTTTACCCTGACACCTTTCTTTGTCATAGAAGGAGAAGGATGGCTCTCTATGCTATTTTGCAATACACCTATCTGTCATTGAGTCTATAGCTTGGAACAGGCATAACAACCACATGGAGTGGGGTAAGGTGAAGGAAAGGGAAAACTTTAATGAGGTGTTTAGTAATTTATAATAAGAAAGAAATGGGTAAAAATGAGTAGAAAAAAAGTGGAAATAAAATAAAGTGTAGTTAGTAATAGATAAAATTACTCTTATTATTATTAATATGTTAATCACTATTGTCATAAAGAGCAATTTTATAATTATATTGCATTTCCTTTCATTTTTCTCCAATTTTAAAGAAAAAGGAAGTGACTTAAATGGAATAGAATAAGACTAGAAAGGAATAATAATGACATAAGAATAGAATATGCCTAAAATGGCTATTTTAATGTTTGGTTGACTAGAAATGAATGTTAATGCCTTCATTTGGTTGACTAGAATAGCTTAAGAATAAAAGTTGAATAACTAATAAAAGTACTAAAATATCCCTAAATGATAGTTAATCAAAATTTAAGTTATATGCAATATAAAAAACTAATTTTGCATGACCTATTTGCAAACTAATGTATATGATTTACAAGAATGACATGAAAAAATGGGAAATATAAATTTTTTAAATACTTTAATTTAGTAACCAATAACTTTTATTTATAAAAGCCATCAAACAATTTAGCAATATAATGCATGCATTGCATGTATGATTATTAAAATAAGTTTCATTATATATAAAAGCTATGGCTAGTAAAAAAAGAAATGAAAATATGAGCATAATATTCTTCCACCATAATATTCTTTCATCATGATATTATATACAATTGCATAAAATGTGTCTCTTGCCAAAATACAACCTAAAAAGAAAAAAAGAAAAAAGGAAAAGAAGTATGGGCTTAATATGCTTTCATCACTATGCCCAATCCCTCTATACCTTATCAAAGATAGCTCCCATAACAAGACAACTAAGATATATGTTAGTATCTCCATCTAAAAGTCCAAAAAAGATAGCACAATTTTGCAGCATAACTACATAAAGTTGGTTCCCTTCCAAAGTACACAAAAGAGAAGGTATTTACAAAAGTAATATTATAAAGCTTTGTTGGGAGATAAAGCTTTGCTCGAATGCTCCCTTACTCATTACCACCTAAAATCATTCTCACATAAGGCAAGTGTCATTCAAGTGAGAGACTAAAGAGCACAACCATTTTTGTAAGATGTTCAAATAACTTGTTCAAAGCAATAATCTTTTCCATTTCGATTAACTCTTCTATCTTTTGAAGAATACCATATAACTAGCGTAAATTAGCTAATAGTGTTTTTGTTAGTCCTAAAGAATAACTAAGAGGGGGTGAATTGGTTATTAAAAAAAATAACTTTCTTAAAAATTAGATCATGTCCCCAATTAATTATTTATAAATTATGGTTTTGAATTCACTTTGCAAGCACAATAAATAATTAAATGCATGAAAAAAAAAAATTAGAGTAAGTGAAGTATGCGTAAGGATTTATAGAGGTTTTACCTTAAGTGTTAGTCATCTCTTCCATCTCCAAGCCAAGGACCCAGTATTCTACATCAGTATGTTCTACTATATTTAATCAAGAAACAATATTACAAGATAGTGATCATAATTCACTCTATTAGACTCCACGCTATTACTAAGCTATCTCTGAACTCAAAGCATATTTGTAATCTAACTCATACAAAGTATTAAAATCAATAAGGAATAAAAATAACGAAATCCTCATTAAATTCAATACAAAATAATAAAATGAAATGTAATAGAAATTTTACATAGAGAATGTTGAGTATATTTTTGCATGTCTTTCAGCTTTGCTCTTTCTTGAGCACTAAGGGTTTTTTTTTCTAGATCATGCAATAGCTAGAAGAGAATAAGCTAAACATTGGAGATAAGATTTGTTCTAGATATTTTGTTGGAGATCATATCTTTTATGCTTATCTCAAATTAAAAAACATTCCTAATGTTGTTATCAAAGTTTGTAGATAATATCTTTAAAAACTATTGACCATATCTTGATATGAATTGCTTCTAGTAAATAAGAGTGTATTGTGTTTGTTATCCTTTTGAATCTTTTCTACTCCTCGAACACGACTTTGGATCTTGAAAAATATAAATCTTCATTAGATAAACTTTGCTTTGTCAAATCTAGACAAACTTTAGTTTTTATTTTAAAACTGATGATATCTTCAAATCCCTTGGATATATTAACTAACTTTGTAGAACATTTTGAATATATCACCCAAATATATTCAAATTTGAACCTAGGCCTTCAAGTTGATTAAAACTTCAAGAGTAAACTTATTATACAACATGCTATTCATTTTTGTAATATTTGTTATATAGCAAGTCTACTCTTTGAATCGGTCTTTAAGTTAATTTCTGAGTAAAAACTTATTTTCATGCAGCAGGTCTACTCTTTGAATCAATATCTAAGTTACTTTTTGAATAAAAACTTAAGAAGAAAACTTCTTTGAGAGTGCTCTTTAACTAAATTGAATTATTTATATATTATTCAATTGAACACTTAATAACTTAGTTAATAATCTCTTAGCTTTTTGTTATCATTAAAACTATTATAAAGAGAACTTAACATTCTCTCCCTTTTTAATAATAACAAAACTCTTCATAAACAAAAATATTAAAAACATCTATTCAAATTTTTAGATTCCTTTTTCTTTACTAATTCTTGATTTTTTTTTCACATATTTTTCTTTCCCTTCTGTTATCAGTAGATAAATAATAAACAAATAAATAAAAAATGATGAGAACATTAGCATAAAGAAGAGTCTTCATTAAAGTTAAATGCATCAATAGTACATCAAAAGTATTAAAAAAACTAAACCGTAAAATATCAACTAATTTTTCTTTGTTTTAGTTTTCTTTACAAACTTTCTAACACATCTTTTAATTCTTCTAGACTTTCTTAGAGCAGGATCATCATCAGGTTATTTAGATTGGAATTTCTCAAAATCCAGAGGTTGTTAAAGAATGATTTGAATATTTTTTATTGATTCATCTAGATTTTTTTGAGAGAAGGATTAGGCTTAGGAAGATGGTGATTTATCATTTGAGGTAGTAGGAGAAGTGGGTGCAAAGTTTTGATCTTGTTCAGCATTAGCTTATGAAGTTGGATCATATGAAGCAATAGGACTCTTTCTAGGAGATGATGATCTAATTGGTGCAAGAGATAGTGGCGAAGGATAAGTATCAGGATAGGTTGAATTAGGTTTTTCAAAACCTTTCAAGGCATCTAGTATTGATTTTTTAAGGTCTTTCTTCATTTTAGCAAATATTTTCTCCACTAAATTGATGATGTCAGTGTTGATGTTCTATCTTGAAGATTCTCTAGGCGGCTTAATAGGAACACCTTCTGAGTCACTTTCTAATTCATCATTTTCATGAACTTCCCTTCCTTCATTGATTTCAAACTTTCCTTTAGTTCAAATTTTAAACTTCTCCTTTAGAACTTCCTTGCTAACTCTCTTCGGTAGTGTGTTTGTCTCCTTTTTAGATTGTTCAAAATTCTCTGAACCACTCTCTAAGTCCAATGAAAGCTCCCCCTCAGCAATTACTTTTGCCTTTTTCCAAGCAAACTTTATCTTACTAAACTTGGGATGTCTGTACCATGCCCCATCTTTTGAGAACCAAAACTTATCCTTGACTAGAATATTCATATGTTTTAGATTTCTTTCTCCAATCCCTTTTAGTCAAATTGATGACTTAATCTTCTTAGATAAACTAAGTTTCTTGAAACTAAACAGCTTCATTAAGAGATTTTCGTACGGTTTGGTTCCTCTATTCCTCTACATATGTTTCAGAATTGGCATGCTAATTTTCAATTTCTTTTTAATTGCTAGGGTTATTACTACCTCCTCTTTAGAAACTGCTGTTTTACTCCCATTCTTTGGCAGTATACAATCTATAAGAATCTTAAGCCAAAGCCTTATCAACACTTCAAATTTAGTAGAAAATACATCTTTTTCTACAAAATCTCAAATTCAATCATTGATTTCCTTAAAAACCTCATTTTTCGTAGGATTGATCAGCCTTTCATCATCCTTTTCATCTCTCATGTTAAAGCAATCAATAAGATCTTTTTGAGTAATCTTTACAAATTTTCTCAAAACTCATGATTTCAAAACAAAACCTTATAGCATTTCCAGATTATTGTAAAACTCTCTTACTAAATCCTCATCCATAGGATCAATCACTTTACACAATTTTTTACACCCTATCTAATTCAACTAATGATCCTAATAAAAACCATTATTCCTAAAAAAAAAACTAAAAATCTACAAAAGAATGTTCTAATACCTTATTCAAAGTTCTTTTCCTTTTCTTAAGTTGAGGGTTGTTGAATGTTGATTTAAGAGAGGATTTTCTCTTCTTCATCCTTTCCTCTTTCTTTGGTTTTGGATTCTTCTCTAGGGATTCTTCAGAGTCAGTTTCAGTCTCTAGGTTTGAGTCAGTGTTGTCATTTTTAGAAGCATCTCTGACAAACTCATTTTCATTGACCTTTTCTTTATTATCGCTTCCCTCTTTATTAAATACCTCCTTAATAGGGTCATGGGCTCTTTTTGACCTTATTTCTTTCCTTTTGTTTTTATTTTTGTCAAAAGACACCATTTCCTCAAAATAAGATGATTAATTCATAATGGTGATGGTTTCTTTGTCTTTCTTGGATTTGAAATCCTTGGACGCTATCATCACTGATTTTCTATATCTATTTTAGGGTTTTGAAATTTAAAATTGAATAATGTTTGAGTTTCTTTTGGAAATTCAATTATGAAGAAGCCTGGAGTTTAGGTAGTTTCAAGATATAGTTTTTTAAAGAGAAGAGTTACTCTCTGAATCAATCTCTGATTTGAAAACTTGGGAAAGGTGTTTTAATGGCTATGATGATCTTTTAGTTTGCTTATTTTTCATAAAAGGTGTAAAATCCGCAAAAATTTTAGTTGCGTATAATATCAGAATGATTAAAAGATTATATTAAAAACTTTAAATATACCCCGCATAAAACTATATTAAAAGAAATAATCACACAAAAAGCAAACAATAAAAAATGATTGAATAAACGATAAAATAAATTAAAATAATAGACTTAGGGTTATCAAATGGAAATTCCGAATAAATTTTCATGCTCGAAATAATCAAATTAGCTTAAACATAAAGTTTCGTAATAAAATACTAAAATCTTAAATTTTATCGATACCATATGTAATAACACACTAAAAATTCCTAAACCCTAATAATAATAATAATAATAATAATATACTCAGCCATGCCGTGGAGGACCCACTGCCACACAAGAAAACAAAAAGAAAAAGGCAAAAGAGAGATAGACAAGAGCACAGGACCATGCCAAACGAGAACAACCGTGGAAGAAGAAAAAGGAAAATCGAACCAAAAAAATCATATCTCACACATACGACTTCCGATTAACGATCTGAGACTATCAACATATTTCTTGAGGTGAGTGCAACTTAATTAAATCATTTTTTTTTGCGAAATAGAGTTAGTTTTTAAAAGTTATGTATAAATATCAAATATATATATAAATTGGTATTTCACCTAAAATTAGTTGTAATAGCTAGAGAAATACTAGATAGAGTGATCAGGACATGTGAAGCATGTAATGATGTATTTTTTCCTAAAATTTTAGGTGAAGAGAATTTCGACTCGGAGATACCCGAAGATTACTTTGATTAAATCTCGAGAAAATGAGATCTAGGTGAGTAGGACTCTGTGATGTGTTGTATTGTATGTATATCGTTGATTTCGTGTACTTTATTAGGAATTTTGTGCTCCCTATATACGAATATATATATATATATATATGTGTGTGTATATATGTACTAGGTGTGATTATGGTCTGTTCGTTGTGTGCGTGACTTCTCCTTGTGGCTGTAGGCAACGACTGGATGGATATGATACAGATATATATATAACATGTATTGGAGATTGTTGGTCCATTCCGATGTGCATGTGTGTGGGATTTTTTTTTTCTTTTTTTTTCTTTCCTTAAGGTTGTAGGGGATAAACATATATATATATAATTGTGAACCACTTGAGCTTGCTGGGTGTCTTCATGAATTGCTGGAACGTCCCCGCTACTGCTGTGAGAATATATATACATATATACATATCTATGCTTATAGATGAATGTGGCTATGGATTTCCTTTCCAAGTTTGTGCATGTGTGGCCATGAAACTCCACAAATGTGGAAGCTTAAGGGGATGGGATTCCAAGAGCAGCACTTTATAGGGAAAGACATATATTTATACACCTATATGTAAACAAATGTTGGTCGAGAAGGTAGGTGAATATATGCCTGTTATAGGTGGGATGGCTAGACATGGAGGAGGGTTGAATGTGTAAGATGAAGAGGCTGGGATCTCAATTTGCTGTTGTGAGAAAAATATATATATATATATACATGTATAAAGGGAGGAAGTGCTGGACATGGAATTGGGAGGGGAGTTGGGCCGTTGTATTTGAGTCTTGACGGTGGAAAACATGATCAAATGACATAATATACATACCTATATATATGCATGGAGGTGCTGGATCTTCTTTCCTTTATATGAGTGTGCATGATTTTGCTAGTGGAGAGGAAAGGAATATATCATGGTATGTGTGTTGTTGTGGGTTGTAGAGGTTGATATAGAGGACATGGACATGCGACAACATGGAGAAGGCTCGAAGTGAAGGCTAGAAAAAGAGAAATCTAATAAGCCGATCCAAACCATATGTATAAATGTACATTACAAATTTTGGGGGAGGAATTAAGTCTTCAATAACCTAAGTCCTTACACATGTATATAAATATGTTATATGTAAGTGAGAGGGAAGAATAGGATATTGCAAATGATATAAGCCATAGTTATATAGGTTATATAGGAGTAAGGGAGGAAGGTATTTTTACATGACCATAAACAATATATACATATACATATGTCGTCTATATGGCTAAAAGAGAGACGGGAATTTAACTCAACCTCCATATGCTATAGGTATGTAGGTACATATTCAAGGATAAGACATATAATTATAATTATGAATGCAAGTTATATGAATGAGGAAGGAAAGGGATTTGTAACGAATGTAGTTGAAGTAGAACTCCATTGCTTAATGATTTCTTACTTTAATCATATGGATGTTATTCCCTTATTGATGTTAGGATGTGCCTTGATTCTTGAAATGATTGAGTGTGTTATGAATAGGATGTTAACAGGATTGGCGCTTGCATATGTGCTTGTCTTTGGATGATCACCCTAAAAATTTAACTAATTATGAGATCTAATTAAAAACTTGGCATGCATTGCACGAACATTGCATTGTTCAAGGCTATCATAGCTATAGGACACGCTAGAAGTGATCAGAGAATCACTGTTCTACCAAGTGTGAACTAAGTGATTAGGGGATTGTCACGTCTTGACGGTTCCGAGTCTGGCCTATCTCTTGAGGGTGTGTAAATGCTCGGTAAATAAGAGGCACCTGAGCCTAGATCACTAAAGCTAAGACATAGTTATAATAAAGTGATAAGAGTAATTAAATTGTGTGTAAGACTCGAGCTCTGATGGTGGCTTCATCATCCCCAACCCAAAGTCAAGGGGGGGCGTAAACCCTAAACTTCATATCGATTACCAGAAGATCACATGAGATGCTGCATTCATGTGATTGTTCATGCATAGCATTTGTTTTGACAACTTATTGGAAATTGTTTGTGTTGTTGCAACACCGAGACATTGCACCCTATCTTGCTAAGCTTTGGCTTACCCTCTTATAGATTTTGCCTTGTAGGTCGAGACTATTGAAATTTCCTTATGAATCGACAAACCAAGGTGAGTACTTGTTGCCTAACTGAGGGCATGGTTCGTGGGAAGAATGCGAGAGCTAGATCGATGTAGATATTGTTAGACTTGATTCTGTAATTGTTGTAAATGCCTGTAAGCGATCCAATAGGATCTTGGGTGTACATGTGGTTATGTAATGGGACCCATTAGAGGCCTAGTGATAATACAATAATTGATTTCTTTCGTTGAGCAAGGAACGTTATTATTATGATTAATAGGCACAATACTGGAGATGAGATGCTTCGTGGTTGCTTAACGGGGAATTAAGCAATCGTAGCGGGTTGTCATGAGGAGCCCTCAGAGTGGGGCGTGACAGCTTTTGTTGGTATCAGAGCTTAAGTTTAAGTTAGGAACAAGATATAAATTGAGGATACATCGGGTTGAGAGTCAATATCTTAAGAGATTGATTTAGTAACCCATTAGATAGAGGAAAACCTACCATAGTAAGAGAGAGTGGTTTAAACTTAGGAGTTGAGTTAATTAACTTTAAAGCTTACGATTTCCTTGTATTCGACGAAATGTAGGGTATACTTCACCGTCTTGATAGGAAGTGGAATACCTATTGCATGAAGGACAATGACGACTTAATCAACTATCGGCTGAGGATGGAGATATTGCTACGCTACTACGAGTATTTTCCTTATTACAAAACAGTCAATGAAATGATTGAGGATTGGCGAATGGGATTGACTGAGTATTGGCAAGAATAGTTGGACAAGTTGAGTGAGGATCTTAGGGATAGATACAGTAGGTATATAGCTATACTTGCTCTTGAGGCTCGATTCACACAAATGAAAGGTATATCAGAGGTACCCTGTAAGATAATGTTTGTAGCCTGATTTAATTTGAGAATGGGGTATCCTCAAAAAGTACTAGCACCCTCAGTTAAGTCCAAATAAAATAACCGAAGGTATAGGAGGGGAATATACGATTGGAAGCTAAAAATCGATTCAGGATTCCTATACTACAAGGACTCCTAGGATACCATGGACTGCGTTGAACACCAAGAGTTCGAGATTATAGACCAAGGGGATATGTTTATAGTAGAACCAAAGTTATGGGAAGATTGGGAAGAGGATTCGGAAGAAGACTCATCTCCTAAAGAAAACTTTGATTTGGACGGTGCCCCGGATGACGATGGTATACTCTCGAACTCCCCAAAAGAAGAAGAGCGGGAGGAAGAAGAGGAGGAGGAAGAAGAAGAAGAAGAGGAGGAGGAGAAGGAGCTAGAAGGTGACTTGGACGGAAGCGATGAGGACATGAGCGAGTAATTGCGAAGCGTCGCCTAGGATGAGGGAAGTAGATGTAAATATTGTCTTTTGGAAGATATGTACTTAGAGATTAACAATGTATATGTACGTTAGTAAGGCCTACGAGGGAAAAATTTTGTAGTGTAATGTATGTATATCCCTCTATGTTAAAATGTGTGCAAGCGAAAAACTCCAACATGTAAAATTTGAAAATATGTATGAAATATCTAGATTTCCGTATGCTTACAATCTTTGATGCAAATTTACGGATATGTTATAGACTTTTGTTGATATTTGTATCACTTATGATATATGTATCGTTGGAATGTCCTAACATATTTGGTATGTTGCAATGGGGAATTTCAGAGGAGCTGTTAGTAAGGGATGAAAGGTCGTCACATCACCAAGGTATCAGGAGGATGAAAGAATCCCCAAAATGGAAACACCATTTGTAACCCCGTAAGAGAATCCTGAGATTCGACCCATAATGTCGGACCAGGTGGTTAAGCCGAGATGACAAAACGCTGTAGAGGCTCTTATTGGAAGAGAAGGGAGTGGAGATGAATGTATAATCAGGCTTGAAGTGACCGTGCAATAGTTGGTACAACAAGAACTTTGTTGATTCGGCTATTGATGTCGGGAGGCCAACCATCATCACAATCGGTCCCTCCACCACCTCATGCACATATAATACCATCGGTAGTGCCTCAACGACCCTAACAAGAGCCGACACCAGCACCATTACGAAAAGTGGATCCAAAAACAACTAAGGGAGAAGTGGTCAAATTTAGAAGAATACATTCCCTGACTTCATACGCTCAAATAGATTCTTTGATGGGGTGTATGGAAAGCCAAAAGAGGCTGAGAAATGGATGGCTTAGTTAGAAAGGTCATTCACTGTGTATGAGGTGGAAGATCATCAAAAGTTGGCCTATGCCTCCTATATGTTGAAAGCTAGAGCTAGAATATGGTGGGATATAAGGCAAAGAGCATTACCTCAGTCGATCTCTTGGGAAACTTTTTGGGATGAGTTTTTCAAGGAATATTTCCTAGAGAGTGTTAGAACTCGATTAAGTGGACAACTATTTCAATTGGAGAAGGGCTAGAGATGAAACACTTCGCGGTTGCTTAATAGGGAATTCAATAATCGTAGCAGGTTGTCATGAAGAGCCCTTAGAGTGGGGCGTGATAAAAGGTGTAATTTTTATTTATCGTTATTCATATTAAAAGAACATGTCTAGAAAAATATAAACTAGACACATCTAATAAAAAGAATTACACATACCAATTTCATTTATAAAAAATTCAAATATACTTTTATCTAAAGGTTTTGTAAAAATACTTGCATATTGATTTTTTTTTTTGTAGAAATAAATTTAATATTAATATTTCCATTTACAACATGATTCCTAATAAAATGATGTCTAATTTCTATTTGTTTAGATCTTAAATAATGCATAGGATTTTTTTATTAAATTTATAGCACTTGTATTATCACATCTTATATAAAAATTTTATAAATTAATCCATAATCTTGTAATTGTTGCTTTATCCAAAGAATTTGTGCATAAAAATTTCCAATTGAAACATATTCAACTCCTATTGTTGATAGATCAATTAAGTTCTATTTTTTCAAAGACCAAGAAATCAGTTTGTCTCTTAAGAATTGATAAGTATTAGATGTACTTTTTCTATCCACTTTGCATCTTGCATAATCAACATCTAAGTATCCAATTAATTCAGAACTTTGGTTTTTAAGATACTAGATTCCTAATTTTGCAATGCATACAATATACTTGAAAATTCTTTTAACAGCTTTTAAATGTGTTTTAATTAGATTACTTTGAAATCTTGTGCAAATACAAATAGAAAACAAAATATCTAGTCTAAATGCAATCAAATACAGAAGCAAACCAATTAAACTTCTATATAATTTTCTATTGATTTTCTTACCTTGAGAGTCAAGATCTAACCTAATAGAATAACTCATTAGGGTAGCAACTTTCTTTGAGTTTCCATATCCAAACTTTTTCAATATTTTTTTAGTATATTTCCCTTGATGAATGAATTTTTTTTCTTTTATTTGCTTAATTTGTAGACCCAAGAAAAAATTTCAGCTTGCTCATCATTGACATTTCAAATTCCGCCTACATAAGCTTTGCAAATTCTTGACAATATTTTTCATTAGTTGATCCAAATATTACGTCATCAACAAAGGTCTATACAAATAATATATCATTATCATAATGCTTTAAGAATAAGGTTGTGTCAATTGTACCTCTTTTATAGCCATTAGAAATCAGATACTCACTAAGTCTCTCATATTAAGCTCTTGGTGCTTATTTAAGTCTATACAAAGATTTTCTTAACTTAAAAACATATTTAGGCTTAAAAGGATCCTCAAATCCAGGAGATTGTTCAACATACACTTCCTTTTTTATATAACCTTTTTCCATTCAAAAAAGCACTTTTTACATTCATTTGAAACAACTTAAAATCCTTAAAATAAGCATACGCAAGCAAAAGTCATATAACTTCTAGTGTAGTAACAAAAGCATATGTTTCATCATAGTCTATGCTTTCTTCTTGTGAATACCCTCTAGCTACAAGCCTAACTTTATTTATGATAATCTTTTCATTTTCATCTAGTTTATTTTTAAAAACCCATTTAGTACCTATTATTGACTTATTTTGAGGTCTAGGTATTAGATTCCAAACATTATTTCTTTGAATAGACTTAATTATTCTTGCATTGCATTGATCTAGTTATTATCGTTTAATGCTTCATCAATATTATTAGGTTCAAATTCATACAACAAAGTAAAGTGATTTTCAAGTTATTGCAACTTAGATAAGGTTTTCATTCCCGGTTCTATATCACCAATAATTAAATTAGAAGGATGAAATGATTTATACATCAAAGTTTTTGAACTTTCAGGTTTATCAACTCTGGTTTTTAGATTACCTACTGCTGTAGTCTTTGAGTTATCATATTTTTGGATTTCATTAGATGGTTCTTCCTTTTTAACTATATCAGGCTTGGGTTCATTATCATTATCTTCCTTCACAGGCATAAACACTCTATCATCATTAGAATCATCTTTTACTTCACTAAGAAAATGCACATTAATAGATTCTTCAACTACTTTTGTTGTTTTATTAAAAACACAATAATCTTTACTATTTTGTGAATATCCCAAAAAGATTGCTTCATCTAATTGTTCATCAAACTTACTAAGATTATTTGCATTCTTTTTCACAAAACATGTACATCCAAACATATGAAAGTATGAAACATATGGTCTTCTACCATGAAACAATTTATATAATGTTTTTTAGTATTAGATCGAACATATACTCTATTCATTATATAGCAAGCAATTGCAATAGCCTTATCTCAAAAGTATTTAGCTATTCTACTTCCATTTAACATAAAATGTGTCATTTATTGTATCGTCCTATTTTTTCTTTCAACTACTTCATTTTGCTGGGTATATATGGTGTTGAAAAATTATAATTTATTCTATGTTCTTCATAAAAAGTTACAAAAAGAGTATTGTCAAATTCTTTACCATGATCGGTTCTTAAAGCAATAATAGAATATCGTTTCTCATTTTGTATTTTTTTAGTAAAATTTTGAAACATATCAAAAGTATCAGACTTATGTTTTAGAAAAAAAATACCTACACGTATCTTGAAAAATCATTAAGAATTACTAGCCCATATTTATTTTCACCTAAACTTAAAGTTGTTGTAGGTCCGAATAGATCAAGGTGTAATAGTTCAAGTGGTCTTTTTGTAGAGATCATATTTTTAATTTTATGGGTAATTAAAATGATTTTGTTCTTTAAGTAAGTTATACATTTGATATCATACTTTGTGCCAATTCTAGGCAAATTAGCAACAAGATTCTTTTAGAAAGTTTTTCTAGTTGATTAAAGTTCACATGACTAAGCTTTTTATGACAAATATGTATATTGTCATTCATGGTTAGAAAGCAGCATTCAACATTTATATTAGAGGGTGTAATAAAATATATGTTCCTTTTCCTAAACCCTTCAAATAATTTTACTTCTTCAGTATTGTAAGCACAACATTTACTCTTTTCAAAGATCATTTTATAACCTCTATCACATAATTGACTTATGCTTAATAGATTATGTTTTAGTTCTTTTACCAAAGAAACATTTTCAATCAAATATGGAGGTTGACCAATCATGCCTATTTTTATAATTTTACCTCTACTAACATTTGCAAATCTTACATATCCTTTTTCCTTCCACATTATGCTAGTGAACAAGGACACATCTCCTATCATATGGCCTGAACACCTACTATTTAGATACCAAGTGCCTTTTATTTTTGTTTCTTGTTACTGCAATCATACAAAAGGTGATCAAACCTTTTTAGGAACCCAAACAAGTTTGGGTCCTTAATAAGGCAAGCTCGTCTTTTCTTGTTTCTTAACTTGATGTGTACTAAGCTTGTTTCTTTTATAAAAGTAATACTTTTCCATGTGGCTTACTTTATTATAAAAGAAATATGCATAGGAGGATATATTATACCTTTGATTTACCTAAAGTTGATAGTTTTGCCTTTGATACCATTTATTATATCCATACATGTAGTCTCTGCGATATCCTTTGAGTGGATATTTATGTTGTTGAGGGTACTTTCTGAAGTATCCTCTGTTGCTACTATTCAGGTTCTTTTTAACATATTTCTTATTTTTAATAGGTTCAACATTCACATATTCACCTCCTTTAACAAACACAATCTTTTCCGTATTATTAGATAAGTTACCATGTTTATATCTAAGTCCATGTTTAATACTTGTAGGTTTTCAACTACTTATGAGCATGTTTAGTTTTTTTGTCACTTTCATTAAATTTATTGAAGGTGTTCTTGATTCTATGTGATAGATCTTTGATTCTAGCTTTTACATTTTTAATTTCATTTTTCAAAATACCATTTTCTTTTCTTAAAACATCATAATTAACAAGCATTTTTTCATTATCATTCTTTAGGATGCCATTCCCATCAACAAGTTGTTTGTTTGTTTAACTTAAAAGATCTTTTTCATTTTTTAGGGCCTTATTTTCTGTTTCTAACTTAGATATCTTTATGTTTGCCTTTTTAAGAGCCTTTAATAGCTTTTTCATCTCAGCATACATTTCATTATTTGATATATTAGCTTTGGATTCAAAATTTACCTTAGATGTAGCCATTAAACATAGACTGGCTTTTTCTTCATCTTCACTTATAGCTTCTAAGGCAACTTCTAACTCGTCTAGGTTGCTTTAAGTAGCCATCATTGCTCAGTATTTCTTCTTGAATTTTTCCATCTTCTTTATAAGAGCTAGGCACTCATATTTGATATGTCTAGGTTTCTTACATTCATAACATGTGATCTCTTTCTTTTCTTAAAGTTTTTTCTTGCAACATATTTGTTATATTTGCTAAAATTCTTAAATTTCTTACCTTTCTTTTTCATAAGCTTGTTGAATCTTTTTGCAAGTAGACTGATGTCCTTATCATCATTGTTGTCCTCATCAAAGTTAGACTCTTCAACAGCTATTTTCTTTACTTTGAATGCTATTGCTTTTGTGCTATTGTTAAATTCTTCAGTTATGTTCATATGAGACTCATAGGCCATCGGTTTCTCCCTCTGTTAGCTAAGTGTGAGCATGTTCAGATCTCATGCTTCTTTTATAGTAGTCTTTATAACATCCTATAACTTTGGTAAGATCCACAGTACTTTCCTAACAAGATTAGGATCTTCTATTTTTTTTTCTAAGAGATGTTAGTTTATTAGTTATAGCAGTAAAATGATTGAAATCATCTTTAATTTTCTCATTAGATTTAATTTTGAACAATTCATATCTCTATAGCAAAGAATTAATTTTTGTTTCCTTAATAGTATTCGTTCCTTCATATGTTTCAAACAGAATATCTCATATTTCTTTAGTTGTGTTGCATGAAGAAATCAAGTAAAATTCAGATGGCACTATAGTAGTAAGTAGCATATTCTTAGCCGTATTATTTTTCTTAATGAGCTTTAGTTTAGCCTCAGTGAACTCATCATCATTCATTCTTATCACGTGATTGTCTCTGACATCAATTACCTACCTTGAAGCATAGTCATTAGACTTAATATGTGGACATGCACATTTTCTAGTATAAGTAATCCGTACTATTAAAGTATATAGCTCGATTGATTGTAATGTTATTCTTAGCCATGATAAAGTGGATCACTCAATTCAATAAAAAAGACTTGCTCTAATACCAATCATTAGTCTCAAAGAATAACTAAAAGGTGGGGGGGGGGGGGGGGGGGGGGGGGGGGGGGTGGTGATTTGGTTATTAAAAAAAAAAAACTTTCTTTCTTAAAAATTAGATCACGCCCTTAATTAGTTGTTTATAAATTATGGCTTTGAATTCACTTTGCAAGAATAATAAATAATTAAATGCACGGAAATAAAAGTAGTAGAGTAAGCAAAGTATGCGTAAGGATTTATAAAGGTTTAGCCTCAAGTGTTAGTCCTCTCTTCCAGCTCCAAGCTGAGAACTCGATATTCCACAGCTGTATGTTCCATTATATCCAATTGAGAAACAAGATTACAAGATAATGACCACAATTCACTCTATTAGACTTCATGCTATGACTTAGCTATCTTTGAACTCAAAGCCTATTTATAATCAATCACAAACTATCAAAATCAATGGGGAATAAAGATAATAAAATCCTTGTTAAGTTCAATATAAAATAATAAAATGAAATGTAACAGAATTTTGCATAGAGAATGCTAAGTATATTTTTGTGTATCTTTGTCTTTGCTCTTTCTTAGACGCTAAGGGTCTTTCTCTCTCTCTCTCTTTTCTTTTTCAATGGAATGGCTACAAGAGGATAAGCTACACATTGGAGATAAGATTTGTTCTAGATATTTTTCTAGAGATTATATCTTTTGTGCTTATCTCAAATTGAAAAATGTTTCTTGATTAGTTCCATATTGTTACCGAAGCCTATGGATAATATCTTCAAAAACTATTAAACATATCTTGATAAGAATTGCTTTTGGTATACTTCAATTTAAATCAACCTCATATCCCTTAGAAATAGGAGTATATCTTCTTTGTTATCCTTTTGAATGTTTTCTACTCCTCAAACGTAGCTTTGGATCATGAAAAATATAAATCTTCATTAGACAAACTTTGCTTTGTCAAATTTGGGTAAAATTTAGTTTTAATTTTTAAACTAATTATGTCTTCAAATCCCTTGGTTATATTAACCAACTTCATGGAGCATTTTGAATGTATTACCTAAATACATTCAACTTTAGAGCTAGGACTTCAAGTTGATTAAAACTTCAAGAGTAAATTTATTATACAACACGCTGTTCATTTTTGTAGTATTTGTTCATATAGCAAGTCTACTCTTTGAGTCAATCTTTGAGTTACCTTTTGAGTAAAAACTTATTGTTTGTATAGCAGGTCTACTCTCTAAGTCAGTCTCTAAGTTATCTTTTGAATAAAAACTCAAGAGAAAAACTTCTTTGAGAGTGTTCTTTGAATAAACTGAATTGCTTGTATCTTGTTGAACTGCACAGTTGATAACTTAGTTAGTAATCTCTTAGCTTTTTGTTATCATAAAAACTTTTATCAAGAGAACTTAACAATTTTGTTAGAAGTTAGATCCCTCATAACTTCAAAAACATTATCCCCAAGCAATTGCATTCTTTTGTCAAATGTTGTCAAAGCAATTAAAGTTTTAGAATTACATTCTTTAAGCATGTTTCCTCTCCTTTTTGAGGAAGTGTGATTCACTCTTCTATCTTGAGAGACATCATCTTTTAAAATGTCTCTATGTGGTATCTCAAGCATAGTATCATTTACTTCTTCATCCTTGATCGTTGCCAATCGTAGTTTTAATAAATTGAATTCTTGTTCTTAATCTTACTACGAAGCAATAGGCAAGCGCACCAATCGTAGCGTAATATAGCGAGTAAGCACAAGGTCGTCCCTCAGAGATACACCAATTACTAGTACTAACTCCGTTCCTATTATCTAACCGACGCTTAAATATGTTTGTTGAAACTTAATTACTCTAATCTTAAAACTAATAACTCACTAACAACAATGGTTCTGAAGATTTATCAATTAACAAAAGTAACCTAGATCTTATTCTACTCCTTCTCTATCATGTAATTCATTAGATTTATGAAGATTGGTGTAGTTGACTTCTTATACTGTTGAATTCTCTAGTCAAATTAACTACTTTCTCAAGTATATTAACCTATCTAATCCTAGGTTTATCAAATAGGATCTCTCCTTAGTTAATAGCAACCTAGAATTGCATAAAGCACATGAATTCGCATCAAAATAATCGATGTAAACAGAAGACTCTTGTTTCCTATCTCTAGAAGAACAATCAAATCTCATTAATTGCATTAAATCTAATCAGAAGAGCAATTTCTCAATTAACTAATATGATATCATGCATAAATTCATATTCCAGATCTATGAATCTAAGAAACAATTGAAGGGCATGCAATTAATCATAAGAAAGTCAACAACTTCGCATTAAAAACCAAATCTTCATCACATGATAGAGAAGTTTCGAATAAAATCTAGATTTAGGGTCTACTCCTCCATAAATTGGACAAAAGAAATGCAATTACTGGAAAAATAAATAAAATTCATAGTCACAACCCTTAAAGATAGAATCTTCTTCTTTGTGGGTCTTCAATCTCCTCTGGAATTGACAGAATCTTCTCCCCCCTACTGTTATGAGAGTCAGAGCAAGTACAAAATTCGTAACCTCCTTTCTAGGGCAACTAACGGTCTATTTATACATGTACCCGGGTTGGATACATACACGAGCGGATACACGAGTAGTGTATCTTGTTCATGTATCTCATGCTTGCTTCTAAGTGTCCTTATGTGAATATACACGAGCAAGTACATGGGAGTGTACATTGGTCGTGTATTTGAAATATCGTTGAACAGCAGCAAAACTTAGATACACGAGCAAAGTACATGGGCGTGTACTTTGATCGTGTACTTTCTAAACATCCACTTCAGTATACACAAGCAAAGTACATGGGCGTATATCTCGCTTGTGTACTTTCCAGAATTCTTTTCTTCACATGTATTGTATCCAATTCCTTCCAAACTTGATTCGACTCTTCAAAACTCCTTCCCTTAGCTCCAAAATACTTTAGAAGATCCTGAAATTAACATTTATTCCATTAAGCATCCTTTTCTTCAATAAATCATCTAAAAATTCAACAATAAAGCACAATTTCATTACTCTAGATAAGGGTATTTTGCGACTTATTAAACTTCCCCACACTTAAGTCTTTGCTTGTCCTCAAGCAAAATAAAACATTAATCAAACTTCTCATTAATCATGATTGTCGTTACCAAATAATACTACTCACACATTAACATTTATGAATTTTAATCTTTAAAGCTCAATGCAATCCCTCAATCTAATGAGTGTGCTTCTCACCTTGTCGTGAAAGTATTGTAACAAAGTTACTTTAGTCAAATTTTTAGGATTAATCAGAGTAGACCAATCTTTACCCTTGTCATTTTAACAATGGCTTTCATGATCAAAATTAGACACAAGATCAATCAAAGCAAAAGGAAACGTGGTACATTTCAACCACCATTAAAAAGTTTAATATCTTCTCAATTATCTCTCTTAGTGAAGCAATCAATAATGAAAATACATTGCATCTATGTTTCCCCTGGATTCCTCCTCCTTTTTGGTTGATCTCTTCAAAGATTTTATTCTTTGTAATAGTTCACTAGTTTCATCCTTTTTTTTTTTTTTGGGATCTTGCAACCCATGTAACGAGTTTTCAGCCGATAATCCTAGGCTCGTCACCCAAGTTAACGAACGTTATCCCCTCAATTGAGGGCATTCCTATGGGCTTAATTACTCGAGTTACAAGACCCTCTCAACTTTTGCCTTTATGGTATTTCATTTTATTACGGTAATTTCCTCGGTCGGCCGATCCCAGGCCAGACGACCTTAGGTGACCAGGTTTTAAAGGAACCCCATCGAATCTTTATTACCTTAACTTATTATTTTGACTAGTTAGTAGCGGAGTCAAACTTCGCTCTTCTGAGGGACCAAAGCCTGCCCATACTAACCAATCCTTTATTTTTCAAGTATAACATGCTTTCATTAAATTATTACTTTAAAGAGATCTTCTAAGAAGGATCACCAAGAGAATCATTTCATTTGCCCTTTCATGAAAGATTAAATGGCTCTCAAGATCTTTGAGTTTCACAACGATTTTATCCCATAACTTTGACTAAGTATCAATGTTCCAAAGAAGACAAAGGTGACATGCACAACCCTTATCAAAATCAAATTTCTTTAGTATCCCCTTCCCCACACTTAGATTGAGACATTGTCCCCAATGTCTTTATCATTCAAGAACGTAATGAGAAATAAAGAGATAAAAAGAAAAAAAAATAAAAAGAAAAGGAACTGAGACTTCCCGGGATTAAACAGGTGATGGACCAATTGCATAGCTAGCAGAATGTCGATCAGGATGAACTAGCACCATCCTGCTTCCTCTTAGCAGGGGTGGTCTTCTTCTTCTTGGTAAACTTCGGTTTAATTGCACAAGTCTTTTTTTGAACATCTGAATCAATCACAATGGTCTCAAAACAGGTTAGGTTCTTTAACTACACAAAGAAAATGATAAGACTTGCATTGGGTTTCCGAAGCAAGGAGGAAGATAGCACAGTTGAGATACACAACCAAGGTACACGATCGTGTACCTAGTTGTGTATCTACCCATCTCATAAATGCACAAATTACCATAGGAACATTCAAAATCAGGTCTTGTGGCTTTAGTATATTATCAATCTACCTTCCTGAAGACAAAAAATGTAACTACAACACACCCAAAGCATCCTTAAATGATAAAGTTCGAATCTTGATTCTAAGAAGCTAGGTGCGATAGTTTAGTGATCATAAAAAAATAGCCTCATAACTTGGTTTCTAAGAAGAAGATTGGGAAAGAAACACAACAACATTGTTCCAGAAACCCACAAAATCAAAGTCCCAAATATTCATGTTCAAACCCTAACTGTCGATTCACTTGTTTGGCAGCCACTTATGACATTAATCATACATGCATTCACGTGAGTTCAAAATATCTACAGATCTATCAACAATCGACTTCCAAAATGTGAAATCACTCATCATACCATCATAATAGATGCAAGCATGTATGGTAGTGGTAAAAGAAAATCGAGCAACAACCGTATTGCAATAAGTATTGAAGAAGAAGAAGAGAAAACTTACTTACCTTGAGTCCTTGAAACGGAAGAAATTTATGGTGTGGAAAGAACAACCACGGTATGGAGGAGTAAAGTGGGAGTGAGTGGGTCAAATACACGAATGGAGAATGGGTCGTGTAAATGGCAGAGTGAAGTAAGGAGTCCTTTTATAGTACGAGCAGAAAAAATAGATACACGACCAAATTACACGGTCATGTACTTTGGTTGTGTAGTTTGGATTCCTTTCTGTGGGTTAGATACACGACCAGGTACACGAGCGTGTACCTTGTTCGTGTATCGTGGGAGAGCATTCTGTGGGTTAGATACACGACCAGGTATACGAGCGTATACCTTGTTCGTGTATCGTGGGAGAGCATTCTGTGGGTTAGATACACGACTAGGTACACGAGCGTGTACCTTGTTCGTGTATCATGGGAGAGCATTCTGTGAGTCAAATACACGACCAGGTACACGGGCGTGTACCTTGTTCGTATATCATGGAAGAGCATTCTGTGGGTTAGATACACGACCAGGTACACGAGCGTGTACCTTGTTCGTGTATCGTGGGAGAGCATTCTGTGGGTTAGATACACGACTAGGTACACGAGCGTATACCTTGTTCGTGTATATAGAGGGGGTGTTCTGTGGGTCAGATACACGACTAGGTACACGAGCGTGTACCTTGTTCGTGTATCGAATTGTGCCTTCTGTGGGTCAGATACACGACCAAGTACATGAGCGTGTACCTTATTCGTGTATCTCTGATATGTACACAATGAGCATATTTTTAAGTGCACGGGAGGGCACACTATGACGTATTCTCCTTTTTTATTGCAAAGTCAATTTAGACACCCTCTGGCATGTGTGAGAAACCGGATACACCACTAGTGTACCCGGTTGTGCAAATCAAAGTACATACCTATCATCACTTCATCTTGCATTCCCTTGAAAAGGTCTCCCATCCTGAATTTCCCCACACTTAGAGCTTAAAAGAAGCTCTGTTAAGGTGACTTTCATAGAATCCAAACTTGGTTAGCCCCTCTGTAGCTTGCTGTCCTGCAATAGTTACTCCAAAACAATGGGTGATAATAAAGAAAGTAAAGAGTAAAGAAGAAAACTTACCTAAACAACATGGGTTGCCTCCCAAGAAGCGCTGTTGTTTAACATCGTTAGCTTGACGTAATGAACCGGTGGAGCTCAAATGGAGATGAGAATGAGGTTCAGCTCCTCCTTTTCTTCCAAAACTGTTTGGTCCCCAAAGTAATGCTTAAGTCTTTGACCATTCACCTTGAAAATGCCTTTCTCCGGGTGTTCCAACTCAACTGTGTCGTAGGGAAAAACCTTTTTTACCCGGAATGGACCGAACCATCTTGATTTAAGCTTCCCAGGGAACAATTTCAACCTAGAGTTGAAAAGTAATACAAAGTCCCCTTCATTAAACTGTCCATTCCGTGGTAGCCGAGCATCATGAAACTTCTTGGCTTTCTCTTTGTATATATATGAATTGTCATATGCCATGAGCCTCCATTCATCTAGCTCATTAAGTTGCATCCTTCGATGTGCTCCAGACCGGTTGAGATCTAAATTGGCAGATTTGATCGCCCAAAATGCCTTGTGCTGAATCTCAACTGGTAAATGGCAAGCTTTCCCGTAGACCAATCGATATGGAGTAGTATCAAGGGGGGTTTTGTAAGCTGTCCGATATGCCCACAAAGCATCATCTAACTTCTTAGCCCAATCTCGTCTATGGTGAGACACGGACTTCATTAAGATACGCTTTAGGTCCCTATTTGAAACCTCCACTTGCCCACTAGTTTGGGGGTGATACGGCGTAGCAAGACGGTGAGTCACCCCATATCGCTTAAGAATCTTTTCAACTTGCGAATTACAGAAGTGTGTACCTCTGTCACTTATGAGTGCCCGTGGGATCTTGAATCTACAGAAGAGCTTCTTCAAGAATTTAACAACCACTCGAGAGTCATTAGTCGACAAGGCTTGTGCTTCTACCCATTTAGAGACGTAATCCACGGCTACCAATATATATTTATTTCCGAAGGAAGGAGGAAAGGGCCCCATAAAGTCGATGCCCCACTCATCGAATACTTCACACTCTAATATGTAGTGTTGTGGCATTTCATTCCTTTTTGATATGTTACCATCCCTCTAGCATCGGTCACATCGAGCTATATATCTCTGAGCATCCCTAAACAATGACGACCAGTAAAATCCTACTTCCAATACTTTGTACGCCGTCCTATTGGCACTATGATGTCCTCCCGTTGGCCTACTGTGACAGTGGAATAAGATTTTCCATCCTTCTTCATGGGAAACACACCTTCGAATCATCTGATCAGCACAAATTCTGAATAAATGTGGATCCTCCCAATAGTAGTGCTTCAATTCGGTGAAAAATTTCTTCTTCTACTACTTGTTCATATCCTTAGGAAGGGCCCTTGCCACTAGGTAATTGGCAATATCAGTAAACCATGGGATGATATCATCTTCAACAGTCTTGATGGCATACAATCGTTCTTCAGGGAACTCATTGTTGATCTCAACTTCATTCAGTCTTTCTAAACAGGGATTCTCCAAACATGACAGGTGGTCGGTAGCTAGATTTTCGGCACCTTTTTTATCTCTTATCTCAAGATCAAACTCTTGGAGAAGTAAGATCCACCGAATGAGGCGTGGCTTTGCATCCTATTTTGTCAGCAAGAATTTCAAGGCGGAATGATCTGTGTATACGATGACCTTAGATAAGATGAGATATGGTTTGAACTTGTCAAAGGCAAAGACAACTGCCAGCAACTCCTTCTCAGTGGTTGTATAGTTTTCTTGTGCAGGAGTGAGTGTTTTGCTAGCATAATGAATGGGTTGAAAGTATTTGTCCTTTCGCTGACCTAGAACAGCTCCCACAGCCGAGTCACTAGCATCACACATAATCTCAAAGGGAATGTCCCATGTTGGTGTGACCATGATAGGTGCAGTGATGAGTTTTTGCTTGAGGAGTTCAAATGCATCAATGCATTCCTAGTTGAAGTCAAAGGAGGTATCCTTCTCCAAGAGTTTTGTCATCGGCCTAGCAATTTTTGAAAAATCTTTAATGAATCATCAATAGAACCCTGCATGGCCAAGAAAACTTCGTATTGCCTTAACTGAAGATGGTGGGGGCAATTTAGAAATTGCTTCGATCTTTGCCTCATCCACTTCTATGCCTTTATTGGAGATTTTATGGCCCAAAACAATACCTTCTTTTACCATAAAATGACACTTCTCCCAATTTAGGACCAGGTTAGTGTCTTCACAACGTTGCAACACTAACTCAAGATGGTGTAGACACTCATCAAAAGAATTCCCGAAAACAGAAAAATCATCCATGTATACTTCCATCTTGTCTCCTACCATATCCTCAAAAATAGCCATCATGCATCGCTGAAAGGTGGCTGGAGCGTTGCATAATCCGAAAGGCATGCGTCGATAAGCGAAGGTCCCAAAAGGGCATGTGAATGTCGTCTTTTCCTGGTCTTCAGGTGCGATAGGAATCTGAAAATATCCAGACATCCCATCGAGGAAACAGTAATATGCATGACCAGCTAACCTTTCAAGCATTTGGTCCACAAATGGAAGAGGAAAATGATCCTTTCGAGTTGCGTCATTTAGCTTGCGGTAATCTATACAAACTCTCCATCCAGTGACAGTTCTCATCGGGATGAGTTCATTTTTTGCATTCGGTACCACTGTCATACTGCCTTTCTTCGGAACTACTTGAATGGGGCTTACCCATGAGCTATCAGAAATCGGGTAGATCATTCTTGCATTAAGCAATTTGATGACTTCCTTTTTTACAACATCTCTCATATTTGGATTAAGTCGGCGCTGCGGTTGTACCACTGGCTTGACACAATCTTCCATCAAAATTTTGTGTGTACAAAACGATGGGCTAATCCCCTTTATATCTGCAATTTTCCATGCAATTGCTTTCTTGTGTTGCCCCAGGACATGCAATAACCTTTCCTGCTGATCTCGATCCAGATTTGATGCAATTATGACTGGAAGTTTAGAATCTTCTTCCAAAAATGCATATTGAAGGTAGTCTGGCAGTTGTTTCAATTCTATTCATACCTTCAAAGCTTCTTTCTTCTCTCAACTCAGGATTATTATTAAGCTGATTGACAACTGCTCTAATCGCCATATTTTCAGGTTGCTCTTTCTCCCCATTCATCAAACACAATTCTAATGCATCACCAATCAACAGGTCTTGCAATGAATCCGAAACTGCGAAGTCGAGGTAGTCGATTGCATAGCATGTATCATCATGGTGCAGGCTTTGTTTAAGGACGCAGGCATTTTCACTATGACCTCTTCATTTCCCACTCTCAACACTAACTTCCATCCCCAACATCAATTATGGCTCTAGCAGTAGCCAAAAATGGCCTCCCTAATATAAGAGGGACCTCCACATCTGCTTCCATGTCAAGGATGACGAAATTCGCCGGGAAGATGAAGTCTTGCACCTTCATTAATACATCTTCAACTACTCCTCTCGGGAATTTGACTGATCGATCGGCTAACTGAAGACTCATTTTGGTCGGTTTTGGCTCTCCAATACCCATTTTTTGGAACATCTTATATGGCATCAAATTAGTGCTGGCTCCCAAATCAGCCAATGCCCGTTCTTCAGACAAATTCCCTATCAGGCAAGGGATGGTAAAGCTCCCAGGATCTTTTAACTTCTTTGGGAGTTTGTTTTGAATTACCGCAGAGCATTTTCCTCCTAAAGTTACAGTGGAGAACTCTTCAAGCTTCCTTTTGTTTGATAGCAACTCTTTAAAAAATTTTGCATATCGTGGCATTTGTGATAATGCCTCAACCAGTGGAAGGTTGATATGCAATTGCTTGAATATTTCTAAAAATCTGCCATAGTGCTCATCTGTTCTGTCCTTCTTGAGTCGTGCTGGATAAGGAACATTGGGCTTGTATTCTGGGATTAATGGAGGTGATGATTTCTCTTTAGGTGATTTTTCTGAATGCTTTTCCCCTTCTTTGAGAACTACTTGTTCTTTTGCTGGTTCAGTCACCTGACTCTCTTCTTCTTGAACCTTTGGTTGTAGTTCCTTACCACTTCGTAATGTGACAGCTTTAACATGTTCTCCAGGGTTGGTTTCCGTGTTTCCCGGTAGTGAACCTTGAGATCTCTCTGACAGAAGCTTAGCTATCTGACCGACCTGGTTTTCAAGATTGTGTATTGATGCCTCATGATTCCTCAGAGCCGAGTCTTGATTTTTTAGAATCAAATCTAAGGACTTCTGTTTATCTTCTGAATCCTTGATGAATTTTGTGAGGAGATCTTCAAGTGGCGGTTTGGAACTCTGGACCATTGGCCTCTGATAACCTAGTGGAGGATTCGGATTGCCCTTCTGAATATTACTGTTGTTAGTCCAAGAAAAATTTGGGTGATTTCTCCATCTTGGGTTATAAGTATTGCTGTATGGATTGTTCTGGGGCTGAATTGGGTTTCCCAAATAATCCACTTACTCTGTTTGCCCTTCCTCACCACCTGAGGGTTCCATAATAGCCAGCTGATGTTGTGAGACAGCGAACCCGTCGATCTTTCTAGATAAAGCCTCAACTTTGGACATGATAGAAGTAGCCACATCCACTTCAAGAATGCCTGCCACCTTCTTTTCTTTGCCCCTACCATGTGACCATTCATAATTATTCACGGCCATGTCTTCAAAAAGAGTCAAACTTTCTTCAGGAGTTTTATGGTTCAAGGTGCCACCAGCTGTGGCATCTACTGTTTGTCTCGTTTGATAGTTCAACCTATTATAAAATATCTGAACTTGAAGCCACTCTAGGATCCCATGGTGTGGGCATTTCCGCATTGAGTCCTTGAATCTCTCCCAGGTTTCATACAACGTCTCCATGTCATACTGATGATAAGATTGAATCTTAGCTCGAAGTTTAGCGGTCTTTAAAGGAGGGAAGAATTTGTCCATAAACTTCTTAATTAGACCTTGCCATGTAGTAATGGAGTTCCTCGGTAAAGAATTCAGCCATTGCTTAGCCTTGCCTTTCAAAGAGAATGGGAAGAGCCTGAGGCGGATCACATCATCATTGACTCCATTAAATTTGAAGGTATCGCATATCTCCAGAAAGAGTTGGATATGCGCATTTGGATCTTCATCCTGTAAACCATCAAATTGAGTATATTGCTGCACCATCTGAATCACGACAGGCTTAAGTTCAAAATTATTTGCCTCCACTCGAGGACGGACTATGCTAGAGCTAACGCCTATCAAGTTTGGCCTGGCAAAATCAGAATTGGTTCTAGGTGGCTCATTAACTCGACCATCTCTATTATCAACCAGTTGATGATTCGGGGGATCCACAACAACATTTCCTTGATTTAGCTCTTGAGCACGATTATTGACTTGATCAGCCATTTCTTCCTTCAGTGATTCTCCTTGAATACCAAATGATGTTGACTCAGTCGAGTGTTGCTTTTTTTGATAATGACGAATAATTTTCTCTGGCTCAGGATTAAAAACAGCAAGTTCCTTGGAGCAACTTCTGGTCATGCACTGTAAATGTAATACAAATCAATTATGAGCTCCAAATTCTCAGGAAGAAAAGGGAAAAAAGATAAGAAAGAAATAAATTGGTTAAATTAATAAGTAAAAAGTGTTTCTAATATTGGCGTATCCCCGGCAACGGCGCCAAAAACTTGATCGTTGCCAATCGTAGTTTTAATAAATTGAATTCTTGTTCTTAATCTTACTACGAAGCAATAGGCAAGCGCACCTATCGTAGCGTAATATAGCGAGTAAGCACAAGGTCGTCCCTTAGAGATACACCAACTACTAGTACTAACTCCGTTCCTATTATCTAACCGATGCTTAAATATGTTGGTTGAAACTTAATTACTCTAATCTTAAAACTAATAACTCACTAACAACAATGGTTCTGAAGATTTATCAATTAACAAAAGCAACCTAGATCTTATTCTACTCCTTCTTTATCATGTAATTCATTAGATTTATGAAGATTGGTGTAGTTGACTTCTTATACTATCGAATTCTCTAGTCAAATTAACTACTTTCTCAAGTATATTAACCTATCTAATCCTAGGTTTATCAAATAGGATTTCTCCTTAGTTAATAGCAACCTAGAATTGCATAAAGCACATGAATTCGCATCAAAATAATCGATGTAAACAGAAGACTCTTGTTTCCTATCTCTAGAAGAACAATCAAATCTCATTAATTGCATTAAATCTAATCATAAGAGCAATTTCTCAATTAACTAATATGATATCATGCATAAATTCATATTCCGGATCTATGAATCTAAGAAACAATTGAAGGGCATGCAATTAATCATAAGAAAGTCAACAACTTCGCATTAAAAACCAAATCTTCATCACATGACAGAGAAGTTTCGAATAAAATCTAGATTTAGGGTCTACTCCTCCATAAATTGGACAAAAGAAATGCAATTACTGGAAGAATAAATAAAATTCATAGTCACAACCCTTAAAGATAGAATCTTCTTCTTCGTGGGTCTTCAATCTCCTCTGGAATTGACAGAATCTTCTTCCCCCTGCTGTTATGAGAGTCAGAGCAAGTACAGAATTCGTAACCTCCTTTCTAGGGCAACTAACGGTCTATTTATACATGTACCTGGGTTGGATACATACACGAGCGGATACACGAGTAGTGTATCTCGTTTGTATATCTCATGCTTGCTTCTAAGTGTCCTTATGTGAATATACACGAGCAAGTACATGGGAGTGTACATTGGTCGTGTATTTGAAACATCGTTGAACAGCAGCAAAACTTAGATACACGAGCAAAGTACATGGGCGTGTACTTTGATCGTGTACTTTCCAGACATCCACTTCAGTATACACAAGCAAAGTACATGGGCGTGTATCTCGCTTGTGTACTTTCCAGAATTCTTTTCTTCACATGTATTGTATCCAATTCCTTCCAAACTTGATTCGACTCTTCAAAACTCCTTCCCTTAGCTCTAAAATACTCTAGAAGATCCTGAAATTAACATTCATTCCATTAAGCATCATTTTCTTCAACAAATCATCTAAAAATTCGACAATAAAGCACAATTTCATTACTCTAGATAAGGGTATTTTGCGACTTATCAGTCCTCTCTATCCAACTCCTCAACAACATCATCGGCCATTTATGCATTTTGTCTTATGGCTCAATCCTTCTCATAAATTTGCGACAACTAATTAAAGTATAAAAAGCTCCTTGTTCTGAATTAACTTGCATTTTTGTGGCTTTGGAAGAAAGAAAAATAACATATTAGAAAGTGTTTGCACTAATTTCATTCATTCTTTTTTCTTTTTAACATATCAAGAGGGGATAGTTTTTCTCCACAAAAATCAATATCTAATATATCATTCGTTTCAAGTGAAGAAGTAAAGATTTCACTTAACACAAATTTCTAAAATATTAACCCTTTTATATCATAATTAATCCCAACAACATAATAATAAGCAAATATGAGAAAACATATGCAATATTTTTTTCTTTCTTCCCTATGTCTACTGAGGAAAAAAAAAGAAAAAAAAAAGATAAATGATGATAAAGGTAATACATACGCAAATCCTATTTAACACAAAAATACCAAAAAAAGAGCTTAACTCAAAACCATTATATGGCAACATTGATAACAACATATTATCTCATGATTTATCTTGTGATTTGGAGGTTGTTATTGTTAAATTTGAAAACAAATCACCAAGATAAAAATACTAAAGTGCTTGTATTTTGATCAATGGACTCAGATAGGAAAAAGAGTGCATTAGGAGCTAAAAACCATGAAGAAATGAAGAAAATCAGTAGGCAAGGGATATCACATGGCCGTGGGAAGAGGCTGGAACCAAAAGAAAAGGAGTTTGCAAAAATACCGAGAAGCCTATGGGGTAAGACCACGACCGTGCCTCAAGTGGTGGTGGAAACACCACTTATCATACGGCCGTACCTCATGTGGTGGAACATCTGCGAAAGATATCGAGGAGGCTATGGGGTGAGACCATGGCCATGCCTCGAGTGGTGGTGGAAACACCACTTATCATACAACCGTGCCTCATGTGGTGGAACACCTGCGAAAAATGTGACTTTTCATTTTCCTGATTGTTTTTATATATTCCTTTGAGAAGAAACGTAAAAGGGGACTTTTGGCAATTTCCAGTTTTCAGACTTTTGTTCTTTGAGAGAATATTTCATTTTGATAGAAAGAACAAGAGATTGAAACAAGTTTTCCTTGTGATCAATTGAGAAGTATTTATAGTTGGCTTTGGGAAGTGATCTCTAGAGTTTTTGTGTTCGAATTCTCTCCAACTGTATTGCAAAATTGGTGATTTCTAATCTTTATTTATTTATGCAATTTTGTGATTTGTGTTTATATTATTCATGAATTCTCTCAAATATTCCATTGTAACTTGTGCATTCATTGTTAAATCTATGGCTGGCTAGATTCAATTGGTGGGAAGAAGAATGAAACCCTAGATTGCGAAAGTGATAATTGTAGTCATGTTATTAGATTAAGGTATTTGTGGATTATTCATAATTGCAATTCCTATAATTTCAATTGAAATTCTTAAAGGTTTTAATTGTTAGAAATTTTATCAATACGGGAGTTGAGATAGAATTTGTTAGGGATTTTTAATTGAATTAATATAACAAAGTGAAAGCGGAGTTAATTAATTGAATTAGGGTTTATCTGGAATTTAAAGCAATGTTTTAATTAATTATCCACTAAGGAATTAGGGGTAATTGCATTAGGGTATTAGGCAATCATAGCACTGGGAAGTGTATGGATGTAATTTAGAATCCTTTGTTAATTAGAGATACAAAAGTTGACTAATTAATTGAAGGTTTATGGTTATAAACCCATTTGAATAACCATACATAGGTTACTCTAAATAACATGATGGCAATTTGATTAGCGTGTCTAGGGTGAATTCTTAATTCCCACCTTCTCAATTGAAAGGTTTATTTTATAATATTCTCATAGTTCTTGTTTGAGTAGATTTTATTTTAGTTTTTAATTAAGTAGTTAAAAGAATCTTTCTTTGAATTGCCTAGACATTAGTAAAAGTTATTATAGGTTTAGTAATCTTTTTAGTCCTCGAGGGATCGACACTCTACTCACTTCTATATTACTTGATTACGACCTAGTATACTTGCTAGAGAATTCACTATTATTTTATATATACAGTTCACAGTGATCAAGTTTTTGGCGCCGTTGCCGGGGACTATAGATATTAGACTTCTTAACTTTGTTGGTAATTTAGGCACATTTTATTTTCATTTTATTACATTTTATTGGATTTGGTCTTCTTTTCTCTTTGTAGGTATGCATGCGAAGGAGTAGGAGTCTTGAACTTCTGCCGCTAGATCCTGAGATTGAGCGTACTTTCCTGCGTTTGAGAAGAGAGAATAGAAGAAGAGAAGAATCTGAGATGGCTAATGATAACAACAACAATTTGATGCAGGGTGCTGCAAGAGCACTTTACGAATATACAATGCCAACTGTTTCCGGTTCAGCGATCAAGAGACCTGCCATTCAGGCCAACAATTTTGAATTGAAACCGGTACTCATTCAAAAGGTCCAAATAAGTCAATTTGGAGGATATCCAAATGAGAGCCCTGATGAGCATATTATTGTATTTCTCCAATATTGTAATACAGTAAAAATGAATAACGTTGCAATGACGTTATCAGATTGCAGCTTTTTCCTTTTTCATTAAGAGATAAAGCTAGAGCTTGGTTTTATTCACTTCCACAAGAGTCCATTACTACCTGGGCTGATCTCTCATCTAAATTTCTAATGAGATTTTTCCCATCGGCTAGGATAGCAAGGTTAAGAAGTGACATCACTAATTTCACAAAATTTAGTGGTGAATCACTTTATGAGGCCTGGGAGAGATTTAAGGAGGCAATCAGAAAATGCCCACATCATGGATTGCCGGATAATTTACTGATTGAGATTTTTTACCTCAGCTTGGATGAAACATTGAGGTCTCTAGTTGATGCTGCATCTGGAGGTGCACTTATGGGCAAGACTTATGATGAAGCGAGTGCGTTGATAGAAGAAATGGCTTCTAGTGCCCACAATTGGCAGAATGAGAGAGGTAAAGCTAAAGTGGCATCAGTGAATGATAATGATGCTATTACCCTTTTGACAGCTCAAATTTCAGCTCTCACTACCCAAGTAGGTAAACTCACCTCATCATCTTCATTTAATGCAAATCAAGTTGCTCTTTGTGAGATTTGCTCAGGATCACATTTGACTCTTGAATGCATTCATGGGAACCCTTCAGCTTCTTCATCTGGTGAGCATGTGAATTATGTCAACAACTTCCAAAGGGGTAATATGGGATCCTATTCGAACACTTATAATCTAGGGTGGCGTAATCATTCAAAATTTTCATGGAAGAATGAGAATAACGCATTCAAACCACCACCTGGATTTCAGAAGCAAGGTCCCATTCAAAGTGCTCCTCCTCAGCAAAGTCAGTCTAGAATGGAAGAACTCATGTTGAGCTATATGCAAAAGACTGACACTTTGTTACAAAATCAATAGGCCACAATTCGAAATTTAGAGAATTAAATTGGTTAGATTTCGCAATAGTTGAGCAATAGACCATTTAGGTCTTTGCCTAGCAACACCAAGGAAAATCCAAAAGGTATCAATGCAATAATGTTAAGGAGTGGTAAGGAAGTGGAAAAAGTGAACATAGATGTTCAATAAAAAGAAGCAAGTTCAAAGAAAAATAAGGGGAAGGAAAAGGTAGAGGAACTAAAACAGCAATCATTAGAAGTGAAGCTTTATGTTCCTCTTGTACCTTTTCCAGGGAGATTGAAGCTACAACAATTAGATTCCCAATTTGCTAAATTCCTAGAGCTGTTTAAGAAACTTCAAATCAACATTCCTTTTGCGGAGGCACTCCAGCAAATGCCTTCATATGCTAAATTTATGAAAGAACTTCTCACCAAAAAGCGAAGAATCGATGAGAATGAACCTGTTATGCTTACAGGAGAATGTTCAATGATTCTTCAAAAGAACTTATCAAATATGCCAAGAAAACAAAGAGATTAGGGGAGTTTTATTGTTCCTTGCACAATTAGAAATGTTTATTTTGATAAAGTTCTTATTAATTCAGGTGTAAGTATAAATTTGATGCCTTTATCTATTTTCGGGAAATTAGGACTTGGAGATTGTAAGGAGACCAATGTCACCTTGCAACTTGCTGATAGAAGTATCAAATATCCAAGAGGTATTGTAGAGAATGTTCTTGTGAAAGTGGATAAGTTCTATTTTCCAGTCGATTTCATTATTCTGGAGATGGAAGAGGATAGAGAAGTGCCCATGATTCTTGGCCGACCATTCTTAGCAACAGGTAAAGCTTTAATTGATGTGGAACAAGGTAAGCTCACTTTAAGAGTTATGGATGAAGAAATAACTTTTAATGTCTATGAGGCTATGAAAAGGTTTGATGAGTGTAAGTCTTGTTACACTATTGATAGTATTGATGAGCTTATTTCTGAGTCTTTTGAGGAGAAAGCAGTTTTGAACATAATGGAATCAGTTCTTAGATATCTCGATGGTTGGGATGATGAAGATGAGCCTATGGAAGAATGTGTGAATTAAGTAGCTGAAATCAAGGCTTGATACTATGAGGAATTGGGAACAAGTGCGACAAAATTGATGCCATCTTTGACACACCCTCCGGTGCTAGAAGTTAAACCTTTACCTAGTCATTTAAAATATGCTTATTTGGGGATGGATGATACTTTGCCAATAATCATTTCTTCCTGTTTGACAGATGATCAGGAGTAACAACTCTTAGGAGTTCTTAAGAAGCATAAGGAGGCGATAAGATGGACCATTGCAGATATCAAGGGAATCAACCATCTAATCTGTACTCATCGGATATTCCTAGAGGCAGAATGTAAACCTATAGTTCAACCACAGAGGCGACTTAACCCAACTCTCAAGGAGGTAGTAAAGAAAGAATTTCTCAAACTACTGGATTTAGGTATTATCTATCCTATTTTAGATAGTAAATGGGTTAGTCCAGTGCAAGTAGTGCTAAAAAAAGGTGGTATAACTGTAGTGAAAAATGAGTCTAATGAATTAATTCCTACTTGTACCGTGACTGGGTGGAGAGTTTGTATTGACTATAGGAAAGTGAATGATGCCAGTCGTAAAGACCATTTCCCTCTCCCATTTATAGATCAAATGTTAGAGAAACTTGCAGGGCATAAGTATTATTGTTTTTTAGATGGTTATTCTGGTTATAATCAAATTTATATAGCACCCGAGGACCGGGAGAAAACCACCTTCACTTGTCCTTATGGCACTTTTGCCTTTAGGAGAATGCCCTTTGGTCTCTGCAATGCACCTGCTACTTTCCAGAGGTGTATGATGTCTATATTTTCTGACATGTTAGAAAATTTCATTGAAATATTTATGGATGATTTTTTTGTCTTTGGTAAATCCTTTGACTCATGTCTGGCAAATTTAGACTGTGTGCTCAAGAGATGTAAGGAGTCTAATCTACTTTTGAATTGGGAGAAATGTCATTTTATGGTAAGAGAGGGAATAGTCTTAGGTCATAAGGTATCAGAAAAAGGGAACTGAAAATGTTTTAGCTGATCACTTATCCCGGTTGGAATTTGAATGTTCAGATTCACCTATTAATGAAAAGTTCCCTGATGAACAATTGTATGCAGTAGAAATCAAAGGACTACCTTCGTATGCTGGCATTGTAAATTATTTGGTTAGTAAAATCACACCGTATGGTTTATCCTATCAATAGAAAAAGAAGTTTTTGCATGATGTGAAATTTTAGTTTTGGGATGAACCATATCTATTCAAATATTGTGTTGATCAAATAATTAGGCGATGTGTCCCAGAAAATGAACAACTTAACATCATTCAACATTGTCATTCAAAAGAAGTAGGAGGTCATTTTGGGGTGGAAAGAACTGCAGCAAAGATTTTATCTTGTGGATTTTTTTGGCCTAAGTTGTTTCACGATTGTAGGAACTACATCATGTTATGTGCTCAATGCCAGAAGACTAGTAACATTTCTAGGAGACATGAATTACCACAGAATAGCATTCTTGTAATAGAGCTCTTTGATGTGTGGGGGATAGACTTTATGGGTCCTTTCCCTTCCTCTTTTTCAAATAAATACATTCTCGTGGCTGTCGACTATGTTTCAAAATGGGTAGAAGCTGTTGCTCTACAAAGTAATGATGCCAGAGTTGTGGTTAGATTTTTGAAAAAGAACATATTTTCAAGATTTGGGGTACCTAGAGCTATTATTAGTGATGGGGGATTGCATTTCTACAACAGGCAATTTGAAAAACTTTTATCAAAATATGGCGTAACTTATAAAATTGCCACCCTTTATCATCCACAGACTTCTGGTCAAGTCGAGATATCCAATAGGGAAATTAAGCGTATTTTAGAGAAAACAGTCAATGCATCTAGAAAAGATTTGTCTTTAAAACTTGATGATGCATTATGGGCTTACAGAACTGCTTTAAAAACCCCTATAGGAATGTCCCCATACAAGATAGTCTTTGGTAAATCATGTCATCTCCCAGTAGAGCTAGAGCATAAGGCATATTGGGTCATAAAATTCCTTAACTTTGTTTTACAAGCTGCAGGTAGGAAGTGATTGCTCCAGTTGAATCAATTGGCTGAAATGAGAGATGAAGCATATGAGAATGTTAGGATATATAAGGAGCGGACTAAGCGTTGGCATGATAGGAACATATTAAAACAAGAGTTTCTTCCGAGCCAGAAAGTTTTATCATATAACTCTCGATTAAAATTGTTACTAAGTAAGTTAAGATCCCGATGGTCTGGACCATTTATTATTTCAAAAGTTTTTTCTTATGGCACAGTTGAATTGAAAGCAGAAGATAATCGAACTTTCAAGGTGAATGGCCATCTTCTAAAGCATTACCATGATAGGGAAAATCTTTATAAAGATACCACCATTGTGGATCTTACTTCCCCAAGGTAAGAAAAAGGAAAGTCGGGCTAGAGACTTTAAACTAAGCGCTCCATGGGAGGCAACCCGTGCTTAAGGTTAGTATTCCTTAGTTTATTATTTGCTTTTATGATTCGTTGTCAATTTACATAATAACAAAAAAAAAAGTGTTTTGCCGAGCTGGCTATGGGGAAGACCCACGGCCGTGGGTGGGTATGCACCCACCACTTGTCGCACGGCCGTGGCACGTCAATTGGCTATCGACGGATAGACCAACCCCATGTTAGATGGCCGTGGGTCATGCCGTGCCTTACTTGGGTTTGTGTTTTAAACAAAACTCGCTTCTCATTTCTCATTTTATATCTGTCACCTCCTCCACGCATACAATTCCTCTTTATAAACTTACTCTCTCTCTCGAAATTTCTCCCCATTCCTTTGTTTTTCCTCTCAAAGTTTGGATTTTTCTTCCTCATTCCCACTCCGTGTAACATTGCAAGGTAAGATCTATCTTTCTTTTCCAATTTTTCTATAGATTTTTCAAGTTTTATGCATTGTCAATATGGGTTTATCCTCTTATACATGCATGGGTATTAATTTTTTTTTTTTTGGTATAAATCTGTAGATATCTTTTGTATATGTGTTGTGGTAACTTTCCATGGGCTTAATGCAAAAATTTAGGGAGAACATGCCGATTGCATTGTGATTTTCGAACATGAATGAGCATAAAGATTGTATTTTTACGATGTTTTAGCTTGATTCTAAGGATAGAGGTTGTGAATTTTTATTTATTTATATGAAGTTGTTATGTTACACGGCCGTGGGTTGAAAATACGAATTTTCATATGAAATTTGCATGCAAATGACCCACGGCTGTGGTACATGTGGGGTTATAAGTTTTGGTGTTGGATATGGAAAATAAGTTCATTTTGATAGATTATTTTGGTCTAGCATAGGTTAAATGTGTTTTCAAGAACTATGAATGTAAAAATTCTTTGTTTTTGTAGATGCCTCGAGACCTAGCACCATCTTCTTCCAAAAAATGACCTCGCAAAGAAAAAGGGCCTGCTAAACCAGTGTCACAATCAAGGCGTGATAATTATCCTGTTGGTCTCAAGCAAAGTCACAGGGATAGGTATGATATGGTATTGAAGAATAAGATTATTAGGCACAACACGGTGTTGAATTGGGAATTGTTAGAGAGATATGGTTTTTTACAAGAATTTGAGATGATACTCCATGATAGAGCATGGAGGAATTTTCTAGATATTAAGGAGGATATTTACAAAAAAATCACTATTGATTTTATGGCCACCTTCCAACTTAAGGAAGCCATAACCATGGGAATGCATAATTATGTTTCTTTCTATTTTGATGGTTAGTACTACAATTTATCAATGAGAGAGTTCATTAAGAGATTGGGGATATATGAAGATGAAGAATTTGTGGACTCTGAGGAGATGCAAAGGATGTATTTTGATTGGTATGATCAGATGTCGGCCTTTCGGTTGTGGCAGGAACTTGGGGTAAATGGTTATAATTCTTCTGCATCTCGGGCATCCGATTTGAAAAACCCCACCCACAGAATATTACATTATATCCTTGCTCGGTCGACTAGTGGGAAAATAGACAGTGAGGGGATAGTGAGTATATTTGACTCCTTGCAGATATGGTCAATGACTCAAAACCAGCGTTTGAATGTTGGTTTAATAGTAGTCAAATGTTTCAAACGTCAATGTGAGAGAAGCCAAAAGGGGATATTTGTGGGAGCTTGGATTATAAGATTGCTAAAAAATATGGGGGTGTTCCCAACTCGACCACCCAGTGATAGAGTAGGTTCTTCAACACTCATGATTGAGGGGGTCCTTAAGCAATGGGGCTTTGGTCCAATCTCGGTTGAAGAATAAGGTCCTCATAGAATGGAAGTTCCTATAAATGAGAGGAGAGGTCTTTCTTCTTCTCTTGCACAATTCAAGGACAATATTGAGGAAATAAAATGGGAACAACGAGTTCAAGGAAAGGCAATCAAGAGCATAAAAAAGTATATGTCCTCTTGCTTTACAAAAATTGGAGATGCATTGGGTATCTTTATTCCCCCGTGTAGGGGAAGTTCGGATGAGGATGTAGCGCCTCAACCATCTTCGGCTACACATTCACCCCCTACTATTGATCAGCCTTTGGCCATCATCCCAAGTTTGTCTATTGGTGGACCTCGCATGAAGATCACACCTAGACGCTCCACAAGTGTTAGAGAGCAGCAAATAGAGCCTCCAGCTGAGGTACAAGAAGGAAGATCTAGTTCTGAAGAGGTCGATTTAGGAGATGAGGAGGAGGAAGAGTACGATGATGATGAAGAGGATGATGATGATGATGATGATGATGAAGAGGATGATGATGATGATGAGTGATAGATTGACCCAAGCTTGAACTGCACTTTTATTTAGATTATTTTTTAACTCGTATTTGAACTTACTTGTTTGATTTTTTTTTTTGTGTTTTGTTTGTTTTTGTTTACAGATGTTCTGAAGCACTTCAATTTCAAGGAAGTTCAGTTTTTCCCAATTTACTTTTGTCAGTTTTTACTCTCCTTTTGTGCATATCAGATAGATAATTGGGACATTGTCTAAGTTAAGTGTGGGCGAGTAATTCTAGACTGATGTTTTGATAATAAGATGCTTGTTCTGTTATGGATTGTTTAATAACTTCCCTATCTTGAACTAATTATTTTTTATTTGGAGAGAGTACTATAATATAAAAAAAAGGGAGAAGAACTTGACTTGTTGAGGTGCCTTCTCACTAACTGTTGTAACTGATTTACTTAGTTGAAATTAAATAGTAAAATCTTTAAAGACTAATTTTTCCTTATGTTTAGCTTTTGAATTTGAAGTCTAAGAGTAGGTTGAGTCCACTTGTGCAAAATAGGCAAGTTTACTTCTAGGTGAATTTAGCTAGTACATTTTCTTTTGAATTGCTTTGAGAGTCTTTTAACATACAATGAAAGAGGTAAAAGAAATTCTTTTCTTAGTGATCCCTAAAAAAAAAAAAAATTCAGGGAAATTCAAAGCCTTTACTCCAATGACTCAGGCAACTGAGTTAAGAGTATCTAATCTTAAAAGTTAGTATGAGGAAGAGTTCGTAGGGGTCCCTTTAAAACCTGGTTACTTGGGTGATGAGCCTGGAATATGCCGACTCAATGAATTCACAATAACGAGAAGAGTGGAAAGGCTAAATTTAAGTACTTGAATAGAAACCAAGTTGATATGGGTAGGCTTTAGTCCCTTAGAAGAGTGAAGTCTGACTTCGCTGTCAATTTTGGTAATTTAAATAAAACTTGACTAATCAAGTCAAAGAGCAAAATGAGACTTGAAAAAGGGAGAAAATCTAGGGAAAGAATGGATACCATATGCTTTCATTGTGTGTTAACTTATTTAGATAAGTAATTAGAGAGATTATATACTTGCTAGTTGCTAGTGAAGTCTAATTGAGTACTTTGCCTTGTTGAATTGAGAATTTACTCTCTAAAATAAGAATTCTATTGTTAAACACTAGGATTGGAAGATTACTCTTTCTAGATTAACGACTCAATTTTAACTATGGTACATTAGTTACATTTTTCCGTATTAGTTAGAGTGGTACGGGCCAACCATTCAAGTCACTAATCATGAAAGAAAGAATGAATGAGTTGTTGAAAGAAGGAAATTTTATTACATTGATTTTCTTTCACTTGGGGACAAGCGAAAGTTCAAGTGTAGGGGAGTTGATAACAGCATATTATCTTATGATTTATCTTGTGATTTGGAGGTTGTTATTGTTAAATTTGAAAACAAATCACCAAGATAAAAATACTGAAGTGCTTGTATTTTGATCAATGGACTCAGACAGGAAAAAGAGTGCATTAGGAGCTAAAAAACATGAAGAAATGAAGAAAATCAGTAGGCAAGGGATATCACACGGCTGTGGGAAGAGGCTGGAACCAAAAGAAATGGAGTTTGCAAAAATACCGAGAAGCCTATGGGGTAAGACCACGACTGTGCCTCAAGTGGTGGTGGAAACACCACTTATCATACGGCTGTACCTCATCTGGTGGAACATCTGCGAAAGATACCGAGGAGCCTATGGGGTGAGACCATGGCCATGCCTCAAGTGGTGGTGGAAACACCACTTATCATACGACCGTGCCTCATGTGGTGGAACACCTGCGAAAAATGCGACTTTTCATTTTCCTGACTGTTTTTATATATTCCTTTGAGAAGAAACGTAAAAGGGGACTTTTGGCAATTTCCAGTTTTCAGACTTTTGTTCTTTGAGAGAATATTTCATTTTGATAGCAAGAACAAGAGATTGAAACAAGTTTTCCTTGTGATCAATTGAGAAGTATTTATAGTTGGCTTTGGGAAGTGATCTCTGGAGTTTTTGTGTTCGAATTCTCTCCAACTGTATTGCAAAATTGGTGATTTCTAATCTTTATTTATTTATGCAATTTTGTGATTTGTGTTTATATTATTCATGAATTCTCTCAAATATTCCATTGTAACTTGTGTATTCGTTGTTAAATCTATGGCTGGCTAAATTTAATTGGTGGGAAGAAGAATGAAACCCTAGATTGCGAAAGTGATAATTGTAGTCATGTTATTAGATTAAGGTATTTGTGGATTATTCATAATTGCAATTCCTATAATTTCAATTGAAATTCTTGAAGGTTTTAATTGTTAGAAATTTTATCAATACGGGAGTTGAGATAGAATTTGTTAGGGATTCTTAATTGAATTAATATAACAAAGTGGAAGTGGCGTTAATTAATTGAATTAGGGTTTATCTGGAATTTAAAGCAATGTTTTAATTAATTATCCACTAAGGAATTAGGGGTAATTGCATTAGGGTATTAGGCAATCATAGCACTGGGAAGTGTATGGATGTAATTTAGAATCCTTTGTTAATTAGAGATACAGAAGTTGACTAATTAATTGAAAGTTTATGGTTATAAACCCATTTGAATAACCATACATAGGTTACTCTAAATAACATGATGGCAATTTGATTAGCATGTTTAGGGTGAATTCTTAATTCCTACCTTCTCAATTGAAAGGTTTATTTTATAATATTCTCATAGTTCTTGTTTGAGTAGATTTTATTTCAGTTTTTAATTAAGTAGTTAAAAGAATCTTTCTTTGAATTGCCTAGATATTAGTAAAAGTTATTATAGGTTTAGTAATCTTTTTAGTCCTCGAGGGATCGACACTCTACTCACTTCTTTATTACTTGATTCCGACCTAGTATACTTGCTAGAGAATTCACTATTATTTTATATATACAATTCACAGTGATCAACCATCTATAAAGCATAATTCTTCACTACACACAACTGCAGTCTATAAGTCACTGTACAAAAGTAAATTTTGACCAAATTATTTAATATAATTATGAAGAAGTTACTCACTCACCAGTAAATATGCCTCCTAAACTTGATTTCTTGTCACAATCATTTTTCAAGATGAGTCCCATCTATAGCCATTTGTTGTTTGACCATATATTATGTCATAAACATTACTGAAGTCTTTCTTAAATGTCTTGATCTGAGACTCTATGTGTGGCTTTGCTTTCAAACCATAGTTGGGTAACTTTTGCCATAACATCCATTCAAGCTCTCTAAGATACTTAGCTTTGAATCTAGTATATACATTATGTGACCTTATATTGTGTAGCTTTATCATACATGCAACTAATGCACTATCCTTAGTACATGTCTATTTTCTCTTACTTCATCTATTTGATTGAATAGGCAGAGGCGATGATTAAATTTCTTCCATATCTATGATAACCATGAATATCACATTAAGTAGAAAAATTAAATTATAAGTATATAATGTGTAGAATGCATAGTTTTCACTCATTGGTTAATGTATAATACATATACTCACAAAAAAAACATAAGTATCAAAAGATACTGTCTAACTCAACATAGTTTGCCAACATACATTCAATCACAAACGGTTGTTCATCTACTAACGTACAAAACAAAGGACTAATTGCCCCTTTCATCCACAATGGAAGATCTTTTCTTCATTACATAACTAGACGTTAATAAGTCATTTTTCAACACAAAAAACAAACACAAGTTGTTTAAATTAACAAATTCATACATCAAATTCCCACCACAAAAAACAATATCCAATTTTTTCAAGCATAATATGATCAATTGCCCCATCCATCACTATTCCCAAATTTCATGATTGAATCTTCCTTAATGCTACTAACATTTTCTTTTATTTCATCAAACTAATCCTTACGTGGGTTAAATGCCATTTCCCATTAAAGAAATTATGGGGCAAATAGCAAGAGAGTGTGATCTAATTGCAAATTTTTATAAGATAAAAAGGTAGACTTCTTAGAATACCCCATTATGCTTTTAACAACCCAGAACACCTTTTAGTAACATTACATGTAAATGTATGTTTCAAATTAAAGAACTCTTTAAAGGTTTTTGGTTAATGATGTTGGCGCAATTCATTCAAGTGATGTCTTTAATCTCTGAAGGGTGCAAGAAATCCCTTACAGTTGGGATAGTCCCTATCAACTAAGTAATCGCATCCTATATAAAAAAAGGAAAACTTTGTCAATACTTTTTAAGCTAAATTATAAATTTCTTTCAAAATTTTTGAAGGAAAAAAATCCTTATCATGTGGTACTTTAAGTTCATTCCTCTTATTGATATCATCACGAAGAACTCTATTATCAATTATAGAACCCTCCTAACTAGGTAACACAAATGGATTGCATGTTCGGTGTACATACACCTAACACATTGGTGGCAATCTCATTTTTGCATGCTTTATATCTATGTTTGTCCTTGAATGGCACTCTAATTTTGATATGTGTTCTATCTAAAGCAACTAAACAATTCTACATAAAAGAAAAACAACCATATTTGATTTAATAAAACTTAATACATTATAAGTCTCTAAACTTTTGGAAGTAATAAAGTTTAGTATTTTGTACCTTAAAAATTTTCCATTGATCATCTGTCAAGTTTTCAAGGATGGGCTCAGCCTTCTTTAACAAGTGAGCTCCCAATCATATGGTAGCATTTAAAACATTGTGGAAACAATGACTAACAATTTCTCTTAACCTCCTAAAATTATACTTAATAACTCTATTTTTAACATGACGAGCAAATATATGTAAAAACATTGCAACTTGTTCATTTATCAGCATATGCTTAGTTTGCTTCAACCCTTCTTGATCCACTTCAATATATATGTTTATAAAAGTGAATTATACTAGCAAGTGTACTAGGTCAGATCAAGTAATTTTTTAATAAGTAGAGTGTCGATCTACGAGGATTAATTAATTACCAGACCTATATTAGATTCTATTATTATTTAAGCTGTACAATTGGTAAAATTAACTAATTAATTACTGATTAATCTAATTAACCTAGATTAGCACTAAAAACAAGAGGTGAATTGTTGTAAGAATATATCAACTGAGAGTAGGAAACTGAATCCACCTAAGCTTCACAAATTAGATTGCCATTATTTTATAATAACTCTTAGCTATGTAGAAATTCATATGAATTTGTGAGAGTCTTTAATCCTTTCTTAAGTTTTAAAAACTCAAAACACCAAAATCAATTTATTAGCTTCCACTGGACAAATTAATAGAGAATTCTATTATTCAACTATAAATCTTCCAATTCTATAGTTGACTAATATCTTAACTTAATTTATCCTAATTCCTTGGTAAGAATTTAAGTAAAAATATCGCATTAATTTCCAAGACAATTTCTAATTAGATAAAAATAATATTGCTTCTGCAATTCTTATTCAATCCTAATTAAGAAATCCTATTGAACCCTAATTTCCCTTCTAAGTCCTTAAAATTCCTATGAACTTAATTCAAGCAAGAACTAAGGATTTATAGTATAGGATTTACAATATAGATCTTCCACACACCTATTAATCTTGTAATATGACTACAATCTTCATCTTAGTAATTCTAAGGTTTCATCATCTTCTCACAAAGAAAATTTAGAACATCATGGAATTAAAAACACAATCACATATCAAAGGAGTCATTGCAATGGAATTCATAATTAGGAGTGAAATAAAAATATTGAATTACATAAAAATTAAGAGTTCAGAAATCACCGATTCAAGAGAAGAAGAATACCCAATTACAAACTTAGCAACTCCTTTAAAGAACAATCTTTCCCTTGATGATTCTAATGAAATCAATTGAGTAAAGATGTTGTTTTAGAGATGTAATTCTCTCAAAAACTCTCTCTAGGTCATCAAAGAGCCAGAAGAAAAAGATAAGATGCCCTCAATCATTCACATAAGGAGTGTTTATCAAAATCGAAGGAATCCTTGAAAAAATCTATAAACTAGCTCTCAAAGCAACATAAAGGCTGGTGACTTTCCCTTTTAAAGCCGATGATCAAAGTCGACGGCTTTTCCTCTCAAAGTCGATGGTGTAAGTTAATAAGTGGCTTGCCTCATTTTTTCAACATTCTTTTAAGTGCTTAAAACTCCTCTAAATTACTCAATGTTTGCACTCTAAGCACTTAAAGACCTAAAATAGCACAATAAACATAATTGAGTACCATTTCCTTAGAATTTCCACAATATCAGTAAGAATTTAACATGATTTGCATAATAAAATATGAGTAGAATATGCCTTTGTTAACTTCTTCACACTTGAACTTTTGCTTGTCCTTAAGCAAAAATACATAAAATCAATGAAGTAATATGTCATTAAGAGTACAAAGTTTTTTATTTTCACAAATTCTAGCAAAACTTGAAATTTTGGTGTCTACAGCTCTAACCATACTATAATATGTAACTATAGTACTATGGTTGAAATTTTGCAACTTATCTAAACAAAACAAACTTTAATCCCATAAGAATTCTATTTCAAAAGTAAATACTCAGTCTAACAAGCAAAAACACTCATGTAAACTTCAATAGCTATTAACGAGCATATAATCCCCTTAATACCTTCTCTACATGGTAACAAACAGTGAAAGCATATGGTATCCGCTCTTCCCCTAGAATTTCTCCCTTTTTATTACCAGTCTTATTTCACTTTTTGATTTGTATTCATTTTTTTTTAAGTTCAGTTACTGAACTTTTGCCTTTCTGCCTTTCTCATTATGGTGAGTTTATTGAGTTGGCACATCTCGAGCTCATTACCCAAGTGACTAGATTTTAAAGAGACCCCTACAGGCTCTTCCTCACACTAACATTTAAGATTGGATACTCTTAACACATTTGCTTGAGTCATTGGAGTACTAACAACAATGCTTTTTTTTTTTTTGAATACCAATATGAATAAAGACTCTTTTTATAAAGGATTACTAAGTAAAAAGTTTCTTCTACCTCTTTCACTAGGTGCTAAAAATATTTTCAAAGAAACTCAGGAGAGGATATGCAAGCTAAATTCACTAGGAAGTAGACTTGTTTGTTTTTCTATTTAAGGACTCGACTTTGTTTCAAATTTTAAAATTAAAAACTAAATGTTAGGTAAGTTCATTCCTTAAAGATTGCACTACATAATTTCAACAAAGTAATATATAGACAAAAGTAGGTGAGTAAGACACTAAATCAAGTTAAATTCACTTTTTTTTTTTGTTTTAAGTACAATCTCCAGATTGCTTGAAAAAAAAAATTGGCTTAAAAGCTGCTAGATAAAACTTAAGGACAAAATATGAGTTTAAACTATGGGTAATAAGGGCTAAAATGTGATGAGTATGTACTTAATTTACCAATTCAGACAATAATAATTCATACTCAACTTTCTTATTATCCCATCCCCATACTTAAAATGAACAATGTCCTCACTACTTCTAATTCAACATAATTACAGGGGAATAAAAGATAATGAATTTAAAAGAAAAAAAAAGAAGAAAATTGATACTTCCCTGGTGTTTTAAAAAGGACTGATGCAATTGGAGTTCTGATCAGTATAACAATAGAGAGAGTGAGCAGAAAGCATCTACCTTGGCTACATAAGAACACAGAAAAACAAAAATCGCACAAACAAAACCTAACCACAACATTAAAGAGTAAAAAATAAAATAAAAATCAAGAGTTTACCTAATAAGTGGGTGTTAAAAAAGTACAAACCAACAATAATCAAATGAAAATAGGAAAAATAAAAGAAAAGAGAGCTAACAGGGACTTTGGCTCTCATGCTTTGAGCTATTGTGGTCTTCATCTTCATCTTTTGATCTTCCCTCTAAAGACGTTTCATAATGTAAATCTTTTGCTGTTGCTGGATTGATATAGGAAATGGCAGATTTGAACATGTTGAACAATGTGGTCCTAAATTTCTTGTTCTTTTCCCACTCTTGTTGAATCTTCTTCTTAACTCCCTTGAGTTCATGCTTGACGCCCTTGAGCTCCTTCCTCAACTTCTCATAGGTGCTATTTGGAGGAGCAGAATAAGAAGTGGAAACTCTCATAGTAGGGGGAATTTCTTGAGTCTCCGCATAATCTTCAAAAATAATTCGAGTGGCTATCTTAGATAGTCCCCAAATCCTAAATGGTCCAGAGGAGATTTTTATACACTCTATCATTTTATCCCCTTCAAGTTGCTAAAAATTGTGCATTCACTTCAGTAATGTTATGATATAGCCTCCATAAAGAATGACCCTTGCTCTTGTATCTTCCACTTGCTTGGAAATAAAATTTGCTACTTCCACCCTTAGATCAATTTTGTAGCCTAAAATAATGGTATAAGATAAAACATATCAAAACTTGTCACCTTACTATGACTAGTTTTCTTATAGTAGATGGTGTGAGCTAGAACGTGATGGAGCAACTTGTGTTCTATAGATGCAAAATTACTAGCAAGAGATTTGTATGTATAAAATCATCCCTCATAGGTTGAATCATCTAGAACTAAAAGGTTTCAACATTCATATTCTTGGGTCAAGAATTGTGTAGGTCCTCCATAACCTCTTCATCATTGTTATAGAGTCCTAAAAAATAGCCAAAATGTTTAAGTTCGATCACATGTACCTATCTATATGCCTAGAAAGTCATAGTGGAATAATTTTCCTCATGATCTATCTACATTGTAGACAAAAACTCTATTATAACATTCTTAAAGGTTGATTCTTTTATTTCAAAAAGCCAAATCCATGTTGTATTCGTCACTAGCTACTGGATTTTCTCCTCCATTCCATAATCTCATAGGAGCTCCCAATCTAAATACTGATAGTTTATGAAACTCTTCTTCAGTAATTGTTTCTTTCTCTCCTTGGTGTATTCTTTATCAGAGAGGAGATTACTGGTCTGACTGTTGGAAGAAGATTCTCCTATAGATTTCTATTTCTTTTTCTAAGGCTGGAGTTTTCTAGGTAGCATACTGAATGTTGACTGAAATTAAAAGACGATGCTTTGATGAAGTGTGAAGGAGTGTAAAAGAAGGTGAGAGTGTGTACTAGGGGTTTGGGAAATAGATGTCACAAGAGGAGAGGGAGAGACAAATCTAAATAGAAAAAGAAAAAAAAAAGAACTAATAAAAAAAAGAATGCATCAACAATACATATGCTAGCTATTACAGATTGTATGTCGCCGGTGTATATAGTAGGCGTTGAAAGAAGGAAGCCTGGCATTGAAATTAGGAAGGCCAGTGTGATGTGCCTTGGATCTAAATGCAAGAACACAAAGCTAATTGAAGAATCAACCCAACTAAGTTTACAAAAATGGCGTGATACCAATAATCACGTTAACCCTAATTATGTGAATCAAGTTGCTATAATGCCAAATTATGACGAGGATCACTTGCAATTGTAAGATATATAAGGGATAACACAACAATGAAACAAATTCCAATCAAATTAGGCATGAACCAAATCTGAAAAATTAGAACCCTAAATCACGTGAACAAGAACAAAGTAAAACAACCAATTACAACTAGATATGACACACTAGAAATAATTGGAAGCAACTTAAGAAATATTGATATGACTTATAATGGTTCTTAAGCCAACTCGCCTTAATTTCAATTGAAATTGATAAGAGTATAGGAGGTGTGAGGATAAACTATCCACGGCACAAAAAGGCAGATTTTCTAATGTTTAAAAAGTCCCTTTCTAAAACTTACTTAGTAAGTATTTATACTTGCTCTAATTAAGGTAAAAACAACAAAACCAAATTACAAATAAAACCAACAAGTGACCGGTTTTGAGTCAATAAAAGAAAATTACAAATAAACCCTCAAAATGGTCGGTTCTTCACTTCTATGGAGCAATTGTTGGACCGGTACTTCTTTGATTTATGTAGGTCCATGAATAACCCACAAACTGAGTTTTAGCGAATTTGTCCATCGTCCTGTAAAAACTAACAAATGTACTTACTGGAATGCACAACAAATATGTAATAGAATAGAAGATACTAAATAATTATTCTCAGGGCCTGATTGTTCAAAGAGAACCCTCATAGCCAAATTTTGTAATCCCTTGGCTCTTGCTCTGGTGATAGGTCATATAGGTATATGATTCCTATCATCTCCTCGAGCCTCAAGGAGATTTGCCCTCAAATTTGGTAGGTCTTCATGAGCCTCATCGAGTAAATATAGTGATAGGTTTATAACATTAAATGTAGTAGAGACTTTGTATCTTCCTGGCAATTTATTTGTAAAAATATCATTGTAGTCATCTAGTACCCGAGATACCATAGGGGGTAGATGCTCTTTCCCCTCCATCTCTAGGATATACCTCATCTACAATAAATATAATGGTCTATCATCTGTTATGAACTTCCCTAACTCAAATTGTCCCACCAATAAGGTCTTCTTCTTCCCAGTTTTACTTATATGTCTTTGAACCTCTTGGTCCTCTGAAGGTTTATTCATCTGCCTCTGAACTTCTTGGACCTTTGAAGGTTGTTTATTTATCTGCCTCTAATCCTCTTGGTCCTCTAATGGTTGACTCATCTACCTCTGAACCTCTTAGACCCTGATGTTGACATTGGGTTCAACACTATATGTTTACCTTCTTGTTGGAACATATAAGTATTTCTATAGCCATCATGCAAAACCCTCCTGTCATACAACTAAGGCCTACCAAGTAATATATGTGATGCACACATGGGAAATATATCACATACAATCTCATCATGATATTTATCCCTTATATTGAAAGGTACCCTAGCTCTTTAGGTAACATGGAGACTACCCTAGTCACTCAGCCAATGCAATTTATAAGGTTTTGGATGTGGGGTAGTTACAAGTTTCAATTTTGATACTAATGATGCAGTCACTACATTAGTACAACTGCCACCATCAATAATAATAGCACATAGTTTACCTTGTACTCTACAAGAGGTGCGGAATAAATTTTCCCTCTACACATCATCATTAGTAGGAAATGAAGTCAAAGTTCGGCATAGTATATTAATAGATAAATACAGATTACTTCCATCTTGACTATTGGCCTCATTGCCAAGTCTGCCATTCATGCATCATTCGACATCGTTGATGAATTCATCTTTTGGCACACTAAATAAATCCATATAACTACAATACACTTCATGTCAAAATATAACACATACAACACCCTTTTTCAACAACTACACACTTTCATGCCAACAACTATCACAATACTAAACCATGGTGCACTTACACACTCACGGTGTAACACACACTTCCACGCCTCAATTCATAATTAATACAATCATGGTGCAATACACTTTAACTACACACTCACTTCGCTAACACACACAACTTAACCACGGTGTAAGCTTCAATCACAACACACACTTACACTCCTAATTCACGGTAACAAACAACGAATGAAACAATTAATGAAGGTGATAAGTTTCATAAGACCTTTAATTTTAGTGTTTATTAGTTATAATTTTATATGGATTTCATGTAATTTGTGAAGAAAAGGGTATTTATATGATTAAATTTTAATTTCAGGCATCAATGGAGACCAAAAAAAGGTTTAAGGATGATATGAGCAAAGGCGAGGTGAAATTTGGCAGAAAATGAAGAAAATTGATTTTCAGTTTAGCACAACCTTCAGCACAACCCATGTAAACACTAGTGTTGGATGAAAAAAATGACTAGTAGCTAATTATTTTTAGCCCCGCCTTGAGCACAGCCATGCTGGAGGCCGTGCTGAACTAGGCAGTGAAAAATAATGTGTTTCGAAGTTAGCACGACCTTGAGCATGACCATGCTAACTTCAAAACACTTTATTTTTCATTGCCCAATTCAACACAGCCATGCTGAACCTTGTTTTCGTAGAACTATAAATAGATGCCTTGTTTTATTTTTAAAAAGATTTTTTTCCTTCTAGCTTCGTTCTGAAAACCTTAGGGGAGCTTTATTACGAACTTTAGGAGGAGAATTGTCTGAGTATCATTGGAGATCACAAAACAACCAAAGGATTATTCTTTTTAGCATGAATCAATTCTATTTCTCTAAATTCTCTGTTTTTATTGAAAACTCCATAGAGGAGTAATTCTTTATATCTTTCATTTTATGAAACCTTAACTCATGTGCTAAACTATTGATTGATTAATGAATTATTTATATCTTTGCATCTATTCATGTGTTTCCATTGTTCTTGTGATTGATTTATGCGTGTAAATTGATTACATGTTTGATTTTTATTAGATTGAAAGAGGTTTGATCTAGTAAATTAGATCTTCATGAATAGAGAGATTACATGTTTTACCTAGAGGTAAGAAAACATTGATTTTCTGTAATTTATTGGAATTTGTGAACTTAATGAGATTTTACATAACGGTAGTGAGGGAAAGGTCTCCATTATCTTATGTATGATTAAGAATTGATTAACTCGAGGGAGTAATTGATTTTACTTGAGAATTCTTGTAGTGTAAAATGTAAATTGATTCATTAATTGATATCTTATTTTGAAAATTTAAGGGTTAGGGTGGAACAAGATGAATGATATATTTTGTGATTGAATACATTTTTTTAAGACAATATCATTCAATTTTAGGGTTACTAGGATTTGTTAGTTGTTAATTTAATTAATAATTTCCACATCATAAATTAGACTAGATAGTAAAGAAAGGTAATACTAGTATTTTTTTTCTAGATCTCAAAGGATGACACTTATTAAATCTATACTACAATTGATAGGTATACTACCTAGCTCGATAGTAGATTTTATTAGTTATAAATTTAAAACTTAAATGATCGGTTAGATTCAAGTGCATCAAGTTTTTGGCGCTGTTGTCGGGGATCTAGCAAGGCAATATTAGGAAAAACCGTAGTATCTACTACTTTAGTCTTTCTTTTTATTGGTTTTATCTATTTTTCTTTTCTCTATCTTTTGAAAAGTTCTAATTCACACTTGGTTGCCTTTTGTAGTGTATGACAAGGAATCTTCCTTCTGACACTCTTGATCTAGATCCTGAGATTGAGAGAACACTTTGTTGACTTCGAAAGGACACAGCTGCTGAATCTTCTGGGCAATCAGTCAATAAGGAGGGAGAACGTGATATAGCAGTGGCAACAGAGGTTAAAGAAGAAGAGCTAATAGAGTCATCTACAACGAGTGAGGTAAAGATACAAGAAGTAATGGCTAAGGATCCATTAAAGACAAACATTGAGTATGCAAGGCCTACACTTGACGACACAGGTCCAACCATTATTAAACCTCCCATTAAGGCTAATAATTTTGAGATTAAGGGTGTGGTGATTTAACTTCTACAACAAAGGCATCAGTTTGATGAACTACTTGATGAAGATCCCCATGCTCACATTCAGACATTCTTGGAGATTTGTGAAACTTTCAAGAATAATGGGGTGATGGATGAAGTAGTGCGTACAAGATTGTTCCTATTGTCATTAAGAGGGAAAGCTAAGACCTGGCTTCAGTCATTGGGTCCCGAGGCTTTGACTACATGGGATGACATAGTAAAAGAGTTTTTGGACAATTATTTTCCACCATGTAAGACTGCCAAGCTTTAAAACGACATCTCTTCTTTCACTCAACAAGATCATGAAATAATATATGATGCTTAGCCGAGATGGACAAAATTGTTGAGAAAGTGTCCATATCACCAGTTGCCTAAATGGATGCAAGTTCAAACATTTTTGAATGGGTTAAATCCGGCTAGACTTCACTTGGTAAATGCTGTAGCTGGTGGTACATTGAATACTAAGACTCCAAAGGACTCATTAAAGCTATTTGCTGATATGGCAAAAAATAATTACCAGTGGGGTCGTGGCAAGAGTAAGCGGAAAACGACAAAAATGTATGAAGTAGATGTCATGAATACTTTGGAAGCAAAAGATGGAAGCTTTGAGCCACCAAGTTACAACTCTTAAGAATCCCTAAGGACCGCAACAACAACATCAAGTTTATCTCGAGGAGGGTGTGAATCTTTTTAAGCAATATGAGCAGATAGATTATCTTGGGAATTCAAACAAATAGCAGTATAATCAGTATGGTAACACCTACCATCTGGGGATGAGAAACCATTCGAATCTGTCTTATGGAAACCAAGACTATTAGAGAGCTAATCTACCACCACTAGGGTATTCAAAGCAACAGCAACCACTTTATTACCCTTTACCGCTTCCTTTAGAGCAGCCACCCCAACAAGAAAAGAAGAGTAACCTAGAAGATATACTAAGTCAATTCATCTAGAGCTCTGATGCAAGACATCGTAATCAAGAGGTCGATTCACAATCTTGAGAAGCAAATTGGCCAATTGGCTAAGATGATGTTTGAGAGATAACCTAGCTCTCTTCCCAGCAATATAGAAAACAATCCAAGGGAATAGGTAAAAGCCATTACATTGAGAAGCGGGAAAGAGTTACTATCTAAACAGCGACATGAAAAGAAGCAAGAGGATAATCAACTTATTGAAAAGGAGAAAATGACACTTGAGAAAACACATCCTGAGAGGAGATCATCACCAGCTGTCAAAGAATATGTGTAAAAAATCCCTTATCCAGCTCGCTTTAACCAAAGTAAAGACAAGGAGCATTTTGGTAAATTCCTTAATCTATTTAAATAGCTACACATTAACATTTCATTTGTAGAGGCACTTTCATAAATGCCAAAATATGCTAAGTTCCTAATGGAGCTTCTATATGATAAGTGGAAGTTAGAGGATGTGTCTACCATAAAAGTTAATGTAAATTGCTCATCTATCATTCAGAGTAAACTTCCTCTAAAGCTAAGGGATCCTGGCAGTTTCATAATTTCGTGTGTCATAGGTGATACTTCAGTTGATAAGGCCCTAGCTGATCTTAGGGCCAGCATTAATTTAATGCTATACTCCTCTTTCAAGAAGTTAGGACTTTCTGACCTAACACCGACTAGGATGAGTTTGTAGCTTACTGACCGCTCTGTGAAGATTCCCAAGGGGATAATCAAAGATGTCTTGGTAAAGGTAGGGAATTTCATCTACCCCATCGACTTTGTAGTTCTAGAAATGGATGAGGATGGGGATATCCTTCTGATACTTGGGAGACCATTCCTAGCAACTACCAAAGTAACGGTTAATGTGGAAGGAGGCAAGCTTACTTTGAGAATCAGTGATGAAGAGATGGTAATCCAAATGGCTACTGCTATGAAACACACTATATACATTGATGACTCTTATTACTTTATTGATGTTGTCGATATGTCAGTAGATGAGCATATGAAGGAAGTTTTGAGCAAAGATGAGTTAGAGTTGAGCTTAACATTGGAAGAGAAGAAGGATGCAAATAACCCAGAGGTTACGCTACTCATTGAGCAGCTTGATGTTTCAGAAAATGTTACACCTCAGCATAGGTTTGAAAAGTTGAGAACAAAAAGTGAGGCGAGACTTAAAACTTCTATAGAAGAGTCGCTAGGGTTGGAATTGAAACAATTACTAGAGTATCAAGAATATGCTTTCTTTGTAGAAGACTCTAGCTTATCAGTTATTATAGCCTTAGATTTATCTCAAGAGTAGAAAGACCAATTACTTATGGTCTTAAGAGCCCATAAGCAAGCTATCGCTTGGAAAATATCTAATATAAAATGTATCAATCCCTCCTTCTATACTCACAAAATTTTATTAGAAGAAGGATTCAAGCCACTAATGCAACTATAGAGACAGCTAAAACTTAATATGAAGGAGGTGGTTAAGAAGGAGGTGATCAAACTTCTTGATGCTGGACTTATTTAGACCATATTTGATGGCGACTAAGTTAGTCTAACGCAAGTGGTGTTAAAGATAAGGAGGAATTGAATAGCTAACTACTGGAGACTTAGTTGAAGAAAGTGAAGAGTGTCGAGCCAACGATGTTAAACAAGTGCGCTTTTTGGGAGGCAACCCATGTCCAACTTAGGTACATAGCATTTCTTTTATTTTCTTTTTGTTGTCACTATCTTAAGTCTATTATTTTTAGAAATTTGCTGATCCTAAGGGGAATTTTTAAGCCTATTTGAAGAGAGCGAGAGTATTCTCTAAGTGTGGGGAAGCGCCAATAACAAGTAAGGAAGTTTGAATTTTAATCACTAAGTGCACCTGATAAGTCTTTTGCTACATTCATTTACACTTTTAGAGGTTCACGACGATCACAGTTGTTGTCTATTGGCTTAGGCAAGTCTTATTTTTTCTCCACATAATCGGCACTCAAAGCTATGTATAATTTAAAGAGATTTTATGGAGTTTTCTTAATCAACACGACCACATGCATGGCCGTTCTGTAGCCAGGGCAGACTTGCCTTGTAAAACACCGCTTCCTATGCTCCTTTTGAGGGTCTGCACAGCCCCAAGCATGGCCGTGCAGCAGCCCGTGTTAGAAAAAAAAAACCATACATATATATAATTTCTTTCTCTCCTCCCCCACTCTCTAACTTCACTGTTTATCCAGACTAGGATAGTCTAACTTTTCTTTTTACCCTTAATTTCTTTATTTTTTTTCTAGGATGATGTAGCATAAACCTTGGGTTCCTAGCTCCAATGATGACATGCCATTACTATTTTGCTCTTATACCCGGTTTTAAACTCTACATGTAATCATTTACATATAAAAACCAAGAAAGTTCTTAGTGTCCTTTTTCTTTTAGTTATTTTTCCTTTTGTTTTTTTTTCCTTTTCCCTTTTGTGTGCTTGATTTAGGAAGACATTAGGAACAATTTCTTGAATAAGTGTGGGGAAGGGGTATAGGGAAACGAAAAATAAAATAAAATAAAATTGAGAAATTTGGGTCTTGCTTTACTTGTGTTATTTATGCACTATTTTATTAAATTTTCCCCATTTACAATTTTGCAATTGATTTTAAATGTTGATCTTGAATCATTAAAAGGCAAGATCCTTGAAATTGTGCTCATAAAAATTAGTGATTCGATGTTCCTTACTCGCTTATTGTTGGACTTGGTATACTTAGTTGGAATTTCAGGATGAAATCTAAGTGGGGTAATCTTACTTGCTATTTAATTATTGATTCTTAAGTTGTGAAATAGATAGAAGGCCTTAGTTTAAAGTTAAATGGTTGTATCTTTAAGCTTATTGGTTAATATATTTACTTTTCAAAAACTTTGAGAGCTCTTCTAACTTTTTGTGAAAGGTGTATATGAAATCAATCACTCGGTGATTCCTCTTAAGTAATCACTTTGAAATTAATTAATTAATGTGTTAATTGAGCAATTATGAGAAAAGCTTAGTTAATATGGGTGGGCTTTGGTCCTTCAGAAGAGCGAAGTCTAACTCCGCTGCTGATTAGTCACTCAATTAAAGAAGTAATAAGCCACTGCTCCAATAACTTGGGTTCTCTAAGTTAAGAGTATCTTTATGAATCCATAAGGCTATGATAATAGAGGTTTGATAGGGTCCCTTTAAAACCCGGTCACCTAAGGTTGTCTGGCTTAGGATTGACCGACCGATGATATTATAATAATAAGATAGGATGCAAAAAGGGTAAAGTTTAGTGGATCTTGTAACTTGAATAATTAAGTCCATAGGGACACCTTCAATTGAAGGGATAATGTCTGTTAACTTGGGTGATAAGCCCAGGATTATTGGCTGAATATTCATTACATAGGTTGTAAGATCTTAAATAACTAAAATTAATATATATATATAAACTTGGAAATTTTGGAGAGGTTTAATAAAAAGAGGAAGAAAATATAAGGGAAGGATGTATGGTGTATACTTTCACTTGAGGTTGTTGTGCTTAGAAGAGGTAGTTGAATAGTTTATATATTCTCTAGTAAGTGGTGACATATGACCAAGCCACTTTTGCTTTGTTTGACTTTCTTTATAACTTGAGAAGCATTTCTTAAATGGTAAGGGTAATAGTTTAACTTAGATTAATCTATAAACTCTAATTTTTGTATGCCAAGTATACGTATAATCATGGTAGGTTTGAGTGGTAGGCATAATGAATCACTAAGATTGAATTAAATAGAGGATGCTACTTGTGATTGAAAGTCTAATCATGAGTACAATTGATGGGAGGAATTGTATTTTGTCCTTATTTTGTTTACTTGAGGACAAGCAAATGGGTAAGTGTGGGCTGATTTGATAAGTGTTAGAAGACCCTTAATTCTAGTACTTATTAGTTATAATTTTATATGGATTTCATGTAATTTGTGAAGAAAAGGGTATTTATATGATTAAATTTTAATTTTAGGCATCAATGGAGACAAAAGAAAGGTTTAAGGATGATATGAGCAAAGGTGAGGTGAAATTTTGCGAAAATTGATTTTTAGTTCAGCATAACCTTTAGCACAACCCATGAAGATACTAGTGCTAGATGAAAAAAATGACCAGTAGCTAATTCTTTTCAGCCCTGCCCTGAGCAAGACCATGCTGGAGGCCGTGTTGAACTGGGTAGTGAAAAATAACGTGTTTTAAAGTCAACACGGCCTCAAGCACGACCGTGCTAACGCCCATGTCGAACCCTGTTTTTGCAGAACTATAAATAGACACCTTGTTTTATTTTTAAAAAGATTTTTTTCCTTTTGGCTTCGTTTTGAAAACCCTAGGGGAGCTTTATTTCAAACTTCAAAAGGAGAATTGTCCGAGCATCATTGGAGATCAGAAAACAAACAAGGGATTATTCTTTTTAGCATGAATCAATTCTATTTCTCTAGATTCTCTATTTTTATTGAAAACTTCATGGAGGGGTATTTCTTTATATCTTTCATCTTGTGAAACCCTAACTCATGTGCTGAACCATTGATTGATTAATGAATTATTTATATCTTTGCATCTATTCATGTGTTTCCATTGTTATTGTGATTGATTTATGCGTACAAATTGATTGCATGTCTGATTTTTATTAGATTAAAAGAGGTTTCATCTAGTAAATCTGATATTCATGAATAGAGAGATTACATGTTTTACCTAGAGGTAGGTCATAGGAATCAAAATTTTACAGGACCTATCACTAGGGTAAGAACCAAAGGGTTGCAAAATTTGGCGATGAGGGTCCTCTTTGAACAAACCGACTCCAAAAATATTGTAGACTAACTTCTTTTCTATTACTTATTTGTTGTGCATTCCAGTAGGTAAACTTGTTGGTTTTTACAATGCAATGGATAAACTCACCAAAGCTCAGCTTGTGGGTTAGTCATGGACCGACATAAACTAAAGAAGAACTAGTCTAACAAATTGTTCACTTGAATTGAAGAACCGACCACTTAAATACCATTTGAATATGTAATTGTTGCTATGAGAATCGGCCATTTTGTTTATTTTGTACTTATAATTTTGATTTTTGGAACTAGCCACCTAGTGGCAACTTTGTAATTTTTTTTTGTTTGTTTTACCATAATAGGAGCAAGTATAAATACTTGCTAACTAGGGTTTTTAGGGAGCTTTTGATAATTTGACAAAACACACACTCTTTAAGCCATTAGGGAGAGTCTTGCAAATCAAAGATCTCTTATCAATTTCTTATGAAATTGTGGCGAGATTCAACAAGAGGAGATTGTGAGTCATATCAATCTTGCTTTTGTTGTTAACAAATTGTGTTTAGTGAGTCATATCTAGGTGCAATTTGTGGATACTTTTCATTCATGTGATTTAGGTTGTAATTTTCAGATTTGGTCATTTTTAATTTTAAAATTGCTTCCTAGTGTAATTGCATGATTTTCCATTAAAAAATCACATACTTATTAGTTCAAATTTCATTTGGCCATTTGCTTAATTGGGATTTCAATTTTATCACGCCACTTTGTGGAATTTGTTTAGTTGATTCTTTAATTGCAATTGTGTGCTTGTGATTCGGATTTTAAAGCACATTAGTAGGAAAACATTGATTTTCTGCAATTTATTGAAATTTATGAACTTAATGAGATCTTGCATAACGGTAGTGAGAGAGAGGTCTCCATTGTCTTATGTGTGATTAAGAATTGATTAACTCGAGGGAGTAATTGATTTTACTTGAGAATTGCCGCAATGCAAAATGTAAATTGATTCATTAATCGATATCTTATTTTGAAAATTTAATGGTTAGGGTAGAACAAGATGAAGGGTATATTTTGTGATTGAATACATTTTTTTTTAAGACAATATTATTCAATTCTAGGGTTACTAGGATTTGTTAGTTGTTATTTAATTCTTAATTTTCACATTTTAAATTAGACTAGATAGTAGAGAAAGGTAATACTAGTACTTGTTTTCTAGATCCCAAAGGATGACACCTATTAAATCTATACTATAATTGATAGGTACACTGCGTAGCTCGATAGTAGATTTTATTGGTTATAAATTTAAAACTTAAATTCAAAGAACTTCCCCTTTCTTCCACTCATAACCCAATCACGGTAAGGATGCAAGCTAATTTCTACACTTCACAATACTTCAATTAGAGATCACGTAAGTAATTTAAGGAATAATTCAACACAAGACTTTAAATTTCTCTTCAAACAATTCAATTTCGAAATGAAGGATCAAGAACCTTAAATCCCAATTGTGAATTACAAAAATTTCCCTTTTCTAAACCTTGCTTTGATACCAAAAATATGATGTGCCTTGGATCCAAATGCAAGAACATAAAGTCAATTGAAGAATTAACCCAACCAAGTCCATAAAAATGGTGTGATACCAATAATCACGTTAACCTTAATTGCGTGAATCAAGTTACTATAATGCCAAATTATGATGAGGATCACTTGCAATTGTAAGATATATAAAGGATAACACAGCAATGAAATGAATTCCATGAACCAAATCTGAAAAATTGGAACCCTAAATCACATGAACAAGAACAAAGTAAAACAACCAATTACAACTAGATATAACACACTAGAAATAATTGGAAGAAACTTAAGAAATATTGATATAACTCACAATAGTTCTTAAACCAACTTGCCACAATTTCAATTAAAATTGATAAGAGTATAGGAGGTGTGAGGATGAACTCTCTATGGCATAAAAAGGCAGATTTTCTAATGTTCAAAAGTCCCTTATAAAACCTACTTAGCAAGTATTTATACTTGCTCTAATTAGGTAAAAACAACAAAACCAAGTTACAAATAAAACCAACATGTGATCGGTTTTGAATCAACAAAAGAAAATTACAAATAAACTCTCAAAATGGCCGATTCTTCACTTCCATGGAGCAATTGTTGGACCAGTACTTCTTTGATTTATGTAGGTCCATGAATAACCCACAAACTGAGCTTTAGCGAATTTATCCACCGTCTTGTAAAAACCAACAAATGTACCTGCTAGAATACACAACAAATACGTAATATAAAAGAAGATATTAAATAAATATTCTTGAGGTTTGATTGTTTAAAGAGGACCTTCATAGCCAAATGTTATAACCCTTTGGCTCTTGCCTTGGTGATATGTCCTGTAGGTATATGATTCCTATCACAGCGTTGAAGAAGGAAAAATGGCCGGCGTTGAGGGAAAAAAAAGCTAGGAAGAAATCATCTTGATTGAATGCCATAATTCCTAGAAGAGACCTGACATGAAGAATGCTACCTAAAATTAGGCAACTTAAATACATTAGGGTTTTTTTTATTATATATATTATTATTTTGTTAAGTTGCCTAAGAACTGGCGACCTAATTTTTTATATTTTTTTGAGAAAATTATTGAATTAAACTAAACAAAAAAAAATTACCTTAGTGTTAAGCATGAGCTACCCCCAATGAAGCACTTAGTTTAGAGTCGCTAACCCGACTTTTGCAGTGTTTTAAATCGGATTTGTTAGATCCATGATATTGGCAGCACTATCAATGTTTTTTCCTTCATAGTGATGCTTCAAAAGATAACCGTTACTTTAAAAGTATGGTTATCTTCTACCTTCAACTCAACTACAACATACGGAAAAACGTTAGCAATCATAATGGTCTAGACCATTGAGATCTCAACTTACTTGGAAACAACTTTAATCAAGAGTTGTATAATAGAACTTTCTGCCCAAGCAAAAACTCTCGCCTTAAGATGTTCTTATTGTGCCATTGCTTTGCCCATTCTTTGTATATGCTAGCATTTTCATATGCTTCTTCTCTCATTTCAGCCATTTGATTTAGCTGGAGCAACCTCTTTTCACCTACAGCTTGGAAATCAAAGTTGAGGGGTTTTGAGGGGTTTTATGGCCATATATACCTTGTGCTCTAGCTCTACTGGTAGGTGACATGATTTACCATAAACAATCTTGTATGGGGACATGCCTATAGGGGTTTTAAGAGTTGTCCTATAAGCCTAAATGCATCATCAAGTTTTAAAGACCAGTTTTTCTTGGATGCATTGATAGCTTTCTCTAAGATACACTTTATTTCCCTATTGGAAACCTCAAGCTGTCTATAAGTTTGTGGATGATAAGGGGTGGGAATTTTATGAGTAACTCCATATTTTAATAATAATTTTTCAAACTGGCTATTGCAAAAATGCATTCCCTTATCACTTATTGATGGGAATCAAACCTCTGGATCGAGCATTGGAAAGCTTACTTAAATCGAATGGAACTCAGACATTCACATTTTATCTTTATTTATTTGTTTTTACATTTTAACAGGTACATTTTGTTAGTTTTTTACAAGAAGATGATCAAGCACATTAGCAATTGGTTTGTTAATAGATCACGGTCCATTATGAACCAAATTGAACCTATAAAGACAAGTGGAACCGACCTTCATTTCATTTTCATTTTATCTTGAGAAGAACCGGCCATCTTCATTTTCTTTCACATGGAGAATCGGTTCTTCAAGTGACTCATAGGATCGGTTTTTAACAATTTGGCATTGTTGTAATTTCTTTATTTTAGAATAGGGTATAAATACTTGCTAATTAGGTTTTGTAAGGGACTTTTTGAATATCATATTTTCGATTGCCATTTCACATGTAAGGGTTTGACTCTTCATAAAAATACTCTTATAAATTCAAGCTTGGATTTGTTGTAAGTAATATCGATAAATTACAAGTTGTTCCTAATTCTACTAGTGCGTTATATCTGGTAAGGAATTGGGATTTTTATTGCTCTTAATTTCACATCAATTAGGGTTAATATCCAATCAGGGTTTATGCCTGATTGATTGAGGATTGTTAATTTGTTCTTCTATCCTTATTATATTCTTGTAATTGGAAATGAAGCACATCATAATTTAGTATTAGAGCATGGTTTTTGAGAAGGGAATTTCGTGATTTTCAATTTAGGGATTTAGGGTTCTTGTTATTCCATTTCATAATTGAAGTTTTTGAAGTGGAATTGAAGTAATTGTATGTGATTGTGCCATGACATACTTTGTTGTTGCGGAATTGGAAGTAGAATTTCAGAATTTGTCCATTGTGATAGTCATCTTGTCGTAAGCTCCTTATGTGGAAGAAGGGGAAGTTATTTGAATTTAAATTCCATAATTATAAAGGGTATAGTAATTGCTTATTTATTTGCTTTTCATTACAACATTAACTTGAGTAATTAAGGAAAGTGAGTCTTGCAACATTGCCATGTGTGTGAATCTGATTGCTTGTGTGTATTGTACCATTGAAGGTATGTGGAATCGTGATTAATTGTGAAATTGTGTCATGGAACAAGTGTGTGCCATGAGGTGTGAATATCAGATTTACATCCTTGAGTAGCCATTTGGGAAGACTTGCCATGAGGATAACATTACAGGATTAAGAAGTATTTTAAAATTCAAATTCAATCATTACTTGTGGAGTTATTGTGCATTAATCACTTTAAATACACTTTGACTAAGTTGGAGTCATTTAATTGTCGTGGGATTTGATTCATGAGCATATAATTACTTCCATTTGTCTTTTATTGTTGTGATCTTTGGAGTGTGTTGTGGTGTAAAGTGAAGTGCATCATGGGTGTGTGTGAGTTATGTGTGGTGTGGTTATGTAATTGAAGTGTGGGAGTGTGTTGGTGTGAATCCATTGAAGTGGTGTGTAGTGCTATGGGTGTGTGTAAGTGTGTTGTGGTGATTGAACCGTAGAGGTGTTGGTGTGTAGTTGTGTATATCGTGAGTTATGTGTTGTTAATGAGGCGTGTTGATTGTAACATGGTGTGTAAGTGTGTGTAGTGTGAAGGCATGTAGTGAATTGGAGAACTTGGCGTCGTGAAGGTGTTATGTTGTGAGTGTGCTGTGAGTTGGTGTTGAGTGATATTTTTTTTTTTCAAAATCATGTCAAATGATAGTGTGAATGGTGGGATTAGCAATGAGGCCAATAGTCAGGTTGGAGGAGGTTAAGGGCGTTGTGTTGCTGGTGTAGGATCTTACTACTATTGTTGCTACATTAGCAACACAGGTAGATCAGATGACAATGCTACAACTACCAGTGGCAAACCTTCAAGCACCCTTACTTCGGGTAGTCTATCAAAATGCTCACAAGGAAGGAGTTGTTGAAGGCAATAAGGGTAGGAGAATGGAGAGAGATTATCATGCTCTTAGGGAGGAAAGAGATGATAATTTTGAGAATGAGCCTTACTCAAACAGGGAATTCAGACCGCCTCAGGGATTAGAATATGTAAAATTGTAGATGCCTTCATTTTATGGCAAAGGTTCTGTAGATGATTATTTATATTAGGAGGATAAGGTTGAGGGCCTATTCGAGTGCTATGAGATTGATGATCACACTCAAGTTTGTCTTGCTGCTGTAGAATTTATAGGCTATGCCACCTTATGGTGGAAAAAATCTTGTGATTAACAGACGAAGAGATGGTGAGGTTGATATATATATGATGAGAAAATTTTCGGCATCATCGACACTTTCAGAACTTGATTTGGATGATGATCCAAATCACTCATATTTTACGTCATTTCTTTTCATTTAATAAATATTTGAGAAATAATCTTACAGGTACAATAATAATTTTCCATGGGATGCCAATATATCCTACACTATGGACACGGGACATCTTCAGATTTACAATCAAAGACCCGTTGTGATTGTTTCCATTCCGAAGCATTGGCTCATGAAGACTTATGATATTTTTGTACTTTGTAATTGTTATTTGGACTATTTTATGTTGTATTTTTTTCTTTTAGGAAACTTTCATTTTTATTGTAATTTCCATTTAGGACCAACCACCTTAAAAGTGGCATACTTGTAATTTTTGATCATTTTCTAACCCTAGGGATAGTAAGTATAAATACTTGATTATAGTAGGGTTTGAGGAGGCCAAAATTTTCAGAATACACTTCACATTTTCGTGAGAGGGCTTAGGGTTTCCCTAGATCCAATTTCTCTTATCAATTTCAATTTCCAAGAGTTGAAATTTAGCGAATGCAACAAAGGGCAATTATGAGTAGTATCAATTCCTTCTTTGTTGTGTTTCCATTTCATCACTAGTGAGTCATATCTAGGGTTGATTTGGATATTCTTGGTTAGATTTTTTATTGCAATTGTGATCAAATATCATGTTATGAGATTGTTTGTTTTAGTATTTGAAATCATCATCAATATTGGAATCATTTGTGACGTGAATGGTGATTGTTGATAGAGGATAAAATCACGGCACTAGATCTGTTCTTCTTAGCATAATTCCCATGGATTTCATTTGTATTTGTTGTTATTTGGTGAAGTTTGACCTTGTTGGATTGTTGATTGCATCTTTGGTCCTTTGGATTTCATCAAAATTCCAATAGGGTTCACGCAATTTCTAGTCCAATTGAATCGGTTTATGTTTGTGAGTTGGGGTTTGTTTCTTTAATTCATTTGCATGTGCTTGGGCTTGGTTTTTAGCACATCATTTTTTGCTATCAGAGCTTGAGGTTTGTGAGAAGGGATTTGTCAATTGAAAATTGGAAATTAAAGGTTGTTGTCTTACCATTTTGAATCGAATTGTAGGAGTGGAAATTGAAGTAATTGATTATGTTGTTAAGGTGTTATGATTGTTGTTTGTTGATGTAGATGTGGAGTATTTGTGATTGCTTTCCTCTTGAATTGATCGTGATTGATTAAAGGGAGATGATCATTGTGATTAGTTGAGGGAAGTGGAATTGGAAATCTTGTTGTAGCTCATGTGTTATTGAGATCCCTGTGAGTAGAAGGGCATGTATGTGTATGTATGAATGTGTGGCGTATTATATATGTTGATTGAAGGAGTTGCAACGTAGTGTCCTTGAGCTTACCGTGAGGAAGAGTTGTGTTTCTTTGTGATCATTTGTGATCACTTGGGAAAAGTGGAAAAAATTTGAAAACAAAGAAGAGCAAATGGAGAGTTGATGATTTCAAGATTGTAGTTTGAATTTTGAAAGCAAAGAAGAGTGAATGGAGTGTTGATGATTTTGGAATTGTGATTGTCTTTTACAATTTCCAGATTTGAATTTGAGTGGAAAAATAGGAAATCATTTGAAATTCAAATACATCCCTTAAGTTTGAAGTAGTTATTGAGTGGTATTGATTACATTTCATTTGAATTTGAAATTGAATCTTACCATTTGTGGAAAGTGCATTAAGGATGTTCATTTGAATTTGTTGGTGTGAATTTGTGGAGTTGTGTGGAGTAAGGTGCTACACATTGAGGCTAAAGTGTGAGTGTATGCCGTGGTTAAGAAAGGAAATTAAGTGGTAAAGTTTGAAATTCAAAAAAAAAAAGCATTTAAAGTGTGAAAGTTATTGAGTTTCATTACTTAAACACTTGATTAATTGAATTTAATTTCTTAACTACTTGGAAGTATTTATTTGTGCTTCAATTATTTTACTATACTTGAAGTGACAAGAAGTATTTGTTGCATTGGTGACTTGTTGCACCGTGGGTGTACAAGTGTGTGTGTTGTTATCCAAACGTGTTATTGTGACATGGTGAAGTAAAGGGAGTGTGCTACAATTATTTGAGATTACATTTGTACTTCAAATAAATCGCATCCACAAACATGTCAAATGACAGCGTGAATAGGGGCATTGGCAGTGAGGCTAATAGCCAAGTGGGTGGTAGACTAGGTCGTCGAAATACAAGTGGAAGAACTCTAGATGAACAACTTTAGGACCTTACCACAATTGTTGCTACATTAGCAACAAGGATTGATAGGATGACATTGCCTCCAACACCTGTGATAAACCTTCAGGCACCACCTAGGGTAGCTCCTCAGAATGTCCAGAGAGAAGGGGTAGTTAGAGGAAATTTGGGGAGAAGAGTAGAAGGAGATTATCATGCTCTTAGGAAATACAGAGATGATAATTTTGGGGTTAATCCATACCTAGACAGGGAATTTAGACCACCTCGAGGATTAGAGTATGTGAAGCTACAATTACCTTCATTTGATGGTAGGGGTTCCATCGATGATTACCTAGACTGGGAAGACAAAGTTGAGGGTCTTTTCGAGTGTTATGAGATTGATGATGACTCCGGGGTACGTCTTGCAGTTGTAGAGTTCATAAGGTATGCCGCTTTGTGGTGGAAAATATGGTGATCAGCAGGTGAAGGGATGGAGAGACCGAAATACACACTTGGAGAGACACGAAACAATTTTTGACAAGAGGTTTGTATCGAAACACTACAGGTGATGGGTGTCGAATCCAACAAAAATAAAACCTACTCCTAGACAATTATATGATTTGCATATAGTGGTGAGTAGGGTCGAATCCACAGGGATTGGTAAAGATATTTCTATTCAAAGAGAACAATAAGAAAAAGGAAAATGGGGGGGGGGGGGGGGGGGGGGGGGGGGGTTGTTTGTGAATCAAATAAAGTAAAAAAAGGTAAGAAAATCAGATATTGGTAAAAGCCTAGCCAAAGGAATCAAGATGGTTTAATTCTAGGAATTGATCATCGATGCAAATGTTCTCTATTCTTGTTCTAGATAAATTGGTTATGGTTATTAACAAGCTCTAACAACCTATCTCTCCTTACTTCCTCGATAACCTCGGACAAGTGCTTTGAATTATTTCTCTTATTGATTAAACAACCATTAGACAAGCGCTTAGGATTTAATCTATCAATAGCATTAAGATCTAGAGAGACTACCAATTCATGCCAGTAGATTATAAGATAACCTATTTAAACATGATCACACACCTCCATAACATGAATTCGATCATCTCTTTTATAACCAAACATGTTATTGCATCACTAAGACTAGAACAATCAAACAATTACGGATTTGACGTGCTAGTTGACAATATATTAACTTGCTAATTGAGTAGAAGAGCTCTATTCATACCAATCAACAAAGATAATAATGACAAAACGATTAGAAGATATATGAATACCTGAAAGCAAAGAATAGAATAAATACAAGTCAATTAGACCTCACAATTCGTGGAGAATTAAACATCTATGACCCTTTGGCTAGAAAAGTAGCTTAGCTACTCATGTTCATCAATAAAACGAAAATAAAAGATAGAAACATAATGAACTCGGTTGCTTGCTCTGCCTCCACGTTTCCTTCTTCAAGATCCAAGATTCCGAGATCAAAAGTTGTCCTAACCCTCTAGGGTTGGTTCTATTTATTTTGTTAGGGGGTAGCATGTGATCTTTTGCTAGCAAGATACGAAAATATCTTTCCTTTTCCAAGTAGATTTCGAGAAGTGAAGATTCGTCTGGCTGGCACGCCTCAACACACGGCCGTGGATCAAGCCGTGCCATCCTCTGTGCATATTCTTCAAGTCTTCATCCGCGCCCAGTGTGAACCACGGTTAGACCCACGGTTAGACCCACGGCTAGATTTCAAGCCATGCCTTCATCTGTGCATAATCTTCAAGTCTTCATCCGTGTTCAGTGTGTACCACGGTTACACCCACGGCTAGATTTCAAGCCGTGCCTTCATCTGGTTGATGTTCCACACTTTCTTCTCCTTGGTCCTGGCTTCCACCACGGCTTCAAGCACGGTTTCTCCCACGGGTTCCACCACGGCCGTGCCTTAAGCCGTGTCTCTCTCTGTTCAAAGTCCTCATTTTTGCCTTCTTGTCTAGTGTGTAACACGGTTTGAACATTGGCCGTGCCTCAAACCGTGCTTCCTCCAGTGGTGTAATTTCTTGTCTTGATCCAAGTTGTAGATGACTTCTCTAAAATACTTGAATTAGCATCCTTGACTCCATTTAACCTGATTTATCACGATGATAGAATTAAAGTACCATTTCCTTATGATTTCTATAAAATCAATAATAATTTAACACAATTTATACTATAAAGATTGAGTATAAAATGGCTCTATCAACAGGCATGAGCTATTTATGCATCTCCAGACACTGAGATAGGGGGGTAAAATAATGGATGACTACGTACAGGAGTTTGAGACACTAGTGATCAGATGTGGATCGGTTGAACCTCCTGAACAAACCCTAGCACGTTTTGTATTTAGGTTGAAGTATGAGATAGCTTGTGTAGCTGAGCCTCAGAGATATAGTACACTTGATGAGGCTATACAGTTAGCTTTGAGTGGAAAAACAGAGGCGATCCTATTCATTCTAGGTTACTAGGAGCAGCCCATGGGGGGTGTTGATCAGTTGGATGGGTTAGAGGGAGCAGGTGAGCATTTCAGGGTTGTAGACAAAGTTATCTCTACTACAGAGAAGGAGAAAAATTTTTCTGGGAAAGGCAAAGAAGTATTTGGATCTTATTTGAGATAGATGGTACAAGGGTCAACCGGTGGGAAGATGCGCCAGATTAAATGTTTCAAATGCATGGGATTTGGACATATAGCTACACAGTGTCCCAATAAAAGGATGATGACCGTCATGGAGGGTGACGGGGAAGATGATGAGGAAGAGACTATCGAGCCTACAGATTTATCTTTAGCCTTACAAGAGTATTATGATGATGAACATGCTAAAACACATGGGGATAAAAAGAGAGGAAAATACTTGCCTATTAATGTGTTATACAGGGTTATGACTATTTCTCCAGATACTAGGGACATACAGAGGGAGAATCTGCTCCACACACCTTGTTAGATTCGAGGTAACCTATTTATGCTTTTTATTGGTAGTGGTAGTTATACTAATGTCATATTTACTGCATTGGTAGAAAACTTATAATTAACCACTAGCTCTCATCCTAATCCGTATAAAGTGCATTTGTTGGACAACCAAGGTAGTTTGCACATTACACAGCGAGCAATACCAATCAGTATAGGAGATCGGTATAGTGATGAGATTATCTGTAATGTGCTTCCTATGTATGCATTTCATTTACTATTGGGTTGACCATGGCTATTTGATAAAAAGGTGTTACATGATGGGTTTAGAAACACTTACATGTTTTAAAAGGATGGTACTCGGATTTTATTGACTACTTTGTCTCCGTCTAAGGTTCGTTCTTTCCAGGAACTAGTCAGACGCACATATAGCTCTTCTAGATTTTCAGCCAATAAGCAATTCCAAACATCGGGTTTCAGTCTAGGAAAAGACCCTCTAGATTTGAGAGCAAATCTTTCAGAGGCCTGAGGAGATGATGGGAAAATTTCTGGCATCATCGGCACTTTCAGAATTTGATTTGGATGATGATCCAAATCACTCATATTTTACATCATTTCTTTTCATCTAATGAATATTTGAGAAATAATCTTACAGGTACAATAATAATTCTCCATGGGATGCCAATATGTCCTACACTAGTTGATGGACATGGGACATCTTTAGATTTACAATCAAAGACCCGCTGTGATTATTTCCATTCCAAAGCATTGGCTCATGAAGACTTATGATATTTTTATACTTTGTAATTGTTATTTGGACTATTTTATGTTGTATTTTTTTCTTTTAAGACACTTTCATTTTTATTGTAATTTCCATTTAGGACCAGCCACCTTAAAAGTGGCATACTTGTCATTTTTGACCATTTTCTAACCCTAAGGGTAGCAAGTATAAATACTTTCTTATAGTAGGGTTTGAGGAGGCCAAAATTTTCAGAATACACTTCACATTTTCATAAGAGGGCTTAGGGTTTCCCTAGATCCAATTTCTCTTATCAATTTCAATTTCCAAGAGTTGAAATTTGACGAGTGCAACAAAGGGCAATTGCGAGTAGTATCAATTCCTTCTTTGTTGTGTTTCCATTTCATCACTAGTGAGTTATATCTAGGGTTGATTTAGATGTTCTTGGTCAGATTTTTTATTGCAATTGTGATCAAATATCATGTTATGAGATTGTTTGTCTTAGTATTTGAAATCATCATCAATATTGGAACCATTTGTGACGTGAATGTTGATTGTTGATAGAGGATAAAATCATGGCACTAGATCTGTTCTTCTTGGCATAATTCACGTGGATTTCATTTGTATTTGTTGTTATTTGGTGAAGTACCTTATTGGATTGTTGATTGCATCTTTGGTCCTTTGGATTTCATCAAAATTCCATTAGGGTTCATGCAATTTCTAGTCTAATTGAACCGGTTTATGTTTGTGAGTTGGGGTTTGTTTCTTTGATTCGGTTACATGTGCTTGGGCTTGGTTTTGAGCACATCAACATACCTAGTGGGAAATGAAACGGGTATTGAGAAAAAGGTTTATACCTGAGCATTACAGGTAGGAGTTGTTTATGCGTCTCCAAATAATAAGGCAAGGAGACAAAATAGTTGACGAGTATGTACAAGAGTTTAAGACATTAATGATTAGATGTGGGTTAGTTGAACCTCTTGAACAAACCTTAGCATGATTTGTGTCAGGGTTAAAGCATGAAATTGTCTGCATCGTGGAGCTCCAAAGGTATAATAGACTTGATGATGCTATCCTGCTAGCCTTGAAAGTGGAGAGACAGAGGCGATTTAACCCTTTTCGAGTAGTGAGCAACAGGTATGGAATTTCTACTAAACCTTATGGGTTAGATGGTCAGCAGGGTGAACAAAAGGGAATAAGGGGAAATGATAAGATTATGGATAAGAATACAACTATTACTGATAGCGAGAGGGAAGTTTCAAGAAAAGGAAAAGAGGTTGTTAGAGTTAATTTCAAGCAAACAGTGCCAGGGACAACTAGTGGAAAGATGCGTAAAATAAAATGTTTCAAATGCATGGGTTTTAGACACATGGCTACTCAGTGTCCCAATAAAAGAGTCATGATTGTTATAGAGCGAAATAGAGACGTTGGTCAAGAAGAAGCAATTGAACCTATAGACTTGTCAATTGTACTACAAGAGTATTATGATGATCCAGATGCCAAGACACATGAAGATAAGGGAAATGATAAATATATGTCTATTAATGTGTTGCACAGGGTTATGACTATATCTCTAGATGTCAGGGACATATAGAGGGAAAACCTATTCCATACGCCTTATCGGGTTCTAAGTATCTTGTGTGTTCTTTTTATTGATGGTGGTAGTTGCACTAATGTCATAGCTACTGCATTAGTAAATAGATTGCAACTAGTCACTAGTCCTCATCCACATCTTTACAAATTATATTGGCTGAATGAACGGGGCAGTATGCATGTTACACAAAGGGTTAAGGTGCCTTTCAGCATAGGAGATAAATACTATGATGAAATTATTTGTGATCTTCCTATGTGTGCCTTTCATATACTACTAGGTAGGCTTTGGTTTGTTTAATAGGAAGGTGCTACATGATAGGTTTAGAAACACTTATGTGTTTCAAAAGGATGGTGCATAGGTTGTCTTGACTCTTATGTCTCTAACTGAGGTACACAAATTCCAAGATTAGATCAATAAAATTAAAGGGCACTCAAGACTTTAAGGCGATAAACACATGTAAACAAGGGATTTTAGTCTAGAAGAAGACCCATTAGATTTGAGGACAAATTTTTCAAAGGCTTGAGGAGATTATGGGAATCAAACTTGAACAAAATGGAACCTAGACATTCACATTTTATCTTTGTTTATTTGTTTTTACATTTTAGTAGGTGTATTTTGTTGGTTTTTTACAAGAAGATGATCAAGCACATTAGCAATTAGTTTATGAATGGATTACAGTCCATTATAAACCAAATTGAACCTATAAAGACAAGTGGAACTGACCTTCATTTCATTTTCATTTTATCTTGAGAAGAACCGACCATCTTTACTCTCTTTCACACGGAGAATCGGTTCTTCAAGTGACTCATAGGACCGGTTTTTAACTATTTAGCATTGTTGTAATTTCCTTGTTTTAGAGTAGGGTATATGATAGGAATCAAAATCCGACAAGACTTATCATTAAGGCAATAACTAAAGGATTTCTAATCTTGGCGATGAGGACCCATTTTGAGCAAATCGACCCCGGAATTATTTATATACTAACCTCTTTTATCTTATTCATGTATTTTATATTCCAACAGGAATACTTATCATGCTTTACAGGGCAATGGACAAACTCACTTAAACTTAGCTTGTGGGTTATCCATGGACCGACCTGAACCGGCAATGAGCTGGGCCGATGGATCCTATAGAAGACCGGCATCATGAAGAGAATTTCTTTTATGTATTTTTCATTTTATGAACTATTTTAGTTGTATTTTGGTTTTGGGACACTTTTATTTCTTTGTAACTTTCATTTAGGGTTAGCCACCTTAAAAGTGGCAAACTTGTAATTTTGAGCACTTTTTAACCCTAGGAGTAGCAAGTATAAATACTTGCTTAAGGGAGGGTTTGAGGGAGGCTTATTTTGCAGAACAAAAACTTCACATTTCATGAGAGGGCTTAGGGTTTTCCTAATTCCAAATTCTCTTATCAATTTCAATCCCAAGAAGTTGAAATTGTGGCGAGTGCAACATCTTGAAATTGTGAGTTATATCAATTTCATTTTGTTGTGATTTCTTTTCTTCTCTAGTGTGTCATATCTAGGGTTGAATTAAGATATTTCTTGGTCAGATATCCTTGTTGTCATTCACGAATTCTTGTGATTATTTGAAGGAATTATCATATTGATCCAATTCATCTTTAAGGATTTCCTTGATAACGTGATTTTCACCATTGGAAAGGGATTGTTTTGTTACGGTTTTTCTTTGTCAAATTGAGGCTTCATTTGCGTGGATTACATGAAATTATAGTGTTGTTAGAAGGCATTTTCATTGAATTATTCTGATTATATCATTGGTTGTTTGAATTTCATCCTTTCATCATTAGGGTTCATTTGAAAAGTGCCATTTTTGGATCCGATTTTGCCTTGACTTGAGATAGTTATTCTTAAGTCTTTTGGATGTGCTTTTAAGAGTGGTTAGGCACATCATCTTTTTGGTATCAGAGCTCTTGTTGAGAGAAGGGAATTGGTTGTATTCAATTTCGTGGAAGTGATCATCAAATAGGGTTGATCAAGTGAAAACCGAAATTGTGTTGTTGTTGTTGTTTGATATTGCGAAATTGTTTTGGATTGGGAATTGATTTGCTGGTTGTTGGAGTTGATTTGGGAAGGTTATTATATCACTTTGTGGACACTAATTCACGTGGAAGAGCAGAAGTACAAAGTGAAGTTACTTTAGCAATTTTTTTTGAAATTGTGAAACTTACCAATTGTTGCCGTGAAGTAGCTTGTGGCGTGAGGAGTTGTGAAGTTTGTTGTTTGAATTCCATTGTGTAATTCTGAATTTGTGAAGTAAAATTTGCAGATTACATTAAGTTTGGTTAGTAAGGAATTATTTGAATTCAAATCATATGCAATTAAGTTGTGGGAGTTAATGATTGCTATTTGAATTTGAATTTGAATTCATTGTTACCAATTGAGGAAGGCTTGCAATAAGTGAAGTTATTTGAATTTCAAATTGAAAGTTGCTGCCTATAGTGGGATTCAGAATTCATTTTGGGAAAGCTACTTATTAATATTTTGTCTTCATTATTTGCCATGGAAGTTGAAGACTACTTGTAATCAATATTCACCTTGTTGTTGCCGCGGAAGTGATACATCTTAATTATTGTTGTTGTTTGTGTTGTTGCCGTGGAGTTATTGGTGGAGTGAGTGCAGCGTGATTGAAGGTGTGTGTGGTGGTGTAAATTTGTGGATTTATGTGGATTAAAGGTGCTGCACATCAAGATCAATTGTAGGTGTGAAACCGTGGCAATAAAGGAAAATTGAAGTAGTAGAATTTAAATTCAAAAACAAACATTAAAGTGTGAAAGTAATTGAACTTATTACTTCAACACTTGTGAGTTGAATTTAATTTCTTAACTACTTAGAAGTATTTATTTGTGCTTCACTTATTCTAATATACTTGAAGTGGTAAAAAGTATTTATTGCATTGGTGACTTGTTGCACTGTGGGTGTATAAGTGTGTGTGTTGTTATCCAAACTTGTTATTGTGATGTGGTGAAGTGAAGAGAGTGTGCTACAAATTATTTGAGATTACATTTGTACTTTAGATAAATCGCATCCACAAACATGTCATATGATAGTGTGAATGGGTACATTGGCAATGAGGCCAATAGCCAAGTGGGTAGAAGACCAAGTCACCGAAATATAAATGGAAGAACTCTAGATGAGCAACTTCGGGACCTTTCCACACTTGTTGCTACATTAGCAACAAGGATTGATAGGATGACATTGCCACCACCACCTGTGGTAAACCTTATGGCACCACCTAGAGTAAAGGGAGATTATCATGCTCTTAGGGAAGATAGAGATGATAATTTTGGGCTTAATCCATACCCGGATAGGGAATTTAGACTACCTCGAGGACCAGAGTGTGCGAAGCTACAGATGCCTTCATTTGATGGTAGGGGTTCCGCAGATGATTACCTAAACTGGGAGGACCAAATTGTGCAGACGCAAGTATGCCAACCTTCAAAGGTTCTTGGGGGATCTAATGACACGAGCCAACCCTTAGAGCATAAAATTTTTCAGACACCGATGTGCCAACCTTCAGAGGATCCTGATAATCATAGTCAGACGAGCAGACTACCAGAGAGCCAGACTGTTCAAAGACAGTTATATTCACCTTCAGAGGTTTTAGAGGGTAATGAGCAGTTAGGCCAACCATTAGAAGACCCTGAGGATCAGCATCATATAGATGAGTCAGAAAAAGAGGAAACAAACTCAATGGAATGGGTTGAGACAGGGGAGACATCAATAGATAATGAGTCCATGTTTGTGTTGCAGATGAGATACATCCTAGAAATGGAGGAGAGAAAACAATCACTTACTATGGTATTCCAGATATTGGGATTCTGTAGAGATACTTCTTCAGATGGATTGCTTTTAAAAAATAGAGTCTCTACTGCATTCGATCTGCCAGATTTGAGGACAAATCTTTTTGAGGCCCGAGGAGATGATAGGAATCAAAATCCGACAAGACTTATCATTAGGGCAATAACTAAAGGATTTCTAATCTTGGCGATGAGGACCCATTTTGAGCAAATCGACCCCGGAATTATTTATATATTAACCTCTTTTATCTTATTCATGTATTTTATATTCCAACAGGAATACTTATCATGCTTTACAGGGCAATGGACAAACTCACTTAAACTCAGCTTATGGGTTATCCATGGACCGACCTGAACCGGCGATGAGTTGGGCCGATGGATCCTATAGAAGACCGGCATCATGAAGAGCATTTCTTTTATGTATTTTTCATTTTATGAACTATTTTAGTTGTATTTTGGTTTTGGGACGCTTTTATTTCTTTGTAACTTTCATTTAGGGTTAGCCACCTTAAAAGTGGCAAACTTGTAATTTTGAGCACTTTTTAACCCTAGGAGTAGCAAGTATAAATACTTGCTTAAGGGAGGGTTTGAGGGAGGCTTATTTTGCAGAACAAACACTTCACATTTCGTGAGAGGGCTTAGGGTTTTCCTAATTCCAAATTCTCTTATCAATTTCAATCCCAAGAAGTTGAAATTGTGGCGAGTGCAACATCTTGAAATTGTGAGTTATATCAATTTCATTTTGTTGTGATTTCTTTTCTTCTCTAGTGTGTCATATCTAGGGTTGAATTGAGATATTTCTTGGTCAGATATCCTTGTTGTCATTCACGAATTCTTGTGATTATTTGAAGGAATTATCATATTGATCCAATTCATCTTTAAGGATTTCCTTGATAACGTGATTTTCACCATTGGAATGGGATTGTTTTGTTAAGATTTTTCTTTGTCAAATTGAGGCTTCATTTGCGTGGATTACATGAAATTATAGTGTTGTTAGAAGGAATTTTCATTGAATTATTCTGATTATATCATTGGTTGTTTGAATTTCATCCTTTCATCATTAGGGTTCATTTGAAAAGTGCCATTTTTGGATCCGATTTTGCCTTGACTTGAGATAGTTATTCTTAAGTCTTTTGGATGTGCTTTTAAGAGTGGTTAGGCACATCAGTATAAATACTTGCTAATTAGGTTTTGTAAGAGACTTTTTGAATATCATATTTTTTGTTCCCATTTCACGTGTAAGGATTTGACTCTCTACAAAAATACTCTTATCAATTCAAGCTTGGATTTTGGCGAGTAGGCTTGGATTTTTTGTGAGTAATATTGACAAATTACAAGTTTTCCCTAATTTTACTAGTGCGTTATATCTAGTAAGGAATTGGGATTCTTATTGCTCTTGGTTTCACGTCAATTAAGGTTAATATCCAATTACGGTTCACGCCTAATTGATTGAGGATTGTTAATTTGTTCTTCTATCCTTATTATATTCTTGCAATTGGAAGTGAAGCACATCACTTATAATAGCTCTAGGTACCCTAAAGCTTGAAAATATTTTCTTTTTCAAAAATCTAATTACAACTCTACTATCATTAGTTTGTAAAGCAATTGCTTCTACCTATTTTGAAACATAATCGATAGCTACAAGAATTTATTTTTTTTAAAAAAGATGAGGGAAAAGGATGTGCCAATCAATCTAATTACAAGTACACAATTGCAATTGTGAATTTAATTACACAATACACAATCAAGATGGTATGAAATCAAAATTGAATTGTAACCTTAAAAATTGTGTGAATGAGATAGCAAAAGGATGAACTAATTCCTCACCAGATATTACTCACTAGTTGGAATTAGGGTGGATTTGATGTTATTGGTATCACACACAACAAGATCAAGTCCCATTTGCCACACTTCTATGAAGAAATGATAAGAGTTCACATGAAAATGGAGGAGTCCCTCATGGTTTTCAAGTCTAAAAAATAATGTCCAAAAGCCCCTTTACAAACCTTAATAAGCTAGTATTTATACCCTACTCTAAAACAAGGAAAAATTACAACAATGCCAAATAGTCAAAACCGAACCGATTCTCCATGTGAACGAGAGTGAAGATAGCCAGTTTTGTTAAGTGAAATGCAAGTGAAATAAAGGCCGGTTCCTCTTGTCTTTGTTGGTTTAAGTCCGACTTACACACTTGAAATTAGTGTGTTGGTTCACCATCCTGTAAAACCGACAAATGTACCTGCTGAAATGCAAAACAATTATACAATGGAAAAGAAGATACTAAACAAATATGTTTAGGGTCTAATTGTTCAAAGAAGACCCCCATTGCTAAATTTTATAATCCTTTGGCTCTTGCCCTAGTGATAGCTCTTGTAGGTATATGATTCCTATAAGAAAAGGTCCCATAAAGTCTATTCCCCACACATTAAAAAGCTCAATTACATGAATGCTATTTTGTGGTAATTCATGTCTCTTAGAAATATTGCTAGTCTTTTGACATTGAGCACAAGTCATAATGTAATTTCTGCAATCATTAAACAATTTAGGCCAATAAAATCCACAAGATAAAATCTTAGCTGCAGTTCTTTCCACACCAAAGTGGCCTCTTACTTCCCTAGAATGACAATGTTGTATTATGCTAAGCTATTCAATCTTTAGCACGCAACATCTAATTACTTGGTCAGCATAACATTTAAATAGATATGATTCATCCCAAAAATAGTATTTCACATCGTGTAAAAATTTCTTTTTTTTGTTGATAGGACAAACCATATGGTATGATTTTGCTGACTAAGTAATTGACTATATTAGCATACCAAGGTAATCATTGGATATCTATTACATGCAACTATTCATTAGGGAACTTTTCATTAATGGGTGGATCTAAATAATCAGATTCCTAATAGGATAAATGATTAGCTACTACATTTTCAGTTCCCTTTTTATCTTTAATTTCTATGTCAAATTCTTGCAATAGTTAAATCCAGCGAATTAGCCTAGGTTTAGCATCAGGTTTACTTAAGAGCATCATGGTTTGTGTATGCTATGATCTTAGAACCTATGAGATAAGGCCAAAACTTGTCACATGCAAATATAACTGCTAAAAGCTCTTTTTCAGTTATGACATAGTTTCTTTAGGCCTCATTCAAAGTTCTACTAGCATAGTATATTATATGAAATAACTTACCTTTCCTTTATCCAAGTATTGCTCCTATAACATAGTCATTGGCATCACACATAAGCTCAAACAAAAGCTCCCAATCAGGTACAACAATCATTGGTGTAGAAGTGAGCTTCTCCTTCAATAAATTGAATGCCTATAAACAACTATCATAAAAAACAAAAGTAGAATCTTTTTCTAATAAATTACAAAGAGGTCTACAGATTTTAGAAAAGTCTTTGATAAACCTCCTATAGAAGTTAACATGTCCTAGGAAGCTCTTGACTCTTTTTACTGAAGTGGGAGGTAGTAACTTCTTTATTATCTCTACTTTTTCCCTGTCAACCTCTATCCTTTTTCTTGACACCATGTGACATAAGACTATTCCCTCTCTTTCCATAAAATGGCATTTCTTCCAATTTAAAAGTAGATTAGTCTCTTTACATCTTTTAAGCACACAACTTAAATTATTCAAACATGATTCAAATGACCTCCCAAAGATAGAAAAGTCATCCATAAATATTTCAATGAAATTTTCTAACATGCCAAAAAATATAGACATCATATGCCTCTAAAAAGTGGCAGGTGCATTATAAAGACCAAAGGTCATTCTCCTAAAAGAAAAATTGCCATAAGGACAAGTAAAGGTAGTTTTCTCTTGGTCTTCGGGTGCTATATGAATCTGATTGTAACCAGAATAACCATCTAGAAAACAATAATAGTCATGCTCTGCAAGTTTTTCTAGCATCTAATCTATGAAAGGAAGGGGGAAATTGATGTGCCTTAATAATTCAAGCACATGAACACAAACCAATTGAAGAATTCAACCAAACCAAGTTCTCAAAAATGGCATGATGAACAATGGCCACGTGAACCTTAATTGTATGAAACAACTTGCCCTTATACCAAATTATGATGTGCCTTAATAATTCAAGCACACGAACACAATCCAAGTGGAGAATTCAACAAGATAAAATCCCCAAATTGGCGTGAATATAATCTCAATGGTGCAAACCCAAATTAGATGTATTACAAAGGAATTCCAATACTAATCAATTACATATAAACTGCAATTCCAATCTCTAAAATTGGTTTGTAATCTTAGCAATATGTACCCTAATTTAGCATGAAACAACAAGTAGGAAAATCAACCAACTATCATTAGATATTACACACTAGCAATAAAAAGATGAGATCTTGATATTATACAAGAAATTTCAATCCAAACTCGCCATAATTTCCTATAAAATTGATAAGAGTGGATGCTTAGTAAGAGGGACTCTCTCACACGGCACAAAAGTGTTTGTTTTTCAAATTAACAAAAGCTCCCTAAAAAACCCTAGTTAGCAAGTTTTTATATTTTCTCCGATTAGGGTAAAAATGTATTAAAAATTACAAGGATGCCATTAAGTGGCCGGCTCCCATAAGCAACTATTACATATATAGATGGTCTTTAAGTGGCCAGTTCTTCACTTTAATTGAACAATTTGTTGGATCGGTTCTTCTTTGGTTCATGTAGGTTCATGAATAACTACAAGCTGAGCTTTAGCGAGTTTATCCATCGCCCTGTAAAAACCAACAAGTATACCTGCTGGAATGCACAACAAATAAGTAATAGAAAAGAAGTTATTATACAAATATTTTTGAGGTTGGATTGTTCAAAGAGGACCCTCATTGCCAAATTTTGTAACCCTTTGGCTCTTACCCTAGTGATAGGTCCTGTAGGATTTTGATTCCTATTAGAAATGGTCTTTACGAGTAGCATCATTTAATTTCCTATAATCTATACACTCTTCACGCAGTCATAGCACGAGTAAGGATTAATTCATTAGCCTCATTCTTGACTATAGTCATACCACCCTTTTTAAGCATTACCTGAACATGACTAACCCATTTACTATCAAAGATAGGGTAGATAATACCTGCATCCAACAGTTTAAGCACTTCCTTCTTTACTACCTCCTTGAGAGTTGGGTTAAGTCTTCTCTATGGTTATACTATAAGTTTGCATTCAACTTCCAAATGTATCTTGTGAGTGCAAATTAGAGGATTGATACCTTTGATATCTACAATGGTCTACCCTATCACCTCCTTATGCTTTCTCAGCACGTGCCTAAGAGCTGTTCCTCTTAAGCATCTATCAAAGAAGAAGAGATGATTATTGGTAAAGTATCATCTACTCTAAGATAAACATATTTTAAATAGTTAAGCAAAGGTTTAAGTTCTAGCATTGGAGGTTATGTCAAAGATGGCATTGGTTTTGTTTCACTGGTACCCAACTCCCCATAGTACCGAGCCTTAATTTCCAACACCTGCTCCATACATTCTTCTTTAGGCTCATCGTCATCACTCCAGTCATCCAGATCTCTCAAAATTGATTCCATCGTATCCATACCTGTTATCTCCTTAATAGACTTAGAGGTAAGTTCATTAATAATATCAATGGTATAACAAGATTTACAACCATCAAATTTTCTTATGGCATCATAAACATTAAAAGTTATCTAGTCATCCGTAACTTTTAAAGTAAGCTTACCTTGTTCCACATCTATTAATACTTTACCTGTTGCAAGGAATAGTTTGCCTAAGATCATGGGCACCTCTTTGTCCTCTTCCATTTCCAAGACAATGAAGTCAATTGGAAATATGAATTTATCTACCTTCACGAGGACATTCTCGACTATACCTCTTAGATATTTGATGCTCCTATAAGCAAGTTGCAAGGTAACATGAGTTTCTCTACACTCTTTAAGTTCAAGTTTCCTAAAAGTAGATAAAGGCATTAAATTTATATTTGCACTAGAATCAATAAAGACTTTTTCAAAATGAAAATTTCTTATAGTGCAAGGAATAGTGAAACTCCCTTGATCTCTTTATTTCCTTGGTAGGTTGGACATGTCCTTTTGTAGGATCATGAACACTCCTATAAGCACCACGGGCTCACTACCATCAATTTTCCTCTTTTTAGTAAGCAAATCCTTCATGAATCTAGTATATGAAGGCATCTGTTGGAGTGCTTTTGCAAATGAAATGTTAATTTGTAGCTTCTTAAAAACCTCCAGGAACTTACTAAATTGGGCATCCAATTGCTGTTGTTTTAGCCTTCCTAGAAAGGGGATAGGAGGAACATACAATTTTACCTCTAAGGATTTTTGCTTTGGTTCCTCCACCTCTGGTTTCATTTTGTCCTTCTCTGAACTCTCCTTTTGGTTTTGAAATTTTCTATCAACTATCTCTAGTTCCTTACCGCTTCTTAACATTATAGCACTAACACCCTTGGGGTTTTCCTTAATGTTACTTGGCGGAGACCTTGATGGTTTATTACTCAACTGTTGAAAAATATGACTAATTTGATTCTCTAAAATTTGAATAGCGGCTTGTTAATTTTATAACATGGTGTCAGTCTTTTACATATAGCTTAACATGAGCTCTTCCATTCTAGGTTGATTTTGCTGAGGTAGAGCATTATGAGTAGGTCCTTGGTTTTGGAATCCATGTGGCGGTTTAAGAGCATTATTCCCATTCCTCCATGAGAAATTTGGATGATTATGCCACCTTCGATTGTAAGTGTTTGAATAAAGACCTTGATTCCCTTGTTGAAAATTGTTGACATAGTTCACTTGCTCTCCATTAGATGAATTTGAGAAATTTTTAGCTAGGCTCTCAAGAGTTTAATGTGGTCTTGAACATAACTCACAAAACACAACTTGAGTAGTATTAACGGATTGTGCTGAAACAAGTTTACTTACTTGGGTGGTGAGAGGTGCAATTTAAGCGGACATTGTGCCCATGTCACTAACTAATGCCACTCTTGATTTACCTCTATCATTTTGCCAATTATGTGCATTAGAAGCCATTTCTTCTATCAAAGCATTGGCTTCATCATAGTTTTTACCCATTAGTGCACCTCTAAATGTAGCATCTACTAAAGATCTTAATGTTTCGTCTAGGTTGAGATAAAAAATCCCAATCAAGAGATTATATGGCAATCCATGATGTGGGCATTTGTTTATTGCCCCCTTGAATATCTAACGCCTCATATAATGATTCACTACTAAACTTGGTGAAATTGGTGGTGTCATTTCTTAACTTTGCAGTCTTACATGGTAGGAAAAATCTTTATAGAAACTTAGATGAGAGATCGACCTAGGTGGTGATGGACTCTTGTGGTAGTGAATTGATCAAAGCTCTAGCTTTATCCCTTAGCGAGAAAGGAAAAAGCTGTAATCTGATGATGTCAGGCGTGACATTATTCATCTTCATTATGTTACAATATTGGAGAAGTCTTGCAATATGCTCTAAACTGATTTGTTTGAGCCATCTGAATGAGTGCCGGCTTTGGTTCAAAATTATTAGCTTGAATAGTAGGTACCTCAATTGTAGAACCTACAATAATAGGCACTGTATAGTCTTGATGATGGGAATCAAATCATCTCAACTATAGATGCATCTATCATTGTTTCAAGACAACAAGTGATGACTCAAGTAGGCATGGAATTTCAAGGCCAATAGTGTACAGGCTGGCGATGTAGAACTTTAAGGCCAGTAGTGCACCATTTAGGCCGGCCATAAAAGCCAGTGGTGTAGAACTTCAAGGCCGGTAGCCTAACCTTCCCTAATACCGGCAACCTACACTGTAGGTCGGTTAGGTTGTGTTGTTTCAAACCAATTTTCATTGTAATAGAACCTTGTTTTGTTTATATACTTTTGGGAATAGAAAGAGAGATAGGTTTTGGATATTAGAGAAATACAAAAGTTTGAGTTTGTTTTCATTCTTCTTATACTCTTATCAATCCTTGGATTGTGGCAAGTGATGGTATCGAGCTTGTTATGCTTCATATCAATAAATCCGTGCTAGGACTATTCTCTTGCTAATGCATAATATTTGGTAAGGGTTTAGTGGCTTTTATCTTATTATTGTTCTTTGTTTAATTATTGAAATTGTTTATTGTGAATTGTTAGCTTGGTTTGCAATTGCTTGATTCTGAAATTAGAATTAGGTACATCATAATTTGGTATCAAAGCATTGGTTGATAAAAGGGATTACAACATGGAAGTTTTGTTTTTGAATTGAGCAATTAGGGTTTATGTCATGAACTTCTTCATTTGTGTGATTGTGAATTGAAGATAGGATTATTGCATGATTTGGGCCGTGATTAATTGAGTATTGTGAATTGAAATTAGGGTTTATACCGTAGTTTATGTTGTCGTTTATGTGAATGTGATTTGGGGATTGAGTGAAGGGTGCGATTTGGAGTTTGTGCTGTGGTTTGTGTGATTGTAATTAGGCTTGTGACGTGGTTATTGATAGTGAATTGAAGTTAAGGTTTATACTATCAATTGTGCTATGGTTTGATTGGAATTGAATTGGGGATTGAGAGAAGGTTGAAATTAGGGATTGTGTCGTTAGGGTTGTTACGGTGTGTGATTATAATTTGGGAATTCTTGTGTTGAGATTCTAATTCAGCGAAGCATGTCGAATGATAGTGTGAATGGAGGAATTGGGAATAAAGCCAACGGTCAAATTAGAAGAGGAGGTTAGGGACGTCGTATCATAGGGGGTAGGAGAAATTTGGAAGAGCAGTTGTAGGACCTAACCACTATTATTGCTAATCTAGCAATGTGGGTCAATTAAATGACATTACCCTAACAGCTAGTAACAAATCCACAGGCACCCTTACCTCAAGTAGCCTTTCATGATGTACGTAGGTAAGGACCATTAAGAGGAAATAGGGGCAAGTGAGTTAGAGGAGATTATCATGCTTATTGGGAATAAAGGGATGATAACTTTGAAGATGAATTCTATCTTAATTGTGAGTTTAGGCCACCTAGGAGTTTGGAATACGTGAAGTTATAGATGCCTTCATTTATTAGAAGGGGATCTGTAGAGATGGAGAAGCTGAAATACGTACTTAGTAGGAGATGAAACGAGTTATGAGGAAGAGGTTTATACTAGAACATCACAGACAGGAGTTATTCATGTGTTTCCAAACATTGAAACAGTGAGGTAAAACCGTAGATGAGTATGTCAAAGAATTTGACACTTATGATTCAATGTGGGACCATTAGGCCTCTTGAATAGATGATGGCATGATATATGTCAGGCCTAAAGCATGAGATTTCCTATATCGTGGAGTTACAATGATATGACACACTTGATGAGGCCATCTAGTTGGCTTTGAAAGTCGAGAGACAGAGACATTCTAATCCTTATAGAATGGTGAGTAACAGGTATGGATCCTCTACTAAACTATATGGGTAAGATAGTAAGCATGTTGATAAGGGGGGATTTAATAAGAATGAGGAAGAGAATGTAGCTGTTACTGACATTAGAGGGGAGAAAGAATTTTCTAGAAAGCGGACAGTAGTTGCTGGGGCTAAAATTAAGTAGATAGTGGCTGGGTCATCAAGTGGAAGGACTTGTCAAATCCAATGCTTCAAATGTTTTGGTTTTAGACATATGACTGCTCAATGTCTAAATAAAAGGTTGATGACCACTATAGAGGTGGAGAGTAAGGATGACAAGGAAGAGATGCATGAGCCACCAGATTTGTCAGTAGTGCTAGATGAGTATTATGGGGATGTAGATGTTGAGACACATGAAGACAAAGGGAATGATCACTACTTGGCTATCAATGTATTGCGTAGGGTAATGACTACTTTTCTTGCTAATGAGGAAGAACAGAGAGAGAACTTATTCCATATTTCCTGCAGGTTCCAAGGTAACCTTTGTGCTCTTATTATTGATGATGGTAGTTACACTAATGTAGTAGCTGCTTCTCTAGTTAATAAATTGAAACTAGTCACTACCACATACCTTAAGCCATATAAACTACATTGGTTGAGTGAACAAGACGGTCTGCATGTCACTCAAAGGGCTAAGGTTCCATTCAGTATAGGGGAGAAGTACTATGATGAGATTGTCTATGATATTCTTCCTATGTGCACATCATATATTCTACTTGGTAGTATGTAATATTTGGTAAGGGTTTAGTGGCTTTTATCTTGTTATTATTCTTTGTTTGATTATCGAAATTGTTTGTTGCGAATTGTCAGCTTGGTTTGCGATTGCTTGATTCTGAAATTGGAATTAGGCACATCACCCGAAGTGCTCTGGCAACCCCTGAATTTGATAGTTGTTGTCGTTGTCTACCATCTCAACTACCTACACTTCTTCCCTTCTTGTGTTCTCTATCCTCAATTGACGCAAGGTGTGTTCTATCTTAGGATTTAGTGGTAGAAATTCAACACTTCTACTCATGTGCATAAAATACCTACAAAGAGAACAAAAGACAAACACACACGCTGTAAAATGCACTTAAATTAATAATAAAATTGAAGGTGGTCTAATATTTAGTTAATCCCTGGCAATAGTGCTAAAAACTTAATCCACTTCAACATATATGTTTATAAAAGTGAATTATACCAGCAAGTGTACTAAGTTAGATCAAGTAATATTTCAATAAGTAGAGTGTCGAACCACAAGGATTAATTAATTACTAGACCTATATCATATTCTATTATTATTTAGGTAATATAATTGAGAAAATTAACTAATTAATTACTAATTAATCTAATTAACCTAGATTAGCACTAAGAATAAGAGGAGAATTGTTGTAAGAATATATCAATCAAGAGTGGGAAATAGAATCCACTCTAGCTTCACAAATTAGATTGCCATCATATTATAATAACTCTTAGCTATATGAAAATTCACATGAATTTATGAGTCTTTAATCCTTTCTCAACTTTTAAAAACTCAAAACACCAAAATCAATTTATCAGCTTCTACTAGACAAATTAATAGAGGATTATATTATTTAACTATAAATATTCCAATTCTATGGTTGAATAATATCTTAACTTAATTTCTCCTAACTCTTTAGTAAGAATTTAAGTAGAAATATCACGTTAATCTCTAAGACAATTTCTATTTAGTTAAAAATTATATTGCTTCCATAATTCTTTTTCAATCCTAATTAAGAAATCCTATTGAACCCTAATTTCCCTTCCAAGTCCTTAAAATTCCTATAAACCTAATTCAAGCAAAAAATAAGGATTTATAGTATAGGATTTACAATATGGATTTTCTACACACCTATTAATGTTATAATATGACTACAATCCTCATATTAGTAATTCTAGGGTTTCATCATCTTCCCATAAAGAAAATTTAGAACATCATGGAATTAATAACACAATCACAAATCAAAGGAGTCATCGCAATAGAATTCATAATTGGGAGTGAAATAATAATATTGAATTGCATAAAAATCAAGATTTCAGAAATCACCAATTCAAGAGAAGAAGAATACCCAAATACAAACTCAAAAACTCCTTCAAAGAACAATCTTTCCTTGATGATTATAATGAAATCAATTGAGTAAAGATGTTGTTTTAGAGACACAATTCTCTCAAAAACTCTCTAGGTCATCAAAATGCTAAAAGAAAAAGATAAGGTGCCCTTAATCATTCACATAAGGAGTATCAAAACCAAAGGAATGCTTGTGGAATACTATAGGTTGGCTCTCAAAGTTGGCATCAAGGCTAGTGGCTTTCCCTTTCAAAACTAGTGATCAAAGCCGATGACTTTTCCTCTCAAAGTCGGTGATCATGGTCAGCAATTTTTCCTCTTAAAGCTAGTGGCGTAAGTTAATGAATGGCTTGCCTCCTTTATTTAACATTCTTTCAAGTGCTAAAAACTCTTCTAAATTACTCATGTTTGTACTCTAAGCTCTTAAAGACCTGAAATAGCACAATAAACATAATTAAGTACCATTTCCTTAAAATTTCCACAATATCAATAAGAATTTAACATGATTCGCACAATAAAATATGAGTAGAATATGCCTTTGTCACTTCTATATCCTCTAGCATTTGACAAAGTTTAAAAAATGCCTGTCAATCCATTCTAAGTTGTTTAATACACACTACATCATCACCATAAACAAGTCTTCTAATGAATACACAACTTTTATAGAAATTGAAGACATAAGATCTAACTTCATGCTAATAGTTATGGAAAGATGACAATGAGATGAAAATGGTTAAGAACAAACTAATGTAAGGACAAAATAGTAACCACATATGGAAAATGCTAGCAAAGATGATCTTTTTCCTTCTTGGATCATTGAAGGTTACTTGCAAGCCATCCATTGCTATGATAACAAAATCATAAAATATAAATGCTTATGTATTATATAGTAGATAACACTTGTTATACATATTTTGCATTTAAAAGATAGAATTGGCCAACATATTATATGATGGAAGATAATAAACAACTAAAATATAATCACACTCAAAATTGCTTTAACTAAAATAGAGCATATAACAAGAAATAGTTAGATACATTAATGATTGGAGTTGAGTCCTAAATAGCAAAATATAGGTTTGTCATAATTAGGGAGACTTGTAACTTGAAGTGATTCAAGTAAAAGGAATTCTTGAGAGGTATAAAAAGAGGATGGAGATGTCATTTATATTTTACATGTAGTTTGATTATTATTTAAGATATAAATAGAAATGAAGCCATTATGCAATTACTATAGTGAAGTATTAGGAACTTACTAAACATATACTAATTAGAAAAAAGATAAGATATAAATTGAGAAAAAAAATTCTAAGAAGTTTTTTATGGCTAATTTCATGAAAATTTGATCAACAAATTTCAAAATAGTGTCATAAAGAGGAAAGTATAGAATGAATCTCAAACTTGCCAAAAAGTAAAGATAGAATAGAAGTTGGCTTTGCATTGTCTCCTCAATACTTCAATTTTTAAAAATTTCAAAGCAAGCAAGTAAAACCCCATGATGTTGGCAAAAAAAGAAAAGAATATTAGATATTATTATACTAAGTTTTTTTTCCCCTTAATCTACACCACCAAGAGCACCTTGCTGTCATAGTTACCAAAAACTCAATTGTGACAAACAAAGTAAGTACAAATGAAGAAGCTAAGCCATGACTAGAGCCAATTGTATCAGTATCTAATTCCGATGATATAACCAAGCAAACAAAAATGGAGAAGGAAATACTGAATGCGAAAGTGAAAGACTAAGTAATCAAAGAGTTGTAATTGGTTTCTTTTAGGTAGCTTCTAGACAACATAAACATCTTGAGAAATACCATATATAGAATCTATAAGCTTGAAGCAAATATCAAAACCCAACATCAACTTTTTGAAAAAGATTGAAACTTTTCAACTTATTGTACTTCTATAACTCTTCAAATAGTCAATAATAAACAAAAAAAACATATTTATAAACAATTTTTGTAACGATATAAATTCAAAATATTATGGTGAAGAAGTGGTAGTTTACTAGTGATTAGTGGGTGTCGTTGAGAATGCTGTGTTGTAGGTTGTACTTATTGGTTAAATGAAATGCTATTATCAACGCATTATAGCATCTTGAGCATTCCTTACGATAAATTTTAAAGAAGATAAACATGTGCTATTTTATTAATGAGAGGGGTAGTTTTGAAATAAATAAAGTATTGTAAAGAGAATTGCTATTCCTCTTATCAAGGAGAGCAATTGGAACTCATGGTCTATTCCACCTTACTAGGAATAGCCATTACTAGTGGAATAAATTTTTTACTAGCCAAATTAAGGAATAAGTAATAAGGGTGGAATAACTATTCCATTTTGTCCATTAAAGTGGAAAATTTCCACTTTTCACTCTTTACTTTAGTTACCAAACATAACATTTTTACACGTTTCTTTTCATTTTCTTCATTTCTACCAATCTAAACATAGTGTAAAGCTAGATAATTTTGTCTATTTTTTAAAAATAATTTTAGATTTATTTAATATTTATTTTATTTGAAGATTTTCACACTTATTTGTCACATAATCAACAATGTGCCTATCAATCTCATGACCAACTTAGGAAGCAAATCAATATGCAAATTGGGTGAGGGAGCTTAAGAACGAGCATAAAATGCTAAAGTGATCCAATAGAGAGACTTGTTGGTGTAATCTAATGATTGACCTTCACCAGCACCATCCCCTTATGACAATTGGTTAGATGCAACAATTTCTAAGGATACATTTTGGGATAAAACCAAACATCATGAACTTTGCACATCATGGCATACTAATGGCATCCTCTTTCTAATTAAGACTAACCCCCCTATTGACTCTAACGTCACCATAAAAGAAGATTTTGTGTTGTGTTTTAGGGATGAGAAGAGAGGGCGATCCCTTTCTCACACTCGGTTTGATTTTTCCATACAATGTATGATTGGATGGAGTTTATAGATAAATCACATCACTATAAAGTTGGAGTATATAGCTCCTTTAAAGAAGGCAGGGTCTTTTATGTAGTCAGCACTTCTATTTGGCTATACTTCTTGCACGCAAAAGATATGAGATGTTATCTTTTATTAGAGTACTTAGACTTACATATTCATTACTTTTTAGAGAGAGAAAACTCAAATGCTAATGGACATTGATGAGGATTAACTAGCATCTAAAAGGAAGGAACCAAAATCCCATGATTCATTACTGGTATTAGAGGCCTGATGACTTGAGCTAGAGCTAAGAGGATGAACGAAGCTCTACAAAGATTAGTCATGGACTTACAAGCCAAGGAATCAAGCTACACTAAAGGAGACACAACACTTGTCAACTTGATTCACGTGATCATGGAGGAAAGTGATAATTTAGAGGCCTTAGAATAAATTCATTTTATTGATTTGAAAAAGGAGAAACACATTCGGTTTTATTATTTGTTATGTTTTGGTTTTATTTGTTTGGTTTGTAATTTATATTATTTAGTTACCTACTCAATTACATGAGGATAAGGAAACAAATAGATTAGGCAACTTAGGTTTTCCATATTGTTATATGTACCCTATATAAGTCGTGTAAGGGGCCGGCCATTAGATATCTTATCATTGAATTAAAAACACAATTTCGTGAGATTATGAAAACCCTCTTTTTGTTCTTTTGCAAAAGAACTCTTCGTAGGAATTCTTAACTGAATTGCTTGCGATCCCTTTTAATAACTTAGGTTTTAGTCAACAAGTGTGATTGGGGTCTAGTTACGTAATACTTGTTTGAGACAGTCCTCAGGGTAATCAATTCAATAACATTGTTGGGGTTCTAGGTTTAATATACCTAGGGTTTCACACATCATTTGGTATAAGAGCTTCGGCTTCTTGAATTAAGTAAATTCTATCCCTTTTTCTTTATTCGTCTGTTGTTATTTTCCATACACATATATGGAAATTCGTATAAAAAAAAACCTTATTCGGTCACTAAATCCCTTAGAGACCGATAATAACTAGGTTTTAGTTAGGCTTTGAACATTCAATTGTTGTTCAATTCATAGTTCATATTGAAAGGCATATGTACAAAAAAAAAAAAAAAATTCAATTCGATTGGAAAAGAAAAATCAAGAACCAAAATTTCAAAGAAAAAAAAAAGGAAAAAAAGAGAGAGAAAATCTAGTTTTGGCAAGTACCAAATTCAATTTCCAATTCTAGCCGCAAATTACATCTTGTCTTCCTAAATTGTGCATATGAATTACACTAATATTCTTGATATATATTAGGTACAAATTGTGTTTCCATTTAATTTGCGTAATAGGGACTTGTTTGATTTGTTCCGAAATTAGTAGTAAGAATTTGTTCATATCTATTAGAATTTACAATTGTTCTTCATTGCATTGTGACTTGGAACCACTAGTGCTTATTAGGTGTTGACTTAGTGATTTGTGTTGAGGAGTTCCAATCTGAGTTCCTAGCAAAGGATTATAAAAAAAAAAGCGGGTTGTGAAGACATATTTTGTGAGAGATATACACGAGTGGAATTGTGAGCAATACACAAGTGGGTGTGAGGAACATATATAATTTCTTTCTTTTTTTTTTTTACTTTTGATCTTACTCTATTGATAACTTTAGAATTATGTCGGGATAGAACACTAATGGAGGAGAGAGTAGAGTGATGTTTGAGGAGTTAATGGGGGAGATAAAAAGAATCTTGACGGGTGAACTTGAAAAAATCCATGAAAGAATGGATAGGATGGAAATGGGTAAGGAACCATCTAGCAGTACCACTATCAGGTGAGGAGTAGGTAGACCGAATAGGGGAGGAGTTAAGATAGAAAAAGATGAAGAGTCTGATTTTAGAGATTATCAACATGTTAAAGATAGAGGGAGTACCTAGAGGCGTGATAGTAATCTAGGTAGTATTAAATTGAAAATCCTAACATTTTGGGGAAAAAATGATCTAGAGTTATATTTAGAGTGGGAGAGAAAAATGGATCATGTGTTTGAATGCTATAACTACAAGAGAAAAAGATAAAACTGGCTATAGTAAAGTTTTCAAATTACACCAATGTATGGTGGGATCAGTTAGTGCGTAGTAAGCATAGGTATGGAGAGAGACCTGTTAGCACTTGGGATGAGATGAAGACTATTATGCAAAAACGGTTCATTCTTAGTCACTACCACAAAGACTTACTTAGGAAAGTCCAAGAATTGATACAAGGAACCAAAAGTGTATAGGATTATTATAAGGAGTTGGAAATAGCCTTGATTAGGGCTAGAGTTGAGGAGGATGATAAGGCTACTATGGCTAGATTCATTAATGGGTTGAATAGGGAAATAGCTGATGTAGTGGATCTACACCATTATTTGGATATAGAAGAACTGCTACATAAAACTATTAAAGTAGAGTGATAATTAAAATATAGGAGTGAGCAGAGGACTGGTTCGACTTCCAAATCTCCATGGAAGTTTACTTGAAAGAGGAACTCCATTGATTTAATGCCTAAGGAGGACATGGAGGCTAAGAATCCGGTTGCTGCACTTAAGGAGAAAACTGACACTAAACCCCATTCTAGGACTAGAGATATTAAGTGTTTTAGGTGTTAGGGATTTAGACACATTGCATCCCAATGTCCAAATCAAAGAGCCATGATTATTTGTAACAATGGGAATGTAGAGAGTGTGAGCTCTGAGAAAGAGGAGGAGTCACCATTGTAGGAATATGAGGATGTTGACTTAAAGGGACCCATGGGTGGTGAGTTATATGTCATGAGGAGAGTACTTAGTGTACAACCTCAAGAGGATGGTGAGGGGATCCAACGTGAACATATTTTTCACATACGATGTCATGCGCAGGGTAGAGTTTGTAGCTTGATAATCGATAGTGGCAACTGCACTAATGTTGCTAGCACCTCACTAGTAGAAAAGATGCAATTGAAAGCTGTGAAACATCTGAGACCATATCGATTATAGTGGTTGAATGAATGGGGGGAGGTTAAGGTGACCAAGCAGGTTCTTGTAGCCTTTTCCATATGGAGCTACAAAGATGAGGTTATGTGTGATGTGGTACCTATGCAGGCTAGCGACATACTGTTAGGGCGACCCTGTCAATTCAATAGGAAGATTACATATGATGGGTACAAGAATCAGTATTCCTTTGTATTAAACAAAAGGAAAGTGGTTCTCACGCCATAGAAACCATGGGAAGCTAGTGAGAATTAGATGTGAATGGCAAAAGAATTCAGAGAGAAACATGAGAGTGTGCAAGAGAAGGATGAGAAAAAGAAGAAGAGTGAGAAACGAACACTGGTGAGTTATGAGGGAAGAGTCTGAAACACTGAGAGGAGAGAAAATTGTAAGAAAAAGTGAGTCTAAGAGTGCAATGTTAGCAAGGAAACAACTACTTATACTTATGTACAAGGATGTTCATTTTACTTATACTAACACTAACCTTTCGTTACCTAGTATGGTATTTTCTTATGGCTTTGTTACAGGTACAGATGGGATAGCCATAGATGCGAAGAAATTAGAGGCAATTCGGAAGTGGCCAAAGGGATGTGTCAAGACTGTGTTTCATCTAGGAGAAGGGATTTGGGTGCATTTGAGAACAGAAAGATTTGTAGAGCAGTGGAAGTCTAAATTACATCCTAAAGGAGATGGACCTTTCCAAGAAGTGAAGCGCATAAATGACAACACTTACAAGATTGACTTGCTAAATCACTAAGGTAATGTAAGCACAACTTTTAATGTTTCTGATTTTACTCTTTATGATGTAGGTGATTCAAGGACGAATCTCTTTGAGGAAGGAGGGAATGATGAGGATCAACTAGCATCTAAAAGGAAGGAACCAAAATCCCATGATCCATTACATGGTATTGGAGGCTCGATGACCCGAGCTAAAGCTAAGAGGGTGAATGAAGCTCCACAAGGATTAGTCATGGACTTACAAGCCAAGGAATCAAGCTACACTAAAGGAGACACAACACTTGTTAACTTGATTCATGTGATCATGGAGGGAAGTGATGATTTAGAGGCCTTAGAATAAATTCATTTTATTGATCTGAAAAAGGAGAAACACATTTGGTTTTATTATTTGTTATGTTTTGGTTTTATTTGTTTGGTTTGTAATTTATATTATTTATTTGCCTACTCGATTACATGAGGATAAGGAAATAAATAGATTAGGTAACTTTGGTTTTCCATATTGTTGTATGTACCTTATATAAGCCGTGTAAGGGACCGGCCATGAGATATCTTATCATTGAATTGAAAACACAATTTCGTGAGATTATGAAAACTCTCTTTTTGTTCTTTTGCAAAAGAACTCCTCCATAGGAATTCTTAACCAAATTGCTTAGAATCCCTTTTGATAACTTAGGTTTTAGTCAACAGGTGTGGTTGGGGTCTAGTTACACAATACTTGTTTGAGAAGGTCCTCGGGGTAATCGATTCAATAACGTTGTCGGGGTTCTAGGTTTAATATACCTAAGGTTTCATGCATCCGACATGGTCATGCTTCTAAAGCTTTGTGGTTTTAATCTTACTAAAATCATGATGGCTTCAGTCTCACATAAGGAGCATAGCTTCAAGGTGCCCTTATGAGTTTTAGTGAAAGCTACTCATGTTAAAAGGAAATGTTGGTCACAATTATTAATTACTTAAGATTCATAACTTTATAAAAACTTATTTAGAATTTCCCCTTTGATCACTATTAGTAAATATTGATTTAGATTTTGACATAGTAATAGAATTGTAACTATTCAACAAAAATAAATAAATTATAGTAAAAGTAAAAGACGTTCAAGAATATCAAGCAACGATGTATTGTGGCTCCACCCTATATGTTAATCCACTCTTACAACCTCCATACATTGAGGTCCCAATTGTCTTTACCGATTCATTCTACTATATTAAAAATCAAATCTTATGAGTGTTGTAACAATTAACCACTTGATGAAATATCCACTCTTACTTCTCTACTTTGTCCTTTTGGTTTAACCTTAAGTTAAACTCATAATACCTCAAAGAACAACAAAAAAAAACTTTAGAATGAAGTTTTAATCTTGAGGAAACAAGAAATGATGTTCCTTTACAATTTAGCTCAAGTATAGAAAAATTAGATTAAACTTATTTGCTTTTTCTTTCATTCTTGTTTAGAATATACCTATATGTATCTCAATATATATATATGTATACCTTTTACCTTTCCCTCAACTTCATATTTATAGATGATTTGATCAATTGTCAAATTTGATTTTCTCCATTATTGTAACCATCTTCATTATCTCACTTTTAATTTCATGAATCCATTCTAAATATAATTGCTTTAATTTTGCAGCTGAATTTGATTATAATAATCATGTGTAGTCAATGTTATCAATCACCTGTTAATGCTCTATACTCTTTCCTTACTGATCATCAGTTTAGTAATTTGCTTTCCTTGAATAAATTGTCTTTTGACATGATAATAACTATCCCCATGATATTATATACCAACTTAAGTAGAACGAGTCAAATATAATCAACCTTTAGAGATGGGTCTTAATCTATAATCTTCAATTTCTTTTGATTCCTTCATCAAAATTGTCTTCATAAATTGTAACTTCATTTGAAATGAACTTTCTAACTACTAGTCATCTACTCTATTTCTTTCTTTTTAGAATCAACTTAATGCATTTATGATCTTTTTGTCTAATTACACTTATTCCAATTATGTAAGTCTACACACTTAAATAAAAATATCAATTCATAATAAAATATGCATCTCTCTTCACCTTTTAAATCATTATTTATTCAGAAGTTGGCTCTTCAAACATAAATATATCTTATTATTATTATCTCTCAATAGATATTTATGTTAGCATCAAACATTTATATTACTTTCGTTAGTATCAAAAAAAATTATCAATATTTTAACATTCTCACTTTTTTATGATAACAAAACCTAATCTTATCAAAATTTATTATTCCTACTTTCTTCCTATTAGGTTATCATTTGATCTTAATATGAATGATTAATAAATGCCCCCTTCAACTTGTGATATCTTTCTATTTTTCTTTTTTTATATATCTTTTATTTCATCTAGCAATTTAATGATATCCCTTTCTTTTGGTATAGGTTCATTGTCATCCGCTTCTCTAGGATCTATAGCGAATAAGGGTTTGCTTGTGTAAAACCATTTTAGAGGAGGTTTAATTTGTTTGTAGTTCTTAAGATGGGGTGGTAGATTCCTTTTTATCCAATCTAAAATTTCATATATAGGTAAAAAAGTTGCTACTTCTTCTCTTAATTTTTCTTTACCTTTGCCAAGATTCTTTAACCTTTACTTTCTTGAAACTTCAAAGATTTCTTTTCTCTTAGGTGCCATTTTTTGTTTTGTGAATTAATTAGTCATTGTAAGATTTTACTATTTATAGATGAACTTTTATCTTAATTTGACAATTTTTTTGAAATGAAAATCTTCTTTTCTTTTGCAATTTTTACTTTCCATAAAAATTTTATTATCTTTTCTTTTGATAAACTTAAAATTTACACTTTTCATAACTTTACATTTTCCGATCAATCTACCTTTGCATTAGCTATTTGAAGCTATTTACTTTTTTTTTTTAATACCTCTATCATTTGATCTTATCCATTTATAACACTAAAGAAGGTTACAAACACCCATTTCATTTCTTTTGTACTTAGATCTTATTTCAACTAGAAGTTAAGTAAAAATATTAGCTAGTCAAGCATGGGCTAGCTCATAGATCTTTGGTTTCGATTACCAAGGAATAGAGACTTTACAAATAAAGTCCAAGGATTGGCATTCCATTACTGTCATTTTATATGTATATGGTTACAATTATCTGTGTTCCTAATGTGCTTATGATGTAGCACCTAGCGGATTGTTAGCTAGTGTGTATTGTCTTATAAGAATACAATATGGTGTAGATCAATTGGAAGAGTTATAAATCTATGGGCACATATTCTATTGAAACATTTCTACTATAAACATAATCTCAAATAAAGTGATGTTTAATTTCAATATGCTTAGAACATGAATGTTATATAGGATTCTTAGTTAGATTAATAGAACTAACGTTATCCACTTAATTGGAATATTCTAATATTTTAAACCATAGCTTAATAAGTGTTATTTTATCTATAAAATTTGTGCACAACAATTTTTTATTGAAACATACTTTACCTCTATTGATGAAAGGGCAAAAGAGTTTTGTTTCTTAGACAACAAAAAAATCAACTTATCCCCTAAAAACTGATATGTTTTAGAGGTACTTTTCTTATCCACTTTGCATCATAGATAATTAGTATTTGAATATTCAATCAAGTCGAAGTTTCTACTCTATGAATACTAGATTCTTTAACTTTGTAGTGTTAGCAATATATTTGAAAATTCTTTTTATAGCAATGAGAAGTGTTTCAATTGGTGAACTTAAAAAATGTGCACAAATACACACATAGAATAATATGTCAGGTCTAGATGCAATCAAAGAAAGTAATGAACCAATCAAGCTTCAATATAATTTTTCATTTACCTTCTTACCATTAGAGTCTAAGTTTATCCTTATTGAAGAACTCATTAGAGTAAATGTTGTCTTGACATTTTCAAAAAAAAAATTCTTTAGAATCTCTCTAGTATACTTTTCTTGATATACAAATATGCCACCAATAGCTTATTTGATTTATAGTCTAAGAAAGAAATTTAGTTTGCATGGACATTTTTAAATTTGCTTACATCAACTTAGCATATTCTTCACAATATTTCATTAGCAGATTTGAAAACGATATCATTAACGTAAATTTGTACTACTAAAATGCCATTAAGAAAGTATTTCAAGAATATAGTAGTATCTATTTGACCTCTTGATAAACTATTTTTAAATGGAAATTCACTTAATGTGCAATACTAAGCTTTTGGTGTTTGTTTAAGTCCATATAAGGCTTTCCTTCACTTAAACATATAATTTTCTTTTATGGGATCTTCAAAACAAGTGCTTATTTAACATATACCTTTTTTTTTAAATGTATCCATTTAGGAAAACACTTTTAACATTGATTTGAAAATGTATAAAGTTTTTATAACAAGCATATGCAAATAATAATCTTATAGCTTCTAATCTAGTAATTGGTGGATATGTTTCATCATAGTTTATTCCTTCTTCTTGTGAATATTTTTTACTTACTAACCTAGCCTTATTTCAAATGATTTTACCATTTTCATCTAACTTATTTTTAATAAATGGATGAATAACAATCAAATAAATAAATTGCTAGAAATAAAGAGAGATAGGGAAGAGAAGAATTGAGCTCGAATCTAATATGGAGTTTGGACAGTCTCATCACAAATTGCTTTATCAATTTCAATTATGATTGCTTAAAAGTTTATATAAGTTCATACAATATAAATACAATCTTAAGTGTAGTACTTTCATAAGAATATACAAGATAGAAGCTCACTTGTACTATACTTAGTTTTGTCACAAAGAAATGGCAAATAATGAAGAAATGACAAGAGGCTTAATGAAGGTCATGATAAGGTGAACTATTGCAAATGAAGCTCTACATAAAGCTCTCCAACTATTATTTAACTTGTATTTATAGGCCTTCATCAAGTTTTTCTCATTCTTCTTCTTTCCTCTTCATTTAATGTTCAAAAATGGCTTCGTGTAGCTAGTTTCTACCATTTACCATTAGGCCACAATCATTCGCTACCATTCTAATGGTAGTAATAAAAATTGCACCATCATTAAGACTATCTTCAACCACCAATTAGATAGCATGTTCACAAGAGGGTGAGGTTTTGGTTCACAAGAATCGGTCAGCCCCTACGTTGCTTACTGATAGGATGGTAAGCTACAAGCTAATTCAAAACCTTAATTCCAGCTACTATCCTGTCAAGACCATATATGGTGGCTTGTCAACATGACTTGATCAACAACCCCTACAAAACAAATTTACACTTTCAAACATAACACGTATGTTCCTCCGTACACATTTACATAGGTAAGTATAAGCCAAATCAAGCACACAAACATAATAATTAGGAAATTGATTAAATAGAGATGGTTTACCATTAAGTTAAATTTTTTTATTGATTCACATTTTAATATAAATCGATTAAAATCATTTTATGAATTTATTAGTTCAAAAATCTCCCCCTCTTTAATGAGGACAAAACTTTATAGCATGCTCCCTTTCAAGTTAATACTCCCCTTCAATCGAGCATTTGGTGTTAAAGATAAATTTTAAGTTATTAGATCAAAAGTGGTGTTCAATTAATGTTAGTGCTCGCTTAAATGAGAAGCGTTTTACACATTTACAAATTTAATAAGCATAACCATTTCATGATACGCTAAGGAACTCAAACTTTCTCTCCCTTTGGCCTCATAAAAAAAAAAAAAAAAGCGAAGTGCTAGGTGATTAAAGGAAAGAGAAGATTAAGTCAAATTTCAATAGAGTTTCAACATGAGTCGATTCATATGCCCCCTAAATAAAGCAATAACCAGGGACAAACTAAGAGGACTAAACAATTCAACATACTAACTAAAGATGCACTAAAGAGCCATCAATAAGATTAAGCTTAAAGAGGGCCATATAGAAGAAAATTCAACTAACAAGAAGATATAGAGAACAAAGGAGACAATCAATCATAATTAAGAGTTATACATCAGTATGCATAAGTGAAGTCTAAAACAAAATGGTTATAAGCTTTTAAGAATAACCCTTGTAACCATCAATAGGCTAAAGGCCGAGTTCAAAAATAGAAATACATTTATCATGAATAGAAAAACAAAACTAAGAGTCGATTGCATCATCTAAGGTATTAGGAGGAGGATAAAGATAAGGGAGGTGATGATGGTCAAAGAGAGCATGAAAAACAGCTTGGCTTTCATCCTATAAAGATAAAACTTGATTGTGAAAAACTTGGAACTCCTGCTAATGGGCAAAGAAGTGCTCCTCATGTGCTCAAAATTGCTCCTAGGTAATGTAGCTGGATGAATCCAAGGGTAACATGGGTTAGGCATCACCAATAGTGTCTCTAGCATCACTTGGCTCCCCTTGAGCCAGTATCTCGTCATTTGAACTTTGTTGCTCCACTACATCTTTAACACCATGTAGAGGAGCTAGAGTTATTTTTCTTACCTATCTTTGATCTTTCTGATGTGCTTAACCAATTGGATAGCAAACACATCAATCAAGTGGCATGAACAACCAACTCCAATAACAAATGGCGTGTTCAAATTACTTCACAATTGAAGTCCAATTCACTAATTTGAACACTGAATTGATGTAAGGAATAAACAAGTGTATAAACTTTAATGGAATAACATAGAAATGAACTAGAATTCAATCCCAATTTGAAATGATCAAATATGGAAATAAAGAACCTTAATTTACGTGATAAGAACAAGTAACTAACAAATTGTACTTAGATATTACTCACTAAACACAATTTGTAAAACAACAAGAATAAGATTGATATGACTCACAATCCACTCTAGTTGATTCTCGCTACAATTTCACTAAGAAATTGATAAGAGATCTTTGTATGCAAAGGATAAACCCTTACAGCACAAAGTGTGTGATTTTCTCAATTGTCTAAAGCTCCTCAAAAACCCTAGTTAGCAAGTATTTATACTTATTCCAATTAGGGTAAAAATAACACAAAAATGATAAGGATGCCACTTAAGTGGCTAATTCCAAAATCACAAAATACAAGTACAAAATAAAATGGTCAGTTCCCATAAGCAATAATTACAATTATAAATGGTCTTCAAGTGGTCGGTTCTTCACTCCAATTGAACATATTGTTGGACCGATTCTTCTTTGGTTTATGTAGGTCCATGAATAACCCACAAATTAAGCTTTAGCAAGTTTATCCACCATCCTGTAAAAATCGACAAATGTACCTACTGGAATGTACAACAAATATGTAATTGAAAAGAAGTTACTAAATGAATGTTCTTTAGGTAGGATTGTTTAAAGAAGACCCTCATTGCCAAATTTTGTAACCCTTTAGCTCTTGCCCTAGTGATAGGTTTTGTAAAATTTTGATTCCTATCATCTTCTCAGGCCTTAGGAAGATTTGCCTTCAAATTTGATAGGTCTTCATGAACATCATCGGATAGATAGAGTGACAAGTCTATAACATCAAATGTAGTAGAGATTCCATATCCTCCTAGCAGGTTATCTGTAAAACATCACTATAGTCACCCAGTGCTTGAGATACCACATGAGGTAGTTGCTCTCGCTCCTCCATCTTTAGGATATATCTCATTTGCAATACATATAATGGTTTATCATTCGCTATGGTCTTCCCAAACTTAAACTGTCCCACCAATAATGTTTTCTTCATCCCGATTTTACTTATATGTCTTTGACCCTCTTGGTCCTCTAATGGTTTACTCATCTGCTTCTAAACCTTTTAGACCTTTGATGGTTGACTTATCTGCTTATGAACCGTTTGGACCTTTGATGGTTAACTCATCTACTTCTGAATCGTTTAGACCTTTGATGGTTGACTCATCCGCTTCTGAATCGTTTGGTCCCCTAAAGGTTGACTTATCTATTTCTGAACCTCTTTGACCTCTAAAGGTTGATTCATCTACTTCTAATCCTCTTGGTCCTCTAAACGTTGACTTATCTGCCTCTAAACCTCTTGGACCTCTGATGGTGACATTGGGTTCAATACTATACGTTTACTCTCCTACTAGAACATATAAGTATTTCTATAGCCATCATGTAAAACCCTCTTATCATACAACCAAGGCCTGCCAAACAATATATAAGATGCACACATAAGAAGAATATCACATTCAATTTCATCATGATATTTATCCCCTATACTGAAAGGTACCTTAGCTCTCTAGGTCACATAGAGACTCCCTTACTCACTTACCCAATGTAATTTATAGGGTTTTAGATGTGGGGTAGGTATGAGTTTCAATTTTGATACTAATGAGGAAGCCACAACATTAGTACAACTACCACCATCAATAATAATAACACACAAATTACCTTGCACCCTACAAGAAGTGTGAAACAAGTTTTCTCTTTGCTCATCATCAAGGGTTGGAAAAGTAGTTAAGGCTCGACACAGTACAATAGTAGACAAATACAAATCACCTCCCTCCTAATTATTATCTTTATTTACAAATCCCCCATTTACAACAATATTAGACATGGTTGTTAAATTAAGTTGTACAAAGACAATTCAAAGGCAAGTGTAGTTGATAGGAATCAAATTCTTACAGGACCTATCATTAGGGCAAAAGTCAAAGGGTTAAAAAATTTGGTGATGAGGGTCCTCTTTGAACAAACCGACCCCAAAAATATTTATAGATTAACTTCTTTTCTATTACTTATTTGTTGTGCATTCCGGTAGGTATACTTGTCGGTTTTTACAAGGCGATGGATAAACTCACTAAAGCTTAACTTGTAGGTTATTTATGGACTAATATAAACTAAAGAAGAACTGGTCCAACAAATTGTTCACTTGAATTGAAAAACACTTGAAGACCATTTGAATATGTTATTGTTGCTATGAGAACTAACCATTTTTTTTATTTTATACTTGTAATTTTGATTTTTGGAACTAGCCACCTAGTGGTAACTTTGTAATTTTTTTTTGTTTGTTTTAACCCTAATAGAAGCAAGTATAAATACTTGCTAACTAGGGTTTTTATGGGGCTTTTTGATAATTTGATAAAGTATACACTTTGTGCCATGTGAGAGGGTCACCTCTTGTTAGTATCCACTCTTATTAATTTCTTTGGAAATTGTGGCGAGTTTGGCTTGGAATTTCTTGTGAGTTATATCAAGAATTCTCTAAGTTGCATCTTATTATTGCTAGTGTGTAATATCTAGTGATAGTTGGTTGATTTTTTTTTCTATTTGTTCTTTCATGCAAAATTAGGGTTCATATTACTAAGATTACAAGCCAATTTTAGAGATTGGAATTGCATTGTTACATGTAATTTATTGGTATTGGAATTCCATTGTAATACTTCTAATTTGGTTCACGCTAATTGGGGATTTTGACTTCATTTTGTTTATCATGCTATCTTAAGTCTAATTCGTGTGATTGTTTAATCATTTGTATCTTGTGCTTGTGAATTTGGAATCATTAAGCACATCATAATTTAGTATCAGAGTAAATCATATTTGAGGCACTTGGAATCATGCCATATTGTGGGTTTTTGTTTAATTGATCCTTCAATTGCAATTATGTACTTGTAATTGGATCCCTTGAGCACATTAGTAGTAGAATTCACAATCACCCTTTTATGCCAATAACAACAACACTACTCTACACCCTCAATCACTTTAAGACAAAAATATACTCCACCTAACTTCACACACACTTCTACACTTCAATTACGGCAACAACAAGTAAAAGTAATAATAAACACTTCTCCAAATAGTAAGTTAAGGATTCCAACTAAGCAAGGTGTTCAAGCATCAATACATAACAACTTTCACACTTTAATGTGTGTTTATGAAATTCAAATTTAACCACTACAACTCCCTTACTCATGGCACATACACACACTTACAATCCATGTTTAGCACCCTTCACCACAACACAACATGTTGCTCCCTTCATAACACAAACTCACTACACCACACACACACTCACTCATAGTACAACACACTCTCCCCTCTTCCAATCACGGCACAACAACTTAAATGCAACTCTTAATGAAGCTTCTCCATAAATGGTAAGAAACAATTCAAAAATATTCAAATTGCATTCAATCAATACTAGACAATAACTTCTTCAAACTTAATGAATGTATTTGAATTCAAATAATTTCCCTATTCTCCATGTAAGGCAAATATGGAAATGCAATTGAAAATCCTCAATTCCGAAACCACAAACAAGAAATTCACTTCTCTTTTACCTTAAGGAATGTATCTCCAATTCCAAAACAAACACAAGGAAACATACCTCCTTACTTCCCCTTCTCCTCATGGCAAGATAAAGAGCAAAGGACTACTACAAGATCTTTACTTCCACTTCAACAATCAACAAGTATAATATAACAAAATCACAATTAAGTACTTTAATTCCACTTCAACAATTCGGATCAAGAAGTAAAATTCAAGAACCTTAAATTTCAAGTGAAGTTCACATAAACCCTACTCCATAACCTATGCTCTGATACCAAAAATTATGATGTGCCTAACCAATAGGATAGCAAACACATCAATCAAGTAGCATGAACAACCAACTCCAACAACAAATGGCATGTTCAAATTACTTCACAATTGAAGTCCAATTCACTAATTTGAACACTAAATTGATGTAAGGAACAAACAAGTGTATAAACTTCAATGGAACAACATGAAAATGAACTAGAATTCAATCCCAATTTGAAATGATCAAATATGAAAATAAAGAACCCTAATTCATATGATAAGAACAAGTAACTAACAAATTGTACTTAGATATTACTTACTAAACACAATTTGTAGAACGATAAGAGTAAGATTGATATGACTCACAATCTACTCAAGTTGATTCTCGCCACAATTTTAATAAGAGATTGATAAGAGATCTTTGCATGCAAAGGACAAACCTTTACAACACAAAGTGTATGATTTTCTCAATTATCAAAAAGCTCTTTAAAAATCCTAGTTAGCAAGTATTTATACTTGCTCCAATTAGGGTAAAAATAACACAAAAATTACAAGGATGCCACTTAAGTGGTTAGTTCTTCACTTCAATTGAATATATTGTTAGATCGACTCTTCTTTGGTTTATGTAGGTCCATGAATAACCCACAAATTGAGCTTTGACAAGTTTATCCACCATCCTGTAAAAACCGACAAGTGTACCTATTCGAATGCACAACAAATATGTAATTGTAAAGAAGTTACTAAATGAATGTTCTTTGGGTAAGATTATTTAAAGAGGACCCCCATTGCCAAATTTTGTAACCCTTTGGATTTTGCCTTGGTGATAGGTCTCGTAGAATTTTGATTCCTATCACTTTCTTTTTTCATATACACCGGGTTATATCTTTCATCACAAAGTCCTCAATTCTTGCTTTTTAAGAATGAGACTTAAACTCTATTCCTTTATGCTTTAATGAAAGGGTAATCATGTGATCTAGGCATAAGAAGTCTTCTTTTGGACTATTGGTCACCTTTTTGAGACAAGAAAGATTAGGTCAAAATAATGAATTTGATTTTTCCTTAAAAGCTAAACCATAAGCTATAGATCATAATGTGTAACATTTGCCATGTCACTCCCCAAAAGAGGGCCTAGAAGTTTCCACTAAGAATTATCATGGCATGTGTGCATCCGTTACATGATAACTATCTTACGAGCTAAAGATTGTAAGACTCAAAGTAAATAATTACAATTACGACTAATCATAGTACATATAATTAGATAATAAAATATAACTATAGATCCCACATCCTACGGTCAACCATGATCGCAGAGAATCAGTATCCCCTACCAGCTAGTAAAATGAGATAAATTCTAAGTTTCATAAAATCAATTTTATTTACATAGAGGTCCTAACATTACATCTAAATAATCTATCATTCACAATTCTTACTTTGTCGTTTTGGTCTTCTAAAAACTCTTGATACTTCACATCTTATCCCATCCCGAGCTTTCGTAATCGCTACCTGCAAAAAGTGTCTGTGGTGGGGTAAGCACACTACGACTCAGTGAATGGGATGGTAATACTTTTAATGCTACATACACACAAGCAATTCCAATCAAGTTATCAAATCATATGCTATGCATGAGCAATCACATGAATGTAGCATCTCACGTGGTCTTCTGGTAATTGACGTGAAGTTTAGGGTTTACACCTCCTTGACCTTGGGTTGGGGATTTCAAAGCCACCATTAGTGCTCGAGTCTTACATACATCTTCATTACTCTTATCACTTATTTATATAGTGTCTTAGCTTTAATGTTTTAGGCTCAAGTGCCTCAATACATAGAGCAATTACACCCTCAAGAGACCGGTCGGACTCAGAACTGTCAAAGCACGACAATCCCCTAATCACTTAGTTCACACTTGGTGGAACAACGATCCTCTGATCACTTCCGGCGCGTCCTATAGTAGTGATAGCCTTCAATCTCATGCAATGTCTCGTATAAATACATGTCAAGTTTTAATCGAGTCCACTTCTTTAATTAATTGATTCGACATGATCAAACGATACATAGTTGCAACCAATTTCCAATTCAAGGCAATGAAGTAAGCTAGCAAGCATTTAAAGTCTACCACCCCAAGAACAATCTATAGGGACCCAGTGAAGTCCCGTAAACAATCTACTACATCTCATTTTCACACTTAGCACAACAAGAAAAGATCATGCATTTCACATCACAAAGTAAACAAGGAACTAGACCAAACAGGTAAAAACAATCACCTACAAGTGAGATTTTAGTTAACTCGACACCTTTGTGTCATTTGGCTTAAACTTCAAATTAACCACTCGGGATTGAATTACAATTATCATTCATGACACCTTTGTGTCATCGCACTTCTCAAGCACTCTATTATACATACATCCAAGAGCCAACAAGATTGTCTCGTATATTCCTTCTAAGTCCTTAATACACTTATGTATAATATATATATACACATATATATAGGTTCGTAACATAGCTTTAACTAGAGGACCATTTACTAGATACCTCCCCCCGTTTACTTAAGAGGGCAAGAAATAGGATTGTTAAGTTGCAAAATGAAATTTACACTCATGATTTGTATAGTTATGTGCATGAGTGTATTCTATAAATATAATAGGAAATAAATTTTCCTAAGCATATATTCGTGTTTGGAAGTAAACTTTGATATGTATACATAATGATATTTATGTGATCTAATCCAGCTATGCATACCTACTTGGTAGCTATAGAGGGAAATGTTAGGTTTATATATTTTGGTTTAGTTTGAAGAAACAATGTTGAATCGTGGGTTAAGCCTGCAGTAATAGCACTAGCAATATAGTGCAAAGTGCTATCATTAAGGTAACGATATCTAAACCCTCAGTCCATTCTATCCTCTACATTCTTTAAATAGTATTCATCTATAACCTATCTAAGTACCAATTTCTTTATAACTTCTTCCCTAAACTCATTTAACCCCACTATATAACTCAAAATTAACAATAATCACATTCAATTGGCAACTACAATCAAACAAGTGAATCCACATACATAGCATATGATGTGCTCAAAACCGAGTCCAAGCACAATCAAATGAATCAAATAAATAAACTCTAACTCACAATTAAAACCAATTCAATTGGATGAAAATTTGTGTGAACCCTTTTGGAATTTTGGTAAGAAATCCAAAGGTCAAATGATGTAATTCCAATCCATATATGTAATCTTCACTATATAACAACAATAATAAGTGAAATCCACGTGAATCAAATCAAGAAGGATTGATAAAAAAAACCGTGACTCCAACTTCTTCTACAATTCCAATTCACGTCACATAAGATGTTGATATCAAGTACTAAAAACAATCAATCTTTAACAAAATAATTGATCACAAATTGCAATAAAATATATTTCCAAGAAAAATCCAAAATCAACCCTAGATATGACTCACTAATGATGAAATGGAAACATAACAAAGAAGGAATTGATACTACTCACAATTACCCTTTGTTGCACTCGCTACAATTTTAACTCTTGAAAATTGAAATTGATAAGAGAATTAGAACTAGGGAAACCCTAAGCCCTCTCACGAAAATGTGGAGTGTATAATCTAAAAAATGGCCTCTCAAACCTTACTATAAGCAAGTATTTATACTTGCTACTCCTAAGGTTAGAAAATGGTAAAAAATTACAAGTTTGCAACTTTTAAGGTGGCCGGTCCTAATTGGAAATTACAATAAAATGAAAGTGTCTCAAAAGAAAAATACAACATAAAATAGTCCATAGAACAATTACAAAGTACAAAAATATCGTAAGTCTTCATGAGCTAATGCTTCGGAATGGAAACAATCGCAGCGGGTCTTTGATTGTTAATCTGAAAATGTCCCATGTCTATCAACTATTGTAGGACATATTGGCATCCTATGGAAAATTATTATTGTACCTATAAGATTATTTCTCAAATATTTATTAGAATAAAAGATATAAAGTAAAATATGAGTGATTTGGATCATCATTTAAATCGAGTTCTAAAAGTGTCAATGGTGCCGGAAATTTTCCCATCATCTCCTCGGGCTTCTGAAAGATTTGCCCTCAAATCTAGAGGGTCTTTTCTTGGACTGAAACCCGATGTTTGGAATGGCTTATTGGCTGAAAATCTAGAAGAACTATATGTGCTTCTAACTAGTTCCTAGAAAGAACAAACCTTAGACGGAGACAAAGGAGTCAATAAAATCCGAATACCATCCTTTTGAAACATGTAAGTGTTTTTGAACCCATCATGTAACACCTTTCTATCAAATAGCCACAGTCGACCCAGTAGTAAATGAAATGCATACATAGGAAGCACATCACAGATAATCTCATCACTATACCGATCTCCTATACTGATTGGTACCATTGCTCACTGTGTAACATGCAAACTACCTCAGTTGTCCAACCAATGCACTTTATACGGGTTAGGATGAGAGCTAGTGGTTAATTGTAAGTTTTCTACCAATGCAGTAGATATGACATTAGTACAACTACCACTATCAATAAAAAGCATATATAGGTTACCTCGAATCTGACAAGGTGTGTGGAACAGAGTCTCCCTCTGTATCTCCCTGGTATCTGGAGAAATAGTCATAGCCCTGTGTAACACATTAATAGTTAAGTATTTTCCTCCCTTTTTATCCCCATGTGTTTCAGCATGTTCATCATCATAATACTCTTGTAAGGCTAAGGATAAATCTGTAGGCTCGACAGTTTCTTCCTCATCATCTTCCTCGTTATCCTTCATGACGGTCATCACCCTTTTATTGGGACACTGAGTAGCTATATGTCCAAATCTCGTGCATTTGAAACATTTAATCTGGCGCATCTTCCCATTGGTTGACCCTTGTACCATTTGCCTCAAATCAGACCCAACTACCTCTTTGCCTTTCCCAGAAACATTTTTCTCTTTTTTTGTAGTAGGGATAACTTTGTCTACAACCCTAAAATGCTCACCTGCTTTCTTTGACCCATCCAACTGACCAACAACCCCTATGGGCTTTGAATTAGTGCTGGGCCTACTCTTAGTAACCTAGAATGAATAGGATCGCCTCTGTCTTTCCATTTTCAAGGCTAACTGTATAGCCTCATCAAGTGTACTATATCTCTGAAGCTCAACTACACAAGCTATCTCATACTTCAATCCAGATATAAAACGTGCTAGGGTTTGTTCAGGAGGTTCAATTGATCCACACCTGATCACTAGTGTCTCAAACTCCTGTACGTAGTCATCCACTATTTTACCCCCCTATCTCAGTGTCTGGAGACGCATAAATAACTCATGCCTGTAGTGCTTCGGTACAAACCTCTTCCTCAAAACTCGTTTCATGTCTCTCCAAGTGTGTATTTGGGTCTCTCCATCCCATCGCCTACTGATTACCATATTTTTCCACCACAAAGCGTCATACCCTATGAACTCTAAAGCTGCAAGACATACTTTAGAATCATCATCAATCTCATAACACTAAAAAAGATCCTCAACTTTGTCTTCCCAATCTAGGTAATCATCAGCGGAACCCCGACCATCAAATGAAGGCATCTGTAGCTTCACATAATCTAATCCTTGAGGTGGTCTAAATTCCCTATCTAGGTATGGATTAACCCCAAAATTATCATCTATGTCTTCCCTAAGAGCATGGTAATCTCCTTCTACTCTTCTCCCCAAATTTCCTCTAACTGTCCCTTCTCTCTGGACATTCTGAGGAGCTACTCTAGGTGGTGCCTAAAGGTTTACCACAAGTGGTGGTGGTAATGTCATCCTATCAATCCTTGTTGCTAATGTAGCAACAATTGTGGTAAGGTCCTAAAGTTGTTCATCTAGAGTTCTTCCACTTGTATTTCGATGACCTGGTTTGCCACCCACTTGGCTATTGGCCTCATTGCCAATGCCCCCATTCACACTATCATTTGACATGTTTGTGGATGCGATTTATTTGAAGTATAAATGTAATCTCAAATAATTGTATCACACTCCCTTCACTTCACTACGTCACAATAACACGTTTGGATAACAACACACACACTTGTACACCCACGGTGCAACAACTCACTAGTGTAACAAATACTTCTTGTCACTTTAAGTATAGTAAAATAATTGGAGCACAAATAAATACTTCCAAGTAGTTAAGATATTGAATTCAACTAAGCAAGTGTTTAAGTAATAATAGTCAATAACTTTCACACTTAAATGCTTATCTTTGAATTTCAAACTTCACTACTTAACTTCCTTTATTAGCCACAGTTCACACTCACACTTGATCTTAATGGGCAGCACCTTACTCCACACAACTCCACACACATATACCTTTTCTATACACGGTGCTTAACGAATTCAATCACCATAACAATAATATTCCCCACTCCTTTCAAATCACGGTGTAACAATTTTTCCCCAAATTCCACAAGTCACTCACTTCACAAACAACTCCCATGGCAATAACACAAAATTGCACTCCACTTCCACGGCAATAATAACAAACGGCAACAACAACAAATGTACTCCACTTCCACGGAAATAATAACAAAATGTACTCCACTTCCCACAAGTTCTAACTGTAACTTTACACAAATTGGCAGCAATTTAAATTTGAAATTCAACCACTTCACTAATTGCAATCCTTCCACAATTGGTAAGAAATGATTTTCAAATTCAAACAAACACTCATTAACTCCTTAACTTAATTGATGTGTTTGAATTCAAATAGATTCCCTACTATCCACACAATGCAAATCTGAAAAAATTACACTCCTCCAATTCTGAATTGCACAAAGGATTCACATACCACACTCCACAAGCTTCTTCAAACAATAAGCCAATCACGATATGGATGGGCAAATTTCAAGTTCGAAAATTTTGAATTAATAACACACTTCTACTCTCCTTTTGATACGGAATTGGAAAATGCTCTGATACCAAACGTTATGGAATTGAATCGAATCCTTTTCACATAAATCAAATCGTCAATAACAATCAAATGTTACAAATTTTAGGGTTTTCTGTATTTAGTACTAACGAAATAAAAACAAGGATATGGATAAAATTACCAATCTATAAATGCTAAAATTGATAAAATTAAACTAATTCGCAATCAAATCATAGAACGATAGAGACCACGTTCTATAAATCAATCACTAAGGTTAAAGAAATCCAAGAATTCAATAACGATGTTCGCTATAAATTCTATAGGAACCAAGAATTTGATAAGAACAACTAGAATAAAGTGAAAATCCATTCTCAATATTCAAGAATCTCCAAAGGAAATTCACACACGCTCAAAGTGTTTTTCTTACAACCAAAATAACATCTGTCTTCGAAAAAACCCTAAAGACGACTATTTATATTATCCTAAAAAATTGTGCGAGGCTATTTAAGGCCGGCTAAAGGCCGGTGGCCTAAATAGATAAGCCAGCACCAAAGGCCGGCGGCCTTGAAGTTAACTTGGCCGGCCTTTATTCAAGGCCGGCTTAAGGTTGGCCGAACTTCGCCTTGGGTCCTTTCGACGCTTATGTCTTCCTTTTTTTAGACCCCGTACTGCCACCTATAGCTCGAATTGATTTTGATTTCTTTGGTGCTCGTATCTTAGCTCTTAGAATCATATCATTTCCTCCATGTTGAAAAAAATTCAACCTCAAATCTGTATTGTCCATCCTACTAAACCACATAAACAGGCTCCTCTTTCCCTTGGGCTTCTTAAGGCAAATCAGCCTTGTTTGTTGTACCTCAATTGGACTCATAGGAAGAAGCTTGTATGCCTTGTCCTGTTGCTGAATGGTATAGTCATTGGTGTATCCATCATACTTGGCTCTGAGGTCATACTGCCAAGGTCTTCCAAGGATCAAATGTGTAGCTTCCATAGGAATTACATCACAAACAATCTCGTTAGTATAATCACCAATAAGTAATGGAACACGAACCTGTTTGTGTACATAAACAGCTCCCTGTGGACTCAACCAATGAAGTGCATAAGGTCTTGGATGTTGCTCCACCTGTAAACCCAACTTGTTGAAGCAACATTAGTGCAACTGCCTATGTCAACCACAATCAAACAAGTCTTCCCCTACACTATACCTTGGATATGAAATAAATTAGCTCTCTAATTAGGAATAGCTTCATCCTGCTTAACCATTAGCAAGTCTCCCTGTACTGGATTCGCTATAATGTCTTCATCTTCCTCTTCTGCCTTAGTACCCTTCTGTTCTTCTTCCTCAGTCTCAACTTTGTCACCCTTTATGACCATAACCCTTTTATTAGGACATTGAGAAGCAATATGGCCAAGTCCTAAACACTTAAAACATTTTATATCCCTGCTCTTCTTTTGTTATGTTTGGTCAACAGCCTCACTAGTGACTGCCTTTCCTTTTTCCTTCCTTTCCATCTCCCTCTCACCATCATCTAACTTATGGTGGTGATATGATTTCTGATCCCTCCATTTCTAATCCCACCTGCGCTGATGCCGCTCAAGCCGACTGGCTAATTTAATCACATCCTCTAGAGTCTAATAATGCTAGAGTTCCACTACATTGGCAATGTCCATCTTCAACCCGTTGATGAAATGAGCTATGGATTCATCTAATTATTCCTTAATATCACACCTTGCCATTAGTGTCTCAAACTCCTTTACATAATCTTCTATGCTTTTCTTACCCTGCCTCAAGGATTGCAACTCCATCAACATCTCTTGTTTATAGTAATTTGGCACAAATTTGTGTCTCATCAACCTTTTCATAAAAGCCCATGAACGCACTTTCTCCTCATCCGCCCTATGTCTCTCAGTTTGTAATTTATCCCACCACAGACTAGCATATTTAGAGAATGCTAGAGATGCCATTTTCACCTTCACGCGCTCATCCCACTCATAGTAGTCAAATACCTTCTCAACCCGTGGCACCCAGTTTAGGAATTCTTCTGGTTTACTACTACCAATGAAAGGTGAAATTTTCAACTTTATGTTTTCAATCCCCTTACGCCTATCATCAGTGTTTCCTCTCCTACTCCTTTCACTACGAGCATCAGAATCATCACTAGAATGTCTCCTCCTAATTCCTGCACCACTATGGCTTCTTCTATCCCTAACCTCCAATCTCTTCATAATCAATCTAATATTTTCTTGGATTTGATTGAATTCAGCCCTAGTCACAACCTCACCCCCATTATTAGCATCATTCCCATTGTTGTTGTTATGAACAATTCCATGCGACGACATCTCTACCAATCAAAATTTCAGCCAAGATATTCACAAAAACCCAATTCTCAACAACAGCCCTAAACACCAATTTACAACAATTCAACACCCAACAATTGAATTCAGTAAAGATATTTACAAAACCCCAATTCTCAACAACAACCCAAAACAACAATTCAACACCCAACAATTGAACTCACAACAATACATATTAAAATAAATTCCCAATTTTTTTCAACCAATGGCAGTATTGAATTAAAACTACAATTGAATTGAGATTCAACAGCCTTACCGATTTAACCAGCGTCGATTCACAAATCCACCAACCTTCGCTCTAATACCAAATGATACGGAATTGGAAAATGCTCTAATACCAAACGATACGGAATTGGAAAATGCTCTGATACCAAATGTTATGGAATTAAATTGAATCCTTTTCACACAAATCAAATCGTCAATAACAATCAAATGTTATAAATTTAAGGTTTTCTGTATTTGGTACTAACGAAATAAAAACAAGGATATGGATAAAATTACCAATCTATAGATGCCAAGATTGATAAAATTAAAGTAATTCACAATCAAATCATAGAACGATAGAGACCACGTTCTATAAATCAATCACTAAGGTTAAAGAATTCCAAGAATTCAATAACGATGTTCGCTACAAATTCTATAGGAACCAAGAATTTGATAAGAACAACTAGAATAAAGTGAAAATCAATTCTCAATATTCAAGAATCTCCAAAGGAAATTCACACACGCTCAAAGTGTTTTTCTTACAACCAAAATAACATCTGTTTTCGAAAAAACCCTAAAGACGACTATTTATATCATCCTAAAAAAATTGTGCAAGGCCATTCAAGGTCGGCCAAAGGCCGGCGGCCTACATATAGGCTGGCTTAAGGCTAGCCGAATTTCACCTTGGGTCCTCCCGACGCTTATGTCCTCCTTTTTATGGACCCCGTACTGCCACCTATAGCTCGGATTGATTTTGATTTCTTTAATGCTTATATCTTAGCTCTTGAAATTGTATCACCTTCCCTTCCACAAAAATGATCAACCACAAGAAGCTACAACAAGCCCTTCAATTCAACTTCAACAAGCAGCAAATTCAATTCTCAATCAAGACAATTTCACAACTCAATTCACAATACACAATTTCGGTTCACAATATGAAGAACCCTAAGTGAGCGTGATGATCAAGAATTCAACCAACACTTAATCCCTTCTCTTAACTTGTGCTCTGATACTAAAAGATGATGTGCTCAAAATCAAGTCCAAGCACAATTAAATGAATCAAATAAACAAACTCCAACTCACAATTAAAACCGGTTCAATTGGATGAAAATTTGCGTGAACCCTTTTGGAATTTTGGTAAGAAATCCGAAGGTCAAATGATGCAATTCCAATCCATATATGTAATCTTCACTATATAACAACAATAATAAGTGAAATCCACATGAATCAAATCAAGAAGGATTTATAAAAAAAACCGTGACTCCAACTTCTTCTACAATTCCAATTCACGTCACATAAGATGTTGATATCAAGTACTAAAAACAATCAATCTTTAACAAAATAATTGATCACAAATTGCAATAAAAAATATGTCCAAGAAAAATCCAAAATCAACCCTAGATATGACTCACTAGTGATGAAATGGAAACACAACAAAGAAGGAATTGATACTACTCACAATTACCCTTTGTTGCACTTGCTACAATTTCAACTCTTGGAAATTGAAATTGATAAGAGAATTAGAACTAGGGAAACCCTAAGCCCTCTCATGAAAATGTGAAGTGTATAATCTGAAAAATGGCCTTTCAAACCCTACTATAAGAAAATATTTATTCTTGCTACTCCTAGGGTTAGAAAATGGTCAAAAATTACAAGTTTGCCACTTTTAAGGTAGCCGGTCCTAATTAGAATTTACAATAAAATGAAAGTGTCCCAAAAGAAAAATACAACATAAAATAATCCATAGAACAATTACAAAGTACAAAAATATCATAAGTCTTCATGAGCCAATGCTTCGGAATGAAAACAATCGCAGCAAGTCTTTGATTGTAAATCTGAAAATGTCCAGTGTCCATCAACTATTGTAGGACATATTGGCATCCCATGGAGAATTATTATTGTACCTATAAGATTATTTCTCAAATATTTATTAGAATAAAAGATATAAAGTAAAATATGAGTGATTTGGATCATCATTCAAATTGAGTTCTAAAAGTGTTGATGGTGCCGGAAATTTTCCCATCAGCATATCAACACATAACAAAGCATTGTAGCATATCATTAAGTTTCTCACTCACCTGTTTAAGGTCGTCATAGGTCATAATAGTCATCAAGTGATTCCAATGTTAATCACTTTACCTAACAAGGAAATAAAATAAAATAGAATAAATATCTAGAATCTAAATCAAGCCTTATATTAACTAAAGGTATTAAATAAGGTTTGTTTATTTTCTAATTATGCCAAATTTAGTATTTTAGTTATAATTTCTTCATTTTCAATTCGTGCTTCATAATCTTATAATTATAATAGGATAACCATATCTTGCATACATTGTCATCATATTCTACTTAATATCTTTTTAAACAACCCAATAGAAAATAGGTGTTATAGTTCAATTGTTTATTATCGCATATTTTGTTCTATTTAACGCTAGGCAAGTAAAGCTTGAAATGTTGTAATGTGAAGGAATAAGTTTCATGAAAGGAAAATAGAATTGACTCAATAGGTAGTGACTCACCAGAAACAAAAATCAAAATGGAGAACAGAGAAGTGGCCAAGCATTAACGTTCATGACGATGATTATGATGGAAGGAAATGGACAGAAGGACTAACTAACGAAGCTTGTAAAACGAGTTGGGGTCACCTTCTTCTTGAGCCAACTTCAACTATTCCTTTGCCATCTCCCTAGACTTTGAATAGAAATTATGGAAATAGAGTCGCAATAGGAATTAAGGCAAGAAATGAATATCAATTAAAGTAGGTCAAGAAATGTAATTTTATCACCTTCATTATCACCGAAATCACAGAAGGCTAAAACCAAGAATGAGACCAAAATTTGATGACTTGCTAAAGTAGCTGATGTATCAAGAACAATTTGGTTAGATTACATGGATTTCATCAAGTGCCTTCAGTTGCACGATCAATGGTTTTTGTCATAACCTTCTCCTTAGATATAAACTCCTCTTCATCTATGCTCTCGGTTCCAAACCACCACTAGAATGACACTGCACATAGTTTTGAACTATTGATTCCATTGCAACTTCTTTAGTTATAAGAGTTTAAAATGATTCTTCAATTATAAGAGTGGCTTTTGGCTTGTCTGTAATTCTTGAGGCTATTAATGAGACGACATTATGACGATGAGCACCTATGCAAGAACATGTTGAGAGTGAAGGATGAGTTTCCACAATAACTAGAGCTATAATCTATGCCCACTTCATCACATCCTGGGTGTTGCTAGAGATAAGGCGAGGACAATTCCGATATATATATATATATATAGTGAGAATAGGATTGCGAATACCGGTCATTGGATGATCTTATTTGCTGCTATTCGGTTGACAACCGATTTGTCCAACCTATGGATCACTGGTAGCTCTTCTAGGAGTGATGGAGGTTCAATTTCCCTCTAGTTATCGCCATCATCGGTAGCATTCCTTAGCTCGTCATGGCTCGCTACCTTCTCGATGGATCATCATCATTTGAAGTGGTGAACAAGCAGGATAAAGATAACAATGTGGTCTCCCTAAGCCTTAATTCTTTGTTGTCCTTTAAATTCATTCCATTAACCCTTCTTCCTTCATCATAACTACTAATCCCGCCAGGAGCTGCATCATTGGGCTCCTTCTCAATAGGACCTAAAATCCTTAAAAAGACCTCAAGTAGAGCATGAGGGATCTATTGGAGGAAGCCTCATCGAAGGTAGTGGCTTTAAACCTAGAGGCTTGGTTATTTCCTCCTCCGGACACTGTTATTCCCATCGTGGTTGCTGCTGCTGTTGTTGTCACGGTCACCGTTTCTGCTGTTGTTGTGGTTGGTGTTGTCATCATGGCTGCGGTTGTAAGTGGGGGTTGTGGCAGCAAACACGCCTAATGATGGCTTTGTGGATGGGAACTCAGCCATAACCTTAAGGAGACTCCTTTGGCCAACAACAATCCATTTTGAATACTCATCCTTCACTTGAGGCGATGCTAGAAATTTGAGTCCCTCTGCTTCCACTGGACCAGTAACATGTGCAACCAAAACAATTGGAGTAACCTTTTAAGGAGGGTTCAAGAGATCTGCATATCGTGCTAGTGTAGACCAAGGTGTGCATGAACCAGGGAAAGGGGGCAACATGGAGGTTTCCACTGGTGTACCATCCTCATTGTTGGCATGGATTGAGAATAGAATATCTAAAGGTTGATCTAATAATCTTCCAACTTTTTCAACATTCTCATCACAATTCTTCACATAGACTTCCACACAATCACCAGTTTCATAGCTACATGATACCTGTCCCTGAGATATCAAACTCTAAGTGTATGCAAGAGCGATCAGATTCAGCTTTGTGAAGCTCTTTCTATACAACAACATTGATCTCACAGATGATGGATATCAAAATGGGGACTTCCATTTTCCATGTTGGAGTGATTAGACTCATCTATCAGTATGGAACAATCGTGGATCACCATACGATATTCAGGAATAGCAGTAGCATATGGATTGGACATATTACTAGTGTCATCCTCATCTCACAAAAGTTTGTTCAATTTAGACCGCAATAGCTCTCTCTCTAAGCAGAAAAATCATCTTCAATGCATTGGTCATCATCAATGGCATAATCATCCAAAGAGAAGGAAGGGAGATTTGGGAAAAAATGAGAGGGAGGACGGCGTTAGGACAGGGGGCTTTTCGCAGTAGGGGAAGATAAGAAGGAGAGGAAGAAAGGGAAGGGAGTGTGGCCATAAGAAGAAGATGAAGAAGAAGAAAAGAAAGAAGTAAGGGATGAGGGAGCAGTAGGGGACAGATATCGTGATTGGGCACAGGCGACATGACAGAGGCGACCTATTCAGATCTATTGTTGCTGCTGTCGTGGGAGAAGAGCTGGACAAGATGCAAATGTGAATGTTTTTTTTATGTATATATATTTAGATATTAGATTATATTACATTTTATATTATAAATGCCTCTATTTTAATATTCTGTTTGCATACAAAAATATATTTAAATTTTACATTTTTAGCATTTTATTACGAAAGCTTACATCTAGGCTAATTTGATTGTTCTAAATATAAACATTTACTCTAAATTTCCATTTAAAATTCCTATATCTACAATTTCAATTAATTTCATTATTTAACCTATTATTGTTTGAAATTTATGTTTCAGAGAATTTATTCTTTTAATTTAATTTACCCGAACTAAAGTTAGGACTTATAATTATTTTTATTTATTTGTTTATATACCTATATATGAATATTTTTTAATTACTTCACTTCCTATATTTATTCGGTAATATATTTCATAAAATTCAAATTGTGGTTGTTCTTTCCAATTGTTCTATTTTTAAAACCTATTATTATCGCAAATTATTAAAATATTATTTATGCGTTGCGATGTTTGAATTTTCATTATACATTTCTCAAAGATTTTAAAATTGTGAAATTGTCATTCTTGCTAACCTAACCTAAAAGTATTTATTATTCTACTTATTTTCTTTAATTTTTTGTATAGTTTTTTCGAAATTTTCAGGACATCACATGCCGACTATCCTTTTTTTAGGTACATAATTATAAACAATGATGTGATGCAAAATGCAGCATTTAAGGCATAGCCTAGAGGTAGCTAAATTGTCCTTATGACTCTAAAATTGTCTAACCCCTCAAACTCTGAAAGGCTTTTCATAATATGCAACACCATCAAAATCATTCATAACACCACAACCATTGGTTTGCACACCTAATAAATCACATATATCTCTAGCGGTGATCACTATGTGTTTGACCATAAACATAACTACAAATCTCAAACTGCGCATGATCACTAAGATCCATCCCTATACAAAGATTTCCCTTAACATCCACTTCATTAGTCAAATTACAATAAAAATATTTGATAGCTTTGTTATTTACTTCAATAGGGAAATCTATGATTTTTAACACTTTGTTGTTGTAACGAATCTATAGGGAGCTTAGTAGAAATGCTTAAAAGTTACCATACAATGTGTGTACTTGTAATATAAAAACCACCTTGCAAGTCAAAGTTTGTACGACTATTTACATAATCTTTTCTTACATTTATTGATAACACAAATAATTAATTATAAAGAAAATACTTTATGAAATCCGACATTCCACAGTTTATTAGGATTATAGAGAATTAGTATTTCCCCCACCAAAAAGTAAAATTAGATGATCAAAACAATTAAAAACATTGGTTCTAATGAGTGTTGAGAATGATAAAGTTTCAAAATATATAAATTTACAAATCTTTTGATTTCTTATCCTAGGTTTTCAACTATTTTCTAATTTTGCATCTATCCTTCAAGCCTTTAAGTTTGGAATACTCTCATCACTTGAACTTAACCAATTCTTGGCTTTTGTATTAACTTACAAGAAGAACTGTTAGAGTGTAAGTTATCTCTAGCTTAGTGAGATAACTACCTCAAAACCACCGATCATGCAAAACAAGCAAGTCAAATATTAGATGAAATGTAAAGACAAACATATGTAACATCACATGTAATTATTCGAAGCTTATATGAAGTTTAAGGATATTTAATTCATTTACCTCTCCTTTGACCATGGGTTGAGGATCTTTGTAGTTCCATTAGACTTCAAGCAAACCAAATCTACAATATATTTAACATACATCCTTAGCTACTCAATGCCTTAGCGGTTATTAGTTTCACTTTAGGTTTAAAATTTGCACCATTAGGGAAGGATCCTGCAACTATTTCACCTTAAGAGAATGAAATGAAAGTGTTCTCCCTAGCTATTGTACCTCCAAATGTATGTAAACCCAAAATAGTATAATGGACTTAGTAATTATCAATATATGATTATTCTCACATCACTTAAATTGTATTGATATAATAGGTGTAAACCCTAAAAAATTTCAAATTCAAAAATTAATATGAAAGAAATATCAAGAAATATGTCAAAAAATGAATACAAAAACTCAACGGTCAGTTAGGATTTGCCTTACAATATGCGAACTAACTAGCGTATAAAAAAAAACTAAGGGATTCAAAACCTTAGCAAACCCTAATGATAGAATGTCACATTAGGAAAAGCAAACTCAAACTAGAATGTATGAAAAGCCTAAATGCAATTCCTAAAATCTTAGAACCAACCATCGACGTTAGAATTACCTTTAGAATTGGGAAAACTAACTTCAAGCTCGAAAAAACCTAAGATTCAATTTGAATAAAACCAAAATTTAGCCTATAATTAGTATGAGAATATCAAAAAATCTAATTAAATCTAACTCTATTAAATGATCAAATTGAGCAAAACAAAAATTTGAAAAACAAAAACCAAAAACATCCTCACTAGTGGTGTTAGAATTAAGAGAAATATAGCAAAATTGAACCTACCAAATGACTAGACTAAAGGCTCAAATTAAATTTAGAAATTCGTCTATCTAAGCCCCATTTAAGGCCCATTTAATTTCAAGAAAACAAGAGAAATTGATAAGCCAAACCAACCCCCCAACCTGCCAAGCATAGGTATGGAACACATCTAGGAAGTAACTAGGAAAACTAACTAGACTTAGGCCAACTAATCGCAAGGACAATTGGGGATTAAACATGTGGCAAAAAGAGGAACCAAATATGATATTAATCACCTCAATTTTAGACCTTTCACAATATGATTAAACATATTACCTAATGTGTAAAACCTTTGCCTAAGCACTAAGACTTTGGACCAATGGATAAACTTACTTACCAAGCTACCTAGGCTTTTGATTTTTCCTATCCATTTCTACCATGTGAAGTTCCCTTCCTTTTGAAGAATTATCCATTAGAAAACTCTCTAAAAATTTATCCAAAAACTCTTGAAGACACTCCAAAATTCGGATACATACACACATATACGTAAAAACTGCAAGCTTCCTCCTATGTCTAGCACCTTGCTTCAACAAGGAAAAATCACCCTCCAAGCAACGACCAATCAAGCCCCATTTTTGATATTTTCTACACATTTTTGGAGTTCATTTGAGGAACAAAAATCTCTAAGAAGATCAGAACCAAAGGCCACTCCAAAAGGAAGCAAGAAGGTGACCATTAGAGCTTCCTCAACTAGCAACCAAGTGTAGGATTCTTACTGCAAGTTGTAGTCCTTTTATTTTTTTTATCCCCATTTTTCATGTACATCAAATTAGAATAGGAGATATGCTTCTCATTTTTTAAGTTCTATATGTGTATTTTAGTTTTATCTAGCTTAATATACAAGTTTGGATGTAAATACTAGATTAGGGGGATGAACAAGGTGAAAAATCACCATGTATTAAGTAGAATCTATCTAATCTTTGAAGAACTTTATGTAAATCAAATTTATGGAAAATGTTCACCTTTCGGATGCCAACTTTATGAGGCTAAATAAAGGTTTTTCTAATATATTTAAGGCTTCCCAAATTATAGAAAATCATAGAAAATGATCAAGACCTTTTAGTAGTAGGAAAAAGTGGGAAATTACAAGATTTGATCCTTGAGCCCTAAACCAATGCCCAAACTAATTTTTATATGTGATTTTTAGAATTTCCAGAACTTATATATGAGGAAATAACCTTAGGAAAATTCTAGAAATCGAAGCCTTGAAGGAAAATATGAAATTAACATGAAAAATGAGGAAAAATTACAAATCAAGGACCTAGAAAAGAACAATCGAAATTCTTGGAAAAATTTCTAGAATTTTAGAAAATAATAGAACCCACACATGCTAATTTGAGGCCTTAAACATGTTTCCAAGTAATTAGAATTAAGTCTTTTAGGTTATGTGCTGAAACTAGGCAAAAAAAGACTAAACAAAACTTACACCGTGCGCACCTAATATATTCAGAAACTAACATAACCTTTTGAAGTTCAAATGCTCATAAAAACTTCAAAAATGGAAAGAACACTCAAAAACCTTTAAAATGACTATAAATATGCATAAAACAAACTTAAAATAGTTATGAATGAAACATTAAAATAAGAAAAACTAGAAAACCTATAAATTTAGTAAAACTAATGTAAGTTGATGTTCAACCCCAACATATAAAGTTATTGTTATCCTATTAGGTGACACGTCATTTGAGGGTGACTTACCACTTGATTACTATGACTAAGGACTACGTGGTAGGGTAAGTAAAGTTTGATGACTGTTGTTCCTTGCTTGTGTTTGTAGTTAGTGAACTCACATGTGAATATGTTGAATATATAAACTGCATTTGTGTGCAGGGGTAACTAAGGTATCGAATATGCTTGATTACTATGATTGATTGTTGAATTACCTTAATCGTACTTAGCTAAATGATTATTGCTTTCCCCTATATTTAGAATATAGAAATTATGAATATCTATATTAAATTGCTATGGATGCTAAATAACCTAACTTAATATTATTTGGCCATAAATAAAATGAGTCATGCATCACAAAACTTTGCATGTAAGAAGGTTGTTGGCATCACATGGTGGTACAAAAAGACCCCATGGGAATATCTTGTCTTAAGCTTTAAGAACTAAGTGGAACGAGAAATACTGCCTTTTGATTGAGACCTACGAATACCTAGTCTGGGGATTCATCGCTTAGGGGTGATTGAGCTTGTTGGCCTTTCACAATCCATACCTTATAACAGGCTTAGTATGTATACATGTATTTTCAAGTGAATTGAAATATATTACAAAAATATATATAGACTTTAAGAATTATCTCAAAAAATAGCTCGAGGTCACTAGAGATTAGAACTAATGTGTAGTTCACGATTTCTTAACCCAGGCAACAGAGGGCATTAAATCCATGTTGTATATGGTGTGATGTCCTAAAAATTTTGAAAAGACTATACAAAATTTAAAGAAAATAAGTAGAATAATAAATACTTTTAGGTTGAGGTAGCGAGAATGACAATTTCGCAATACAAAAAAATTTAAAACATCGTGATACATTAATATTATTTTAATAATTTACAAATAACTAAAAACTTATGAGAATTAATAATAAGCTTTAAAAAAAATAGAAAGATGAGGAAGACATGAGATCCATCTGATAAGTATAACAAACAATGAGAAATAGATATTTAAAACAATTAGAAAGAATAATCTTATACAAAGGAAAAAGATAGTGAGTGTAGAATTTCAAATTATATGAAATATGTTACTAACTAAATTTAGGAAACAAAGTAATAAAAAAATACATGTGTATAAGCATTTAGAAAATGAATAAAAATATAAATAATTATAAGTCCTAATTGTAGCTCGTGCAATTTAAAGAATAAGTTCATCAAAACATAAATCATAAATAATATTGGGTTAAATAATGAAATTAATTGAAATTATAGATCTAGGAATTTAAATGAAAATTTAGATTAAATATTTATGTTCGAAATAATCAAATTAACTTAGACGTAAGGTGTCGTAATAAAATGTTAAAAATATAAAATTTAAAGATATTAGTGTACGCGTGCGTAATATTAAAAATCAAAATAATTATAATATAAAAATATAATTATAATATAATATAATACATATATATAACTGTAAAAAAAAAAAAAAAATCTGCTGTAACATCCCATCCATCTCGTCCCACCTACGTCAGATGGCAATTGCAAATGCAGCAGACTCAGAGCCGTCCCGTCTCCATCCCATCCCTCTCTCTTTACTTTTCTTTTTTTCTTCTTTTCCTTCTTCTTCTTCTTCTCTTCTTCTTCTTTTCCTTCTCAAGCGACATCTTCCTCCCCTACCCTTCCCTTGTCCTGCACCTCCCCTTTGTTCACCCTTCTGATGCTCTCTTCACTTCCCATTCCTCTTCTTTTCCTTCTTGGCCAGCCATCATACTCCTTTTCTCTGGCTCTCTCACCCACTCCAAACTGGAACGAAGAACCCCTCTCTTCCGCATACGCTCCGGATCTAGGAAGGAAGAAACAAAAGAATGAGCCACATGTGGAGGATCGGACGCCAGCGTACGCGGTAACATGCTTCCAACGGCGTAGCTATATGCATGTGTGTGTGTCTGGAGAGGAGGATGGTGACCACAACGACGGCAACTAGGGCAGCCACACAACAACGACCACAACGACGACGACAACAGCAGCAGCAACAACAACCGCAACAACAACAGCAACGACGACCGCAATGACATCAACAACAACAACCATAATGGGAATAGCAACAACAACCGTTAACAACTGTAGCAACAACGTTCTGGAGGAGGAAAGAAGGGGGAAATGGGAGGAAGATATATATATATATATATATATGAGTAGGTGGTATGTGGTGTGTGCGGAAAATGGGTATATGTAGGTGCTGGTGGTGTGTGGTGAATGTGGAGTATGTGTGTATGTGCATGTCGGTGGTATGAGGCGTGTGCAGAATATGTGTGTATGTATGTGCTGGTGGTGTGTGGTGTATGCGGAATATGTGTGTATGTACGTGTCAGTGGTGTGAGGTGTATATGGAGTATATGTGTATGTATGTGTCAATGGTGTGAGGCGTGTGCGGAGTATATGTGTATGTATGCACTAGTGGTGTGTGTGTATGTGCATGTGGACTTGAGGAGAAAAGAGGGTTGCAAAGTGCAACTGTATGTGCATAGTACGATTGTGTGTATGTATGTGTATGTGTGTGTCTGGTGTGTGCGAAGTGTGTATGTGTATGGATAAGAGTGTGTTGGTGTGTGTACGTGGCGTATGCAGAATGTGCATGTGTATGGATAGAAGTGTGTTGGTGTGTATATGTGGTGTGTGTGGAATGTGTGTGTATGTGTGTGGGTGAGAATGTGCTGGTGTATGTGCGAGGTGTGTGTATGGTGTGTAGGTGAGGTTTGGTGAGTAGGAGATATGAAGTAGAAGAGGAAGAAGAAAGGAAAATGGAAGATGTTTAGAAAGGAGGAAAAACATAGAGAATTAGAAGGGAAGATTTGAAATATGCACATGAATAAGTGTGGGCTAGAAAGAATGAAGAGGAATGAGAAGAAGAAGTGGGAAATTGGAGAAGTTTGAGGGTTTGAAGGGAGCTCGGCAAGGAAACAAGGGGGGAGTAAGATGTAGCTAAGTTTGTGATGAGATGTGACACTCGTCAAAGGGTAAAGGCAAAGCATTAAAGACTCGGTGAGTTACTTTAACCCTTACCAAAGGACTAGGTTATGATAGATTTTATAAGCGGATTGCCAAGAACTGTAGCAGGGTTTGATGCTATATAGGTCATGGGGGATAGACTTACCAAGTTAGCACATTTTCTTCCCACTAATAAAACGTACCCATTGGAGAATTTAGCATAGATTTATGTTAGAGAGATAGTAAGACTTCATGGGGTACCCACAAGCATCGTGTCAAATAGAGATCCTCGATTTGTGTCAAAGTTTTGGAAAAGTCTACAAAGAGCATTAGAGACTAAATTACAATTCAGTACGGTATACCATCTTCAAAATCTAAAAGGACTATTCAAACTTTAGAGGATATTTTGCGAACCTGTATATCCAATTTAAAGGGAGTTAGGATGCTTACTTACCATTGGTAGACTTTACATACAATAATAGCTACCACACCACGATTAAGATGCTTCCATATGAAGCTTTATACTATCGGAAATGTCGATTGCCGCTATTTTGGGACTGGAAAAATTGGTAATAGGGTCAAACTTAGTGCAAGAGGCTATAGAAAAAAGGTAGCCATTATTAAGAATAAGATGAAAGAGGCCTAAGATCAATAGAAGAGTTGGGTGGACCTGAAATGACAACTATTGGATTTTAAAACAAGAGATCATATGTACCTAAAGGTAAGCCTAATCAAGAGCATACACCAGGCTAAGACACAAAGGAAGTTAAGCCCACGTTATATTGGACCTTTTGAAATATTGGAATGAATTGGGAATATGGCATATCATTTAGCATTGCCCTCAAACATGTTAGAAATTTATAATTTCTTCCATGTATTAGTCCAACACAAACATATTCCTAACCCAGACCAAATTGCTACCATTGAAGTAGGGGTCCTAAAGGAGAATCTAACATATAAGGGACATCTGGTTTAGATTTTGGATCGAAAAACCCAGAAATTAAGAAATAAGAAGATCAAGTACATCCAGGTTCTACAGCGAAACCATGGAAGAGAAGATGTCACTTGGGAAGCAGAACATAAAGTAAAGAAGAGATATTCGTACTTGTTCACAAATCCAGGTACACTTCGAAGTTTTGAGGACAAAACTTATTTAAAGGGTAAGGGGATGTAAATCTTGAAAAATTTTAAATTTAAAAATTATTATGAATGAAAATATTAAGAAATACGTCGAAAAACAAACATGCCCAACTGCGAATTCGGATTCACTTTGCAACATGTTAACCAACTAATGTATCCAAAGCCTAAGGGATTCGAAACTTAAGTGAACCTTGATGATAGAATGTCACATTAGGAAAACCAAACTCAAATTACGATGTATGAAAAGCCTAAATCTAACTCCTAAAATCTTAGAACCAATCGTCGACGTTAGGATTAACTTCGAAATTGGAAAAACTAACTTCAAGCTTGGAAAAACTTGAGATTTGATTTGAACAAAACCAAAATTTAGAAAAAAACAAAATTAATTAACCTAAAACTAGTATGAGAATACTAAAAAATCTAATTAAATCTAACTCTACTAAATGATCAAATTGGGCAAAACAAAACTTGGAAAACATGAACCCCAAACATCTTCACTAGTGGTGTTGGAATTGAGAGAAATATAGCAACATTACACCCACCAAATGACTAGATTAAAGTGCAAAATTAAATCTAGAAATTCATCTATTTAAGCCCCATTTAAGGCCCATTCAATTGCAAGAAAACAAGAGAAATTGATTAGCCAAACCTCAATCGGCTAAGCAAAGGCTTGGAACACAACTAGGAAGTAACCAAGAAAACTAACTAGACTTAGGCCAACTAATTGCATGGAAAAATGGGGGATTAAACATGTGGCAAAAAGAGGAACCAAATATGATATCAAGAACCTCAATTGCAGACCTTGCCCAATATGATTAGACCTATTACCTAATGTGTAAAACCTTTATCCAAACACTAAAACTTTGGACTAATGCATAAACTTACTTACCAAGCTACCCAAGCTTTTGATTTTTCCTACCCATTTCTACCATGTGAAGTTCCCTTCCTTCTGATGAATTTTCCATCAAAAAACACCCCAAAAATTTATATAAAAAAAATCTCAAAGACACTCCAAAATTCGAATACACACATACACACAAACTGTAAGCTTCCTCTTACGTCTAGCACCTTGTTTCAACAAGGAAAAATCACCCTCCAAGCAATGACCAATCAAGCCCCATTTCTACTATTTTCTACACCCTTCGGAGTTCATTTGTGGAACAAAAATCCCTATGAAGATCAGAACAAATGGCCACTCCAAGAGAAAGTAAGAAGGTAACTATTGAAGCTTCCTCACTAGCAACTAAGTATAAAATCCTCACTCCAACTTGTAGTCTTTCCCCCCCCCCCCCCCCCCCCTTTTTTCGTGTACATCATATTATAATAGGAGATATACTTCTGGTTTCGTAAGTTTTATATTTGTAGTCTAGTTTTACCTAGCTTAAGATACAAGTTTGGACGTAAATACTAGATTAAGAGGATAAATAAGGTGAAAAATCACCATGTATTAAGTGGAATGTATTTGATCTTTGAAGAACTTTATGCAAATCAAATTTGTACAAAATATTCACTCACTAAATGCCAACTTTAGGAGGTTAAATAAGTGTTTTTCTTGTCTATTTAAGTCTTTTCAAATTACAGAAAATTATAGGTAATGATCAAGACCCTTTAGTAGTAGGAAAAAGTGGAAAATTGCAAGATTTGATCCTTGAGCCCCAAATCAATGCCTAAACTAATTTTTATACATGATTTCTAGAATTACTAGAACTTAAATATGAGGAAATAGCCTTAGGAAAATTCTGGAAATCAAAGGCTTAAAAGAAAATATGAAACTAACATGAAAAAGGAGGAAAAATTGCAAATCGAGGACCTAGAAAAGAACTAAAATTCTTGGAAAAATTTCCAGAATTTCATAAAATAACAAAACTCCCGCATGCCTATTTGAGGCCTTAAACATGTTTCCAAGTAATTAGAATTAAGTTTTGATGGGAATCAAACCACTGGATCTAGCATTGGGAAGCCTACTTAAACAAATGGAACCCAGACATTCACATATTGTTTTTATTTATCTTATAATAATTGTTTTTGCATTTTATCAAGTACATTTTGTTGGTTTTTATAGGATGGCAAACTAACACACTAATGTCAAGTATGTAAGCTATACTTGAACCTACAAAGACAAGAGGAACCGACCTTATTTCACTTGCATTTCATTTGGAGAAAATCAACCATCTTCACTTCATTCCACGTAGAGAAACCGATTCTTCAAGTGCTCCTTAAGACTGGTTTTTGCTCTATTTTACCTTATTGTAATTTTCTTATTTAGAGTAGGGTATAAATACTTGTTATTTAGGTTTTGTAAGGGACTTTTGAACAATCATTTTTTTCAGATATTGTTACCGTGAGGGGACACTCCTTTTTCAATTGGGGATTTAAGGTTCTTGCCGTGCCAATTATCTATAGTTGTTGTGTGAAGTTTAATTGAAGAATTAACCTTGAAGTGTGCTATAACTACATAGCATATTGTGGATTGAAGTTATGCAAACTACATCTAGGGTTCATTGCCGTGAGCTCCTTGTGTGTAAAAGATAGGGAGGCCATTTGAATTTGAATTCCATAATTGTAAAGGGGTATAGTAATTGCTCATTGATTTGCTTTGATTACAACATTAACTTGAGGAAAGTGATTATTGCAACATTGTCGTGTGTAGGAACCGTGAGTGCTAGTGTATGTTGTGCTATTGAGGGTGTGTAGTCTTACGGGAGTGTATGTGTTGTTATTGAGACATGTTGTTATGATGTGGTGTGTAATTGTGTGTGCTGTGAGGTATGTTGAGTCTTGTGTCTTGAAGCGTGTTAAGCCTTGAAGGTGTATGTGGTACTGTAGGTGTGTATATACTTAAACCGTGGAGGTGTTGGTGTGTGGTACTGTGAGGATGTGTTGTTGTTGGCGTGAAGGTGTGTTGTGTTATTTTGTTGTGAGTTCCATGAAGGTATGTTATTGTCTCCATGTAGGTGTATGGTGTTGTTTGTGTGTATTAAACCATGGAGTGTGTTGTTGTTGTTGTAAAGGAGTGATTGTGAGTATATAAAAAAAAAAAAATTGCACAATCATGTCAAATGATAATGTGAGTGGTAGAATTGGCAATGAGGCTAATAGTTAGGTTGGAGGAGGTCAAGGTCGTCGTGATGCAGGTAGAAGAACATTAGAAGAACAATTGTAGGATTTCACCACTATTGTTGCTACATTAGCAACACGGGTAGATCAAATGATGATACCATAACTACTAGTAGCAAACCCTTAGGCACCCCCACCTCGGGGAGCCTATCAAAATGCTTGCAGGGAAGGAGCTGTTGGAGGCAATAGGGGTAATAAGATGGAAGGTGATTATCATACTTTTAGGGAGGAAAGGGATGATAATTTAAAAAATGAGCCTTACTCTAATTGTGATTTCAGACCGCCTTGGGGTTTAGAATATGTAAAATTGCATATGCCTTTATTTGATGGTAGGGGTTCTACAGATGATTATTTAGATTGGGAGGATAAGGTTGAGGGCCTATTTGAGTGTTATGAGATTAATGGTCACACTCGAGTTCGTCTTGCAGCTGTAAAATTTACAGGCTATGCCACCTTATGGTGGAAAAATCTTGTGATTAGCAAATGAAGAGATGATGAGGTTGATATACATACCTGGTGGGAAATGAAACAGGTAATGAGAAAAAGGTTTATACCCAAGTACTAAAGGCAGGAGTTGTTTATGTGTCTCCAAAGATTAAGGCAGATAAGCAAAACAGTTGATGAGTATGTATAGGAGTTCGGGACATTGATGATCAGATGTGGGTTAGTTGAACCTCCTGAACAAACTCTAGCACGATTTGTGTTAGGATTAAAGTATAAAATTACCTGCATTGTAGAGCTCCAAAGGTATAACTCACTTGATGAGGCCATCCAGCTAGCCTTGAAAGTGGAGAGATAGAGATGATCCAACCATTTTCAAGCAGCGAGCAATAGATATGGAACTTCTAACAAACCTCATGGGTCAGATGGTCAGTAGAGTGAACAAAAGGGAATAGGGGGAAATGATCAGACTGTGGACAAAAATACAACTATTACTAACAGGGAGAGGGAATTGCTAGAAAAGGAAAAGAGGTTATTGGATCTGATATTTGACAAATAGTGTCGGGGACAACTAGTGGAAAGATGCATTAAATCAAATGTTTTAAATGCATAGGTTTTGGACACATAGCTGTTCAGTGTCCTAACAAAAGGGTGATGGCTACTATGGAGGGAAACAGTGAGGATGATCAGGAAGAAGTAGTTGAGCCTACAAATTTTTCTATAGTACTATAGGAGTATTATGGTGATCATGACACTAAGACATATGAAGACAAGGGAAATGATAAATATCTATCTATTAATGAGTTGCGCAAGGTCATGACTATATCTCTAGATGTCGGGGAAATATAGAGGGAAAACTATTCCATACTCCTTATTGGGTTCAAGGTAATTTGTGCGTTCTTTTTATTGATGGTGGCAGTTGCACAGATGTAATAGTTGCTACAATAGTAAGAAGATTGTAACTAGTCACTAGTCTACGTCCTCATCCCTATAAATTACATTGGCTTAATGAACGGGGTAGTCTGCATGTTACTCAGAGGGTTAAGGTGCCTTTCAACATAGGAGATAGATACCATGATGAAATTGTTTGTGATGTTCTTCCTATATGCGCCTTTCATATACTATTGGGTAGACCTTGGTTGTTTGACAAGAAGGTGCTACATGATGGGTTTAGAAACACTTATGTGTTTTAGAAGGATGGTGCACAGGTTGTCTTAACCCCTATGTGACCAACTGAGGTACACAAATTCTAAGAACAGATCAACAAAACTAATGGGCACTCAAGACTTCAAGGCGATAAGCAAATGCAAACAAGAGATTTCAGTCTAGGAAAAAACCCATTAGATTTGAGGACAAATCTTTCAAAGGCTTAAGGAGATGATGGGAATCAAACCTCTGAATCTAGCATTGGGAAGCCTACTTGCATAAATGGAACCCAGACATTCACATATTGTCTTTATTCATCTTATAATAATTGTTTTTTTCATTTTATCAGGTACATTTTGTCGGTTTTTACAGGATAGTGAACCAATACACTAATGTTAAGAGTGTAAGCTATACTTGAACCTACAAAGACAAGACGAATCGACCTTATTTTACTTGTATTTCACTTGGAGAAAACCAACCATCTTCACTGCATTTCACGTGGAGTAATCGGTTCTTCAAGTGCTCCTTAGGACCGGTTTTTGCTCTATTTTACATTGTTGTAATTTCCTTATTTAGAGTAAGGTATAAATACTTGTTATTTAGGTTTTGTAAGGGACTTTTGGACAATCATTTTTTTTAGATGTTGTTGCCGTAATGGGACAATCCTTTTTCATGCAAAAACTCTTATCATTTCTTCTTGAAGTGTGACAAGTTGGATTTGATTTTTATTGTGTGTAATATCAAAAACATTGAATCAATCCTAATTCCAACTAGTGCATAACATTTGGTAAGGAATTAGCTCTTCTTTTCTATCTATTGTTCATGTAAATTAGGGTTCCATTTTCAATTTAGGGTTTACGCCCCCAATTAATTAGAAATTGGTTCCTTGTTGTGTCATCATTGATTTATATTGCAATACACTTTGAGTACATCAAGTTTATTGGGTTATGAGATCAAATTAGGCGAAAAAGGACTCTAAACAAACTTACAATCGTGCACACCTAGTATGTTTAGACACTAACGTAACCTTCTGGAGTTCAAACGCAAAAAAAAACTTCAAAATTGGAAAGAACACTAAAAAACCTTTAAAACGACTATAAATACACATAAAATGGACTTAAAATGAAAAATGTTATGAAATAAAATACTAAAATTGGAAAAAACCTGATAAATTTAGTGATGTGCTTAATAAGCTAAAGCACACACAAATAACAAATTGAAGCAATCTCAATAAAAAACCAAGTTCACAAATGGCGTGAACCTTAATCCCTTATGAATCCAAATTTGTAAAACAAGATGCCTTGATACCGAAAGATGATGTGCTCAAATTGGCTAAAGCACATTCAAATAACAAATTGAACAAATTCAATCACCAAATCCCCAAATGGCATGAACCCCTAAATGTCAAAGGATAATCACACAAGCAACAATGTTAATTACAATTCACAACTTGCAATTTCTGAAATGGACTTCACTAACACAATCAAAAGGATATGAAATCAATTGAATTCCAACCCTAAAATTGCATGAAAATTACAATAAAAAGATAAACTAATTCCTCACCAAATATGACTCACTAGCAGAGAATTAGGATGGATTTGACATTGTTGATGTTACGCACAACAAGAATCAAATCCCACTCGCCACACTTCACTCAAGAAATGATAAGAGTATGTGAAAAATGGAGGCAACCCTCACGATTTCCAATATGAAAAATATTGTTCAAAAAAGCTCCCACAAACCCTACTTTAGCAAGTATTTATGCTTGCTCCATAAGGGTTAAAATGTCCAAAAATTTACGTCTATGCCACTAATGTGGTTGGTCCTAATTCAACAAATACAACAAAATAAAATGTCCTAAAATGATTACAAGATAATCGATTCAAAGAAAAATAACAAATACAAAGATAGTCTTCAAAGGGCCGATTCTTCAAGTCAACTGAATTCGTTGGTCCAACTCATCTTCGGTTTAAGTCGATCCATGAATAACCCACAAGCTGAGTTTTAGTAAGTTTGTCCATCACCTTGTAAGACTCGACAAGTATGCCTGCTGGAATACACAACACATAAGTAATAGAAAAGAGGTTAGTATACAAATAATTCTATGGTCAGTTTGTTTAAAGAGGACCCTCATCGCCAAGATTAAAAATCCTTTGGCTCTTGCCCTAATGATAGGTCTTGTAGGATTTTGATTCCTATCACCAGAGTTAAAGGACTACAGAGCCTAACAATAGGGAGACCTCTTTGATCAAATGGAACCTGAAGACATTCACATAGTGTCTTCATTTACTTTATATGATTGTTTTGTATTTAATTAGGTGCACTTGTCGGTATTATAAGAAGACAATCAAACAAACTAGCACTTGGTTTGTGAATGATTCATGGTCCATGGTGAACCGAAATGAACTAAGGGAACCGGCCTTATGTTGTGTATTTATTGACCGTGATGGGCATGTAAGAACTAGCCATGTGTCACTATTTTCCTTATGTCATTTTTCCGTATTTAGGGATTAGTATAAATACTTGTAAAGGAGAATAAAAAAGACACTTTTGGAGATTATTTTTTCTTACTTATTCATGTGGAAAAGAGGACTTCCTCTATTTTCATATCACTCTTATCAATTCTTCTAGGGTTGTGGTGAGTGGAGGCTTGGATTGTTGCGAGTAAGATCAACAATTGCACGTTGTTTTTCCTAATTCTACTAGTGAGTAACATCTAGTAAGAATTTGGAGTTTCATTTTGTTCTTATTACATGAAATTAAGGTTCACATTCAAATTAGGGATCACACCATTTTATTGAACAATTGCTCAATTGTATCTTCAATTAGTATTGTATAATTGAAATTGAATTTGGTTTATATCATCTTTTGGTATCAAAGCCACAGTTGAGAAGGGAATTGCACATGGGAGTCTTGATTTTGAATTGGGAATTTAGGATTTATGGCGTACCATTGAGTAAATTAATTGTTGTGTGAATTGAAATTGAGAAATTGTTTAAATTGTGCCGTTTCTACCTTGGGCATTGCAAATTGAAGTTGAGGATAGTATTATTTAAAGTTCTTGCTGCAAGTTCTTGCCATGGAAGATTGGGAGATTACTATAATTGATTCCATAATTGTGTAATTGTATAGTAATTGTGCATTAAATTGCTTTCATTACACTATTGACTTGAGTTTTTGAGGAAATTATGCCGTGGAGGGTGTGTAGTACCATGAGTGTGTGGTGCTGTGAGGGTGTGTTGTGCTATGAGTGTGCGTATGTTATGCCTTGAGGGTATGTTGTGCTGTGAGTGTGTGTATGTGTTGTACCATGAGTGCGTGTTGTGTCGTAAGGGTGTGTTATGCCGTAAATGTGTAAGTTGTATCGTGAAGTGTGTGTTGTGTTGTGAAGAGTGTATTTGAGGTTAGAGAAATTTATGTTGTGGAGGTGTGATTGTATTAAAAAAAATTGTCAAAGCTTAATTCAACAACAATGTTGAATGATAGTGTGAACGGAGGAATTGGTAATGAGGCTAATAGTTAAGTTGTAAGAGGAGGTTAGGGATGTTGTGCTACAAGTGGAAGAAGAACTTTAGAAGAACAATTGTAGGATCTTACTACTATTGTTGCTACACTAGCAACACGGGTTAATCAAATGACATTGCCACAACCACCAATGGCAAATCCATAGGCACCCCTGCCTTAGGTAACCCATAATGATGCACGTAAGGAAGGAGCAGTAGGAGGAAATAGGGGCAAGAGAATGGGAGGAGATTATCATGTTTATTGAGAGGAAATGGATGATAAATTTGAGGATGGACCTTATCCTAACCGTAAGTTTAAGCCGCTTAAGGGTCTGGAATATGTAAAATTGCAAATGCTTTCATTTGCTAGAGGATTATCTTAACTGAGAAGATAAAGTAGAGAGCCTTTTTTAGTGTTATGAAATTAATGACCACACTCAAGTTCATCTAACAGCAATCGAGTTTGCAGGATATGCTGCCTTATGGTGGAAGACCCTTGTAGCCAATAGAAGGAGAGATAGTGATGCCGAGATTTGTACTTGACAGGAAATGAAACAAGTTATGAGGAAGAGGTTTATACTAGAGCACTACAGGAAGGAGTTATTCATGCAACTCTATACATTGATACAGGGAGGCAAAACAGTAGAAGAGTATATCCAAGAGTTTAAGGCATTAATGATCCAATACAAAGTAATTGAACCTCTTGAATAGACTATGGCATGATTTGTGTCCGGTTTAAAATATGAAATTGCCTCTGTAGTAGAGTTTCAGCGATATGACTCCTTTGATGAGGATGTTTAGTTAGCTTTGAAAGTGGAGAGACAATGGTGTTCTAACCCTTATAAAGCAACGAGTAACAGGTATAGATCCACAACTAAACTATAGGGGTCAGATAGTTAATAGAGTGAAAAAGGTGGAATTGATAAGATTGTGGAAGCAAATGCAACTGTTACTAAGATTGGAAAGGAGAAGGAAATTTCTGGAAAGGGGAAAGCAATTACTAAGTCAGACATTAGGCAAATAGTGCTTAGGTCATCAGGTGGAAAGAATTGTCAAATCTAATGCTTCAAATGTTTGGGCTTTGGACACTTAGCTGCTCAATGTCTTAACAAAAGGATGATGACTACTATGGAGATGGAAAATAAGGATGGTAAGGAAGAGATAATTGAGCTAATAGATTTGTTAGCAGTGCTAAAGGAGTATTATGAGGATCCAAATGTTGAAGCATATGAAGATAAGGGAAATGATCAATATCTGGCTATTAATGTACTGCGTAAGGTAATGACTACATCTCCAAATGTTGAGGACGTATAGAGGGAAAACCTATTTCATATTCCCTATAAGGTTCAAGGTAATCTATGTGCTCTTCTTATTAATGGCGGTAGTTGCATAATGTAGTAGCTACTGTAATAGTAAATAGATTGCAATTAAGGTGCACACCCTAATTTCATGTAACAAGAACAAAATGAAACTCCAAATTCTTACCAGTTGTTACTCACTAGAAGAATTAGGAAAAACAACGTGCAATTGTTAATCTTACTCACAACAATCCAAGCCTCCACTCACCACAACCGTAGAAGAATTGATAAGAGTGATATGAAAATAGAGGAAGTCCTCTTTTCCACGTGAACAAGAAACAAAATATAATCTCCAAAAGTCTCTTTTTTGTTCTCCTTTACAAGTATTTATACTATTCCCTAAATTTGGAAAAATAACATAAGGAAAATAGTGACACATGGCAAGTTCTTTCATGCCCATCATGGTCAACAAATACACAATGCAAGGTTGGTTCACTTCGATTCACCGTGGGCCATGAATCATCCATAAACCAATTGCTAGTGTGTTTAATTGTCTTCCTATAATACCGATAAGTGTACCTAATTAAATACAAAACAATTATATAAAGTAAATGAAGACATTATGTGAATGTCTTCGGGTTCCATTTGATCAAAGAGGATTGTTGTTAAGCTCTGTAGTCCTTTAGCTCTAGCTCGAGTAATGGGTCATGTTGTTGCATTGGTTTGATTCCCATCAATAGGTAGCTTGACAAGTGGTTAATAGGAGGAGATTATGTGGATTCACAAGTCAATGAGAATGATAAAAATTTATAGCAACTATTCCCTGAAGGTATAGGACACGCAAATAGTATGTAATATATAGACTGTGATCATTGGTGGTTAATATGGTGTGAACACCTTATGAGATTACTTATAATTGTGGCTTTAGATGTGAAATATGGCCATCCTTGTCAACCCATAATAACCTACTATGATGAGATCAAACACCTTAGTTCCCCATTAAGAGTATGCAAAGTCATAAGTTACTCTAAATTTTGTGACATCAAGACTATGATGCTTACTTATGCTTAAATAAGTACCTTAATGAACCCTAGTTACTACATTAGAATTAAGCATGCATGCAAGTGGCATAGTGCATGTTTTTGTGGCTACTATGTTTAGGGTTTTGTGACTCACTCCTCTGAGATTTAACGTTTTAGGTATTGATGTGTTTGTTAACAATCTTTATATTAATTGTAGATGCAATGTTTATGTCATAGACTAAGTTAACACTAACTAGAGAACTATTGATTTTTAATCTTCTACAGTACCTATTTAGATGTTAAACCTTTCTAAATGGACTTTATGGATTTGTACCTTGATAATATTTTATGGATTTCTTTTTAGTAAAATGTTTTCTTCTATATATATATATATAAATATAAAGGAAAAAAAAAAACTAACAAACATTTTCTGAAATTAAAAACGGACAAAGACTAACTAGTTTGGTTTAGTGGGTTTTGTAGCCTTAATGTGTCTTACTTAAGTAAGATACAGAATGAACTATCATATAATTTTAGGTTTTGGGATGTGTGATATGTGCTTCTTCATGGTATAGTTGAAATTACTAAAATATTTATATTCATAATTAGAGAACTAGGCTTCTTAACCCCTCTTTGCTGCTTTGTATCAATTGTCTATATAAGCTTATGCTTCTATACCTACTACTTTAAGATTTTCCTAAATATTTTAATATTAATCAAGCAATGCTACATGCTTGCTCAACTACAACAATAGAAGTTTGAGCCATTAACACCTATCTAGTTATGCTAGAATGGATAGGATTCTCACATGTCTTCTAAACCACTTCAAAATGTCAAAATCACATCCCTCTGCTTCCACTAAACTCAAATTTGTTGTTAGCTAGTTGTCAAGTTTCGTGTTGAACCCTATCCTTACCTTGCCTTTTAGCCTTTTCATCCTTTGTACCATCATCTTGTAACCTATTTATCCATTCATTGTGTACGCTACCTTATAGGGCAGCAAGAGTCAAGTGAATAACCCTAACTTGACCACTAAAAACACTAGAAAAATTAACCATGAAGTTCATTCATGAACTAGGTTTCCTTAGGAATTTTAGTGAAAATATTAACAAAATAAGTAGTATGGGAATTGAAGGCATTATTTACATGTTGATTGTAATGAGATAAACATTCTTGCAACCATTTACTTTTGCAAGAGGGTCAAAAGCTAAAGCAATAAGGTAGATTTTCGGAAAATCTCATACCATAATGTAATAATATCATTTATAGAGAGAAGCAAAAATATGTTGTTTCTTAAATCAAATGATATCCACATTGTTTAGAAATATTTTACAATGATGAACTTAGCACTATATTTATTATAGATATATTTACTGTCTTTGTGATAAACAAGTGAACACTTGGTAAGTAAACAAGAATGGAAATTTTGTAGAATCATAGAATACCTTGAAAACCTTTACTAGAATTATATATAAATCCCAATTATTGGGATGTAAAGGTATATCTTTCACTGGTAAGAATGCAAACTTACACAAAAGATATTAATAATCTATGATGCTTTAAAGAAACTTGTAAGTTAAATTTTAATTATACACTATACCTACTATAAATTATATGGTTCATTTCATTATCTATACAAAGATTTTACTAAGCTTTATTTACAGTAGAATAAGTCTAAGGCATGGAGCCCATCTTAAACACACAAATTTAAAATGTGATGAGTGCACCTAACATTGAAAACAAATATATTATATAGATTCTAAATTATGTAAGTTTATAATTAGGTGAAGTTTTAGGATGAAAAGAAATAGAAGTATAAGACTCTTTAAGGAAAGCATTGCACGTACCTCTAAGTGTTGTTTGTTTTCCCTTATCCTACTTAACTTTTTCTAATAATCTTAAAGAGTCTTGTCATGGCAACTGAAGCAAATGCAATCTTAAGAGTCATGAAGCAAGAGTTTGTTAAACTTAATAGATTTTAAGGAACTAATTTCAATAGATGTGTCATGCCTCGAATCCTAAGGTTGCAACAGCCCACTACATGTCCCACTTAAGTAAAACATGCTAAGGCTCACTAACTAATTTATTTTAGTCTAATTTTAATTTTAATTTTAATTTGTGAAATCCTTCATTAATTTTGTAAACAATTGTTAAAATGTTTGCTTGATTGTAATGTCAAACTTTATTTTATGAAATTAACGATAAAGTTTATCTTCGATTTATTTTAAAAAAATGGTTAGTCAATTTGCAATGGGAAGGCCCAATAAGTGATAAAACTATCAAAATGTCTAGAAAGGTAACTAGGGCTCAAAAGGCCCAAACCAAAAGTCTAAGTCTAGTTTAAAGTCCAAGTGCATGTGAAGCCACAAAATCTAATATAAGTCTCATTTGTTTAAAATAAAAAGTCTAGATGAAGGCAGTCTAGTAAAAAAAACAAAACTCTACTCCTTATCCCAAATGAAATCTCTTGCAAAGTCCTCAAAAATCATATCCGCAACCATATGCATCATAAATAAAGTCAACATATAGATCATCACCTAAAAAAAAAAAAAGGAGTGAGTCACAAGATCCAGTATAGGAGTGTCTCAACCACATACCATGCCATTCAGTAGTAGGCTTAAAGTAAGAGAAACTTTAATGCAGCAAACAAGATTCATTTAGTTATTTAATTTAAAGTGTAATAACCAGCACACTTCTGATGTCCCAGAAGTTGGAGTAACTCACGACTCCATAACACGATAGGGGACGAGGGGTTTAATTCACCATGGTGATATTATAACTCCCTAAAATTTCACCCAATAGAAACTTTATTGAATAAGATATAACAAGAAGATACATTTAAGCTATAGCTCCAAATAACCCAAGATTAGTCTAAAAATTAGAGATAACCCAATATATCATAAGTTAACCTAAGTTAACTTAATCAGAGCAAAAGTCAACTAGCTCAACCTAATTTATTAACTTAAGTCTTCCATTCGATATTCCTGAGAAGACTTGAGTAAACTTGATGCATCAGAATTAAGACTCGATATAGTTTAGGATAGACTTGAAAGATAAGACATCGTAGATTTATAAGATACTCCTTTTCTATGAAACTGATGAATTTGAGTCAATAAAATTTTAGTCAAAAACCATCAATTTCTCTCAACATCATTGAACTCCTTATCCGAAGATTTGATTTTCACCCTAGAATTTGTCTAGCAAACCAAACCTAAATTTGATCAAAATTCATATACAAGATCAATACTTAACGCTGAGTATTTCTAGAATATTGAGTTTAAAAACCCAAACACGGTTACCCAAAGTCTACTTTAATTTGACCGAAGCTAACTTTCGACGAATTATTCGATGATTCAAGAAAACAAGTGTTGACTTGAATTAAATCCTTTCTAAATCTAGTCTATCTAATCCTAATCATAAGGATTAAATATCTTAGAACATTGATTACCAAAAATAAATACAAATTAATAACAAACCTAATTATAAAACCAAATCGAAATCAGAAGTCCTTTAAACTTTTCCTTAAAAGCCTTCCAAGCAATTAAGCTTGAAACCACCCCCAAATCTTAATCCATTTTAACCAAATTTTCCTAATTCAATATTAAATCTTTAATTACCCAATAATACATAAAATATTAGAAAATATAGACAAATCTCTACCAACTGCACTTCCTTCCTCAACACACCATCTACATGGATAAGCTTCCACAACAAGCTTTGAAATTTTAAACCTTATCTTATCTCATCATGACCAAACATATTACATCAGATCTTACCTCAATCTTACCCTATTTTATCTTATCTAACCTAAGAAAAGGACATGAAATAGTTTGAAAATAGGCATATGAAAAGAAAATCCAAATTAGATGTACTAAACATGTGATTTTTCCATTTTTTGCCAAGCTTTACTTACCTTAATCTATCTTATCTTATACTTAATAAATCTTACCCAAATTTTAACCTATTATACCTTAAATATACCATAATTACTTAGTAAAAGAGCATGGAAAAATTAGAAAAGATGAGCCCCCAAAAATATATTAGAAACCCCTTTCTTCACGTAAGCATCACGATGTAAGTCCATCTAGCTTATCACCATTCAAATCACTCCTTTCTATCTTAATTTAATTTAATCTAAAATATCTTAAATTAAATTGATTAAAATGAGTTAAGGACCTAGAGATGTCATGGAAAAATATGAGTTTTAGTGTCTTATAAAAAAAAGAAAATTACATCTAAATCCTATCCCCAAAAACACCTTGCTATGTAACCTTACTTCACCCCATGTTTGAGGCCCTCTTACCTAATCTCAACATAATCAAAATTTTCCCAAAATTTTTCACAACTAAGCTAAGGAAGTTGACTAAAAATAAATATAAAATTAGCTCAAGAAACCACCTAGAAGCTACCAAAATCTACCACCTTCTATTGATCATGTCCACTCCATGTGATTTTTGCCACCTTAACCTTATCCTATCTTATGCAATCACCATCCTAACTTATCCAATAAGATCTTAAGCCGATTACAACCCTAAAACTTGACTAATATTCTCCACTTAGGTGTGCCAAATCAGAGCTCAAATTAATTTGCAAAACAACAAAACCTAAGTAGTATAAAAAGGAAGGTAAAAAGCAAATTTACCCCAACAAGTAACCTCACAATTCACATGCCATCTGTTACCCATTCCCTCTAAAAGTTTTCCACCAAATTTCCACCAAACACACCTCATATTCCCCTAAAAGGTTAGCAAGTTTCACCCAAAAATAACCCCACTTGCATCTCGAAAGACAATCATAGTTTTAGACTACCAATTCCTTGATCCAAGATGAGCAACTTCCAAGAAGATTGAGCTATCTTTAGACTCTCTTAAGGAAGTTACTAACATAACTTATTTTCAATGTTTTAGGGACTCTATTTTAGGAATTTTTGTCAAAATAAGGTAATCCCAATTTACCCAAATCATTTTCCATAGCATACTCATCATGCTTACACTAATACCACTTACATGTAATAGTTATAGATTATAGTCACAATTCCACATCAAACAAACTTTATCTTTGTAAGATTATCCGATTTAGTTTTCATTGAGAATATTTTTCTAATAATTAGACATATTTCAAACTCCTAATGAATACAAAAGTACAAAGAAAAGATGTTAAGACCTTATCTTCAAACCATGAGGACTTATGACCATTTATGACTATCTATTACTTATTGGACATCTATGAACATATTCTTGACATATTTTGGACATATATTCATGGACATATTTTTAACATATACCTTGGATACATATTTGCCTTATTATGGCAAGGACAGGACTTTACCCAAACGAGGACCTAAGTACGGACCTTAACGACTGACCGATTTCCTAAATGAAAGACTTAACATTAAAAGACTCTAAAAGACTTTAATAAAACATAGGTTTAGCAATGGGATACTAGAATAGTTTATCTTAAAAGTAGATATTTCTTATATGTATAAATATTTCTCCATGTTTATAAAAGTTTTTTAAAAGATTGCCAAGTTTTACCTGAGGATTATGATGCACTCAAATCTAACCAATCATTTTAAGTACTATCGAGCTAGGCAGTGTACCTATTGACTATAGTATAGATTTAACAAGTCTCGTCCTTTGGGATATAAAAAAGAAGTACTAGTATTACCTTTCTCTACTATCTGGTCTAATTTATGATGTGGAACTTATGAATTACATTAACAATTAACAAATCTTAATAACCCTAAAATTAAATGATATTGTCTTAAAAATGTATTCAATCACAAAACATACCCCTCATCTTATTCCTCCCTAACCCTTAAATTCTCAAAATAAGATATTGATCAACAAATCAATTTACACTTTACACTACAGGAATTCTCAAGTAAAATCAATTACTCTCTTGAGTTAATCAATTCTTAATCATGCACAAGATAATGGAGACCTCTCCCTCATTACTGTCATACAAGATCTCATTAAGTTCACAAATTCCGATTAATTGTAGAAAATCAATTTTTTCCTACCTCTAAGCAAAACATGTAATCTCTTTATTCATGAAGATTTAATTTACTAGACGAAACCTCTTTTAATCTAATAAAAATCAGATATGCAATCAATTGACACGCATAAATTAATCACAAGAACAATGGAAACACATGAATAGATGCAAAGATATAAACAATTTATTAATCAATCAATGTTTCAGCACATGAGTTAAGGTTTCACAAGATGAAAGATATAAAGAATTACTCCTCTATGGAGTTTTCAATAAAAACAAATAATCTAGAGAAGTAAAATTAATTCATGATAGAAAGAGTAATCCCTTGTGTTGTTTTGTGATCTCCAATTATGTTCAGACAATTCTCCTCTTGAAGTTCATAATAATGCTCCCTTAGGGTTTTTAGAACGAAGCTAGAAGAAAAAAATCTTCTTAAAATAAAACAAGACGTCTATTTATAAATTTGCGAAAACAAGGTTTAGCACGGGCGTTAGCATGACCATGCTCGAGGTTATGCTGATGTCTAAACAGGTTATTTTCACTACCTAGTTCATCACGACCTCCAGTACGGTCGTGCTCGAGGCAAGGTTGAAAAAAAATAAACTTGTATTTTCATTTCTAGCATCAGCACGGGTGTGCTAAACCTAAGGCACACCTTGATATAGCTACTGGTCATTTTTTGCATCAAAAACCGGTGTCTGCATGGGTTGTGCTGAAGGTTGTGTTGAACTAAAAATCAATTTTCTTCATTTTTCGCCAAATTTCACCTCATCTTTGCTCATATCATTCTTAAACCTTTCTTTCATCTCCATTCATGCCTGGAATTAAAATTTAATCATATCAGTACCCTTTTCTTCATAAATCACATGAAACCCATATAAAATTATAACTAATAAACACGAGAATTAAGGGTTTTCCGACACTTATCAAATTTCCCTACACTTAACCATTTGCTTATCCTCAAGCAAATAAAATAAGGATAAAATAGATCTCCTCTCATCAATTGTACTCATTGTTAAACTTTAAATCACAAGTAGCATCCTCTATTTAATTCAATCTTAGTGATTCATTAGTGCTTATCATTTAAACTTACCTTAATTGTATGTGTACCTGGCATACAAAAAAATCAGAGTTTACATATTAATCCAAGTAAGTTAAACTATTACCCTTACCATTTAAGAAATGCTTCCTAAGTTACAAAGAAAGTCAAACAAAGAAAAAGTGGCTTGGTCACATCTCACCACTTACTAGAGATTATAAAAGTCATTCAACTATCTCTTCTAAGCACAGTAACCTTAAATGAAAGTATATGGCATTTATCCTTCCTTGGGATTTTCTTCCTCTTTTTGTTAAACCTCTAAAAATTTTTCCAAGTTTTCCTCTTCTTCTTTATATATATATATATTTATTTATTTATTAATTTTAGTTAATTAAGATCTTACAACCCACATAACAAATGTTCAGCCAATAATCTAGGCTCATCACCTAAGTTAACAGACGTTATCCCCTCAATTGAAGGCATCCCTATAGACTTAATTATTCAAGTTACAAGATCTATTGAACTTTACCCTTTTTGTATCCCATCTTGTTATTATAATATCATTGGTCGACCGATCCCAAGCCAAACGACCTTAAGTGACCAAGTTTTAAAGGGACCCCATCGAACCTCCATTATCCTAACTTTAGGGATTCATACAGATACTCTTAACTTGGAGAACCCAAGTCATTGGAGTAGCGGCATATTATTTCTTTAATTGATTAACTAATCAGTAGCGAAGTTAAACTTTGCTCTTCGGAGGGACCAAAGCCCGCCCATACTGACTAAGCTTTTCACATTATTGCTCAATTAACTAATTTTCAAATAGATTACTTAAGAGGAATTACCAAGTGATAGACTTCATATGCAACTTTCACGAATCTCAAAGTTTTTGAAAGGTAAATATATTAACCAATAAGCTTAAAAATACAACCATTTAACTTTAAACTAAGGACTTCAATCTATTTCACAACTCTAGAATCAATAATTAAATAGCAAGTAAGATTACTCCACTTAGATTTCATCCTAAAATTCTAATTAAGTATACTAAGTCCAACAATAGGCAAGTAAGGAACACAAAATCACTAACTTTTCTCCTTCTGTTTAAGAGTGCTATTTTTTTATTTTTTTTTTTATGAGCACAATTTCAAAGATCTCACCTTTTAATGATTCAAGATTAGCATTCAAACTCAATTGCGAATTTGTAAATGGGGGAAATTTAATAAGACAGTGCATAGATAATACAAGTAAAGTAGGAACCAAATTTCTCGATTTTCTTTGTTCCATATATGCCTTCCCCATACTTATTTAAGACATTGTCCCCAATGTCTTCCCAAATCAAGCACACAAAAGGGAAAAGGAAAAATGAAATGAAAAATAACAGAAAGAAAAGGATAGAAAGAACTTCCCCCATTTTTATATGTAGACAGTTGCATGTAGAGTCGAAGATCGGGTATAAGAGCAAAACAGTAATTGCATGTCATCATTAGAGTTGTGAACCCAAAGTTTGTGCTACATCATCCTAGAAAAAGAAAAAAGAAGAAGAAAAAAAAGAAATTAAGCATAAAAAGAGAAGTGAGACTATCCTAGTCTGGATAAATGGTGAAGCTAGAGAGTGAGGGAGGAGAGAGAGAAACTGTATATATATGTAGGTTGTCAACACGGGTTGTTGCACGACTATGGTCAAGGTCATGCAGACGCTCAAAAGAAGCACAAAAGGTGGTGTTTTATAGGGTAAATCTTCCTTAACTGCAGCACGGCCATGCTTATGGCCATTTTGACTTAAAAAATTCCATAGAATGTTTGATAGAATCAACCCTAGCTTCGGCACGGCCATGCTTGTGGCCATGTTAACTTCAAAAAATCCACATAACCTCTTTAGATTGTGCATAGTCTTAAGCACTGGTTGTGCTCAAGATAGTGCAAACTTTGAAAAACACGTAGAGGGAAAATTAGACTTGCCCAAGTAAATAAACAACAACTATGATCATCGTGAACCTCTAAAAGTGTAAATGAACGTAGAGAAAGACTTACTAGGTGCACTTAGTGATTAAAATTCAAAGTTCCTTACTGGTCATTGGCGCTTCCCCACACTTAGAAATTACTCCCACTCTCTTCAAATAAGCTTAGAAACTCCCCTTAAGATCTATAAATTTCTAAAAATAATAGACTTAGGATAGTGACAACAAAAAGAAAATAAAAGGATTGCTACATACTTAAGTTAAACATGGGTTGCCATCCAAGAAGCGCACTTGTTTAACGTTGTTGGCTCGACGCTCTTCACACTCTTCAACTAAGTCTCTAGCAGTTAGAGATCCAATTCCTCTCTGAAGACTTCCATGATTTTCTCCACCAGATCTTCAAATTTGGCTAACATACACCGCTGAAACGTAGCCGGTGCATTACATAACCCGAATGACATCCTCTTGTAAGCATATGTGCCGTAAGGGCATGTAAAAGTGGTTTTCTCCTATTCCTCTAGAACAATAGGTATCTGAAAGTAGTCGAACATCCCATCCAAGTAGCAATAATACATATATCCAACTAACCTTTCCAACATTTGATCAACGAAAGGGAGAGGAAAGTGATCTTTTCGAATGGCATCATTTAATTTCCAATAGTTGATGCATACCCACCACCCAATTGTTCTTTTCCATACTCGTCTATTGTATTTTCCATATTCATAGTTAGAAATTCGTATAAAAAAAAATTCATGCTTGTCCAGTCATTACAATCCATTAGGGTCGATGGTATCTAGGTTTTCTTGAACAATCAATTGTGTTCAATTCATAGCTTATCTACAAAAAAAAAAAAAGAATGAAATTCAGTTGCAAAATGAAGAATCAAGAACCGAAATTAAAAAAAAAAGGAATTCGATCGTAAGAGAATTACAATTGCCGAAATCACAAGATAGTTTCTTGAATTGTCAATTACATAATTAGTGGAGTCGATTTACTTTCCATATCAATTGTTTCCAATTCCTACCGTAAACATATCCTTAATTGTCTATGTTTGGAATCCGAATTGTAACATCCTTTGAACAATCGGTTCCATGGTGATCTTTTCCTTTTGTGTTTCATTGCAATTTCTGTCCAGTGGTGAATCTTTCCATATTAATTAGATTGTATAGTTAGTACTCCTTCATTCACGTAACTTAGGCCAATAGTAATCATTAGTGTTGAATTAGTAATTTGAGTTTAAGAGTTCCAAATTGAGTTCCTAGCAAAAGAATTACAAAAAGTAGGTTGTGAGATCATATTTTGTGAGAGATATACATGAGTGGAATTGTGAGCATATCATTTGTGAGCAATAGATAAGTGGGTGTGAGGAACATACTTATATATTTCTTATAATTATGATTGTAACTTGCTGCAAATTTTATAATTATGTCGGGACAAAACACTAATGGAAGGGAAAGTCGAGTGATGTTTGAGGAATTGATGGGGTAGATGAAGAGGATCCTAACTGGAGAACTAGAGCAGATCTATAAAAGGATGGATAGGATGGAAAGGAGTAGGGAACCGTCTAGCAGTACTACTGTCAGGCAAGGAGTAGGTAGACAGAATAAGGGAAGTAGTAGGGTAGATGAAGGTGAGGAATTTGATTTTGGAGATTACCAACACGTGAGGGATAGGGGAAGTATCTAGAGGTGTTATAGTAATTTAGGGAGTATTAAGATGAAAATCCTAACCTTTTAGGGAAAGAATGATCCAGAGTTGTATTTAGAGTGGGAGAAAAAAATGGATCATGTGTTTGAATGTCACAACTACACTGAGGAGAAAAAGATAAAACAAGTTGCAATAAAGTTTTTAGATTACACCAGTGTACGGTGGGATCAGTTAGTACGTAATAGGCACAAGTATGGAGAGCGACCTATTAGCACTTGGGAGGAGATGAAAACTATTATGTAGAAGCGTTTCATTCCTAATCACTACCATAGGGACTTACTTAGGAAAGTCCAAGGGTTGAATCGGGGAAATAATAGTGTAGAGGATTACTGCAAAGAGTTTAAGATAGCCATGATTAGGGCTAGAGTTGAGGAGGATGATGAGGCCACTATGGCTAGATTCATCAATGGGTTGAATAGGGAAATCGCTGATGTAGTAGATCTTCACCATTACTTAGATATGGAAGAGTTGCTACATAGAGCTATTAAAGTAGAGCGGCAGTTAAAATACAAAAGTGAGCAGAGGACTGGCTTGACTTCTAAAGCTCCATGGAAGTCCACATAGAAGAAAAACTCCACCGATTCAAAGCTTAAGGAGGACGTGAGGGCTAAGAATCCAATTGCTGCACCTAAGGGAAAGACTGACACTAAACCCCCTTCTAGGATGAGAGATATAAAGTGTTTTAGTTATCAGGGATTTGGGCACATTGCATCCTAATGTCCAAATCAGAGGGCTATGATTATTAGTGATAGTGGGGATGTAGAGAGTGTGAGCTTTGAGGAGGAGGAGGAGTCACCATCGTAGAAGTATGATGATGTTGACTTAGAGGGACCCATGAGTGGTGAGCTGTATGTCATGGGGAGAGTGCTTAGTGTACAACCCTAGGAGGATGGTGAGGGGATTCGGTGTGAACATATTTTTCATACACAGTATCATGTGCAAGGTAGAGTCTGTAGCTTGATAATTGATAGTGGCAGCTACCTTAATGTTGCTAGCACTTTGCTAGTAGAAAAGATGTAGTTGAAAGCAGTGAAGCATCCTAAACCATATCGATTTTAGTGGTTGAGGGATTGTAGGGAGGTTAAGGTGACCAAATAGGTACTTATAGCCTACTCTATAGGGAGCTACAAAGATGAGGTTATGTGTGATGTAGTGCCTATGCAAGCTAGTCACATCCTGTTAGGGCGACTTTGGCAATTTGATAGAAAGGTTATGTACTATGGGTACAAGAACCAATATTCTTTTGTTTTAAACAAAAGGAAAGCGGTTCTCACGCCTCAGAAGTCATGGGAAGCTAGTGAAGGTCAGATAAGAATTTCAAAGGAATTCAGGGAAAAACATTCAAGTGCAGATGAGAAAAATAAAATGAGTGAAAAACAAACACTGGTGAGCTAAGAGGGAAAATACACACAAACACCGAGAGTAGAGGGAATGGCGAGGAAGAGTGAGGTTAAGAGTGTAGTGATGGCAAAACAACGGTTACTTGTACTTATGTACAAGGATTTATATTTTTCTAATACTGACATTAACTCTTATGTGCCTAGTGTTGTTATCTCTTTATTACAGGAATTTGAAGACTTGTTCCCTGAAGAAGTGCCGCAAGGATTACCCCCTCTACGAGGGATACAGCATCAGATTGACTTCATGCCGAAAGCTTCCATTCCAAACCGGCCAGCATATAGAACCAATCCAAAGGAAGCCAAGCAAATTTAGAAATAAGTGGATGGGCTGATGGAAAAAAAGGTTCGTGCGAGAAAGTCTGAGCCCAAGCTCCGTTCCAGCGATCTTAGTGCCCAAAAAGGATGGGACATGGCGTATGTGCATGGATTGCAAGGCGATCAACAAAATTATAGTTAAGTACAGACATCTCATTCCTAGATTAAATGACATGCTTGATGAGTTGCATGGTGCATGCTTGTTTTCGAAAATTGACCTTAAAAACGGTTATTACCAAATTCATATGAAAGAGGGTGATGAGTGGAAAACTACCTTTAAAAACCAAACATGGCCTGTATGAATGGATGGTAATGCCTTTTAGGTTGACTAATGCACCTAGTACCTTCATGAGGTTAATGAATCATATATTGCATCCATTCCTAGGAAAATTTATTATAGTTTATTTTGATGATATCTTGATATACAATAGGACATTGGATGATCATGTACAACATCTGCAAAGTATTTTTACTATTTTAAGGGAAAACCAATTATATGCCAACTTGAAAAAGTACATGTTTTGTATGGAATCTGTGGTTTTCCATGGTTTTGTTGTAGGGACAGATGGAATAGCTGTAGATGAGGAGAAAGTGACGGCAATCCAAGATTGGCTAACACACAAAAACGCTAATGATGTTAGGAGCTTCTACAGTCTAGCCAGTTTCTACAGGCGATTTGTGAGAGACTTCAGCTCCATTGCTGCTCCACTAAATGATCTGGTAAAGAAGAATGCCGAATTCAAGTGGACTGAAATACATGAGCAGGCATTCTAGACATTGAAAGGTAAGTTAACTAATGCTCCTTTGTTAGTATTACCAGATTTTGATAAGGTTTTTGAGATCGAATGTGATACTTCCAGGAAAGGTATTGGTGATGTTTTAATGCAGGATTATAAACCAATAGCCTACTTCAGTGAGAAACTCCATGGTTCTGCATTGAATTATCCAGTATATGATAAGGAGTTGTATGCCCTAGTGAGAACGTTGCAGACAGGCAGCATTACTTATGGCCTAAGGACTTCATCATCCATTCTAATCATGAGAGCTTGAAGTACCTGAAAATGCAGGGAAAGCTGAACAAAAGGCACACTAAGTGGTTGGAGTTCATGGAAACCTTTCCATACGTCATCAAATACAAGTAAGGTAAGGAAAATGTGGTGGCCGGTGCCCTTTCTAAGAGGTATTCCTTACTGACCTCTTTACATACTAAATTGCTTGGGTTTGAAAGTATGAAAGAACTATATGAACACGATGCTGATTTTAATTAGATTTGGACTGCTTGTTCTGAAAGCGGATATGAGGACTACTATAGGTATGAGGGATATTTGTTTAAGAAAGATAAATTGTGTGTGCCTAGGAGTTCCCTACGTGAATTTCTAGTAAGGGAGACGTATGGGGGCAGTCTCATGGGACATTTTGGAGTAAATAAAACTTTGGATATCTTGCATGAACATTTTTATTAGTTTAGGATAAGACATGATGTATAACTTGTGTGTGACAAGTGCATTGCATATAAGAAGGCTAAGTCCAAAGTCATGCCCCATAGGGAGTATCTTCCCTTACCTATGCCTAGTTAGCCTTAGACTAACATTTCCATGGACTTCATATTAGGTTTGCCTAGATCTTAGAATGGTAAAGATATCATATTTGTTGTTGTCAATAGGTTTAGTAAAATGGCTCACTTTATTACCTATGCTAAAACTAATGATACTTTACATATAGCTTATTTATTCTTTAGGGAGGTCTTTAGATTGCATAGTTTACCTAACTCTATCATTAATTATAGAGATGTGAAATTTTTGAGCTACTTTTAGCGCACCTTATGGAATAGGCTAGGTGCTAAACTACTGTTTTCTATTGCAGCACATCCTCAAACAGATGGACAAACAGAAGTTGTTAATAGGACACTTTCCACATTGCTACATGCTATGATTGATAAAAATTTGAAGCAATGGGAAACATGTTTTCCTCATGTAAAGTTTGCATATAATAGGACTATACATTCTACTACATCTTACTCTCCATTTGAGGTTGTATATGGTTTTAATTCCTTAACTCTATTAGATATATTGCCTTTACCTTAATGGCATAAAGAAGGTAGAATTTGTTAGAGATTTACATACGCGGGTATGGGCTAACATTGAAAAGAAGAATGAACACTATACCCAACAAGAAAATAAAGGACATTTCAAAGTTATATTTCAACCTGGTGATTGGGTTTGGGTACACCTAAGGAAGGAACGTTTTACTAAACAATGCAAATCCAAGTTGCATCCTAGGGGCAATGGACCTTTCCAAGTGGTGGAGTGCATCAATGACACTGCTTACAAGATAGATCTGCCAAGCCACTATGGTAACGTCAGTGCTACCTTTAACATTTCTGACCTTACTCTTTATGATGCAGGTGATTCGAGGACAATTCTTTTCGAAGAAGGAGGGAATGATGAGGATCAGCTAGCATCACAAAGGAAGAAGCTAAAATCTCATGATCCATTACATGGTATTGGAGGTCCAATTACCCGAGCTAGAGCTAAAAGGATGAACAAAGCTTTATTAGGACTAGTCATAGACTTGCAAGCCCAAGAATCAAGCTACACAAAAGAAAAACATACATGTGTTAACTTGATTCACATGACCATGGAAGGTTAAAATAATTGAAGGACTGTATATATTTGCATGGATGCTACATTAGAGGATACATTTGGTTTTGTTAATATTTATTTTTATTTGTTGGTTTGTTTTCCATGTTATTTAGTTGCCTACTTAGTGACACAAGGATAAGGATAGAATAGGCAACTTAGGATTTCTATGTTGTAGGGTTTTTCCATGTTGTTATGTGTGTTATATATGTCGTGCAAAGGGGCCGGCCAAAGACATCCTTGATACTTGAAAAATGCATTTTTTTTCATGAGTAAAACGAAAACCACTTTTTGTTCTTTTGCAAAATAACTTTTCCATAGAATTCTTAACCAAATTACTAGGAATACCTATTGATAACTTAGGTTACAGTCAACAAGTTTGATTGGGGTCTAGTTACGCACTGCTTATTCAAGACGATCCTCAGGGTAATTGAAACCAACTAGCATCGTCGGGGTTCTAGGTTTAATATACCTAAGGTTTTACGCATCATTTACTCATTTAATTGAAAGTAAAAGCTTGTAGATCTTCTTCCAACTCTCTTGAATCCTCTTGATAATGATTAATTTGAGCTTGATTTATTTGGGTTCTCTCCTCTTCTATTCCTACATTAGACATAAGAGTGAGAGAGATATTAGGAGTTCATTTTTGCTCAAATGTTCTAAAATCTCTCTCTTCCAAAGAGTGTGCTTATATACTCCACTATGATTTAATATAACTTAATTTACTTAAGTACCCTTACCTATTCTAGTTTACACGCTAGGATAATAAGGTAATTTATTATACTCTTAAAATATCTAAAATAACCATAATGCCTACATTACTAGTCTCAATTAATCTATAGATAAATTCGTAACATGACTCTATAAATCAATCAATTAATTTATTTACTATTATTATTGTTATTTTTTTTCCACACTAATTTCTTTTATTTTAATTTCTTTTTTCTTATTTGGGTTGTTTCAAAATGGAAGGATAAAATGATGTTTCTTCTCTGGATTCTCAACATAGCATATGTGCTTGATCCAAACAGTCCACAAATTGAAGAAGCAAAGGCTAGTGCAAGTGTGAGGAGAAATCTAAAGTTGAAGCATTGAAGAAGAAGTGACAAGAGGATAAGTTTGCATATCAAGGACATACACTAAACACACTATTAGGTGGTTCATACAATTTGTATATATCCATCAAGTCACCCAGGGAAATTTGGAGAGTACTTGAAGAAAAATACAACACCAAGCGGCAAGGAATCAATAAGTTTTTTATGATTGAGTATTTTGAGTTCAAAATGATTAATAATATTCCTATTATGGAACAAGTGCATGAATTGCAATTTTTGGTGAATTGTCTTCGTAATTTATCTATGTCAATTTTGGAGTCCCTTTAAGTGGGAGAAATAATTGCAAAGCTACCATTAACTTGGTATGACTACCGAAAGAAACTTTCGCATATAGTGGAAGATTTCATTGTTGAAAAGATCTGTAGACATCTTCATATTGAAGAAGAGCTTAGGAAGTGTGATCTAATTATAAATTTAAGTTTGTTAACAATGTTGATGTTGGTGGTAAGAATAAGCATAAGAGAAAGGCTCCAGTAGTTGAATCCAAGAAAATATCCCGTAAGTGCTACAATTGCAATAGAAAGGGTCATTATGCACATAAATGCAGGGAAAGAAAATGCAGGTCATGTTGCAAACATTGAAATTAATGACTTTATAGCAATGTTGACCAAATCAATTGATGGAATATATATTGATATGATTACCAATATTCACATGGTTATAACGATCACACCTCTTGAGTGGTGGCTAGATTTTGGTGCAATCGTACACGTGTGCAATGAACATAAAAAATTCAAGACTTGTCAAGATACTAAAGATAAGGAAGTCATGATGGGAAATGGAAATTCTATAAAAGTTCAAGGAGTTGGATCAATGGATATCCATTTTACCTTCAAAAAGAAATTGTATCTTGTTAATGTCCTTTATGTTCTTGACATAAAGAAGAACTTAGTATCTATTAGTTTGTTATGTAAAAAGGGTTTTAAAGTTGTTCTAGAGTCTAATAAGTTTTTTGTCATCATTTATCAAAAAAAAAAAAAAAGTTTGTTATTGTCAAAGGAGATGTGTATATTGGGAATGTTATTGTAGTGATGGTATATTTAAGTTGAACATTGATATTAATAAGGTTTCTAGTTATACTTATTTTGTTGACTAGTGTAATGTTTGGCATACTAGGTTGGGACATTTAAATTACAATTCTATAATATATGTGCAAAATCAAGGCTATATTCAAATTAGTGGAAACAAACCTAAAAATAAATGCGAAATATGTCTTCAATCTAAATTTGTGAAGAAACCATTTCCAAAAGGAGAAAGAAAAACCGAATTACTTGATTTAGTACATTTTGATATTTATGAATCAAATGATCTCATATGTAGAGGTGGAAAACACTATTTTATTATGTTCATTGATAATAATTCAAGATATGCATATATGTATTTACTTGGAAATCAAAATGAAGCTTTTAGTTTATTCAAATTATATAAAGCAAAAGTGGAAAACTTGCATAACAAAGGAATCAAAACTCTAAGAATTGATAGAGGTAAAGTATCTATCTAATGAGTTCAATACATTTTGTGAAGAGAATGGGATAATCCATCAAGCAACAACACTTTATTCACTAGAACAAAATGGTCTAGCTAAAAGGAAAAAAAATCATACATTAGCTGATATGATAAATTCCTTGATACTAAATGCAAAACAATCATATAGCTTATGGGGAGAAGCATTAATGACTGCATGTCATATTTTAAATCGAATTTTGATGGGAATCAAAATCCTATAAGACCTATTATTAGGGCAGTAGCCAAAGGATTTCAAATCTTGGCGATGAGGGTCCTTTTTGAGCAAATCGATCCCGGAATTATTTGTTTACTAACCTTTTATTGTATATTCTAACAGGCACACTTATCATGTTTTACAAGGCGGTAGACAAACTCACTAAGACTCAGCTTGTGGGTTATTCATGGACCAACCTAAACCTGCGATGAGTTGGACCAATGAATCCCATTGAAGAGATAGCTTGTTGAAGATTATTTTGTACTTGTAATTTATTTCTCGGAAACATTTATGTTATAAGTTTTTTTTGACATTTTTATTTAGTTATAATTTGTGTTTTAAGACCGGCCACCCTAAAGTGGTATAGTTGTAATTTTGTGGACATTTTAACCCTAAATGGAGCAAATATAAATACTTACTTAAGTAGGGTTTTGGGGGATCTACTTGAAATTTGCAGCAAACACATTTTGTGTGAGAGATTAGGGTTTACCTAAGATTTCATAGGCTCTTATCAATTTTAATCTAAAAATTAGAATTGCGGCAAGTTGCAACATAGAGAATTGTAAGTTACATCAATTCCCTACATTGTTTTTTCCTTTTTATCACTAGTGAGTAATATCTAAGGTTGATTAGGTTGGTTCTTTTGATCTGATTTTAGAGTCACTTGTGATCCAAAATCCTTTCATGTAACGTGATCTAATTTATTGGTTTTATCACTTGTTATTGCCATCAAATTTACTTTACATTGTGTTACGTGGAATGGCATTGTTGTGAGGAGGGGTTCACGGTTTTTTTGTTGATGTTTTGATTGGGATTAGATTGGAAATTGAGTTGAATTCTTGATTCAATTGAGAAATATCATCATTGTGGTTTTAATCTCATTGATTTTGTAATTCAGATCACATTCCAAAAATTAGGTTCCATGCAATTTTACTACAATTTGAACTGGTTTGATCTTGTCATTTAGGAGTTGTTTAATTGGTTCATTTTCATGTGCTTAAACCCCCCTTTTTAGGCACATCATCTTTTGGTATCAGAGCTAAACATATTTAGTTCATTCAATCTTGATCATGTTGGTGTTATGGAATTGGTTTAATAGTAGAAGAAATTCACGTGATTGGAAGTTAGTTTGAATAACATTGTATAATTGTCTTTCAAATTAGTTTTGCATGTGCTTAAACGTGGTTTTAGGCACATCATCTTTTGGTATCAGAGCTAATCACATTTGGATATTTAAGATTAAACACGTCAACATTTGAAGAATTTATTCATAAACATTGAGGATTAGCACAATTGTTAAACTAGTTAATTGACATTGTCTAATTGTCTTTCAATCTTGGTTTTTGTGTGCTTAAACTTGGTTTTAGTCACATCAAATTCCTTCTAAGAAATTGAGTTTCTCACCTTATGAAGCATGGAAAGGAAAGAGAATAAATTTGAAATATCCTAAAGTGTGGAGGTGTATTGTCTAATATAGAGTTATTAATCTAAAAGAACTAAGTTAAAGCTAAGAGGACTTAAGGGCATCTTTATGGAATATGCTCTAAACTCTAAAGCCTAGTGCATATTGGATTTAAAATCTAATATGATTGTAGAAACAAGAGATGTTGAGTTCATTGAAAATAAATTTCAACACTACTATAATGTAGAAGACATACCTACCAATGAAGTTATTCTTAGTGATAACTTAAAGAAGTGTCTTAATGATGTCTTAGATGTAGACCTAATAGAAGTCAAAGAGTTGAGAAAGAAAAGAATCTAGATTAGATTTTATTTCTTCCTAAGCTCTATCTTTTCTTGTAGAAGGAGATAAAGAGATGGTAACCAATAAAATTCTGATTGTTTTACATGTAGATAATGATCTTGTGACATATAGTGAAGCAATGGCATCAAGAGATGTAGCCCTTTGGAAAGAAGCTATTAATGATGAAATGCAATCTATTTCATCAAACAATACTTGGATTTTAGTTGATTTGCCACTAAGATCAAAAGAAATTGCGTGTAAGTGGGTATTTAAGAGGAAGTACAATACTAGTGGGTTGTTACAAACTTTCAAAGCTAGACTAGTTGCAAAGGGATATAGGCAACATGAAGGTATTGATTACTTTGATACCTATCCTCCTATTGCAAGAATGACCTCAATCAAGACTTTTATAGCTTTGGCATCCATATATAAGCTTTATATGCATCAAATGGTTGTTAAGACGGCGTTTTTAAATGTAGATCTTAATGAAGAGGTCTATATGGAAATTTTGGAAGGATTCGTTATACTTAGCAATGAAAAGAAAGTTTATAAATTAGTTAATCTCTTTATAGTTCAAAGCAAGCTCCTAAACAGTGGCATGAGAAGTTTGATAGTGTCATTTTTACTAATGATTTCAAACATAATAATGTTGATAAGTGCATTTACTCTAAGTTTTGATGTGCCTAAACACACTTGAAAGCACATTCAAAAGACTTAAGAAAGGCTATCTCAAGTCAAGGCAAAATCGGATCCACAAAGGGTACTTTTCAAATGAACACTAATGATGAAATGATGAAATTCAAACCTTCAATGATATAATTAGAATACCACAATGAAAATTCCTTCTAACAACACTTTAATTTCATGTAATCCACGCAAATAAAACCTCAATTTGACAAAGAGAAACCGTAACAAAATAATCCCTTTTCCAATAGTGAAGAACACGTTATCAAGGGAAATCCTCAAAGATGAATCGGATCAATTTGATAATTCCTTCAAATAAGTACAAGAATTAGTGAATAACAACAAGTAATTCTGACCAAGAACTATCTCAATTCAACCCTAGATATGACACACTAGAGAAGAAATGAAATCACAACAAAATGAAAATGATATAACTCACAATTTCAAGATGTTGCACTCGCCACAATTTCAACTCTTGGGATTGAAATTGATAAGAGTTTGGAACCAAGGTATGAACCCTAATTCTCACGTGAAAAGAGGTGTATAATCTGCAAAAATGATAAGCCCCTCAAACCCTCTCTTAAGCAAGTATTTAGACTTGCTACTCCTAGGGTTAAAAAGTGCTCAAAATTACAAGTTTGCCACTTTTAAGGTGGCTAACCCTAAATGAAAGTTACAAGGAAATAAAAGTGTCCCAAAACCAAAATACAACCAAAATAGTTCAATAAACATTTACAAGATACAAAATAACATAAGTCTTCATGATCCAATGCCTTAGAATAGAGAACAATCGCAGCGGATCTTTGATTGTTATCTTGAAAAATGTTCTGTGTCCAACTGAAGTTGTAGGACATTTTGGCATCCCATGGAGAAATATAATTGTACCTATAAGATTATTCTCAAATTTTATTAGAAATAAAGACATAAGGTAAAATATAAGCAATTTGGATAATCATCCAAATTGGGTTCTGAAGAGGTTGACGGTGTCAGAAATTTTCTCATCATCTCCTCGGGCTTCTGAAAGATTTGCCCTCAAATCTAGAGGATCAATTGTGGAACTGAACCCTAGGATCTTTGTTGTCCTGCTCTCCCGGCTAACCATGGTAGTGGATGGATTCCTGATCTGTTTCTGAAAACCCTGGACCTCAGATGGAGTCATCGGTAATAGAACTATGTGTGACTCGCCCATGCTGAACATATAGGTATTTTCAAACCCATCATGTTTCACCCGTCGATCATACAACCAAGGCCGACCCAACAGCAAATGGAATGCAAACATAGGAACTATATCACAAAGTATCTCATCATGATAGTTCTGCCCGACACTCACAGGAACCTTTGCCCTAAGGGTAACATGCATGGTACCTCTATTATCCAGCCAATGCAAGTGATAAGGACTAGAATGTGGTATAGTAGACAGTTGTAATTTGTCTACCAGTGCAGCAGATATAACATTCGTGCAACTACCACTATCGATGATGAGTACACAAAGGTTACCTTTGATTCTACAAGAGGTATGAAATATGTTCTCCCTCTGAATATCACTGGTATCAGGAGATGTGGATAGAACCCTGCGTAACACATTAAAGGGTAGATATTTCCCTCCCGTATGCTCCTCAAGCGCATTTGCATTCTGATCATCATAATATTCCCGCAGTGCTGTTGGTAGATTTATAGGCTCAATCTAATCATGGTCATCCTCAGTATCCTCTCCAATGTCTTCCATAACAGTCATGACCCTCTTATTTGGACACTGTGCAGCCATATGCCCAAATCCCATGCATTTAAAACATTTTATCTAGCGCGCTTTCCCAATAGTAGATCCGGGAACAGTTTGCCTCGTTTCTGGGGCTATGACCTCTTTACCCTTCCCAGTGGGTAAGTTTTCTCTTATAATGGTTGGGGTAGTAGTGTCCACTGCCTTGACTCCCTCACCTACCGCCTTTGTTCCCCCTGATCGACTGTCGGTTGAGATGGGTCTATTAACAGTGTTGGCCCTACTGCTTGGAGCCCTAAAGAAGTTGGACCTCCTCTGTCTCTCTACTTTTAAGGTCAACTAAATAGCCTCATCAAGTGTGGTATAGCGCTGCTGCTCAACAATACACGCTATCTCATATTTTAGACTTGAGACAAATCGTGCTATAATTTGTTCTGGAGGCTCAACAGACCCACACCTAATCATAAGGGTCTCAAATTCCTACACATAATCATCCACTGTTTTCCCCCCCTGCCTCAAGGTTTGCAGTCACATAAACAACTCCTGTTTGTAGTGCTCAGGAATGAACCTTTTCCTTAGCAACCTCTTCATATCCCTCCAAGTCTGAACCTCAGCCTCTCCATCCCGACACCTGTTGATGATCATATTCTTTCACCAAAGTGCAGCATACCCTACAAATTCAACAGCAGCCAATCTGACCCTGGTACTGTCGTCGATCTCATAACATTCGAAGAGACCTTCGAGCTTATCCTCCCAGTCTAAGTATTCATCTACCGATCCCTTACCATCATAGGATGGCATCTGTAGTTTCACATACTCCAAACCCCGAGGTGCCCTGAAATCCCTATTCTGATTTAGGTTGACCCCAAAATTGTCATCCCTTTCTTCCCTATTTAGAATATGCTCCTCACCCATCCTTCTATTTAAATTTCCATCTCCCACTACTCTGTTTCGATGAGGGTTTTGTGGAGCTACTCGAGGTGGTGGTGGTTGGTTTACCACTGGTGGTTGTGGTAAAGTCATCCTGTCAACTCTAGTTGCTAGTGTAGCAACTATAGTAATAAGCTCCTGAAGTTGTTCCTCCAAAGTTCTCCTACCTGCCACATTACAACCATGTCCTCCACCAACCTAGCTATTGGCTTCTTCACCCAATCCCCCATTCACACTGTCATTAGACATATTTGTAGATTCTTGTATGTTGTTCCTCAAAACGATATGATTCAAGGATACACACTTCCACTACTATACTTCCTTAAACTCCACACAATAGCAACTACAAAAGACAAACAAACAAACCCACTTAATGTTACAATTTTATAATTGCAACTCACGTGTAATACTCTTCTCCACAAAAAGCCACAAGTACACAGTGCAACAAATTTAATTTCCACTAGTTCACTCCACGGCAACACACAAGCAACAACAACAATTAAGATGTATCACTTCCACGGCAACAACAAGGTGAATATTGATTACAAGTAGTCTTCAACTTCCACGGCAAATAATGAAGACAAAAGATTAATAAATAACCTTCCCAAAATGAATTCCGATTCCCACTATAGGCAGCAACTTTCAATTTGAAATTCAAATAACTTCACTTATTGCAAGCCTTCCTCAATTGGTAACAATGAATTCAAATTCAAAAAGCAATCATTAACTCCCACAACTTAATTGCATATGATTTGAATTCAAATAATTCCTTACTAATCAAACTTAATGTAATCTGCAAATTGTACTTCACCGATTCAGAATTACATAATGGAATTCAAACACAACAAACAACACAACTCCTCACGCCACAAGCTACTTCACGGCAAGAATTGGTAAGTTTTACAAGTTCAAGAAAAATTGCTAAAGCAAACTTCACTTTGTGCTTCTACTCTTCCACATAAATTAGTGTCCACAAAGTGATATAATAACCTTCCCAAATCAACTCCAACAATCAGCAAATCAAATCCCAATCCAAAGTAATTTCGCAATCTCACACAACAACAACAACACAATTGCGGTATTCACTTGATCAACCTTAATTGATGATCACTTCCACAAAATTGAATACAACCAATTCCCTTCTCTCAACAAGAGCTCTAATACCAAAAAGATGATGTGCCTAAACACACTTGAAAGCACAATCAAAAGACTTAAGAAAGGCTATCTCAATAATAAGGAACCGATATTACTCACGATTTCTCCTTGTTGCACTTGCCACAATTTCAACTTCTTGGGATTGAAATTGATAAGAGAATTTGGAATTAGGAAAACCCTAAGCCCTCTCACGAAATGTGAAGTGTTTGTTCTGCAAAAATGATAAGCCCCTCAAACCCTCTCTTAAGCAAGTATTTATACTTGCTATTCCTAGGGTTAAAAAGTGCTCAAAATTACAAGTTTGCCACTTTTAAGGTGGCTAACCCTAAATGAAAGTTACAAGGAAATAAAAGTGTCCCAAAACCAAAATACAACCAAAATAGTTCAATAAACATTTACAATATACAAAATAACATAAGTCTTCATGATCCAATGCCTCAGAATAGAGAACAATTGTAGCGGGTCTTTGATTGTTATCCTGAAAAATGTCCTGTGTCCAACTGAAGTTGTAGGACATTTTGGCATCCCATGGAGAAACATAATTGTACCTGTAAGATTATTCTCAAATTTTATTAGAAATAAAGACATAAGGTAAAATATAAGCAATTTGGATAATCATCCAAATTGGGTTCTGAAGAGGTTGACGGTGTCAGAAATTTTCCCATCAAGTTTACAAAAAAAATTAAAGTAATTGTTTATCTATATATAGATGACTAACTCATATTTGGAACAAACCTAGATGGTGTTAAAGAAACTTAGTGTTATCTTATATCTAAATTTAAGATGAAGGATCTAAGTGAAGTGGATATGATATTGGGTATTAAAGTACTTAGATATGATGGAGGAATAGCCTTAAATCAATCTCGTTATGTTGATAAGATTTTAGATAAGTTTAAACATTTGAGATTTAAGAAATATAGTATTCCATATGATCTACATGTGAAATTAGTAGAGAACAACGACAGGACGGTTACTCAATCGGAGTATGCTAGTGCTATTAGCACTTAATGGATGCATCTCATTTTACAAGACCTGATATCACCTTTGTTGTGTTCAAGTTATCTATATATAATAGTAAGCCTAGTACAAATCATTAGGAAGCAATATCTAGAATTTTTTGTTATTTGTTAAAAACCAAGAATTTTAGTTTATATTATAGTAATTTTCCTACTATACTAGAAGGAATTTCTAATGCAAGTTAGATCACTAGTGTAGGTGATCATGTATCTACTTTAGGATAAATACTCACCCTTGGTGGGGGTGCTATAAGTTAAAGTTCCAAGAAGCAAACTTGCATTACGCATTCTATAATGGAGGATGAATTTTTAGCTTTAGCTTCAACTAGAAAAGAAGTAGAATGGCTTAGAAATTTGTTATTGAAAATAAAGTTATGGCCACAACCAATGTTAGCCAATTCAATCTTCCATGATAATCAATCAATCAATCATGCCATGTGCCTATAGTAAAATATATAACAAAAAGTCTAGACATGTTGGGCTAAGATAGTAAGTTAGAAAATTAATTGAGAATGGGATTATAACAATAACCTATGTTAAGACCAAGTGTAATTTAGCATATTGATTAACAAGGGCATTATCAAGAGATCAAGTTAAAGTAATGTCTACTAAAATGGGTTTAAAACCCAACTAGTTTATTGTAATGGGAACCCTACTTCTTCTTGATAGATCATTATAGAATAGAAGTTCAAGTAGTAATAACAAATTACAAATTACAATGAATTTATAATTTAGAAATTCGTAGGATGGGATATTGGAATATCTCTTAATGGATCAATTGTGCATTGGAAACTCGAATTAGTTTCTAATATATTCCACCTAGTTGAATATTAAAGTGGTGTCGCTTTTAACAAGAGTTAATGGGTGAATCTCTTGTAAATATTCAATGAGCTAGGATGAGCACAAGGCCATTAAAGCGCTATTTAAAAATCCACTTACTTTGTAAGAACAATGGAAACAAGTGTAATTTCTCTGATTATAAGACAAAGCATGTAGTTTCAAGTAGGTGAGGCACCTAACACCCTATTATAACTTTGAGAGACATACACTAAAGAATGGTTCAAATCTATGGATGCCATTTTTATAGGTTTTCACAATTTGGAAGAAATTACATAAATGGTAATCTAATGGGAGAATGTTATATAAATTCCAAATTATATGAGTTTATAATTAGGTAAAGTTTTACGATGAAAAGAAATGAAAGTATAAAACAAATAGTGAGGTACATAAGTCACTACATAGTCGTCTACCAAGGTGTGTTGCTTGTACATGCAAGAATTTGAGATGGATGTGACCATCTTTTGGTTTGGAAACAAATAGAGAGTTGCACAACTAGAAACATAACCATGTTTTAGGCTATGTTTCTTGCTATGCTCTTTTCCAGATGACTTTTTTTTTTAATCTTTTGGTACTTTGAGTTAATGAGTGCAATGTATCAAACTCTAAGAATTGTATTGCTTTGTTGTGGATTGAGAAGATGAGTTTATAACTTCTACAAACTCAATCTAATTATCAAAATTGAGTATTTTCAAAGATCATGATCTTTGGAAAGGTTATAACTCTAGGAAATCGATGCTTGGATGTCTAAAAACATATTACTATTTTTCAAACACTGTATACATGATTGTTTGCACTCATTTTATATATTTTTCTTTTTCAATGCCTTTAGCATAAGAAAAAATAATCTTCCGAAGCTCTACAAATGTATGTGGTCATTAAGAATAAAGATTACTACTTTGTTCTTGATAATTAAACTTAATTGTATTTTGAAAAAGTTACATATATCCTTAGCAAAGTTCATGTAGGATGCATAAGATTCTTTAAATAAAGCGTTTCACATACCTCTAAGTGTTACTTGTTTTTCCTTGTTTTACTTAAATTTTTCTAATAAAAAATGCCTTTGTGTTAATGATACCTATTGTCAAAACCGATTGAAAAAATAAATAAATAAAAGTAAAAAATAGAAAATTAGTAAGACCATATTCATTTAAAAATTGTACTAATGACTAAAAATATTTTGTTATAATTTGTCCTTCATTGTACTTATGGAAAGCAATTATTCTTTTCTTTTTTCTTTTTCTTTTTTTATGTTTCGTTGTTCATGCATATGGTGCCTCTCTCTCTCTATATATATATATTAACCTTCCCCATCTAACAGGTTGAGACTCGTGCATTTAATTCTCTTTTGCTTTAGTAGTAAAGTTCAATAAAGATGTGGTACATCCTTGTCTTAGAATAACCTCTTGCATAGGGATATAGATACTCTCGTTTACAGTATAAGAAATGACGCTTTTAAACAATTATATAAGACGGGCGTCCAAATGCAACCATTTTACTCAGACCAATCTTTCGTTTTTTATGCTCAAAATACCTAAATAGCGGGGGGTTATAACCTATTTACCTATGTTACTTGTAAGTGTCTACTGTCGACCACCTTATCATCCTCGAAATCATAAGCCTCGTAATCATCTTGAAAATTGTAGACGGGTATTGTTGGAGTAGTATCATAAGCTAATTGGATTGAATTTATGTAGAAAATTTGTGAATAAAGGGAGCATTGATAAGGGGGTAAAAAAAAATAAACGATAAATAATAAATAAATAAATAAAAGAAAAAAGGGATATCTATATTGAAGCCTTTTCTGACCAAAATTTTGTAGTTAGGACTATTAGGGCCCAGATCATGGGCTTCCAGAAATTCTAAATCCATGGACCCTCGTTAGATTAATAAAAGAGGTTGTTTTGTCTTTGGATTGTGATTTCAGAGAGAGAAATTCAGTGTTCTTTGAAAGTGAGTAATTACATAGGATTTTCTTTTATTTTCACTCTACTAATGATAATATTTAAGATCATTTCACTAATTATCGACTTCCTCCCAATGTATTTGTATTTCCTTCTCTTCCATCTCTTTAAAGAATTGGAAACCACACCACTCCCCAACAAAAAAAAAATAATAATAATAATAATAATACAATAAATAATAAAAAGGAGAGAGAAAGATTCCCTTTTTCTTTATTTCATTAAATTTTTCTAACGATACATAAAAGGTCTTACTAAATATCAAAGTCCATTCATTGAGAATTCTCCATTTGTACTTGATTAAAATACAATAAGAAGTTAAAGATATCCATGATTCACATCTAAATTTTTGTGGTTTTGATAAAACCAACTTTACTCACGACAATATAAAAGCGGATTACATAATGTCCATAGGTTCTTTCGAATGTGAGCCATTAGTTTAAGTCAGCCAAACCAATACTAATAAACTATCTCAAATATGGGTCTCCAAATCCAAGTCAATCAACCCATTCCATAGTTCAAATGAAAATAAGTAGAAAAAGCTAGTTAATACACTCATAGCTCTCTACTAAATATGATAGTCAAAGGGGGAATCTAAGGATATTTATCACCTTCTTAATTTTGCTCACCAATCCCTTTATAAATACAACATCAATCGAAACTCTATCATTTTGTACCCACATCTACTATCCTATTATCACAATCCTCCCACAAACACTAACTGGAGTGTCAAAATTGTATCAAGCTCCCACCTAGCTCACTTTACTTGTCTTGTGCAAGTCACATGCACTAAACGAGGATCTAATAACAACATAATACTTTAATAACACCTTTCATTAAAAGCATGACATATAAGAAAATAGGTCCCGTATATAAAATCGCATCCTTATATGTCCTAACTTCATTGGAGTATGTTGCTAAAAGAGGCATATAAAGATATATCTATCTATTTTTCCATAATGGATCCTTTTCTTTACATCCGAAAATTTGGCACAAATTTTTTTAAGAAAATCAATAAATAAACAACTGTCATTGCCCCCTTTTTGTTGGATGTGGTCGATTGGTCATATGTGGACAAAGCAAGTTACAAGACCTAACAGAAATTTCCTAATAGTAGACCACCGGAGCAAACAAAATTATCACAAGCGGGGATCGCTTGAGTATTACTTATTATAAGCATGTCTTCTCTCTCATTGTAATTGATAACTCCAGTGGGATTTCTCCATGAAACGAATCATTGGACAGGCCATAAATCCAAAATTTCCCATATATATGTAAACAAAGATGATTAAATTACTAAAATGGTCTTTAAATTATAGGGGAAAATGGTAGAAGTTTTATATTTAAAGGTTAAAGAAAGGAATATAATAGGTAAAAATTCTTATAAGTGGTGTGTAATTGAATATTTTTGTATTTTTTAATAATATAGATAATGATTTTTATTGTGGTAATTTTTTTTTTTTTTTGGGCCAGCTTATTGTGGTAATTATAATAGCCAAATTAGACAAGTTCGTGGCAGGACATGCCATGCAATTTTGAACTAAACAAGTAAGAAAATGGAGGTTTTCGACAATTTTATCATGCTACCATCTTTGATTTGACTAGTGATAGTTGGGATCAAAATGGTTGGTTCTCCATTTTCAATATGAAACTTTTTTTTTTCTTTTAATGGATTGAAATAAAAAACGATACAAAATCATAATATTTTGATAACATATGATTTGTTCAATATTTGCATGTTATGTTTGATGATTAGTATCCATTATTTTTGTTAATGTCTTCGTAATTTAGTTATATAAATATTGATCTTCCAACAAGCTAGATGAAATTTGAATTTCCCTCTCCTAAGTTGTAATACGTAATATAATTGAGATAAATATATATATATATATATATATATTTATCATTTTTTTTTTATTTTTACATATCAAATATATATTAAAAAAACCTAACCCATGAAATAATAAACAAACGAATTTATGATTATATTCCTACCAATCATGTATTAAGGAAAATATCTCATGCTATTTTTTTTTTTAAATTCATAGGCAATGGTATATAATTGAAAAAACACATCAGCGAAACAACACCATCTAGAAACTTGAATCTTTAAGGGAAAAAAAAAAATAGAACATTTAGTAGAAACAAGCGACTAAGAGAAGAAAGTGATTTTCTTCTTATGCCTATAGGGAGAGGAGAATGAGTGGGCGTGCTTGTGGAATAGGTTGTTCCAGCCCATCATATTGATGTGACATAGAATATATTCTTACTAGCCTCTGACCCACAACAGCTAATCCCTTCCTTTTCTTCTGTCCTTCGCTCTTCGTAGTAAAAAAAGGAGAATCGTATCTGCAATTTAGAACTACCGTTTCTTGACCTACTATGGTCGTAGGAACAAGTTTGAAGATGATGATGGTTGAGAAATAAATATCTAGGACCACTAAGATTTCCATATCTTCAGCAATATGAAGGTGCAGCTCTACGAATTTTCCCAACGCCTGAGACTTTTCAGACTGATACTTGAGCAGTATTTTCACTTCCCAACTGGTTATTCCCGTGAATAAGTGTCCGATCCAAGTTAGATTACCTTCTATTTCTCAAACAGAAGTTAAAAAGGCATTCAATGTAGTGGCAAGAATTGTATTTCTAAAGCTGCAAATTCCTCTTATGGTTCCAAAAGAATTGGAAGTTATAATAGAATCATAGTTTTTCCTCTTCCCTTATAACCTTCTAAGACTTTTATTAAATTAATAACAAATTTAATTCAATATAATTACAATACCTGCAAAAAAAGGGGAACTTATTAGTCGGTTGTATAACTAAGATCCAAAGCAAATAAACATTTGTACTCTTAAGCCAAACAAGTCATCAAGGTCAATGTTGTTCAACCTGGTTTGGATAGACCGATTCCACTGGGTTGTGCGAGGATCGAAAGCTGAGCAAGGTGATAGGCCCCCAGTTTATTTTTATTGCCCAATTATAAGGCCCACACACTGTATTCGCTAAAAAATATCTTAATGTTATGTTTGATAAGCCAAAATGAACCTAGAGTAAAATCACAATTTCAGGTTTTACTTTCTTTTCTATGTTTAAAAGCACTTTTAAAAGCCAAAATTGTATTCTTTGAAATCAATGATTCCAGCTTTATAAGCAATTCTAATGCATTCTCATTAATAGTAATTATCTAAATTACATTTTTATTCCTATCAATTTAATTTATTATATTCACTAATTAAAGATATTTTTTATAAATACCATTCCATTTTGTGAGCATTTCCAAACATAGGAATGAATTTGACATTCTATTATAAATTCCATTCCATTCCATTTCATTATGAATCGTTCCTACATACCAAATATGACATAAATACACTACCTCACGGATTGCACTCACACATCAACTTTTCTTCTCTCTCTTAGTTAGGTAAGAAGCCTTAATTTCTCAGTACTCTATCTCTTATTCTCTCATGTTTTAGTGTTTAGTTTTCTCAAATTATCAAAGATAAATTGACAAAACTAATGACTACTGTTAATCTGTGTTTTACGAGGTCATTTATGCCATTTCAAGCAAGATGTGGCTCCAAGAAGAGATAAAGGAAGAAGAACAAAGATTATTTGGGGCCAAAAGATGGTTTTCCCCTTCTATCATGCTCTTTTTATATTTGTTGATTTGTTGTTACATTTTGTATTTCCCGATCATATTTTGTTAAAACTAGTAGTTATATCTATTAGGTGCTTAACCATTTGAAAACTATTTTGTAAACTTGTCTATTCAGTAAAAAAAATCTTCTAGTTATCTTGGCTTCTTGATGTGTCTTTGGTTTCGAGTCACAAGATTTTCCACTGGGCTAGGAAAAACAACCTTGCCCTCAAGGTTGTAGTCTAGATAAATCTAATGAAACTCGTCCAAGTCTTCCTATGCCGTGTCTTCTAATGGTAACCCTAACCATTGGACTAAAATTTGTAGTATTGTCCAACTATGTCAAACAATTTCTCTTTGTTTCAAAATAGCTAGAGGTTTTAAGAAGGGAGGATTACCAATAGCATCTATAGGCAACTCCAAAGAAAAAAATGTTATTTCCTTGAGCTTTTTTCAAAGAAGATACATGAAAAACATTGTGCATCTTTAAATACTTAGGTAGTGCGAGTTCTTAAGCATAAGACCCAATCCTTTTGACATCTTGAAAAGGTCCATAAAATCTCTTGGAAAGCTTATGACCCCTACCTTGAGAAAAAGATACCTGCTTATAGGGCTAAAGCTTAACAAATACTAAATCTCCTAACTCAAGCATAGCTTCAATTTCTTTTATTTTATAGCAAAATAATTCATCCTACTTTGAGCTCTCTCTAGATTCTTACGTAAAAGTCACAAAACATCATCTTGAGTAAGCAACTCCTAAGCTACAGATCTAATTTACAATTCCCTTGGAAATAAGATGAAATAGTGGTAGGGGGGCGGCCATAAACCACCTTAAAAAGAAGTATGGCCAGCTTCACTATGAAATGAAGTGTTATAGGCAAACTCGGCTATGGAGAAAATTTGGCCCATAAGTGAGCATAATTCATCGCATAGCTTCCAAAATATTGGTGAATGGTTCTATGGAGAACTTCGATTTAACCATCTAATTATGGATGATAGGTACTACTAGTTGCCAACTTTGTACCACTTAACAAAAATAGTTCCCTCCAAAACTTGCTCATAAAGATGACATCCCCATCCAAAACAATGGATTTAGCATAGCCATGTAGTTTAACAACCATATAAGTAAATAACGAAGCCACCTTAGTTGCTATAAAATAAGTATTCAAAGCTCCTAAGTGGCAATATTTGGACAACCAATCTACTACTACCAAAATAATAGTGTATCATTAAGAATTAGATAGGCAAAGGATGAAGTCTATATTTATGTCTTCCCAAACATGCTCAAGTATTGATAAATGAACTAATAGTCCTACAGGTGATCATGTCAAATATTTAACTTGTTGATATAAAATGCATTGTTTGATAAAATCTTCAACCTAAGCTTTCATCCCTTCACCAAACAAAATATTATGATGCCAACTTTTTGTATGTCTTATGGATACTAAAATGTCTCAAATTGGGATATGCATGCTACTCTTCAAAAATAATGGGATAAGGGAAGATTGAGGTACTGAAAATAATCAATTTCCATAGTATAGCAAGTCATTCTTCCATTGCAAGGTCCACTTTAGTGCTCCCCCTTCGGTTATAGCAATAATGATATTCTAAAATTCAATGATGGATTGATACTCTTACTTTAGTGTGTCAACAATTTAAAGGAATGGAAATCCCAAAATACTCACCATCTTGACAATTTTGGCATGAAAGGGAATCAGCCACATGATTTTCTGATGTGCCTAAAAGGGATTTAAACAGAATCAAATGGAGTAAAAATTCAACCCTAAATACAATCCCTAATTCCGGTTCAACAATTGGAGACTTGCGTGAATTCCAAAAGATATAAATGGATTCAGAATCAATAAACAATGAACTAATTCAATTACAAAGAATCAAATCCTCAATATATACTAATCAAGCTTGAATTATCACGTGAATTTCAAGATTGAGCAGCAAATAAAAACCGTGATTCTCCTCTTTAGAAATAAGCATTCCACGTGAACAATGATAGGTAAGTATTAATGAATAACACTATGAAAAGTAATCCAACAAACTCAATATATCTCGCAATGATTATGATGCAAATCTGACCAAGAATTATCTCAATTCAACCCTAGATATTACACACTAGAGAAGAAAAGAAATCACAACAAAATGAAATTGATATTACTCACAATTTCAAATGTTGCACTCGCCACAATTTCAACTCTTGGGATTAAAATTGATAAGAGTCTAATGATAATTAGGAGAACCCTAATCCTCATGAAAAAGTGTATGTCAACTATGAAAAATGGCCTCCTCAAACCCTACTTTAAGCAAGTATTTATACTTACTCCTTTAGGGTTAAAAAATGCACAAAATTACAACTATGCCACTTTTAGGGTGGCCGGTCCTAAATGAGAATTACAATTAAAATGAAAGTGTTCCAAAAGAAAATACAACATAAAATAGTTCATAGAACAATTACAAAGTACAAAATATCATAAATCTTCATGAGCCAATGCTTCGAAATGGAAACAATTGCAGCAGGCCTTTGAATGCAAATCCGATGATGTCCTGTGGCCATCAACTAGTATAGGACATGTTAGCATCCCATGGAGAATTATTGTTGTACCTGTAAGATTATTTCTCAAATACTTATTAGATAAAAGAAATGAAGTAAAATATGAGCGATTTAGATCATCATCTAAATCTAGTTCTGAAAGCATAGAAGGTGCCAGAAATTTTCCCATCATCTCCTCGGGCTTCTGAAAGATTTGCCCTCAAATCTAGAGGATCATTTTTGAAATTGAAGCCTGACATCTTTGTTAGCCTGCTCTCTCTGCTATCAGATGTGGTGGAAGTAGTTCTGATCTTTTCCTGAAACTGATGTACCTCGGATGGAGTCATAGGTGACAGTACTATGTGAAACTCGCCCATATTGAACATGTAGGTGTTCCTAAATCCATCATGTAACACCTGCCAATCAAACAACCAGGGTCTACCGAATAGCAAATGGAATGCATGCATAAGAATCACATCACATAGGATCTCATCGTGATATTTCTTCCCAACACTCACAGGTACCTTTGCCCTTAGTGTAACATACATACTGCCTCGATTATCCAACCAATGCAAGCTATAAGGGCTAGGATGTGGGCTAGTAGACAAATGTAATTTGTTACCAGTGCAGCAGATATAACATTCATGCAACTACCACTATCAATGATGAGCACACAAAGATTACCTCTGATCCTGCAAGAGGTGTGAAATATGTTCTCCCTTTAAATGTCTCTAGCATCAGGACATATGGTTAGAGCCCTGCGTAACACATTAATAGGTAGATATTGCTCACCTGTACGCTCCTCATGTGTTTCTGCAATCAGGTCATCATAATACTCCTACAGTGCTATTGGTAAATCTATAGGCTCAATTTGTTCCTCCTCAACCTCAACATCTTCCCTAACGCCCTCCATAATAGTCATCACCCTCTTATTTGGACACTATGCTGCCATATGCCAAAATCCCATGCATTTAAAGCATTTGATCTGGCATGCTTTTCACTAGTAGATCCAGGAACAATCTGCCTTACATCTGGTACTATTACCTCTTTACCCTTTCCGGTGGGTATATTTTCTCTAGCAGTGTTTGAGGTAGTTTTGTCCACTGCTCTCACAGTCTCACCTACCACCTTTGTTCCCCCTGTTCGACTATCAACTGCTATGGGTTTGATTATAGTATTGGGCCTACTGCTCGGAGCCTTGAACAAGTTGGACCTCCTTTGCCTCTCCACTTTCAAGGCTAACCGAATAGCCTCATCAAGTGTACTATAGCGCTGTAACTCAACTACACACGCTATTTCATATTTCAAACCTGAGACGAAGCGTGCTACGGTTTGTTCTAGAGGTTCGATGGATCCACATCTAATCATGAGGGTTTCAAATTCCTGAACATAATCATCCACTGTCTTGCCTTCCTGCCTCAAAGTCTACAGTCGCATAAACAATTCCTGTTTGTAATGTTCAGGAATAAATCTTTTTCTCAACACCCTTTTCATATCCCTCCATGTCTGGATCTCAGCCTCTCCATCCCTATGCCTGCTGATAATCAAATTCTTCCACCACAGTGCAGCGTATCCTGTAAACTCGACAGCGGCCAATTGGACTCTGGTATTGTCATCGATCTCATAACATTCAAAGAGACCCTCAACCTTGTCCTCCCAATCCAAATAATCAGTAGCTGATCCCTTGCCATCATAAGAAGGCATCTGCAAATTCACATACTCCAATCCCCGAGGTGGCCTGAAATCTCTATTCTGATATGGATTAGCCCCAAAGTTATCATCCCTTTCTTCCCTGTATGGACAATGATCCTCATCCATCCTTCTATTCAGATTTCCATCTCCCACTACTCTATCTCTTTGAGGATTTTGTGGAGCTACCCGAGGTGGTGCTTGAAGGTTCACCACTAGTGGTTGTGGTAATATCATCCTATCAATCCTAGTTACCAAAGTAGAAACTGTGGTAATAAGATCCTGGAGCTGTTCTTCCAAAGTCCTCTTACTTGCAATATTATAACCCTGACCTCCACCAACCTGGCTATTAGCTTCATTGCCAATTCCCCCATTCACACTTTCGTTGGACATGTTGTGATTTAAGAAGTAATCCCACAAATTTCAGCACACTCCTTCAACAACACCAACCTACATGTTTAACAACCACAATAATGCAATAGCTCACGTTCCAAGAAGAATTATAGGCACAAGGAAATAATTTAGTACTCCAAGTAAAGTTCAATAAATAAAATACACACAAAACTATTTTTAAGTAGTTAGAATTAAATTCAACTACAAGTACTTAAGTAACTAGTCAATTACTTTCACACTTTAATGATTAGTTTGAATTTCAAATTCTACTACTCAAAACCTTCCTTTCTTGTTAAGGTTTCACACTATAATAAATCCCAAATTGTAGCACCTTAACACAAGCACAAATGCACAACTCTACCGTCACAAAACTCCCATGCTCACGGTTCCAACACCAATCACGCCACTAGCAACAATTCTCTAATCAACACACATAAAACCACGCCAAAATACACACACACTCTTCACTAAATTTGCAAAACACAACTCCACATACATGCCTCTTAAGTCATGGTGCAACAACCTTCCCAAATACAACACAATGTCACACCACTTTACAACACCTCAAGTGTAACACATTCACACCGCCACTTGTACAATACTTACGTCACATGCAACACAAACTTCATCAATTCACTACTCCTCCTCAAGGCAAATTCAAGGACAACACGTTGCAAATTCTTCACTTCAAACACAATTCCAAACCACAACTTACACAAAAGGCAACAATTTAAATTTGAAATCAAACCACTTCATTAATTGTAACCCTTCCACATTTGGTAAGAAGTAATTTTCAAATTCAAACAAACACACATTAAATCCTTCAATCTTAATGCTTATTTTGAAAATCAAATAACTTCCCTTTTCCCACACTACTCAAATCTGAAAATTGCAAATTGTTTCTCCCCTAATTTTCTAAAAACAAACAATGTAAGAATCACAATTCTCTTCCTACACAATTGCACTTTCGAAATTGCATTAAAAAATGCACTATCTTTACTCTTCCTTCACGGTGAAGTCCACAACAAAGAGGCTTCAACAAGTACTCAAAAATTACTCCAACAAGCAGCAAATTCAACTTCCCAAACAAGACAATCACGCCACTTCAAGTAATCACAACAACAATTTAATTCTACTCTTAATTTCGGAATAAAGATGTAAGAACATGAACCTTAAATTTCCAAAATTCAAATTGCAAATCCCTCCTCTTAAACCTCAAGCTCTAATACCAAATTATGATGTGCCTAAAAGGGATTTAAGTAGAATCAAATGAAGTAAAATCCAACCCTAAATACAATCCCTAATTCTGGTTCAACAATTGGAGACTTGCATGAATTCCAAAAGATATAAATGGATTTGGAATCAATAAACAATGAACTAATTCAATCACAAAGAATCAAATCCTCAATATATACTAATCAAGCTTGAATCATCACGTGAATTTCAAGATTGAGTAGCAAATAAAAACCGTGATTCTCCTCTTTAGAAATAAGCATTCTACGTGAACAATGATAGGTAAGTGTTGATGAATAACACTATGAAAAGTAATCCAACAAACTCAATATATCTCGCAATGATTATGATGCAAATCTGACCAAGAATTATCTCAATTCAACCCTAGATATTACACACTAGAAAAGAAAAGAAATCACAACAAAATGAAATTGATATTATTCACAATTTCAAGTGTTGCACCTACCACAATTTCAACTCTTGGGATTAAAAGTGATAAGAGTCTAATGATAATTAAGAGAACCCTAATCCTCATGAAAAAGTGTATGTGAAATATGAAAAATGGCCTCCTCAAACCCTACTTTAAGCAAGTATTTACACTTGCTCCCTTTAGGGTTAGAAAATGCACAAAATTACAATTATGCCACTTTTAGGATGGCCGGTCCTAAATGAGAATTACAATCAAAATGAAAGTGTTCCAAAAGAAAATACAACATAAAATAGTTCGTAGAACAATTACAAAGTACAAAATATCATAAATCTTCATGAGTCAATGCTTCAAAATGGAAACAATCACAGTGGGCCTTTGAATGCAAATCCGATGATGTCCTATGGCCATTAACTAGTGTAGGACATGTTGGCATCCCATGGAGAATTATTGTTGTACATGTGAGATTATTTCTCAAATACTTATTAGATAAAAGAAATGAAGTAAAATATGAGAGATTTAGATCATCATCTAAATCTAGTTCTGAAAGCATAAAAGGTGCCGGAAATTTTCCCATCATTTTCACAACTAGATTTATACACAATGGTATAATCATACCCCATTAGCTTTGAAAGATACTTTCGCTGATCCAAAGTTTAAATAACCTAGGTCAAGGCTTCCTTTAAGCTCCTATGGCCAGGTTCTAATGACTAAATGCCCCCCTAATAGTTAAAGTTTCCATTTTCTCATAGATTCCACTATTGCATATAATTCCTTTACATATACAAAAGAATTCCCCAAATGTGTGGGCAACTTATTGCTAAAATAGGCAATAGAGTAGCCTTCTTGTATCAATACTACCCCAATTCCAATACCTAAAGCATTTATTTCTAAGATAAATTGTTTGGTAAAATCTAGTAATGCAAGAATAAGAGCATCTTAACTTTCATAAATTCACAAATAATCTCCAAAAGTTTAAAATAAATCCCCTAAACTTTGACCTTTGCGTGAAAACATTCCCTTGAATTTATCAAATTGTGCTTTATCAACCTTAAACTTTGAACATATTTTTTTTTTTAACTAAAAAACTAAATGTCATTTATGTCAAGCCCCAAATGGGGCTTGGAAGTTTCCACTAAAAATCATCATGGCACGTATACACCTATTACATGATACTCGTCTTACAAGTTAGAGATCGTAAGACTCTAAATAATTAATTACATTTATGACTAATCATATTACATATAATTACATAATAAAATATAACTATGGATTTTGTATCCCATGATCAACCATGATCGCAAAGAGTCGGTATCCCCTACTAAATAGTAAAATGGAATAAAATCCTAAGTTTCACAAATTCAAAATTTACATTAAGGTCCTAAAATAACATTTCATCTAAATAATCTATCTTTTGCAATTTTTACTTTATCATTCTTAGCTCCTAAAAACCCTTGACACTTCACATCTTATCCCATCCTAAGCTTTTATAATTTTACCTGCAAAATAGTCTATGGAGGGGTGAGCACACTACGGCTCAGTGAATGGGAGTGCCATACTTTCAATGCTACACACGCACAAGCAATTTCAAATCAAGTTATCAAATCATATGCTATGCATGAATAACCATATGAATGTAGCATCTCACGAGGTCTTACGGTAACCGACTTGAAGTCTAGGGTATACGCCCCCCTTGACCTTAGGTCGGGGGTTCCGAAGTCACCATCAATGCCCAGGTCTCATTACCCGATTTATTTATCTTATCACTTTGATAATTATAATATTTTTACTTTAATAGTGAATGCTCCCGTGTCTTTGCATCAGTCGAAGCAACGCTCCCGTGTCTTTGCACAGCCGGAGCAACACCCTCAAGGACCAGCCAAACTCAAAACCATCAATGATGCATGTAACCCTAGGTATATTAAACCTAGAACCCCGACAATGCTAGTTGGTTTCAATTACCCCGAAGATCTTCTTGAATAAGTAATGCGTAACTAGACCCCAATCAAACCCGTTGACTATAACCTAAGTTATCAATAGGTATTCCTAATAATTCGATTAAGAATTCTATAGAAAAGTTCTTTTGCAAAAGAACAAAAAGAGGTATTTCGTATCTCACAAAAAAGATGTGTTTTCATATATTAAAGTTGTCTCCTCATGGTCAGCCCTTGCACGACTTATATAGTGTCATACAAGAATATGGAAAGACTAAGTTGCCTAATCTATCCTTATCCTCATGTAACTGAGTAAGCAACTAATTAATATAAATTACAAACCAAAACAAATACTAAAAATCTTAAGTTGTCTATTCTATCCTTATTCTTGTGTCACCAAGTAGGCAACTAAATAATATGGAAAATAAACCAAAAAATAAAAAATAATAATAACAAAACTGAATGTAACCTCTAGTGTAGCGGTCCACGCAAATATTTAATGTCCCTAAATTATTTCATCCTTCCATGGTCATGTGAATCAAGTTGACATATGCATGTGCTCCTTCAGTGTAGCTCGATTCCCTGGCTTGCAAGTCCATGACTAGTCCCTGCAGAGCTTCGTTCATTCTTTTAGCTCTAGCTCGGGTCATCAGGCCTCTAATGCCATGTAATGGATCATGGAATTTTAGCTCCTTCCTTTTTCATGCTAGCTGATCCTCATCATTCCCTCCTTCCTCGAAAAGATTCGTCATTGAATCACTTGCATTATAAAAAGTAAGATCAGAAGCATTACAATTGCGCTTATATTACCATAGTGACTCAACAAATTAATCTTGTAGGTGTTGTAATTGATGCGCTCCAAGACTTGGAAAATTCCCTCTCCTCTATGATGTAATTTAAGCTTTCGCTATGGTGCAAATCTTTCTTTTCTCAAATGCATCCAAACCTTTTCTCCTAGATGAAACACAATCCTGACATGTCCCTTTGGTATTGGCCACTTCCGAATCGCATCTAATTTCCTCTCATCTACGACTAGCTCATCTGTTCCTATAACAAAGTCAAAAGAAAACACCCTACTAAGTAACGAAAGATTAGTGTCAGTACAAGTAAAATAAACATCCTTGTACATAAGTACAAGTAGTTGTTTCCTCACCAACATTGCACTCTCACACTTACTTTTTCTTACAATTTTCTCTCCTCTCAGTGTTTCAGACTCTCTTCCCTCATAGCTCACCAGTGTTTGTTTCTTACTCTTTTTTTTTTCTCTCCCTACTCTCACACACTCTCGTGTTTCGCTCTAACTTCTTAGGCAATTTTTACTTGGTCCTCGCAAGCTTCCTATGGTTTCTATGGAGTAAGAACCACCTTCCTTTTGTTTAAAACAAAATAATATTGATTCTTGTACCCATCGTATATAACCTTCCTATCAAACTGCCAAGGTCGCCCTAACAAGATGTGGTTAGCCTGCATAGGTACCACATCACACATAACCTCGTCTTTGTAGCTTCCCATAGAGTAAGCTATAAGTACCTACTCGGTCACCTTAACCTCCCCACAATCACTCAACCACTGCAATCGATATGGTCTAGGATGCTTCACTACTTTCAACTGCATCTTTGCTACTAGCAAAGTGCTAGTAACATTAGTGCAGCCGCCACTATTGATTATCAAGCTACATACTCTACCTTGCACATGACACCGTGTATGAAAAATATGTTCACGTTGGATCCTCTCACTATCCTCCTAGGGTTGTACACTAAGCACTCTCCTCGTAACATACAACCCGCCACTCATAGGTCCCTCTAAGTCAACATCCTCATACTCCTGTGATGGTGACTCCTCTTCCTACTCAGAGCTCACACTCTCTACATCCCCACTATCATTGATAATCATAGCCCTCTAATTTGGACATTAGGATGCAATGCGCCCAAATCCCTGACACCTAAAACACTTTATATCTCTCGTCTTGGAAGGAGGTTTAGTGTCAGTCTTTCCCTTAGGTGCAGCAACTGGATTCTTAGCCCTCACGTCCTCCTTAGGCTTTAAATCGATGGAGTTTCTCTTCCACATAGATTTCCATGGAGTTTTGGAAGTCGAGCCAGTCCTCTACTCACTCATGTATTTTAGCTACCACTCTACTTTAATAGCTCTATGTAGTAACTCTTCCATATCTAAGTAATGGTGAAGATCTACTACATCAGCTATCTCCTGATTCAATCCGTTGATGAATCTAGCCATAGTAGCCTTATTATCCTCCTTAATTTTTGCCCTAATCATGGCCATCTCCAACTCTTTGTAATAATCCTCTATACTATTATTCCCCTGAGTCAACCTTTAGACTTTCCTAAGTAAGTCCCTATGATAGTGACTAGGAATAAAATGCTTCTGCATGATTGTTTTCATCTCCTCCCAAGTGCTAATAGGTCGCTCTCCAAACCTGTGCCTATTACACACCAATTGATCCCACCATACACTAGTGTAATATGAAAACTCTACTGTAGTTAATTTTATCTTTTTCTCCTCAATGTAGTTGTGACATTCAAAGACATGATCCATCTTCCTCTCCCATTCTAAATACAATTCCAGATCATTCTTTTCCTAAAAATTTAGGATTTTCAACTTAATACTCTCTAAATTACTATCACGCCTCTGGATACTTCCCCTATCCCTCACATGTTGGTAATCTTCAAAACCAGATTCCTCTTCTTCATCTATCCTAATTCCACCCCTATTATGTCTACCTACTCCTTGCCTGACAGTGGTACTTCTAGACGGTTCCCTACTCCTTTCCATCCTATCATGGACCTGCTCTAGTTCACCTGTTAAGATCCTCTTCATCTCCCCCAATAATTCCTCAAACATCACCCAACTTTCTTCTCCATTAGTGTTCTATCCTGACATAATTCTAATAATTTGCAACAAGTTACGATCACAATTACAAAAAATATATAAGTATGTTCCTCACACTCACTCGTGTATTGCTTACAAATGATATGCTCATAATTCCACTCGTGTATATCTCTCACAAAATATGATCTCACCACTTACCTTTTGTAATTCTTTTGCTAAGAACTCAATTTGGAACTCCTAAACTCAAATTACTAAGTTAACACTAATGATTACTATCGACCTAAGTCACGTGAATGAAGGAAGACTAACTACACAATCTAATTGATATGGAAAAGATTCACCACTGAATAGATATGCAATCAAACACAAAAGGATATAATTTGCATCAAAACACAATAAATGATTATGGAATGTAATTTTCAGATGCACAATTTAGAAATCACAAAGCATCTATCATAGTTGGAATTGAAAACAATTGATATGGAAAGTGAATTGACTCAACCAATTATGTAATTGACAATTCAAGAAGCTATCTAGTGATTTCGGCAATTGTAATTCTTTTAAGGCCAAATTCCTTTTTTTAAAAAAAAAAATCGGTTCTTAATTCTTTCTTTTGCAACCGAATTTGATTCCTTTTTTTTTTTTTTGAATTTCGATTCTTGATTCTTTCTTTTGCAATCGAATTTGATTTTTTTTTATATGACTTATGTCTATGAATATAGAAAAGACAACAGACGAATATGGAAAAGAATAGAATTTTTTTATACGAATTTTTTTTTTTCAGATATGAATATGGAAAAGAACAACAAAATTTTTTTTATACGAATTTTTTTTTTTCAGATATGAATATGGAAAAGAATAACAGACGAATATGGAGAAAAAAAAAACAATAGACGACTATGGAAAAGAACAACAGAAAAATTAAAGAAAATGATAGAATTTACTTAAGTCAAGAAGTCGAAGCTCTGATACCAAATGATGTGTGTAACCCTAGGCATATTAAACCTAAAACCTCGACAATGTTAGTTGGTTTCAATTACCCCAAAGATCGTTTTGAATAAGCGATATGTAACTAGACCCCAATCAAACCCGTTGACTGTAACCTAAGTTATCAATAGGTATTCCTAGTAATTTGATTAAAAATTCTATAGAAAAGTTCTTTTGCAAAAGAACAAAAAGAGGTATTTCGTATCTCACAAAAAAGATGTGTTTTCATATATCAAAGTTGTCTCCTCATAGCCAGCCCTTGCATGGCTTATATAGTGTCATACAAGAATATGGAAAACCTAAGTTGCCTAATCTATCCTTATCCTCATGTGACTGAGTAGGCAACTAAATAATATAAATTACAAACCAAAACAAATACTAAAAATCCTAAGTTGCCTATTCTATCCTTATTCTTGTGTCACCGAGTATGCAACTAAATAAAATGGAAAACAAACCAATAAATAAAAATAAATAATAACAAAACCGAATGTATCCTCTAGTGTAGCAGTCCATGCAAATATTTAATGTCCCTAAATTATTTCATCCTTCCATAATCACGTGAATCAAGTTGACATATGTATGTGCTCCTTCAATGTAGCTCGATTCCCTGGCTTGCAAGTCCATGACTAGTCCCTATAGAGCTTCGTTCATTCTTTTAGCTCTAGCTCGAGTCATCGGGCCTCCAATGCCATGTAATGGATCATGGAATTTTGGCTCCTTCCTTTTTCATGTTAGCTTATCCTCATTAATCTAGACACGACAATCCCCCAATCACTTAGTTCACACTTGGCGGAACAGTAATCCTCTGATTACTTCTAGCGAGCCCTATAGCAGTGATGGCCTTCAAACTCATGCCGCGTCTCATGTAAATGCATGTCAAATTTTAATCGAGTCCACTTCTTTAATTAGTTGGTTCGGGGTGATCAAACAATATAATGTTGCAAACCAATCCACATTCAAAGTGATAACGTAACTATCAAACATTTAAGACATATCACGAATAACCAATAGGAACTAAGTCTATCCCATAAACAAAATAGCTACACCTAACATTCATAGTCTTCACAACAAGAAACATCAAACCTTACATGTCCTAGATATGACAAAAAGATCAGACCGACCAAGTGGAGTCCGTCAAGTCCAACACAAAATCATAATTAAATAAATTTTAAAATGAATCGTTCTATGAGACCAAATCAATAATTACGTAATACAGCTCAATCTCATCGACCGTTAAATCAACCACTTGGGTTCAATTTATGGTTCTCATCCCTTGACACCTCTATGTCATCTCACTTACTATCAAATCAATCACTTAGGATTGATTTACAATTCTCATTCTTTGACACCCTTGTGTCATTGCACCTCTCAAGTGCTCAATTTTACACATATTCAAGAGTCAAACAAGGTAGCCACATATATATCCCTTCCAAGTCCTCAAGTCCCTGCGTATAATATATATATATATATATATATATATATATTTATAAACTTATTTTTAACTAAAGGATAAATTTGCTAGGCACCTCCCCTCACATACTTAAGAGGGATAAGAAAAATATAATTGTTAAGTTTACAGAATAAAAATTTGCACTTATAATTTGTATAGTCATATGCATAAATGTATTTTATAAATATAATAGGAAAATACTTTCGTCCAAGCATATATACGTATTCAAAAGTAGATTTTTATATATGTATATAATGATAGATATATAATTTATTCCAATTATGCATACATATACAGTAGATACAAAAGGAAAAGTTATGTTTATATACTTTAGTTTAGTTTAAAGAAAACAATATTGAATCACAGTATTAAGTCTGTAGTGATGGCACTAAAAAAATGGTGCAAAGTGCCATCGTTAAAATAGTGATATTTAAACCCTTAGCCCATACTGTCCTCTACATCATTAAGACAGTATTCATTTGTAACTTATCTAACTACCAATTTCTCCGTAAACTTCCTTTCCAAACTCATTTAACCCCACTATATACCTTAAAATAATAATAACCACAACCAATTTGCAACCACAGCCAAGCAAGTGAATTCACAAACACAGAACATATCAACATTAAATACAACATTGTAGCATATCATAAAGTTTTTCACTCACTTGTTTAAGGTCGTCATAGTTCCAATCGAAATCGAGTGATTTCCAGTGGGTAATCCCTTTACTTTCCTTTTGAAATTAGTGTCCTTCTGCAATGCTTCCTCAACCAAATCATAGAAAGCAGCATCTCCACCTAACTTTGATAGTTTTCTATCACCTAATATATGTACTCTACTCATTATGCATTTGATGGCAAGGCGTGAAGTTTCTACCTTAAGAAACTTTAAGCAAACAAGATTTGAAATGTTGAACACTTCTTTAACATGATTGTGATATAGGGTTCCAGAAAGAATGACCTTCCTAGGAATCATTGTTTCAGCGCCTCAAGTTGCTGTTATCGACTGTCTGCTTTCCTTGTGTAGAAGTCAAGCAATGGAATGTCTTCGACCTGCCAAACTCGGAATTCCTTCTCCTACATAGGTAAAATACCCTTGGGAAGGACAACTAAAGGTTTTGCATTAGGGTATTTGGCCAAGAATGATCTTCCTCAACATCCTTTGAACATTCCATTGCGAAATTCAATTCATTCCAAATATGCCTCAAGCCATCATCTTGGGCGTTGCTCGAATCATTCCCTTCACCATCTACACCAACATAAACACCTCTTTTTCCCGTTTAATTTCACACACAGACACACTCACCTCCTTCACACAATTCCCTCTTCCTCCCCGGCCTCACCTTTCCATTCTTCCTTCTCTCTTTTCCCTTATTATTCTCCTTTTTGGAATCTTCCCAAATTCACCTCTCCTTTACATGAAGCATCTTTGAACCTTTTGTTTATCAATTTGTCTCTAATATCTTCCAATGAACTACTTGTAGGACAACCCATAGGATTAATAGTCACTAAAGGTTTTGTATCACCTTCTTTCTTCTCTCCTTTATTGACATCTCCACCTACAGGGTTTCCCATCCTCTCTACCGGTTTCCATTCTCACTCATGCCTCCATCACCATACACACACCAACCATCCTTTACACACATATATGCCCACTTCCCTCATAATAACGTCATACACATAAGTTTCACCTATGCACATACACAAGATCAATACCCTCTTGCCTTTATCTTCTAGTTCTTCTTCTCTTTTTTCTCACCCTTTTTCCATCTTCAATTCTTGCTTTCTCCTTATTCTTCTCTTCCTTTTGGCTCCCTTACCCATAACTTCCCTCCTTGTTTCCTTACTAAACCCTCTTCACCCTTTGGACTTCTCCACTTTCTTACTTCTTCTTCTTCTCATTTCCCAACCTAACTATTTTCCCTTTTCTACTCCGTATCTCTTACACACCGAACACTACATACACATACACACCACGTATACACCAACACACACCTACACATACACACACACAATCATACCACACACACACCACTCCCTCTTTGGCTTTCTTTCCCTTGCTACTCACCTCCTTTCATGCTAGCTTGGAGTGCTTGGATGTCACTACTTGTTGCAGTTCTCTTCACTTGGACATTGCTGCTTGTCTCCTCACCGGCCAAGGAAAACAAGGAAGCGAAAACATCTGTTAAAGCTCTTCGCTGCTAGTGAGAAGGCTAAAACCCTATCCTATAACTTGGCAAGTTCATCCATGACTTCGCGAGGAAATAAATCAGACCTTGTGGATCATAGTCGCCCCAATTTAATGAATGTCAAACCAAGCTAGAGCACTTACTCTCGAAGCCATAAGGCAGACCTTTACCATCTGCTTTTCTGCTTCTCCTCTATGAAGCCTCCTATGTAAGCCCCTTTATGAATTCTCCCAATTGGAGTGGGGCCATAAACTAGAGAACGGGTTACATGCACCTTATTTCGTCTGAACCTAAGAGAAGACGATATGGGATAGTAGTGCAGCTATAAGTGAGGAGCTATGGCAGCAAACACACCAAGTGATGGTTTTGTAGATGGGAACTCAGCCATAACCTCAAGAAGACTCCTTTGGCCATCAACAATCCATTTTGAATACTCATCCTTCCCCTGAGGCGATGCTAGAATTTGAGTCTCTACTTCCACGGAATCAGTTCCATGTGCAGCCAGACGTGTAGCCAGAGTAATCAGAGCAGCCTTTCAAGGAGGGTTCAAAAGATCAAAGTGTGCATGGACTAAGGGAAGAAGTCAACACCAAGGTTTCCATTAGCGTACCATCCTTATTGTCGGCATGGATTGAGAATAGGATATCTAAAGGTTGTCTCAACAACTTTCCAGCTTCTTCAACATTCCCATCACAATTCGTAGCATAGACTCCCATGTGATCACCAGTTTCCTAGCTACTCGATACCAATCCTTGAGATATCAACTCCAAGTGTATACAAGAATGATCAAATTCCATTTTGTGAGGCTTTTCTTACACATATCATCAAAAGCTTCAACACCCTCTAGCTAACACAATGGCCATCTCTCTACTCGTCATCTCATTATGTTGAACCCAAAACGGGACTCGACTTAGAAGTAGAATTCAAATGCTCCGTCGATTTCAAGGTTGACCTGTTCTAAGCCTCTATGAGCAGCTGGACTAAGACGAGTATACAATTGATTAACTTATAAACTTCATGTCTAGGACGATTAGAAGCACGGGAAAGACCGAAATTTGAGTTTCATCGGAGGTGGTAGATGCGACTATGGCGTTTCTTAGCCTCTTTTCCTAGCCAAAGCCTTCCCTTTTTCACTTGCTCCCCTTCAACTCCTTCACGATGCAACTCCTTTGGGCAACTTATCCAACTCAACAGCGAAGGATATCATTGTGGGTTCAGACTTGGTTGAAACTGCAACGAGTCCCTCCAATCCTGCGTACTTCGTTACATTTGGAAGGTCTTTAGAACTTCCCCTTTTTCCTTAGACGTTGGACATTACTAAACACTCTCCTTCACAGTCCACCGGTTTGGAACTTTGGATGATTGCCTCACCGAACTAGGGGAAGTGAGAAAAAGGAGATGGAAGAACACGGGAAGAAGAAAGGCTGGTAAGGAGAGGGTTCGGGATGGTGGGGTCATGTAGAGTGAGTGGGAATCCAACCAATGAGAAAAAAAAAATAAAAAAAAAAAAGACAAGATGAAGAAGGTTAAAAGGAGGAGGGAATGAAGGAGAAGGGAAGAAAGAGGATGGTTGCATCTTTGGTGGAGAGGGATGGTGCCACCAAAAGATGAGGGAGAAGAAGAAGAAGAAGAAAAGAAAAAGAAAAGGAAGAAAGAAGAAGTGAGGGACGGGGATGGCCGATTAACATGATCTAACGCAGGTGACGTGATGGAGATGACAGATCAATCTTGCTACTGCTGCCACCGTCTGACGTGAGTAGGAGGGATGGGGTATGGTGCAATGCAGTAGATTTGAATTTTTTTTTTTTTACTATTAATATTTTACCAAAATTTTGGAATTTCGGAAGTAACTTCCTTACGACCTAACCTAGAAATAATTGTTATTATACTTATTTTAATATAATTTTCTTAAATTTTTAGGTTGTTATAATTTATATTGCTAATTTATCAAAGTTTAAAATGATTATTTGCAACATTTGAAAGTTTAAGAAATATATACACACCTAAGTCAAAGTTTAGAAAGGTCTTCTGCAATTTTCCCATATGTAATATTCATTAGTTTAGATTATTATAATCTATATTTCAATGTGGGGATCTTTTTTATTCATGTATTGTATAAGCTATTTAACTAGTAAGTTTGAATTGTCAAGGGTAAATTACAATCAAAGAGACTATCTTTGAAATTGATATGTCCTCAATGTTTTGAGTTAAATATGCCATATATATTTAAATGTTTACTATTTTGGCACAATATATATATATATATATATAGTCCTACATGCATATTATCATATGTGCGCATTGATAAATATAACATATATATAGATTTTGTTGATAGCATGATAGTTGCATCACTTTACTTTTTATTCCCTCTAGAGAGAGAATAAAAAATATGATTTTACAAAAGGTAGCAACTATTTTTGCATATAGGGAATAGAAAAGGTTTAGGGATTAACAATTCTCTATCCAATTTTTATGTAAACAAGGTAATAGAACATCTTCTAGAAATAGTTATCATATAGGGAACAGAAAAGGTTTAAGGATTAACAATTCTCTATCCAATTTTTAAGTAAACAAGGTAATAGAACATCTTCTAGAAATAGTTATTCTATTTCCTTTATATTATCTTCAAGTAAATGCGCTATTAGAAAATTAAGAGAACTCTCTCTCTCTCTCTCTAATCTTAGTCACCAGCCCCTTTCTCTCCTTCAATTATTGAGTGAGACTTCTAGCTAATTTTTAAGGTAAGAAATTTATCAGTTGATTCCAAAACTAATAATTTAAAGTAATAGATGAAAAGGCAGAATATAAAATGGTAAAAACTTCCTTAATTATATCTTATAATAGATATAACATCTAAGAACCTAGAACGAATATAGCTATCACATGTCCTCACGATGTGATGACACGCAAAGGCTTAGAACAACTAAATACTAAAAATTATAATAACTTCAATCACCTAAAAAATAGATTCTCCATAGGACATTAATGAGTGGCTCTAAAGAGTCTCACTCTGTGACCACAAACATATATGCATATTTCAAGTAAACCAAATTCCAGCTCCTACGAAACAATAAAACATGAACATACTACATAATAAATACTATGATCACTACAATTGAACTAAAGTCTCATCTCCAACATAAACTAAACCTAACAATAGATCAACTATCCATCTTCCAACACTCTAGTAACAATAGATCAACTATCCTTCTTCCAACAATCTAGTCATCATAGTAATAAACATAGTCAACGTCATCCCTCGTATCCTAATAAGTGTTTACACATGTCTCAATGTACACTATGATCTCAATAGATGAACCTGCAGCTAAAAAGAATACTCATAAGAGTTGAGCTAAAGCCTAGTAGTATGTATACCATTAAACACACATGTATGTCACACAAATACACATTTACAAGTATAAGTGCAATATGAGTATCACACTCACTAATTCATTATCATTTATTTAGGTAAGACAAACAACATAGTCTTGGTGTCCCAAGACTTAATGTAATATAAGACCCTATTCACACACACATAATATATATATATATATGACATTAGGTATTCCCCATTGTCTATAAGTCCATGAGTCACCAAAGTCTACCTAAATCATTTTGGTGTATGACTTTACTTGAAACAATGTCACATATCAATCATTAAGTTGCCACCCTAAGATCATCAGTACTCCCGAACCCTTAGACCCAACCAAGCATAAGCAACAATCATTTATAAGTTGTATATATTTCATTTGAGTTCTATCCTAACAAACATGGTATATAGCTACCTAATGTCACGATTCCTTCATGATTTTAATTCTCTTAAACTCCAAATCTATCTAATAGTTATAAATGCACACATTTAAGGCTAAATTAATCTAATTTTAGTCATTTAGTTGATCAAAAAAACTTTGGAAAATAAAATTTGGTGAAAGCATTGTTTTAAGAAAAACTAAGAATAACACAAGTGTGTTCCTGCCTATGTACCTTATGTGTAAAATGTGTTAGGGAACATGGGTAAAAACACGCCCATGTTTCTACCCGTGTACCTCTCATCCAAGGAACACTTCCTCTCTTTATTCAAAACTCAACCATGTACCTTATGTATCAGCATGTACACGAAGAACATGGGCACCAACATGGCCATGTTGATCCTGTACAACTCCAAGTTTTTTCTATATTCACAAAAAAAAAAAAAACTCTGGTTTTCACCAAAATAACTTAGTTCCATGATTATAGTTACTACAAGCTTTGCCTAAAAACACATAATTTGATGTTATGTTTCTAAGTCAATACATATAAACTCCAAATTCATTAAAATATATAAGTTTATGCTTATCAAAATTAAAGTTCCTTGAACTTTCTTGAAAATTTTATGCATATTATGTCAAACCCAAAACAATTTTGTTAATGACATTTTCTAAAATCAATGTATAATTGCAACACTCATGATTATTAAGGGACAACTTACCACTTTTGCTCAAACAGAAGATTGTTCCAACACAATCCCCCCCACCAAACTCAAGTGACGATTCTGTCTCTATAAATAAATTCTCCACTTTAAACAAAACTTCCATCACTATATTTTAAAAGAAAAAAATGTAGGAATCTTTCACTTACCCTTGCTTTCTGAATATGCATGTTGGTTAAGATGAGAAACTACTAGAGATAAAAGCTGTTTAAGAGAGAAGAAAAGAAGGGAAAAGGAGGAAATGCACAATATTTAAATTTACGAAACTTTAAAACTTATTTAGATGGTAAACCCCAGCTTTAAACTGTGAAATTCGAAGAATGCCCCAGGTTTTAAAATTATTAATTATTTATTATTTCTTAGTTATTAAATCCCCCCAACCCCCAGATAAGTATAAACTAACACTTGTATTTTGCATGAATTTTAGTTGTTTGTGTAATAAGTTGATGTTATCTTTAAGAATTTTTTATACTTAAAAGAGAAATATTCCAGTTTCAAGGATGAGGACCACTATTTGAGAGGAGATATCGATTTGGATTGAGATCGAAGAGGAATACACGAAGAAAAATGCTTTTTGGAATGAACAGCAAAAATACACGAGTGTGTATTTCAAAGGCACGGTCGTGTGTTCATCTTAGGAGATCCACAGAAGCATACACGGTTGCATACACGGCCTAAGGCATGGCCATATGTTGAGCCTGGAAAAACCAACAGAAGCTTACACGGTTTAAGTACACGGCCGTGTATAACCATGGGTTGAGACCGTGTATATAAAAAAGAGTCGGTCATTTCAAACAATTTTAGGGTTTCCATGCATATATATACTCTCATTTTTCCAAAAATGAAAAGGGGGTGCGAAATGGGGAGTACCAAAGAGGAGGCCGAGAGGCCGAGGAGGCCGAAGGGACTCAAAAGAGAGGCTGAAAGGGACGAAAAAGAAGAAGACGACACCGGAGGGCTCATGCACAGGGGTTTTCTCTTTCTTTTTTCATTGAGTTGTAAGTTGAAAACCGTGAGTGGCTAGTTTATTTCATACCCGAACCTTATGAACCCTAATTGTCATGTAACATTGGATTGATTGCATAGTTAATGAATAGTGGAATTCTCTGAATTTATTCATGTTATTCATTTAGTATTGCTAATTTGATGTATGGCCAACATTGAATTTGTACTGATTTCTTAGAAGATGATTGGAAAATCTCTTGTTTGAATAGATCTTACATGAATAAAGGAATTTGTATGTAATCTAGGGATAGAGAACGTGAATTTTCCGTATTAGATTAAATTAGATAATTCAATCTAATTGAGGGTTCAAGAGTATTAATGCAATTCTAATTGATTTTTGATAGAAGAGGGATCTTTATCAAAGCGATTAGGGTTAGGAGCTAATGAATCTAGGAAGAACATTGGCTTAGTGTTAGATACTCCGCGGTTTAGAGATAACCATTGCTCGTTAACTAATTTATTGAAAGGATGAAGTTACATGACAATTAGAGGAGTAGTAAGGGTAGGGTATGTTCTTAGTTATCGGATTTAGCAATCAAGTTATTGTGTTATTTTTAATTGCTATAGGTTTTGTTAAGTGTTCTTAATTTAATCTGAATCTTTCGAATTTGTGTGGTTAGATAGTCGGTTTAGAGTTATTATTGGTACTTGCTGATCCCTGAGGATACGATACCCGAACACAATTCTATACTATTACAATCGATAGGTGCACTTGCCTATTTGATCGTAACAGAGAGTCATAGAAAAAGGGATTTTTAAATTTGACATTCACAATCATTATGGATCTCTCAACTGTAGTGAGATTCAGCTACACTTCCAAAGGTTTTAAAGCAGTCACTTGATATAGATTTAACATGTATTTCCTAACCATACAAACATGGAATACATCATGCATAAGTTAGATTTACAATCTTTCCTAAAACTTCAAAAGGCCTTACATGCCTAGGACTCAACTTCCCTCTTAAACTAAATTTGACTATTCCTTTAGTAGGTGATATCTTTAGTAAAACATGATCTCCAACCTTGAACTCTAAAGGGCATCATCTCTTATCAACATAAAACTTTTGATGGCTTTGAGTTGGTTGCATTCTCTATCTAATCAATTTAACCTTGTCCATTGTATCTTTTATCAGATCAAGTCCTAATACTTGTCTCTCGCTTACTTTGTCTCATTATAGAGGTGATCTACACTTCCTTCAATATAATGCTTCATAGGGTACCATCTAAATCATCACCTGATAACTATTTTTATAGGTAAACTCTACTAGAGGCAGATGTTCATCCCAATTTTCACTAAAATCTAATGTATAAGCTCTTAGCATATCCTCCAATATTTGGATAATCCTTTCTAACTACCCACTTGTTTGTGGATGAAAAGCCATATTAAACTACAACTAGGTTCCTAGTGCCCTATGTAATCTCCTTCAAAATCTCCTAACAAACCTTGTATCTTTGTTAGAAACTATAGTATTTGAGACTCCATGCAACCTTAAAATTTCTTTAATATATAACTATCACGCCCCAAAAGGAAGTCTAGAAGTCTCCACTAAAATCATCATGGCATGTGTGCACCCGTTACATGATAATCGTCTTACAAGTCAGAGATTATAAGACTCTAAGTAAATAATTGCATTTACGACTAATCATAGTAAATATAATTGGATATTAAAATACAACTATGGATCCCGTATCCCACGGTCAACCATGATCGCAGAGAATCGGTATCCTCTGCATCAGACGGAGCAAAACCCTCAAGGATTAACTAGCTCGGAACCATCAAGGTGAGACAATCCCCTAATCACTTAGTTCGCACTTAGCAGAACAATAATCCTCTTGATTGCCCCAGCAAACCCTGTAGCAGTGATGGCCTTCAATCTCATGCAATGTCTCATGGAAATGCATGTCAGGTTTTAATTAGATCCACTCCCTTAATTAATTGATTTAAAGTGATCAAACAACATATACAATCACAATCAATTCTCATTCAAGCCAACGAAGTAACTATCGAGCATTTCATTTCATACTTACCACAACATGTAGAGATCATGCCTTTCTTATCACACAAAATAGACACTGAACCTAGACCCTGCAGATGTAGACTTATCCAGCTTTATAACCAGTTAAATTAACTCGGCACCTCTATGCCATTTCTCTTAAATGTCAAACCAACCACTCGGGGTTGCTTTACAATCATCATATCCGACACCTCTATGTCATTTCACTTCTCAAGTGCTTTGTTATTCGCACTTTCGAGAGCCAATATATATTATATATATATATACACACATATAGGTATATACGCGACATATCTTTAATTAAAGACAATTTACTAGACACCTTCCCTTATGTACTTAAGAGGGCAAGAAAATAAGATTATTGGGTTGTAAAAATCAAGATTTCACTCATGATTTATATGGTTAGGTTCATGAGTATATTATATAGATATAATCGGAAAATATTCTTGCTTAAGTATATGTACATATTCAGAAGTAATTCTGATATGTATACATAATGACATCTTTATACCCTATTCCAACTATGCACACCTACTCGGTAGCTATAGGAGGAAAAGTTAGGTTTCTATATTTTGGTTTAGTTTGAAGAAAACAATTTTGAATCATAGGTTAAGCTTATGGTAATAGCACTAGCAATATGGTACTAAGTGCTATCGTTAAGATAATGACATCTAACCCTCAGACCATTCTATCCTCTACACTCTTTATGACTTCTTTCCTAATCTCATTAATCCCCATTATATAACTCAGCTTAATAAGAATCACATTCAATTGCAAACACAACAAACAGCAATTTCACATACACAGCGTATCAACATACAACACAACATGATAGCATATCATCACATTTCCCGCTTACCTGTTTAGGGTCGTCATAGTCCTAGTTGGAGTCGAGCGATTCCAGCGAGTAACCCCTTTGCTTTCCTCTTGAAATTAGTGTCCTTCTGCAATGCTTCCTCAACCAACTATGGAAGGCCACATCTCCACCTGACTTTAGTAGCTTTCCAACTTCTAATATGTGTACTCTGCTCATCTTGCATTTGATCGCAAGGCGTGAAGTTTCCTCCTTAAGGAACTTTAGGCGAACAAGATTTAAACATTAAACACTTCTTCAACGTGATTTTGATACATGGTTCTAGAAGGAACGACCTTCCTATGAATCATTGCTTCCAATACCCCCAAGTTGCTATGGTCGACTATCTACTTTCCTTGTGTAGAAGTCAAGCAATAAAATGTCTTCGATCTACCAAATTTGGTATTCCTTCTTCCATGTATGCAAGATACCCTTAGAAAGAACAATTAAAGGTCTTGCATTAGGGTGTTTAGCTAAGAATGATCTTCCTCAACATCCTTTGAACATTCCATTGTGAAATCCATTTCATTCCAAATATCCCCCAGGCCATCATCTTGGATGTTGCTTGAATCATTCCCTTCACCATCTACACTATCATAAGCGCTTCTTCTTTCCATGAAGCATCTTGGAGCCTTTCACTTATCAATTTTCTCTAATATCTTCCAACGATCTACTTGTAGGACAACCTATAGGATTTAGCAGTCCTTAAAGTTTTTGCATCACCTTTTTTCTTCTCTCCTTTGTTGATAATTCCCCCTACGGGGTTCCCCATCCTTTCTACGAGTTTTCATCCTCACTCATGCTTCCATTGCCATTCATACACCAACCGTTCCCACACACCACATACATACACCGACATGCATACACACGATCATACCACTAGTGCATACATACATACATACATACATACTCCAATCGCATCTCTCACCATCGATACAGATATACACACATACTCCATTTACACCCCATACTACCAATACAGATGCACCTACATACTTTGCACACACTACATTCACCTTCCATACCCACACACACACGTTCACACCCCATACATGATGTGCCTAAAACCAAGGTCTAAGCACATGCAAATGAACCAAAGGAACAACTTCAATTCACAAAAGCAAACCAGTTCAAAGGGGTCAAAAATTGTGTGAACACTAATTGAGGAATGATGAATCAAATGATAAAATCAAGGAAATGAAATCCACAAAGATGTTAATCCTCAATTGAATCAATTAACCAACTTAATTCCAAGAGAAATCCAATCAACAATACACAAATCAAATTGTGATCCTCCTTACAACAAAGAAGCTCCACACCACAAGAACGAGTACAAATTGATGGAATTAACAAATGCTAAAAACCAATCGATTATGCAATGAAGGTTTGATTACAAAAGCAATCAAAAATCTGACCAAGAAGACTTCAATCCAACCCTAGATATGACTTACTAGAGATGAAAAGAAAACACAACAATAAGAAATTGATATGACTTACAATTTCCCCTTGTTGCACTCGCCACAATTCCAATTCTTGGGATTGAAATTGATAAGAGAAATTGAACTAGGATGAACCCTAATTCCCCCCACGTAAAGTGTATATTCTAATCTGAAAAATTGCCTCTTCAAACCCTACTTTAAGCAAGTATTTATACTTGCTCCCTTTAGGGTTAGAAAATGCACAAAATTACAATTATGCCACTTTTAAGGCGGCCAGTCCTAAATGGAAATTACAATCAAAATAAAAGTGTCCTAAAAGAAAATACAACATAAAATAGTCCATACAAATGAGAAATATGTAAAAGAAATGAGTCTTCATGATGCCGGTCTTCAAGGTACTTTCAAATTAAGCCCCGATGAGAGTCCCAACTCGCTCAAGAGTATAGGTGATTTAGTATCATGTAGGACTGACAAGTGAGCCTACTGGAATGCATTACAATTATAATGTAGAAATGAAGAAAATAGATTAGTTTCCTCAAGATTAGGTTTCTCATGCAAGATTCTCAAAACTAAGTTATGGAGACCCTTAGCTCGGGCCCCGATGATAGGTCATGTAGGAGTCTGATTCCTATCAATACATCATCTCATACTCATACATACATATCTCACATACACCATCCTCAACTTCTATACTTAGATACACATGTCCATACACCACTACACCATTTCACACACATACATACATACCTACACACACCACTCCTTCCATATACATATACATATACACATACCCACACACCATACGTCTTCCATACATATACATACATGCCACATACTCTACACACCATCCATATACACACAAGTACCGCACACCCCACACCTTCCATGCACCTATACACATACCCCACACATCCCATACCTTCCATACGTATACACACATACTTTTACATGTCACACAGCAATTCACATGCACATACCCAAACCGTACACACCTCACACCATCTATATGCATACACCCCCTTCACACACACCACATATCATCCTACACACATACATTTCGCATAGACCACACACCCATATACACACACATGCCGCATACACCACACACACATACCACACACCCTACATCAACTCATGCACATACGCACATACGCACATACTCACAAGCATTACACACACACGGTTCCTCCTTCCCTACACATACACACACCCTCACACCACACTATCATATACCTATACACACATCCTTACACACACTACATACCATCGCTTACACTTACACACACCATGCACTATCACCTACACATACACACATCTCCATATACATCACACCCACCTTCCATATCTATACACACATATCCGCACCAAACACCATTTCAATACACATACACACATACTCACACACTACACATTCGCTTCCTCCTTTCCCACACATTCCTACATATACACCACCCACCGTCACATACACCCATCTTCACATACACTACACACCTTCATTCACATATACATGCATCCTTACACTCCACACACCTTCACCCACACATACACACACCCTTACACACACACCACCCACCATCACATACACCATGCACCTTTATTCACACGCACACATACACATCCTCCTACATCTCGCACACCGCCACACACACTCACACACATACACCCTTTTCTCATCCTCTTCCCTCACTTGCCTTCGTGGTTGTTTTCGTTGTTACGATCGATGTTGCTGCTGCTGTTGGGGTCATCGTTGCTATTGCGGTTAAGGTCGCTATTGCTACTATTATTGCGATTGCTGTTGCTGCTACTGTTAGGGTCACCATTGCTGTTGCTATTAGGGTCGTTGTTGCCGTTGTTGTTGTAGTCGTTGTCGTCTTCCTTGTTTGACCAATCAACCACCACTTCTTCGAATTTCGAACACATGAGAGACCGAGCGAGAGGGAGGGTGGAGTACGGTGGCTGGCCGAGGAGGGAAGGAAGAGAAACGGGAAGGGAAGATAGGGTAATGGGAGGGCGAATGAAAGGAGGCGTGGGACAAGAGAAAGCAAGGGAGCTACGAGTCGGGAGAAGGACGAAGAGGAAGAAGAAGTAAAGGACGGGGGTGCAGTTGGGACGATGATGCAACCGGGTATGGGCGTCGTGATGGAGGCGGCTAATGTGATCTCGTTACTATTGTTGCTCTGTCGTAGGAGAAGAAAGAAGTGACATAGTGAGGGTTGGGATATGGGAGAAGCATGTAGGCAGTCGAAGGAAAAGAAAAGAAAGGAGGAAAAGAAAGGAGAAAGAAAAGAAAATAAAGAAGGAGCAAAGGAGAAAAATAAAATAAATATTTGGATAAATATAAAGAATTATCTCTTTACGGGTTTGTTATCTTCTTTTCTTGCAAAGATTGTTATTTCTAATTATTTAATTTTTAAAACCTATTATTATCGCAAATTTATTGAGATAATATTCATGCATCGCAATATTCAAATTTTTATTGTACATTTCCCAAAGTTTTAATGTTGCGAAATTGTTTCTCTCATTACCCTGACCTAAAAGTATGTATTATTCTATTTATTTTCTTTAAATTTTCATATAGTTTTTCAAAATTTTTAGGACTTTACAATAACTAAGTCAATTTCCCAAGTTTATACCCTACAATAAGTATGAAATGGGAAAATTTAGTAAGCCCATTCACAATTACTTATGTCATGTCCAACTTAGTAATGGTTTTAGATAGTACTATAACAAAATCCATAGTTTTATGCTTCCACTTCCACTCTTGTACTGGTAAGAGCTATAACTCAATTAGACACCTGAATACATATTCAACAATCCCACACTTCATATTTTTCCACTAGTAGTGGCATTTCAGGTCTTCATACATTTTAGTGCTTCTAGGATAGATTGAGTATCTAAAGTAATGTGCCTCTTTCAAAAGTTTATTCTTCACTTCAAGTTCACTTGGAATGCATAACCTATGACCATACATCAATATTCCCTCTATGTTAACAATAAACTCCACCACTTTACCCCATTCCATCCTTCTCTTAATTTCTTAAATATCTACATCATTAGCTTATGCGGGTTTAATCATGTTCACTAGAGTCGGCCAAATGTGCAAATTGGCTAGTCTTGCTCCAACTTCCTAAATTATAGTTTCCAACTCTAACTTGCATATGTCTCTTAATAGATGTCACTAATAAGTAATTAAATTTGCCAAATTACCCTACATCTTTCTATTAAGTGCACCAACTACTACATTTTCTTTTCCAAGATGATATCAAATTTCAATAGCATAGTCCTTTATTATCTCCAACCATTATCTCTATCTCATATTTAATTCTTTCTACATGAAAATATATTTGAAACTCTTATGATCAGTAAATACCTTGCATTTTTCTCCTTACAAATAATGCCTCCATAACTTAAGTAGAAAGACTATAGCCGCTAACTCCATGTCATGTGTAGGGTAATTTTTTTCATAAAGCTTTAGGTAATGGTAGGCATACACTATGACCCTCTCATTTTGCATCAGTACACACCTCAATCCTTGTATAGAAGCATCACTAAAAATAACAAATTCCTCACCATTGATTAGTGCTAAAACAGGTACTAATATTAACCCCCCCCCCCCCCCCCCCCCCCCCCTTCAATGCTAAGAAGCTTCTTTCACATTTATCATCCCATTCAAATTTCACTCCTTTTTGTGTCAATCAGATTAGAGGACTTGCTAACCTAGAGAATCCTTCTACAAAGCTCCTATAATGTCCTACTAACCTTAAAAAGCTCCTGATCTCCATCACTATCCTCATTCTAGGCCAATTATGGCCTTTACCTTTTCACCATAGATATACCATCCTTATTAATCACATGACCTAAGAAGGCTACATGATGAAACCAAAATTCACACTTTTTGAATTTAGCGTATAACTTTTCAATGTACAATTTACTCAACAACATTCTCATATTCTCTTCATGCTCTTCTTTACTCTTGGAATAGATCAAAATATTGTCAATAAACACTGTCACAAATTTATCCAAATAATCCTTGAACACTTGATTCATTAGGTCCATAAATGCCACCAGCACAATAGTGAGTCTAAAGGGCATTACTAAGAATTCATAATGCCTCTATCGAGTTTTGAAGGCAATATTTTAAATTTCCTCTTTCCTTGATTCTCAATTGATGATACTTGAATCCTAGGTCAATTTTAGAAAAGACTTGAGGCCTCTATAATTGATCAAACAAATCATCCATCCTTAGAATGAGTATTTATTATTAATGATAACTCAACTCAACTCTCTATAATCAATACCTAACCTCATGCCACCATCCTTCTTTTTCACGAACAATACAAGTGTACCCAAGTAAAAATACTAAGCCTAATGAACTTTTTATCAAGCAACTCTTTTAGTTGTGTCTTCAATTCTACCAACTCACTAGGCACCATGCAATATGTTGTTTTAAATTTAGGAGCTATACCAAGTACAAAGTCTATACAAAAGTTAATCTCCCTTACTAGAGGTAAACCTAGCAAATCCACTAGAAAGACTTTTAAAAAAATCTCTCACTATAAGTACTTGATCAATCTTTACCACTACACTAAGTTCAACAACTACTATAGCTAACATATCCTTGCCCTACAATTCATAAGTGGGTAACCCTATAGGTCTTTAGGCTTCTAGTTTGAAACAAAAATGTTTCTTCTCTAGGAGGTTTGAAATAAACTACCATATTACGACAACCAATGGTTATATGGTGTTTACATAACCAATTAACTCTCAAAATTACATCAAAGTCTATCAATTCTAAAACCAAAAGATTTACCAGCAAGATTCTACCCTCAACTTCTATACTGATGTTTCTAAAAGTTTCATTTAAGATTTTACCAACTCCTATAGGCATACTTATACTAAAGGCATCATCCAACATTTCAACATGAACATTACAAGCATGCATAAATGCATCGAATAGGCAAGAATGAATGGCACTAGTATCAAACTAACATAAGCACTAGCGAAGTGTATGCTAAAGTGTCCATGCCTAGGGATCCTAGTGTTGTAATGTATACACTCAGGTTGATGCTCTCTATCTCAATCCTGCTAACTAAGGACTACCTGCTTGAGTTGTAGTTTGGCCTCTTTATCTAAACTAATGATGTTGCCTAACCTGTTGTAGCTATATAATCCACAGCTCTATGGCCTCTTTGTTTGCAAGAGTAATAGAAAGTAGGGGAACTTTTTTTTCTTTTTATACATGTCTAGCTACTATGACCTATCTTTCCACATAAAAAGCAAGCACTCTCTAGCCATTTGCACTCACTTAACTCATGTAGCCCAAAACACTTGGTGGACCTATGGTCAAATCTAATCTAGGGGCTCTAATCTGATAGGAGGGGGCTACTATGACCTTTGGCCTAGTTTAAAATGTCTAAAGCTTCTTACCCTTCTCCTACAAGACAATACCTTGAACAAGCCTCTTACCTAATACCACTTGTACTCCCTAAGTCCTCAACTCATCAATCCTTTTATGACTTTGCTTTAAGAATTTAGTCTTGTTGACCACCTTAGAGTATGCAATAAACCAAAAGGACCCCACCTCATGCTATAGAGTAAGCTCTAAACTTGACACAAACCTGTGAGACTTAGATCTTTCATTTGCTCTAAGGGCCACTAGCATGAACTTCACTGAGCGACTCAACTTTGCCTTATACTCTTCTACTGACTGGGTCCCCTAGTGGCAACTATAGTAGGTTGTTTCCATCTTATCCCATATGTTGCTTGAGAAATATTTGTCATAAAAACAACTACTTGAGCATATCCCAAGCAATAAGTCCCATAATCAACCTCAAAATGTTTGTACACCACTCTGAAGTAATACCCCTCAATAGATAAATAGCATAATCCACTTTCTTCTCTTTAAGAATCCCAAAAGTTGCAAATTCCTTTTCCATTTCTTCAATTTGATGTGCTCAAGGGATCTCAACACCAATTAACGAGAACACACACAATTAATTCAAATCCAATTAAAATAGGCATGAACAAAATGAAGACAAAATCCCCAAATTGACGTGAATTCAATGATTAACAATATCAAATGGCGTAAACCAAATTGGAAGTACTACAAGGGAATTCCAATACCAATCAATTATAAAGGAACAATGCAATTCCAATCCTTACAATTAGCTTGTAACCCTAGCAATATAAGAACCCTAATTTGGCGTGAAAGGAACACATAAAATATCAACCAATTACAACTAGATATTATTCACTAGCAATAATTGAATGCAACTTAGAAAATCTTGATATGACTCACAAGAATTCCTAAGCTAACTCACCACAATTTCCAAGTGAAGTCGATAAGAGCAAGAGGCATGAAGAGGACACTCCACGGCAACAAGTCAAGTGTATATTGTTCAAAAAAGGCTCCCTTCTAACCCTACTTTACAAGTATTTATACTTGCTCTAAATAGGGTAAATTTAACAAAACAAAATTATAAGTAAAAAGCAACAAGTGATCAGTTTTAACACCAAAAGAAAATTACAAGTAAACCCATCATAAGTGGTTGGCTCTTCACTTCCATGGAACAATTGTTGGATCGGTTCTTTTGATTGATGTAAGTCCATGAATGACCCATAATTGATCCTTAGTAAATTTTACTCATCGTCCTATAAAATCGATAAATTTACATACTACAATGCAAAAACAAATTGTTATTAGATAAATAAAATAACATGTGGATGTCTGGGCTCATTTGTTCAATTTGATTTCCCCACTGCTAGATCTGGAGGTTTGATTCCCATCATCTCCTCGGGCCTCTAAAAGATTTATCGTCGAATCTAAGGGGTCTTTTCTTGGACTAACATCTGGTGTTTGCGTGTGCTTGTTGGCCTGAAGTCTAGAGAAGCCATTAGTTTTACTACTATGTTCTTGAAATGTGTGAACTTCAAATGGAGACATAGGAGTCAAGATAATATGTGCACCATCTTTCTGAAACATATAAGTGTTTCTGAACCCGTCATGTAACACCTTCATGTCAAACAACTAAGGCCTACCCAGCAGTATATGAAAGGCGCACATAGGAAGAACATCATAGATAATCTCATCACTGTATCTATCTCCTATACTAAATGGCACCTCTGCCCTCTGTGTAACATGCAAACTACCCCAATCATCCAGCTAATGTAATTTATAAGGGTGTAGATGTGGACTAGTGAGTAGTTGTAAGTTATTTACTAATGCAGCAAATACGACATTAGTGCAACTACCACCATTGCTGAAAAGAACACACAAGTTACCTCAAATCCGACAAGGCGTGTGGAATAGGCTCTCCCTCTATATGTCCTTGACATCTAGAGATATGGTCATAACCCTATGTAACACATTAATAGGCAAGTATTTATCAGCCCTCTTGTCCTCATGTGTCTCAGCATCATGATCATCATAATATTCCTGTAGAGCTATGGAAAAATCCGTAGGCTCAACGACTTCTTAATCATCTTCATTGTTTCCCTCCATAACAATCATCACCCTTTTATTGGGACACTACGCAGTCATGTGTCCAAAACCCATGCATTTAAAACATTTAATTTGGCGCATTTTCCCACTAGTTGACCCTAGAACTATTTGCCTGAAATCAACCCCAACAACCTCTTTTCCTTTCCTAGAAGTATCCCTCTTCCTATCAGTGTTAGAGATATTCTTGTCCGGAGCCTTACCATGTTCCCCTATTCCTTTTTTTCCTCCCATCTGACCCAAGAGGTTTGGTAGAAGCTCCATACCTATTACTAACTGCTTAGAAAGGGTTGGATCACTTTTGCCTCTCCACTTTTAAAACTAACTAGATAGCCTCATCAAGTGTATTATACCTCTGTAACTCTACAACACAGGCAATCTCATACTTCAACCCAGACATAAATCGTGCTAGGGTTTGCTCATGAGGCTCGACTGATTCACATCTAATCATCAATGTCTCAAACTCCTATACATAATCATCAACTGTTTTGCTTCTCTACCTTAGTGTTTGGAGATGCATAAACAGTTCCTACCTGTAATGTTTAGGTATAAACCTTTTCCTTAATACCCATTTCATGTCTTGCCAGGTATGTATATCAACCTCACCATCTCTTTGTCTGCTAACCATAAGATTTTTCCATCATAAGGTGACTTAAACTATATATATCAACCTCACCACCAACTTGACTATTGGCCTCATTGCCAATTCCCCCATTAACACTATCATTTGACATGGTTGATGAATTGGTACTCACGACTTCAAACACAATTCGCACTTCAACACACACTCACTTCACACTTCAATACACACTTACTCCATGGCACACACACACACTTACAGTGCAGCACCGTTCAAACCACAATATACGCACTTCACCCACGGTGCAACAACCTTCAACCACAACACACTCACTATGCCACACACACACTCCTCACTCACGGTGCAGCACACACACACTTCACACTCCACTTCCAATCACAGCAACAAAATGTAAATGGAAACAATTATAAACACTTCTCCAAATGGCAAGCAAATAATTCCAACTAATCAAAGTGCATTATGATGATCAATACACAATAACTCCCTCACTTAATGATTTATTTTGAAATTCAAAATGAACCACAACATACACTCCATGCCACATACACACACTCACGGTGCAACACCCTACTCCACGTCTTCACTCACTTCAAAAACACAAAGTGCACTCCACCTAAACTTCACACACCCACTGCACATTTCACAATCACGACAACAAATGCAAATGGAAGTAATTATGGATACTTCTCCACATAGCAAGCTAATGATTCCAACTAGTCAAAGTGCATTATGATGATCAATACACAATAACTCCCTCAACTTAATGATTAGTTTTGAAATTCAAAATGTTTCCTAATCCTCCACACAAGAAGAGCAAATCTGAAATGAAAATGCACTTCCAATTCTGAAATCCTCAAGGAAACAACAAACACCAATCACACTACTTCAATTTATAGAATTCCAAATATGAAATTCAATTCAAGAACTTCCCCTTCTTCCTCAAACAAGCAACTCATGGTAAGATAAAGAATAGAAAGATCAAGTTTGAAATTTCCACTTCCAATTCTACAACAATAAAGGTATATCATAATACAATCTCTTATATTTACTTCAATTCCACTTTAAATAACTTCCATTAAGAAATGGAAGATTAAGAATCTTAATTCCCAAATTGAAAATCAAGCAATCCCTTCTCAAAAACCCTTGCTCCGATACTAAATATTGATGCGCTCAAGGGATCTAAATACCAATTAACGAGAACACACACAATTAATTCAAATTCCAATTAAAATAGGCGTGAACAAAATGAAGACAAAATCCCCAAATTAGCGTGAATTCAAGGATTAACAATATCAAATGGCGTAAACCAAATTGGAAGTGCTACAAGGGAATTCCAATACCAATCAATTATAAAGGAACAGTGCAATTCCAATCCTTACAATTGGCTTGTAACCCTAGCAATACAAGAAACCTAATTTGGCGTGAAAGGAACACATAAAAAATCAATCAATTACAACTAGATATTACTCACTAGCAATAATTGGATACAACTTAGAAAATCTTGATATAACTCACAAGAATTCCCAAGCCAACTTACCACAATTTCCAAGTGAAATTGATAAGAGTAAGAGGTGTGAAGAGAACACTCCACGGCAACAAGTCAAGTGTATTTTGTTCAAAAAAAGCTCCCTTCTAACCCTACTTTGCAAGTATCTCTAAACATGGTAAATTTAACAAAACAAACTTACAAGTAAAAAGCAACAAGTGACTAGTTTTAACACCAAAAGAAAATTACAAGTAAACCCATCATAAGTGGTTGGCTCTTCACTTTCATGGAACAATTGTTAGACCAGTTCTTTTGATTGATATAAGTCCATGAATGACCCATAATTGATCCTTAATGAATTTTACTCACCGTCTTGTAAAACCGATAAATTTACCTGCTACAATGCAAAAAAAAATTGTTATTAGATAAATAAAATAACATGTGGATGTCTGGGCTCATTTGTTCAATTTGATTTCCCCACTGCTAGATCCAAAGGTTTGATTCCCATCACAATCCATTACTCTGCATCCAATGAATCACTTAACCTCAACTTAGATTATCTTACTAGCCACATAAACCTATCCAAACTAATTGGTTTAGCTAGCCTATCACCAACACTCCATGAATCTATCCTTACCTACCACTTTGCATCTATTGTTCATTTAGCTATTGTTGTGCCATTACTACCACTAACATATTCACTACCTCCAATAGTCGTGTAGTGCAATCTTCAACAAATTTGTGCCCTTGCTGGGGTAGTCTAAGCAAAAACCTATCATTAGTGGCAACACATCTAGCATCTATTGTCGAACCTAATCTAGAGATTCTCCTAGGCACTCTACAAAAGAAAGGATCAAAAGAAAAGAGAAAAAATAAAAGAAAAGGTTATGTTAGGAATCCAAAACATTAACAAATACCATAGTACAATCATTAAATGGAATTAATATATCGATCTATCATTTTAATATCAAACCCACATACTACACACTCTCTTCACACATATCCATACTATTGATTCAACTCTTATGTTGTCTAAGGATCAATAAACTTAGGCTCTAATACCACATAAGTTGTAACATGCTAGAACTTGGAATGAATACAACTTGTCAAGTGTCCTCATGATGTAACAACATGCAAAGGCTTAGAACAACTAAATACTCTACAAATTATAATAACTTCAATCACCTAACAAATAGATTCTCCACATGACATTAATAAGTGGCTCTAAAGGGTCTCACTTTGCAGCCACAAACATACAAGCATACTTCAAGTAAGCTAGAGTCTAGCTCTTGTAGAACAATAAAACATGAACGTACTACATCACATATACTACAATCACTACACATGAACTAGAATTTCATCTCCAACACAAACTAAACCTAACAATACATCAACAACCTTTCTTCCAACACTCTAGTCATCATAGTAGTAAACATAGTCCATGTCATCCCCCATGTCCTAATAAGTGTCTAAACATGTCTCATCGTATGAGCGTGTACATGAAGAATAGAGACATCAACATAGCCATGTTGGTCTTGTGTACTTCTAGAGTTCTTCCATATTCACAAAAACTCTAGTTTTTACCAATAAACTTGTATATGAAGAACACGTGGCACCAGCACAACCGTGTTGGTCCTGTGTACTTCCAAATTTCTTCCATATTCACAAAAACGCTAGTTTTCATCAATAAACTTAGTTCCTTGATCATACTTTCTATAAAACTTTGCCCATGCACACACAATCTGATGTAATGTTTCCATTTCAATACATATAAACTCCAAATTCATCAAAATATACAAGTTTTAGGATGCTTACTTGAAATTAAAGTTCCTTGAACTTCTTGTAAAGCTTCTGCATATTCCATCAAACCTAGCACAATTTTGTTAATGATGTTTCCCAAAAGCAATATATAATTGCAGCACTCATGATTATTAAGGGACAACCTACCATTTTCACTCAAACAGAAGATTGTTCTAATATAGTCCCTCCACCAAATTCACATGATGATTCCATCTCTATATACAAATTCCCCACTTTAAACAAAATTTCAACTATTATATTTCAAAACAAGAAAAAAAAAATGAGAGGAATTGTCACTTACCTTCGCTTTTTGGATACGTGCATTGATTAGGATGAGAAACTATTAGAGATAAGAGCCATTTGAGGGAGAAGAAAAGAAGAAAAATGAAATAGTAAACGGAAATGCACGTTATTTAAATTTACAGTTTACTTAGCCGTTAAAACTCGTATCTAAACTCTGAAATTTCAAGAATGCCTCAAATTTTAAAATTATTAATTATTTGTTATTTCCCAATTATTACAATAGATTTATAACAAGATCAACAAAGTAATACCAATGTTTTTCTTTTCAATAAAATCTAAAGATACCGATTAAGCAATTAAATAAAGCTTGTCATTTTCTTTTGTACAATGAGTAAAGCCAATTTCACAAAAAGCAAGAAATTTCTTTTATAGACCCATACAAAGCGTTACGAGTATTTATAAACCGGACACGTCTACATTTTTCCTGTCGAGAAAGTTAACATAGGAATCAAGTGGTGGAAAGGAAAAAGTTTGTGTGGAATTTTCGTTGCTATGATAATTTCCTTTGAACCAAATTGCGTTTCACTTCACAAGCTACTTTAACATTATACTCGTTCGATCCACGCCTGAATCTTATCTAAATGCGACCTAAAAGCTAAAAACTACATGGGACTTTTCTAATCACCAAATGTATTTCACAAGGAACTCATTCACAAAAAAACAAATAGACGCACACTGAAGACTCCTGCAGTAGTCACCCAGGCAGAAAAAATTTACCAACACATTGCATGTTCTGTAAAAAAAAATAAACCCAAGTTGACAGCGTAACGACCATGTAATAACCAATGAATTCAAATCGTGCATTTGACTTATCCAGTTTGTCAATTTTTTGGGCTGTGTGTGTCTGTGCTCTACCTAAAAAAAAATTAAAAAAGAAACAAATAGTATTAATGGGCACGCCCATGCACATGTAGTGATGCATAACCTGTCTTGAATCATGCAACTGAGTGGTCCCCCCAACCTCACCCGCCACAAAAGAAAAACAAATACACGAGGAAATTGGGAATCACAACACATCACTGTCTCACACCATAACTGCGTGCATGCAACGTAAAATACACCCACATCAGGACAACCCATTACAGCAATTACATAAACTATCAAATTACATACACCATCAAACATAGCATTCTCCTACGTACACCCCGCAACATTTACTTACGACACCCAACATAACAAACTCGCACTAAATACTACTACCGCTGCGGCTGTCACACACAATATTACATGGTCCATTTGACATCGACCAACCCAACTGCATTTTCAACATCGTTGACAAATCCTCGTCACAGGTCCCAGGTTCATTTGCATCACATATTTGAGCTCGGACGTTCATATCGGATGACTCTGACATTTGACAATCGTAAAAATAAAAGAGGGTGCATGTGCATATAGGGCCTTTTTCTGGGGCGAAGAAAAGATGGAACCCCCCTTGAAATAAAGAATAAGAACGAAACACACCACAAAGCTCAGAGAAAAGTGAAGAGTTGGGTCCCAACACACTTAATAAGCGTGCACTCCTTTCTTGACTCAGTCTCCTCATTCACACACACTCAAAAAACTTTCATTCATTTTTCCCGGTGCTACTTTGAGTGTTTTTACTTTCACTAACCCCTAAAACATAAACTAATCATTCCACCACAAACCTCTTTCCTGGGTCAAGATATGGTGCAATTCTCTTTCATGAAACTTTCAAAGACACCAGAAACATTCAAGTAATGTAAATTTCAATGACCCATGCAATGCAGACCATAGAGTCTGTCCCGTAATCCAAATCTACCAGTCATCAAGTCATCGAATCTTTGCCTGTTGCGGTCAATGCTGTAGTCTAGCTGCAGAGAAACCAGACATCCAGATGCTCCCCAGCTTATTATTCGCACACTTCTTTTTTTTTTTTTTTTTTTTTTCAAATAACCAATTCGAGAAACAATAAACCACCATACAAATACTAGCTCCCACTTCTATAACTACTACAAACACCAGCATGGGCACATCTTGTGGCCTAAAGGGAAGTGAGCCCTAAATCGTGGGCTTTGAGTTTTAAGGTTTTCAGGTAATTGATGGCTTCATCAAGGACCACTATGGCATTCTTCCCCTTCCCACCAGGAACTATGCTCTGTAGAACCCTAACAGTTTCGCGGATTTTTGCATATCTCTGCTTCTTGTTTCGGAGAACATGGTCCATTTCACTGGAACCAATGTTAATGGACTGGGCATCATCATCATGGTCAACACATCGGTTTATATTAGCAGAACTAGCTGTATCCACAAGTGCAGGCAAATCATCTAAATCTCTATCACAGGTCCTACGCTTTTTGGGTTGACAGAGAGAACTAGCAACTTCCTCATCATAATCTGTGAACAAATCATGCCTCTTGTGAGCAGTCATTATACTAGGAGAGTGGCCCGTGCTAGTTACTTCATCATCAGAGAACTCATGAAGATCGACAGCATCATCATCGTCTGAATAAAGCAATGCATTGAGTTCTTCAGTATCTTCATGCATTTCACTCTGCACGTCAGTTTCCATGTTTCTATCAAACCCATCAGCTAACAAAGGCCCAGAGAAATGATCTGGGTCAATAGTTCCAGGAACTTCACCATCCACATTGCATGGACGAAGTTTATCTGAACTCATAGGAGTTGAGGATGGGATACAAGTCCCAAATCCAGTTCCAAAAATTAAGGTAGTCTTATTTCCAGATCGATCAAAGACAACAAACTTCTTCTGCAAGCTCCCAGAACCAACATTTTGCAAGGTTAGATCCTGGCAACCTCCATTATGGCACAAAGGAAGTGAGTCTTTCAGAACTGACTCCTTTAACGCAGGCGTGCAGTCTTGCCGAAAGCGTGGCAAGCAATAGAACCATCGCTGAGGTTCATGAGATTGGTTTACCATGGAAGGTGGAAGTCCAGCTAAAATTTCTTGTGGTGAAAATTTATCTGTAGTCACCATGCCTGCACCAGTATTTATGTGTCCAGTGCTTATATCAACCAGCCCCAGATTAAACTGGGGATTTGGCGAATTTGTCTGAGGTGATTGCCAATCAAACTGCTGCTGCAGAAACGAGGATCGACAGCCTTCTCCCATGAAACACAACAATCACCTGACATTAAATCACATAAAAAAGTTAGAGCAAGTTGCAAGTTGTAAAGTCCAGATGTGTAAAAAGTAAAGAAACCGTAACTTCCAATTACCTGAAAGTGCTATGTAGTATTAGACTTGTAGGTTGTTTATCACCTTTGCAGAATCAAGGAAAGAATAAACAAAAAACTCCAGCTTAACTCAAACAACGAAGAAAAAAAAAAATCTACGTGACGGGTTTAAGTAAATGGCGGAAGTATTCAGCCTGAAAAACACAAAGATATAGACAATTAGTAACTAAAAGCATCCAAAGCATTAATAATGAATCCAGAGCTATAATCAGACTGAAGACCCGAGAGCTATAGGAAAAAAACAAAAAAAAAAATTATCTTTCAATTACCTGGCAATCTTGAAGAGGTTGAAAGCATGCTATAACTCTAACGATGATGGTAGTACTCCCAGCAATTCCATTTTCATGTTTCAATGCCCGAAATCTCGTTTGGCTCGCTGCTTGGCACACCATAACTACACTTCACAACCCCTCAATTATAACACCAATGCCACAACACTACTACAGATCTCAATTGTCAACCAAAAACCAAACCCGAGAACCAATTGGACGTGGCACAAATTAGGGTATGGGGGGGAGAAGCCAAAGAATTAGCTAAAACTAAAAATACAAAAAAACAAAAATCGTGGGTAGTTGGTGGAAACTTAGGAAACAATTTAAGGAGATAGATTCAAGGTAGCTCCAATTCAGCTAATCTGGCGAACATAGCAAGGAACAACAATGAAGAAAGTGGATCCCATGGTTTTGGACTGTGTAAGAACAAAGGAAATCGAGAAAAGGGTCTTTGATCAACGATGAATTACAGAATAACTCTGCAATAAAGATTCATAGAGATGACTTTGCGAAACACATCAACAGATTGACTTAACCACCACCACATACTATTCTCCTCTTCTTATCTTTGAACAGATAGCCACGACTACTAATTTGTACAACCCCTGCATAACATATGTATATCTAATCAGTTATGCGTTAACAATACAGAAACGTATTGAGTAATTGCATCAAAATGGAACTACTAGAAAGAAACGACAGCAAAATTTAAACTAAAAAAACAAAAAAAATTAAGCATCCCAAAGATAGACTTTTTTTCATAAGGTACTAATTTCAACTTTTTAGTGTACTGCATAAGTTGAATTCACTAAAGACAGACCTAAATCGAAATTTAACTCATCCTTCAGGTAGAATATTTAAGTTAAATCTAGTTAAGTTATTAATTGCAAGTACATGGTCAAACATCAAACTTGGGTTAAGGATAAGGTTGTGCAAGCTTAATATCCAGACATACACACACAAGAAGCAACAATTCCAAATACATAAAAATCTTTTGTCCTAAAAGTTGGAGAAAAGGTTGAAATTTATTATAAGAAGGAAACAATCAAACCAAAGGCTAAACTTCTAAAGCTAATGGTTTGTTTTAGCTGAATCAGAAGAAAATGAAAATAAAAATAAAGAACATATCCAAAGGACAAAACTTTACAAAATACAACAGAAAATAAGAAATACCCATATATCAAAAACCTATTTTGAGAAACAAAGACCCAAGTTTTAGATCAGACACTTCAAGGTATTTGCAGAGATAGAAAGAGAGAACTTACAGATGATAATGAAGAACACTGAATACCCCAAATGGCTCTATCAAAACTTCACACAAACCCCACAAAACAGCAGAGAGATGGTGACTCAGAAAGCTTCACACAACTACTCAAAAAGGCCTTTCAAAACACAGAACAGGAGAAGAGAGAGAAAAGAGGGTGAGTGCACAGACAAAGTTGCAACAAAGCGTGAGATGGGAGAGAGAGAGAGAGCGCTTGGATTGGAAGATATTGTGTGAATTGTGATTATATAGAATACGAAATTGACATAAATGTCCCCGACTGGCTGGCTGGCTGGCTGGCTGGCTGGCTATGTCTATTAGCTAAGGCTAACGAAGTATTCGGAAGTGGCTAGGATTTAGGAACGTAGAGGAATCAAAAAGAAAATGATATTACGAAAAGAAATGGAATTAAATATTATTATTATTTTATTGGAGAAAAAGAAAAAGATAAAGAAAAAGAAGAGGCAATAAAGTGAGTGCATAAGCATACGTGCGCGAGATAAATGAAGAGTGCACGCGAGGTATTTAAGTGAACAATTATGAACCCCAAAAAGCAGACGTAGCGTGGGGTTTGGTTTGCTCGGCTGGTATTCGGAGCAGAGCACCAATTTGAATTTTGGTTCACAATTTCAATTTCAATTTCTTTTTCTTTTTCTTTTTCCCCCAAAAGGGTTCATAAACAAAATTGTTCATTTTTGTAAATATTGTGCATTATATTTATTTTATATTTATAAAAATTGTACATCATAAAATAATTGTGTCATATATGGAGGTTAGTAATAAAAAGGACAAGGAAATTGTTTAAAATATTCAAAATGGTACTCAAATGAAATAAATTGAATTTTCAAATGAAATTTTCCTCAAAAACCCAATTAAATCTATTAATAAATTTCTATGAGGTTTAGCTTCTAATCTAGCTTTTAAGATATGTGTATGATGGGGTGTGCATGTATATATATAACTTGGTGATATATGTAAAATATCATTCTAATAATATTATGAACCTGCTTTATCACACCCTAAAGGAGGGGTCTGGAAGTTTTCACTAAAAATTATCATAGCACGTGTACACCCATTACATGATAATCGTCTTACGAGCTAGAAATAGTAAGATTCTAAGTAATTAATTACATTTACGACTAATCATAGTATATAAAGTTACATGATAAAATATAACTATGGATTTCATATCTTACGGTCAACCATGATCATAAAGAATCGATATCTCATACCAACCAGTAAAATGGAATAAAATTCTAAATTTCACAATTTCGATTTTTATTTACATAGGGATCTTAACATTTCATCTAAATAATCTATCATTCGCAATTCTTATTTTGCCGTTCTTATCTTCCAAAAACTCTCGACTTATCCTATCCAGAGCTTTCGTAATCTCTACATGCAAAAGGGTCTGTGGTGGGATGAGCACACTACAGCTCGGTGAATGGAAGGGTAATACTTTCAATGCTACACACGCACAAGCAATTTTAAATCAAGTTATCAAATCATATGCTATGCATGAACAACCATATGAATGCAGCATCTCATGCGGTTTTCCGATAACCGACGTGAAGTCTAGGGTTTACACCCCCTTGACCTTAGGTTGAGGATTCCGAAGCCACCATCAGTGCTCGAGTCTTACACACAATTTCATTACTCTTATCACGTAGTTATACTGTGTCTTAGCTTTAATGATCTAGGCTTAGGTGCCTCAATACACCGAGCATTTACACCCTCAAAAGACAGGCCGGACTCAGAACAGTTAAGGTGCGACAATCCCCTAATCACTTAGTTCGCACTTGGCGGAACAGCGATCCTCTGATCACTTCTGGTGCGTCCTGTAGTAGTGATGTCCTTCAATATCATGTAATGTCTCATGTAAATGCATGTCGAGTTTTAATCGAGTCTACTTCTTTAATTAATTGATTCAAGGTAACCAAACAATATACAGTCACAACCAATTCCCATTCAAGGCAATAAGGTACATTACCAAGCATTTAAAGACTAACACTCTAAAAACAATCAATAAGAACCCAATAAAGTCCCATAACCAAATCCACTACATCTCGTATTCACATTTACACAATAAGAAGAGATCATGCATTTCACATCACAGAATAACTAAGGAAAGCAGGCCAAACGGATAAAAACAATCAGGCTAAACACAAGATTTTTATTAACTTGACACCTTTGTGTCATTTGACTTAAACGTCAAATTAACCACTCAAGATTGATTTACAATTATTATTCTCTGACACCTTTGTGTCCTCGCACCTCTCAAGTACTCAGTTATTTACACATTCAAGGGTTAACAAGTAGCCACATATATATCCCTCCCAAGTCTTGAAATACCTATGTATAATATATATATATGTATTTATATATACATATATATAGGTTTATAACATAGCTTTAACTAAAGGATAATTTACTAGACACCTTCCCTCACTTACTTAAAAGGGGCAAGAAAATATAATTATTAAGTTGCAAAATAAAATGTTGCACTTATGATTTGTATAGTTATAAGCATGAGTGTATTCTATATATATAATAGGAAAATAACTTTGCCTAAGCATATATACATATTCAGAAGTAGATTCTGATATGTGTATATAATGATATATCTATAATCAATTCTAGCTATGCATACCTACTTAGTAGCTATAAAGAGAACGGTTAGGTTTATATATTTTTGGTTTAGTTTGAAGAAAACAATTTTGAATCATGGTATGGGCCTGTAATAATAGCACTAGCAGGATGGTGAGAAGTGCTATCGCTAAGGTAGTGATATCTAAACCCTCGGTCCATTCGATCCTCTACATCATTAAAACAGTATTCCTCTATAACTTATCTAACTACCAATTTCTTCGTAACTTCTTTTCTAAACTCATTTAACCCCACTATATAGCCTTAAGATAATAATAATCACATCCAATTGCAACTACAACCAAGCAAGTGAATTCACATACATAACATATCAACACATAATATAACATTGAAGCATATCATTAAGTTTCCCACTCACCTGTTTATGGTAGTCATGATCTTAACCGTCGTCGAGTGATTCCAATATGTAATCATTTTACCTAATTATAAGATAAAATAAAATAAGGTAAATGTCTAGAATCTAAGCTGAGCCTTAATTTAGTTAAAAGTATTAAGTAAGGTTCGTTTATCTTCTAATTATACCTAATTTAGTATTTTAGTGTAATTTTTTTGTTTTGCAATAGTACTTCATACTTTTATAATTATATATCCTCTCCATACTCACTCATACACACATTCGTTTCATCGATGGCACGTATGCATTTCCAAGACTTTCTTTTATAACTTAATCACTTGGTCCAGCTACTTGAGCCGCCGTTTCTATACCAATAATATCTCTTCTTTTCCATTTCATTCCACATACATACAACTTGCACTTGTACATATACTCACCATGTATATACATTTACTCATGCATCATGCACTTCCTCACACCATAGCCATCCCATTTCCAAATCAACCGCTCATGCTATACACACCTTCCCTCATGTGCAACCTTATGCAGACAAATACACATCTCGAACACGCACACTGTAAACATACTCCACATACACACTTTCACTCATCTTCACATCCCCATACACATACACACATATTTGCCCAAAGTGATCTCCTAAGAGCTTCATTATTCGCACCATATATAAAGGATGCATAGCACGAGAAGGATTTGCCCATTAGCTTACAATAGCCATGTATGAATTGGTTTGAAGACACCATTACTTGGATATCCTAAACAGCATTACGTAGATATCCCATGTGGCTAGCTCTCATTTTCACAATCATACTGTTTAAGATGCAACCTTGTATGACAAACTGAAACAAGGAATCTCTTAAAGGCATTAAGAAGATGCAAGAAGCTAAGAGGAAAAGGTGATCAAACCCACAGCTATAGCCTTTGGATTCACTTATCAAAAACGAGGCAAATATTGAAAACAATCATAAATTGATTAAAAATGAAAATGGATTGTTGTTAACAAAGAGAAGCCACAAGCCATAAAGTGGTTTCTCAATTCACAAATAACTACCATTTAGTTTCCCTCAATGATACGAAAACCTTCGCAATCACGCCTTGAGAACCCTTTTGATTAGTGTGAACCCCCAATGCAGTAATACGAAAACCCACGACACCAATTTGGAAATCAATCCCTAAGAAGATTAGAATTTAGGTTTGACTTAGGTTAATGATCTAAGAATTAGAACTATGGAAAGCCCTAATTTCGAAACAATCCACAAGAGAAGTCGATCAATCTTCCTTGATTGTTCCTAGGAGCATGTATTCAAATAAGAACACAAAGAACAAAGCAATAAGCTTTTTGGTATTTTCAATATCTCAAAACTAAGTTTTACAATGAGGAGGTTCGGAATATAAAGGAGAAAACCCTAAAACATTACATGGAAATCGCAAAACAAGTGAAAAGTGCGCATAAAAAGAAGGCCGGCCATTTAGGCCGGCAGCCTACTTTTCAAGGCCGGCGGCCTTCCATGAAAATGCACCGAAACATCGGCATTTTCAAGGCCGACTCCAAGGCCGGCAGCCTTGAGCCGGTGTATCTTCACCCGATGCTATTTTCATCAAATTGAAGTTCTTTTGGCCTTCTTTTGCCCCAAAGCTTTGAATCCCTTGAAGTCCTTCACCTGTGATCTTCACCAAGCCTTGCAAATGAGAATTCAATGTTTGTTGTAGCTTCTTAGCTCTTGATCTCGTGATTGGTCCTTGAGGCAAGCTAATCGTACTTGAAACCCCTTGAACTTCATCCTTAGCCACTTGATCTTCTTCTTGACTTGGCTCTTGAGCTTGGATCGGTGACTCTTCCATAACATTCCCCCTCTCCTCAAAAGGATTCGTCCTCGAATCCAAAGCATCACCTACATCAAACGGACTAAGATCAGCAACATTAAAAGTGGAACTAACATTATACTCACCTGGTAAGTCCACTCTGTAGGCGTTGTCGTTGATCCTCTCAAGTATCTGAAAAGGACCATCTCCCCGGGGTTCAACTTTGATTTCCTTTGTAGTGGAAACCGCTCCTTGCGAAAATGCACCCAAACCCACTCTCCCGGTTGAAAAATCATGGGTTTCCTGCCTTTGTTCACCCTTGAAGCTACCTTGGCATTCTGTTTCTCAATCCTATCCTTCACCTGCTTATGTAGCTTCCTCACAAAATCTGCCTTCTTGAAAGCGCGTCAGCCACAGTATTCTCCTTACCCTGCTTGTACTTGATCACATATGGAAATGTCTCGATGAATTCCACCCACTTGGCATGCCTTCTATTCAACTTATCTTGACCCTTTAGATGTTTCAGACTCTCATGGTCAGTGTGAATGACGAATTCCTTAGGCCAAAGATAGTGTTGCCATGTCTGCAATGAGCGCACCAAGGCATACAGCTCCTTGTCATATGTTGGATACTTCAGTGCTGCTCCACTCAACTTTTCACTGAAGTACATTAGTGGCCTGTGATCCGTGATTTTGTTGATGGCTCTACAGTCTACACACATCCTCCAAGTCCCATCCTTCTTTGGCACTAAAATCACAGGCACTGAACAGGGACTTAGACTTTCTCTCACATACCCTTTCTCCAACAACTCCTCAACCTGTTTCTGAATCTCCTTTGCCTCGCTGGGATTAGTCCTGTAGGCAGGTCGGTTGGGTATGGCTGCTCCCGGAATGAAGTCAATCCGATGCTCTATGCCCCTAACTGGTGGAAGTCCACTGGGCATCTCCGCTGGAAACACATCTCCATATTCCTGCAGCAAATCAGAAAACACACTAGGAATAGATGGGTTAATATCGTCAGTGGCCAAATAGGCCCCTTTGTACAAAAGTACAAAGATAGGTCTACTGGCACTCAAAGCATGCCTAACCGCACTTGCCCTAGCAATCAAACTCACACTCTTACTTCTTTTCTCTCCAGGCCGATTGTCATCTTGCTTTTCACTCCCCTCTTTCTTTTCACTCTGCTCATTTTTATTACACGTTTTAGTTGCACTCTTATTCTTCACTCCCTCAGAATTGCTTTTTCTACTCTCCCTCTCTTTTCTTTCGGCCTCAACTCTCAACCTCTCTAATTTACATTGGTCCTCATACACTTCCTTAGAGGACAGTGGTGCCAAAATGGTTCTCCTTCCATCCTTAGTAAATGAGTACCTATTGAGATATCCATCGTGCACGGTTTTCCTATCAAATTGCCAAGGTCTGCCCAACAAGATATCACCAGCATGCATAGGTACTACATCACAGAGCACCTCATCACTATACTTGCCTATGGAAAAAGAAATGAGGGCTTGTCTGTTTACCTTAACCTCACCACAGTCGCTGAGCCACTGAAGTTTGTAAGGTCTTGGGTATGGTACAGTAGGCAGCCCCAACCTGTTCACCAAGAGTGTACTCACCACATTAGTACAACTCCCTCCATCGACAATCACACTACATGCCTTCCCCTGCACATGGCATCTAGTATGAAACAAGTTTTCCCTTTTCTCTTCATGGCCATCCTCCTTCAACTGGGTGTTAAGTGCACGCCTAGCTACATACAAGTCACCTTTCACTGCCTCCTCAACACTCTCAGCATCACTACAATCCTCCAATGGAGGCATATCATCATCTTCACCCTCATTGTCACTTTCCTCATCATCAGTGACAATCTCACCATTCCTTATCACCATGGTCCGCCTATTAGGACATTCCCTACTAATGTGTCCTACACCCTGACACTTCCAACATTTAATGTCCCTATTTCTACTTTTCTGATCAACAACCTTAGGTTTCTCAGATGAAACCCCAACTGATTTTCCCTTTGAAGCCTCAACAGTAGGCTTACTACCACTCTTAATATCAGATTTTCCATAACCTCTCCATGCAGAGTTAGAATTAGAAGAAGGTTTGGAAACGTACCGGTTTGGCCCTCTACCTTGGAGTTGTCTCTCAATCTTGATGGCAAGATGTACCATCTCCTCTAGCTCTACATAATGCTGCAACTCCACCCTGTCGGCGATCTCCTTGTTCAACCCACCAAAGAAACGTCCCATGGTAGTTTCCTCATCCTCATCTACATCAGCTCTCGTCATGATCATCTCCATCTCCTTGTAGTAGTCCTCCACACTCCTACTACCTTGTCTCAAGAAATGTAATTTCTGCATCAATTCCCTATGAAAGTATCTAGGGACAAATCTTTTTCTCATCACAGCCTTGAGATCATGCTAAGTCTCAATAGGATACTCCATGTTCCTCCTCCTGCTAGTCACCAGCTGATCCCACCAGGATATAGCATAATCCTGAAATTGGGTTACAGCCAATTTCACCTTTTTCTCTTCACTACATTGGTGACATTCAAAAATCAACTCAACTCTCTTCTCCCACTGCAAGTATTCCTCTGGGTCAGATTTACCCTGAAAAATTGGAAGCTTCAGTTTAATACTTCCCAGACCCCTGTCTACTACATCATCAACAAATCGACCCCTACTGGAAGTGTAACTCTCCTGCATTCGACCTCTACCTCTTCCTGTGCCCATGCCTCTACCTACTCCTCTACCACCTCTTCTTCCTCTATTGACTAGCATGGCTGCACTATCCTCATAATCCTCCTTCAGATATTCATTAGCATCAGTCACTTCAGCAGCTTGATGCATAGGATTTTTACCTCCCCTATTCCCTTCACTAGTACTTGACTCCCTCTTCTCAACAACCTGTAGTCTCAAATTCATATGCTCTAGAGACTCTCTCATAGCTATAATGGCGTTAGTCATACGCCTAAACTCTGACTGTTGTGCTTCACGCAACAAAGCACCATCTGCACTTTTATCAGATTTTTCAACACCACTACCTGTCATCTTTACCTGCAAAAACAATAAACGTTAATGCTAAACAAAATTTTGAGTTTCCTCACAACTGCTCCCTTTCGTGTTTTTGCACTCTATTGATGGGGTTATCCACTCGTGTTTCTCACAATCGATATTTAGCACACAGGTATTCCTCACAACTCTCAAGCCCGCTCTTAAATGTTCTTAAGCGAATCACACTCCCAAGAGCAATTTCCAACGAATTTCAATACAAAGACGCGAATTTGGTGTTTCCCACTATCCCTTAAACAAGATTACACTAGGATTGAAGGATATGGTGTTCCCAAGGATTAGCAAAAACAAGACAATCAAATAATTTCAGAATTTTTTTTTTTCTCTTTTGGTTATGAACACTGTTCACGAACACTATTTACACTCAAATTTTTTTTTTTTTTTTGCACGAATTTTTTTTTTTTAAACACCAATTGAAGACTAACTAATCCTAAGCAAGGATCAAAATAGCGAAAATCCCCAAATTGATGAACAAACCCTAGAACATGAGAAGTCACAATTTGATCAATCTAATCAATGGAGTACATAAAGATCACAACTTTATATCCTAAATAACGATGGGAAACAAGAATCAAACAAAAACAAGAAAAGATATAACCTGATCTAGAGCCAAAGCTCTGATACCAAAATGTTATGGAAGAGTCACCGATCCAAGCTCAAGAGCCAAGTCAAGAAGAAGATCAAGTGGCTAAGGATGAAGTTCAAGGGGTTTCAAGTACGATTAGCTTGCCTCAAGGACCAATCACGAGATCAAGAGCTAAGAAGCTACAACAAACATTGAATTCTCATTTGCAAGGCTTGGTGAAGATCACAGGTGAAGGACTTCAAGGGATTCAAAGCTTTGGGGCAAAAGAAGGCCAAAAGAACTTCAATTTGATGAAAATAGCATCGGGTGAAGATACACCGGCTCAAGGCTGCTGGCCTTGGAGCCGGCCTTGAAAACGTCGATGTTTCGGTGCATTTTCATGGAAGGCCGCCGGCCTTGAAAAGTAGGCTACCGGCCTAAATGGCCGGCCTTCTTTTTATGCGCACTTTTCACTTGTTTTGCGATTTCCATGTAATGTTTTAGGGTTTTCTCCTTTATATTCCGGACCTCCTCATTGTAAAACTTAGTTTTGAGATATTGAAAATACCAAAAAGCTTATTGCTTTGTTCTTTGTGTTCTTATTTGAATACATGCTCCTAGGAACAATCAAGGAAGATTGATCGACTTCTCTTGTGGATTGTTTCGAAATTAGGGCTTTCCATAGTTCTAATTCTTAGATCATTAACCTAAGTCAAACCTAAATTCTAATCTTCTTAGGGATTGATTTCCAAATTGGTGTCGTGGGTTTTCGTATTACTGCATTGGGGGTTCACACTAATCAAAAGGGTTCTCAAGGCGTGATTGCGAAGGTTTTCGTATCACTCAACCTTTTCTTTCTTAGAAGATAAGGAAAATCATATTCGAGCTTTTGTGAATCAGAGTGTTGCTATGGCAAAGCTTCAAATAATGAATATCCACAATTGTCCATGCATCAAGGAAAGAGAAACATGTCATTAACCTTAGCCCAAATAAATTCTTCTCGACCTACTACATCCTCAATGACCTCCCATTATTCAACCACGTAGTGCTAAGATTCTCAAGGTGCTCAACCAGGAAGAACATATGATCGAAACACAAATAACTAAGATATGGCACTTTCTTTTCATGCAAACATTTCTTAGTAACTTGTCCACAGGTTGTGATATCATCAACTACTTATATATAAGAATCATAATCATAGTTACCACCATTATTTGGCTCCATTTACTATAAAACTATCTTCATCCAAAATCAATGACACATAAGAAGTTTATTGAATGATTCCCCTATGCCCCAACCATCAAAACTGAAAATCCCAACTAGACTAAGGTAGAAGTGACTAGTGACGGGCAAAAGAAAACTCTGACTAACATGATGACCATTAACCTCAAAGTTGGTTATGAACACTTCTTCCCGTCATAAGAATTAGATTAAAAGCTCAGACAAGCAAGAAATTCATATCTTAATCGCTTGTTCTGATTGGTACTGATTACAAATTAGAAGTCCTCAAAAACAAAAAAGAAACCTGCTCCTCTTCTTTGCCTAATCAAAGAGCTTAAGGTTTATAACAAAGTTGTATGAAAAAGTAGAAAGATTGCTTTGAGCTGCTCTCTAAATTGTTCAAAGCACTTTAACTGAGCACTCACCAAACAATACAGAAGAAAAGAAATCAAATATCAAGGTTGTTTTTTATAAACAGAATGGTCCATCAAATAATAATCAACTTCTCAAGACACCACAACTCCAAAAACATCCATATTTCACCAGCTCCCAACAAAAGAAATATCCAGGTAAGCTAAACTTTGATTTAAATTCTTCTTAATTTCTCCACCACAAGGCTGAGTTGCCTACTTTAATATATTTTAACCACGGCAAATTACTAGTAAATACAATCAACTCCTCACTATCACCTAACTTCAAGACCGTGATAATGTGTTTAGTTATATCGGATCTACATCTTCAAAATGCTAAAATCACCAATGCAACAACAGTTCTTCATTTGATATATATAATACATGAATCTGGTTGAATCACACTTAAATACGAATCAATTTTCCCTAATATAAGCAATTATACTATAAATGCCGAGTAAAAAAAAAAAAAGGAACTCAGAGAAACCATAGTGAAGACAAAGAGTGAACAGACCTGCCAAACGCGAAGGAGACGTTTCTTGGCATTGGCTTTACAGGTAGTGGTGAGCTTTATACGCTTCCAAACAAGCCCTCCGGAATCATGCTTCTCCACAATCTCTCAACGAGGTAAAACTAAAGAAAGTACAACCAGAGAAAGGCTTCTATCATTTTTTTTATTCACTTGGGTAACTAATCAAAGAAATGACTTATGCCAGATCAATTAAATCACCTCCAGTTAACAAGGACATGAATCTCAACTTCTATGACGATAGATCGTGATGTAAAGATTTAGAAATTCTAGCATCCCCGTTAGATGCAATCAGAATGAGCTTTGATAGATTTGGAGTGAGAGAGAGAAAAAAAGAGAGAGAATTCTGTTGTGGGAAAGACGAGAGGAAGAGAAGAAGGAAGGAAGGGAAACGCGGGATAGGGAAGGGCAGGGGACGGTGTAGGGGTCTGGTCGGGAACAAAAAGAGGAAGGGAAGATTAGAGAGGGAGAGGACATTTATGGTTGTTTGCTTTAGGATGGATGGATGATAAGAAGAAGAAGGAAGGAAAAAAAGGAGTGAAGAAGCAAAGGACCGGGACAGCACAAAGGGTTCGTGACCGGTAGAAGAATAAGAAGAAGAAGAGAAGGGAAAGAAAGAAAGGAAGAAGAAATAAGGGACGGGGGCAACTAGGACTATGATGGGACCGGTTGCAGGCGATGTGATGGGCAACTAATTCAGACCTGCTGCACCTGCTACCTCTTACTGTTGCCATCGGGGAAGAGAGGCTGAGCAAATATGCGATTTGAAAGTTTTTTTTTTCATAGTTATGTATGTATGTATATTTATATATTATATTTTATATTAAAAATATTTCTATTTAGTATTTTGTACGTATACATTGATATCTTTAAATTTTATATTTTAGCAATTTATTATGAAAGTTGACGTCTAAGCTAATTTAATTGTTCCGGGCGTTAATATTCACTTAAATTTTTCATTTGAATTTCCTAAATCTATAGTTTCAATTAATTCCTTATTTAACCCAATATCACTTGAAATTTATGTTTCGGATAATTTATTCTTTTAATTTAAATTGCACGAATGAAAGTTAGGGCTTACAATTATTTTTATTTATCTGTTTATATACCTACATACGAATATTTCTCAATTATTTTGCTTCCTAAATTTAATTGGTAATATATTTCATAAAATTTAAAATGCTACATTTGTTATCCTTTTTCTTTGCAATGGTTATTCTTTCCAATTGTTCTATTTTTTTTAAAACCTATTATTATCACAAATTATTAAACTAATATCACGCATTGCTATGTTTTAAATTTTTGTCGTAAATTTCTTAAAGTTTTTAATATAGCGAGTTGTCATTCTCGCTACTCTGACCTAAAGTATTTTTCATTTCGCTTATTTTCTTTAAATTTTCATATAGTTTTTTCAAAATTTTTAGGACATCATAGGTTTATTAGTCTAGTAACAGGGGGCAAGGAAATTGGACAAATTCAAAAATGCCCTAAGAAGATCTAACTTAGTAGACTTAGAACAAGGATCGGTAAACCTAATTTTCTACTTTTGGCTTTACTCAGTTATTTCACGCATGAAAAGAAAACTTAAAAAGATCTTTCTAAGCTCATTAGGACTTCATTTAACTTTAATAGATCTTAAGAATGGTTAAATAAGCCCTAAACGTTGTTATAATGGAAGTGGACTTCTTTTAATTTTTATAAGATTTTAGGCTTATCCAAGCCCATAAAGAATAGAGGAGAAAAGAAGGGTTTAATGATAGCCATTAGATCCTTAAAAGTGATTTAATGATCATCGGCAATGCTTGAATTGAGTCATCCATCTATGAGCCATCCAATAATAGGATGAGCCCCAAACTCTATAAATAAGAAGTTGATTTTCTTATTTCATTCATTCTAAATATTGGTTAACTTGAAGCATACATTAAAACTTTGCTAAAATAACTCAATAAAAGATCAAACTAGTAAATCTATCAAGAACGATCAAGAATACTGAGTTTGATATACTATCATACAGGCGCATTTGAGATACTAAGTTCATTTGTTCCTTCTCCTATGCCTCTTCCTGCAATATCATTTACATGTTATCAATTCAAAACTTCTACTAAGCCAACTAGCATGCCTGCTATGTGTGATCAACCAACTCCAATAGCCCTACCATATAGTAATTGGCTAGGGCATAAAAAGGATAAGTAAATTATTTAAAATTTTTGAATCAGTACTTAAACAAGAAAAATCAAAATTGAAATTTCCTTCATAAATGAATCAAACTATTAATAATTTTCTACATGGTTTAGTTTCTAATCTAGCTTTTAACATATGTTATGTGTATAGTGGTGTAGGTATATGGATTCTAATGTGAGGGTCACATGCGTGCTATGTGCAAGCGTAACACACATGGCCTAAGAAGAGGAGCAACATGTACAAGAATAATCAAGGTGAGTAATATGGGGGAGGAGTAGGCAATATCAAGTAAGCTCAAATCCTTTAGTGAAAAATAAAGACTCGTTAATAAATTGTGGTTTTAATGAGAATAATTCAATAAAGTAATCGTGTTTCTCTAAAAAGTCCTCCCCTTAAATAAGTATGCCTTGAGTATTTTTATAGAATTTGGTCATGAACCTCATCAATCAAATAGTGATGGTGATGGAGATCAATGGTTGTAAATGTATGGATCATCACATGAGCTCTTTATGAGCCTGCCCCTAGGCCCATTGAAAGCCTTTTTTAATACACAAGCTTTAATGAGAAAGTTTAAATTGAATCGACAAATTAAGCAAATCCTACTTATTATATTTTTATGTTACAATGTTAAATAAATTCTTTAATCCATTACTTAGTTTAATTATTACCTAAGTTGCTAGACAAAAGGTACCATGTGAAACTACATTAAAACTAGAAATTTTGTATTATAAATTTAATGGTACAAAATAAATATATCTTTGAAATTTCAAAAGTAACCTTACATTAACTTCCTAAATCATTGATATACTCCCTCTCTTTCCCTCTCCATCTAATAATAAATGAATATATCGCAAGAAAATCTGTATCTAGTATTACATGCACAAAATGTGGGATAAGAGGATAGTACTATCCTATTCTTTTTGTACTATATTGTTTAGTTCTCCTTATACTATCTTATTTTACCAATCAAATTCAATCTTAGAGTGTTATACTATCTTATTTTACCAATCAAATTCAATCTTAGAGTGTTTAAGAGTTCTTATGTATAGGCCAAGTTGCATTGCCATATGTAGACTTAATAATCCATTCTCTCTATCTATAGTTCATAGAGTGACTTTACAAGCGTGATAATCCTTCTTGAGTAATCCAAATTGACAGTACGTCCTTATTTAATCCTTTTAGCTTGATTAGCATTATTTTTATTAAAGATTCAGTAAAATTGGTCACCATAAAATGTCAGTAAAATTGTTGGTTAGCCCTACACCAACACAAACTCCCTTAATTCAAAACAAGCTCACATAACTTTAAACCAATTAAACTTAATTCCATTATCTTAAATTGATGTAATGTTACTAGATCAGGATTAAAATTTCCATATAAGGTAATCTCTAAATTTCCTCACACACAAGGACTTAAGGATTTAAGTTAGAGATTTAGATACTATATCTACTAGCTATAACTTAAGGAAATGATTTTATGAATTGATTGAAGAGAATATTAAAGTAAGAAAACTACGATTAAACAAATGCATTTATGGAAGGAGAGAGGATGAAACCATTTGTTAGGACCAAGTGAGGAGGCTTTTTTTTCTTAAGGAAATAACACCATTTTTCAAATTACTTATGTTGAAGACTAAATTAAAGTAAGGAAACTAAAATTAAAAAAAAAAATGCATTTATGGAAGGAAAGAGGATGACACCATTTGTTAGGAGCAAGGAAAGTAATTTTTCCTCAAGAAAAGACACCATTTTTCTAATTACTTATGTTTAAACAAGTGGCTTAAGATATACAATCTCTACATAGAGGATGAACAAATCCCATTTTAGCTCATTATTGCCCCTTTCAAATGCTTTGAGTCATCTAATATCTAGCTTGATAACAAACTATCAAAGAGTCTATCAAAATATGGTGGTTTATATGGAGAGTGTCAGATATTCTTAACTAAAACAATATATCACACTTATTCACTAAGAAAACAACCAATGACACTTAAATGAGGTACTTTCTAAACTTTAAATCATTTGTAATGATCTATGATACCGGTCTTTCTACTATTTAATTTTAAACCTATAAGCCAATGCACCTATCAATTATATAGTATAGTAAATAAAGAAATCGAGTGTCGATCCCACAGGGATTACGAGTACTAGTAATTACCTTTTCTCCAATTATCTAATTGGTAAAATTAATTAAAAAAGTAAATAAAATAAATAACGAATAAATTAAAGAAAACAATAATCAATAAAACTAATACATTCAGATATTGAATCCCCCCTAGAATTACTAATGTAATTAACTAATTATTATTCAAATTCTTATTTTATTCTTAAACTGTGGAAATTCCTAAATTGAATTAATAGCTCTCTCGAGTCATACTAATTCCTAATTCTATATTGATTAATTTGAATCTCTTCCTAATTAAAATCCCTAAAATTGCATTACATTTGATCTATGAATTCCGCTATTAGGTTTGACTCTAATTTAGAATATTTAGTCGTCCTATCTCTAGAATTGCATGCAACTCTTTTTAATTATATTATATCTATTCTTATATAAAATCTCTCGATTTTTATATAAGAAATCATATTTCAACTAATATTCTAGCAATATTAAATTGAAAACAATAAAAACATATAATTGAATCACAAGAATACTAAATAAATTATTAAATAATAATCATAAAAATTGCATGTTCATTTTAGAATTCATCATACTCGAATATAAAAGAAATTAAGTTATAGACAAATTAAATCTAAAAATAATGATAATAAAAGAAAACATAAATAAAAACATTAAAATCTAATTTTAATTTTCTAATTCTATTTAATCTATTCTAATAAAAACTAAAACTATAACTATTCTAATTTCTAATCTCTAATCTCTAATCCTAATCTCTACTGCCTTCCTCATCCCCTCTTCGGCTTTATATATATATATATATATATATGTACGTAGAATGCTTAGATGATATCTTGGATGATTTGGATGGAATATTTGCTTCTGATTTGATCATTATCTTGCCGGAGCTTGGCGTTGGATGGAATCTTCTTCCCGTGTTTTTCGGCTGATTTCTTCTATGCATTTTCCGACGAGGAATATGAATTGCTCCTCGCATTTTTCTCGGCTGATTTCCGGCGTCTTTCCTAACTGATTTCCCGGCGAGCTAAAACTGATCTTCGTCTCTACATCAGCTTTGTTCTAATCTCTAATTTGATTTGTTTGCAGGTGGCACAATAGAATTCCTCAAGCGTAATACAGGGGTGTAACTTCTCCAGCTTATAATCTGTTCAGAATTCTCCTCCGACATGTGCGTGTTTCCCGGTGTATCAAATCTCCTTGCTGATTTTCCGGTGAGTCTTCCTATCGTCTTTTCTAGCGAGCGAATTCTCTTTGCTGCAGTGGAATTCCTCGCTATATATATATATATATATATACGTTGGGCATTCAACACGTTCTGGAATTCTTGTGTAAATTTCTATGCAACTTTAAGTTTCAACACGCCCACTAGCACGAGCGTGTTTGTTGTCATGTTGTTGCCTGTGTTTCCTCCTTTCCTTAGCTTAACTCACATTTTAGATATGATTTGTTTTTCATTATTTGACACATTGATGTTGATTCATGTATTGGATTTTCATCTTGTAGAAATTATATTTTCTTTTCAATTTTCAAGTAATTTTCCTATTAATTCACAAATTGTAATTTAAAGACTCTAAGATTAATTAAGTGCATTATTTATACAAAATATAAGAAATTTAAATAAAAAGTTATTATAATTTATATAAATAATTAATATATTATAACCCTTATCAAACTTTCCCACACTTGAGTCTTTGCTTGTCCTCAAGCAAAATAAACTTTAAAGATCAAGGACAAATTTCTTAATTAATATTTAAATAGAATACATTCATAATAAAGTTATTTTTCCCTTAACATTCTTTTTTCTCTTAATCATATTTAATGTACTATAAATACTAATATTAGAGTTCAAGAGTTAATATATAAAATATCAAAATTTATCATGTCATTTAAACAAAAATTTACAAACCCATAACCGTATTAGACATTACTTAATCAAGAATAAAGTTTTCAAAATTTTGTCAACTTAATTAAGGTATATACTTCCTCTTTTTCATCCCTTAAAGTACTATGATGTCCAACAAAAGCTTTTTTTTTTTTTTCATGTATCCCTTGAAAATCCTTCCTATTTATTTATTTTTATTATTTTTTTCAGTACTATGGGGTAATTTCATTGGTCAGTAAGTCCCAGACTAGATGATCTTAAGCTACTAGGTTTTAAGATATCCCTTCAAACCTCTATTAACTCCATTACTTATTCTAATTAGTAGTTTAGTATTCTTAGACTTTTCTCTTGACCCATGTAACAAGCTTTAAGCAGATGATCATGAGTTTGTCACTCAAGTCAACAAGTGTTATTCCTCGAAAGGCATCCCACAGGCTTAATTACTCAAGTCAACGAGGCCTACTACTAAACTTTATTTATATATTTCTCTTTTTTTATTTTCAATTCAATTATTCGAAATCATAGTACTCATTGGGATTTCTAAGAGACATGTATATATCAAAATAAGTTTAAAAACTCGAATTCCTAATTCTTAGTTAGTAATATCCTTCCAATCTAGAGTTTTTAAATTCTAAGCCTAAATAACATATAACTTTTGATTTACTAATATTTTATAATTTAACTTTAATCTAGTATTCTAAGTTCACTAATGAAAAAGTAAAAATATATCAAGGTAAAAATTTTCAATAAATTATTGAATTATGAATGTAATTCATAAGCAAGTTTATTATATTATATTATTCCCCTCACACTTAAATGATACATTGTCCTCAATGTATAAAATAGAATAATAAAATAACAAATGGGGAAAAAATAATAGAAGACTTCCTTGATAATGCTTATTAAACTTGAAGTGCAATTCCTGCTTTTTACAAGAGAGAGTTCCTAACACAATTGATGAATGTGGATATATAGACTCTCGTTAGCTTTCTTCTTTTGTCTCTTGTGTCCTAAATCATGCCTTACAATATAAAGATCAAGGAAAGTAATTTATATATGTATATATATATATAAGATCAACGCAACCTTAACACGATTGTGTAACATGGTCGTGTATCTCATGGTACAAAGTGTGGTGTCAACACGACCATAACACAACCGTGTTATATGGTCGTGTATCTCTTAGTGTGAAGTAGGAGCAACACGGCCCTTTTTTTTATGAAATAACTAAGTGTAACTAAAAAATTTAAATAAAATTAAACAAAGTAATAATTAGGTTGCCTCCCAAAAAGCTCTATTGTTTAACGTCGTTAGCTTGACATTGTTACCCTATTTGTTTAGTTGGGGGGGGGGGGGGTAGTGTTGACGCATAACTATATAAGTTAGATGTATTCACTAAATAGCAGGTACTGTTATTATTTGGAGGATGTGAAATTATGTTAGGCGTTTTGAAAGTTTGTTCTTCATCCCCTATTTTCAAAGTTAAAGTGCAATTACCTACATCTATTATTGTTTCTACAGTAGCTAGAAAAGGGCGTCTTAAAATAAGTGGAGCATTTACATTTTCATCATTATCTAAGATTACAAAGTCGACCAGGAAGATAAATGTTCCTACCTTAACCAATACATTTTCAATGATACCAATAGGAATTTTGACAAACCTATCAGCTAATTGAATGCTCATTTGTATTGATTTAGGTTTCCCTAATCCTAACTTCTTAAATATATGATACGGCATTAGATTTATACTAGCTCCCAAATCAGCTAAAGCATCATTTATTGATAAAGTGCCAATAAAACATGGTAAAGTAAAACTCCTTGAATCTTTTAATTTCTCTAGCAACTTGTTTTGTAGGATGGTCAAGCATTCCTCATTGAGTTTGACTGTTGAGACTTCTTCTAATTTCTTCTTATTGGAAAGTAAGTCCTTCAAGAATTTTACATACTTTGGCATCTACGATAAAGCCTCAACAAATAATAAGTTTATATGAATTTGTTTGAAAAGTTCAAAAACTTACTGTATTGATCCTCCGAATGTTCCTTCTTAAGTTGAGCTAGGTAAGGAATTTTTTTAACATACTCTCTAATCTTTAAGCGTTGCTCCTTCTCCTCTTGTGTTTTAACTTCTCTCTCAGTTTACACTACTTCTTCATCAACTAGGAAGATTGCTTTGACATGTTCCTTAGGGTTGGGCTCTATATTCCTAGCTAGAGTTCCTTAGGGTCTTTCTGAAATCATTTTCGCAATTTGTCCTACTTGAGTTTCCAAATTCTGGATCAAAGCGCCTTGATTCCTTAACAACACTTCTGTAGCTTAGAAGTGTATTTCAATTGTTTGAATAAACTTTGTCATTAAATCTTCCAAATTTGACTTATGTTTCGGTAGGTGATGTGCCTGTTAAAATCCAAGTGGGCCATTCCCTGGTTGATTTTCCCATGAGAGATTAGGATGCTTCCTCCAACCTGGATTATAAGTAGTGTTGTAGGGGTTGTTTGGTTGTCTGTTTGGAAGTCCTACAAAATTATCATTTTCATTAAAATTTGAAATAAACTCTAGTTGACCTAGTTGTCGTGCTATAGAGATTCCTTCCACTTTCTTACTTAATGCCTTGACCTGTGCTGCTAAAGCAGTAATAGCATCGAAATCATATACTCCTACTATTTTCTGTTGTCTAGCTCTTGACACATTCCATTGATAGCTATTCATGTTTTCTATTAAATTTTGGGCCTCATCAAGAGTTTTGTTATTTAATGTCCCTCCAACTGCTGCATCTACCATTTGCCTAATGGTTTGATTTAATCCCCCATAGAAAGTCTAAATTTGCATCCACAGTAGAAGATCGTAATGTGGGCATCTCCTCAACAGATCTTTATATCTCTCCCATGTATCATATAAAGTCTCAGACTCTATTTGAGCATAAGAGGAGATATCATTTCGTAGCTTCGCAATCTTTGCTGGTGGAAAATACTTAGAAAGAAACTTTTCTGCCATTTGTTCCTATGTAGTTATCGATCCCCTAGGTAGAGAGTTCAACCATTGTTTAAATCTACTGCGTAATGAAAAAGGGAAAAGTCGTAACCTGATAGCATTATTTGTGGCCCCATCGATTTTGAAGGTGTCACAAATTTTTAAGAAGTTGGCGATGTGTGCATTTGGATCTTCATCCTGCAGCCTATCAAATTGAATGAATTGTTGAACAATCTAAATGATATTGGGTTTAATTTCAAAGTTGTTGGTTGCAATTGCAAGCCTAACAACACTTGAATTAGCCCTAACAAGTGATGGTCTTACGTAATCGAACATCATTCTCTCTTCTTGTTCGTTGGCTATGTTGATAGATAGGTTATCGTCTGAGTCTTAAGCCAGAACTTGGTATTGACTTGCTTTATGGCGTCCCCTAAGCATAAACAATAACAGGAAAACAGAAACTATAGAGAAGAAAAGCTACTAAAATAAAATAAAAATTAAGTAATAAAGGAAATAATAATTAGATTAACAAGATATAGGTGTTCCTAATATCCTAATCCCTGGCAATGGTGTCAAAAACTTAATATCAGTCTTCTTACTATCTAATTTTAGACCTATAGGCAAGCGTACCTATCGATTTTATAGTATAATGGATAAAGATATTGAGTGTTGATCTCACAGGGATTACGAATACTAGTAATTACCATTCCTCTAATTATCTAATAGGCAAAATTAATTCAACAAGTAAATAAAATAAATAACGAATAAATTAAAGAAAGCAATAATTAATAAAACTAATGCATTCAAATATTGAATCCCCCTAAAATTACTAATGTAATTAATTAATTATTATTCAAATTCTTATTTTATTCTTGGACCGTGGGAGTTCTTAAATTAAACTAATAGCTCTCTTGAGTCATACTAATTCCTAATTCTATGTTAATTAATCGAAATCTCTTCCTAATTAAAACCCATAAAATTGCATTACATTAGATCTATGAATTATGCTATTAGGTTTAACCCTAATTCAAAATATTTATGTCATCCTATCTCTAAGATTGCATGCAACTCTTTTCAATTATACTATATCCGTTCTTATATAAAATCCCTCGATTTTTATGTAAAAAATCATATTTCAACTAATATGCTAGCAATATTAAATTGAAAACAATAAAAACATATAATTGAATCACAAGAATACTAAATAAATCATTGAATAATAATCATAAAAATTACTTGTTCATTCTAGAGTTCATCATACCTGAATATAAAAGAAATTAAGCTATAGACATATTAAATCTAAAAACAATTATAATAAAGAAAACATAAATAAAAGCATTAAAATCTAATTTTAATTTTCTAATTCTATTTAATCTATTCTAATAAAAACTATAACTATAACTATTCTAATTTCTAATCTCTAATCCTAATCTCTACTGCCTTCCTCATCCCCTCTTCGGCTTTATATATATATATATATATATATGTATGTAGAATGCTTGGATGATATCTTGGATGATTTGGATGGAATCTTTGCTTCTGATTTGATCATTATCATGTCGTTATATATATATATAAGATTTGGGGCTTGGCGTTGGATGGAATCTTCTTCTCGTGTTTTCCGGCTGATTTCTTCTATGCATTTTCTGGCGAGGAATACGAATTGCTCCTCGCATTTCTTCTCAGCTGATTTCCGGCGTCTTTCCTAGCTGATTTCCCAGCATGCTAAAACTGATCTTCATCTCTACATCGGCTTTGTTCTGATCTCTAATTTGATTTGTTTGCAGGTGGCACAATAGGATTCCTCAAGCGTAATACAGGGGTTTAACTTCTCCAGCTTATAATCTGTTTAGAAGTCTCCTCCGACATGCGCCTGTTTCCCGGCGTATCAAATCTCCTTGCTAATTTTCCGGCAAGTCTTCCCATCGTCTTTTCCAACGAGCGAATTCTCTTTGCTGCAGTGGAATTCCTCGCTATATATATATATATATGTATATGCATACGTCGAGCATTCAACACGTTTTGGAATTCAGCATTGCACGGTCATATCTTCTTACCGTGTATATTTCTGTCTAGGCCTTACTATCAACATGCCCATCAACACGTGTTGCCTCTCATGTACATTTCTTTCTAACTTCCATTTTCAACATGCCTACCAGCACAGGTGTGTTTGTTGTCATGTTGTTGCCTGTATTTTCTCTTAACTCACACTTTGGACATAATTTGTTTTTTATTGTCAGACACACCGATATTGATTTATGTGTTGGATTTCCATCTTGTAGAAATTATATTTTTCTTTAATTTTTAAATAATTTTCCTATTAATTCACAAATTATAATTTAAAAATTCTAAGATTAATTAAGTGTATTATTTATACAAAATATAAAAAATTTAAATAAAAAGTTATTATAATTTATATAAATAATTAATATATTATAACCTTTATCAATCTACTAACTTAAGCTTTCCCATATGTATCTTTCTTGGACCCTATTTCCTTAGTCAGTGAGTATGGCTTATGATCAGTATATGCATTGATAAAATATTATGTCTAGTCTAGGCACCTGTTGGATCATAGACATTTGGAGATTGATCTAATATCAACGAGCCCTCATGGACCACTAATTATACCCAAGTATATCATATCTCAATCTCATGAGATTTATTTATAATCAATGCTAGTAGAAACATGCTTAATGAATAAGAAATATGCCTTTAATGATTAATCTCTTATCAATTCTTTCTTTAATGTCTCAACACCATGTGCATATACCAACAATTTCATGCACATGCTGTCATATGATCTGTTGGGTGTTCTCTATTTCACACAATTAAAATTGTTCTTAGTTAAATTGATTTTTCTTTACCAAGATCCTGATTAAATTAAGACTTACTATACCAATTAAATTAATTATCTTATAAATATTATTTCAAATTATACCTTCTTGATTGCCAAATCAATTAAACTCTTTTAAGTAGTATCTACAATTCACTTATGTCATCTAATCCACTAAACTTGTTCTTAATAGGGTTATTATTTCATGCAACATTTTAAGTTTCTACAACATCTTGCCATATCTATAGTCTTTAAGTCACTCAAATCCTAACAAGTGGCTAAATATGGCTATGTTCCTAACTTGAAAAGGAATCAATCCCTTCTTAATGCATCACCATCCTCTCTACACTTGGGAGCCATACCAATAACCATTTTACTTAGAATGCAAGTTTAAGGCTATTTTTATTAGCATCAAGGTACAACACTATGTAATGAGTGCCTAAAATAAGAAGAATTCTATGGTGCAAACACTAAAAAATGACTATATAGTATAACTATAATCATTTCCCTAATTACAATAAAATCTCTCGAATTACAGTAAAAATAAGACCTATTAACAGTAAAAGAACTTGTCAACGATATTCGGGAAGTTGTCAATAGTTCTTTTTTAACGGTAAATCACTTCGACTTATAGTGAATAAGACCTATTATTAGCAAAAAAAGTATTATACCATATAATCACTTTTAAATGATTACACTATAAAATTGTTCATAAAATAAAGCTCCTAAGTTTGACTTATAGTAAATATGACCTATCACTGGTAAAAAGGCATTATACCATATAGTCACTTTTAAATGATTGCACCATAGAATTGTTTATAAAATAAAGCTCCTAAGGTTTAAAGAACACGTATACTCATGCACAAAAAGGAGAAACTAATGATGTATTTATTAGTATCTTCTCTCGTACAAGTCAAGTATGATGAAATCTAACCTAAGCACCTATATGTGATTTATATGACTTTCATCGGTCCAATAGGAATGATTTATAACAACACGACATATTCCTTCTAAACTTATTCAAACAAGGCAAGTTAAGATGATTTGATGTTTCGGAACCCTCATCAATGACAATCTTATCAACATTTCAAAAGACTTTTTATGATTTATGGAACTTTGCTATAAACAAACACTAGCAAAAAAAAAAAAAAAGAGAGAGTATAATATTACAATTAATACTACCTATATGGACTAAATTAGCTTAAAAATAATGTGTTAGAGAACTATAACACATCATCCTCCTAAGTAGCAGTATTAGTTATTGATTCAATTGATAAAATTTACTTTATTTTTGTTCCTGTGTTTAAATTTAGGGTCAATATGATATTTAGTTACTCAATTTTAGAGAGATATAGTAATGCTACCAATTAAAATTTCAATTAGATGATAAATATAGCTCATAATTAGTTAAGATTGTTAATTTCAAATTGATTTAAGATTAAGATATCAAACGTAACATTATCCTCTCTTTTTTTTTTACCAACTTATTACATAGCTATGGCATATTAGTACTCATTGCATATGAGACATAAGCTCTTTGACAAAGTTATATGGCTAGTAAAACATAGAAATTTTTTCAATTAACTTCTAAGTATGTATTTGGAGATTAATTTAAATATATATATATATATGTGTGTGTGTACAATAAACAAAACATGTTTCACATTTCAAAATTGTTTCCCTCATTTATCAATAAATTTCAACATATATATATAATTCTTCTCCATTGATGAATTATCATTATAATGCCTTAGAAACTAAAATGTATATAACCTGCCATAACTCATCATAGGGTGATGACATGTAAAGGTTTGGACTTTAACTAAAATCACTATAACCTACAATAACCACAAATTAAATGGGAATATTAACTCCAAATACACAATACTAAGTAGATCATCTAAGTCTCATTCTACATTCACCAATAAAAAATAGAAGCGACCTAATTGGAGTCTAGTGTTCCTATGATAACTAGAAAACACATATAGAAACACTAAATACTAAACATAACTTGTCACATAAATAATTGGAGCGTCATCTACAAGCCACAAGTCACTACAACTAAACAAAACAACAATAAACTATTATACCATCAACCTAACTAATCATCATAAAAGTAGTAATACTCCATGTCGCTTCCCAAATCCAGATAGGGGTCCACATAAGTCTCATAATAAAAACTAGGTCATTGGTAGTAACTACAACTAAAAAGAAATCTCATAAAGGGCTAAGCTATTACCCAATATGTGAATACCACAACCACATGTACATGTCAAACAAATTATAAACACATACATAGATGCACATCATGTAATTTATATCAACATTTTCATTATCTTGTAATTTAGTCATACATTCAACATAGTCTTAATGTCCCAATACATGGGATAATACAAAACCTCATTCGCACATGTATATAATAGAAAAAAAGAGAGTACATTTTTGGTCATCAACATTTATATACTTTTCTTTTTATGTTTTTAATTTTTTTTTATTTAAGTCATCAATATTTTTAAAATCTTATAAAAAAATTCATTAAATTTATTAAATTTTCTATCTATTCGTGACACGTAGCAATTTCAAATTGGTTTTCAATAATTAAATTAAAAAATAATAATATCAAATATATTTATTTACATAATATAATAAAAATAGTATTAATTTATAAAAAGATATAATGTAATAAAAAATAATAAAAATACAAAAACAATCATTAAAAATAAGAAAAGGGGCTTAAATTTTTTCATGTACCTTAATCACCCTAGCTAACTAGTTTAAGGTTAATATCTGCTCAAGATAGAAAAAAATAATTAACATATTAAATGGAAATCCTATTTTTATAAAGTTTTAAAAATATTGAGAACTCAAATAGAAAAAAAAAAAAAAAAGGTTGATGATTGAAATAAAAAAATAGGTAAATTTTAAGGATTAAAAGTGTACTTTTTTCTATACAATATATACATATATGGTGTTAGGTACTCCCCAACACCCATGAGTCTATGAGTTAACTTAAATTTACATAGATCATTTTAGTACGCAACTTCACATACGGATAATACCACATATCAATCATCGGCTTACCACCTTAAGAACACCAATACTCCTAGTTCGTCAAGCCCAACCACACATAAACAACAATCATTTATTGGTCAAATAGTTCATTAGATTCATTAGGTTCTATCTTAGCAAGCACAGCAAGAAACATAGTGTACATGTACCTAAAATGAGTGACTTAACACAATTCTAATTCAAAACTTAAATAATGAGTGACCTAACATGAATAATATTTCTTAGAGTTTCCCTTGATCACCTAACTTAACTCTTCTTCTTTATCAATTATTAATAATTATGGTATACATTAATTTATTATAATAAATTGAGTTCAACAAATTAGTAAACTATTAAAGAATAATAAAGATTTAAATTAGTATTAAGGTATGTATAGGTTATGAAAATTAAAAGAAATAATGTGAGTAACAACAATTTCTAAATTCCCAATTGATGTTCGAATGGTATCTACCCTATTGGCCAAACACTAATGACTAAAAGTTTTTGGTCACTTTTTGTGAGTTTGTTGTCTAAATGTTGAAGGTGTCATTACTGTAACAGTAACTTAAGGAACTTTTTGTTCCCTTTTTTGCAACTTACCATTTGGACATTATTATCACTATTGTCCGAATGGTAGCTTCTTGTTTTACAGTTTGTGTAGAATTTTTGCTCAATATCTATAGAAACCTTACAATTTTTCCTCTTGCACAGCAAATTCACCCATTTTATTATTTCCACTACATTACGTAGTTTCTAGATAATACATATGCACATTTAACACATTTGCAACTTTTTTAATTATATGAATTTCATAGTTAAAGGAATTACTTGCAAAAATTGCACTATCTTGGACTCTTGGAATGATTCCTATTCTCTAAATATGTTTTCAATCCCTCCTTCTATCAATAACATGTTTCTTTTATCAAAAAAAGTCTTAATGACTCATTAATTTCCATAAATCTTGAAACTTACAAGATTAACTTCTCTTTACCTAAATTTTAGGGTTTTTCTTCTCTTAAATTGCGCAAGAACTTGGTTTCTACTCCCAAAACTCACACTTTAATAATCTAAAGATTGAAACTCTTAAAGAAAATGTGTGAAGTATCTTCTACTTACCTTTAATTCCCACATTAGTTTGCAAGGTTTGATTGAGAGAGGGTGCTAATGAAGAAAAGAATGTAAGGGCAAGAAAAAAAAAAAAGAGTACGGGAAGAAAAAGATACATAACTTTCCAAGGGAGGGGCAATTTTTAAAGGAGTGAAATTACAACTTTGCCCTTGTTTTTAAACCCATTACCTATGACATCCATTAATTAACTTATTATATTTCCTGGGTTTTACAACCTTAATATCAATATCATCATCATTCTCTACCATTTTTAATAGCTAGTAGTGATAACAAATATTACGTGTAACAAATGTCACAATCTTTGTAATTCTATATTGCACCTTTCATAATATGTCATTTCATTTCCTCATAAGCCTAATACAGCATGAACATCTCCTATATCAAGTGTTTTATGTATACAAACACCCTCTAGTAAATTCCTCAAGTATACAAATGAAGTGAAAACACGTTTTGATTTGATAGGCCACCCTATTAAAAATTTGGAATGTCATTGTAATTATACAAGACTATCAAGGAGTTGACATATTGATTATTAAATATTATATTGTCACTAATGTTTTAAAATGTCTAAATAAAAGACCTCAAAGATAAGCTTGAGTTGGATTAAAAGCATGAAAAATATTTGCACCATCACCATCAAAGTATTTTCAACAATAGCACCATAATATTTTCATAAATGATAAACACGATTATAATACGGACATAAATTATTATAATGATATAAACAAATTATCAATAATCTCTATTCACTTTTATACACTTAACAACTTACACAATTTCAATATGAAGTAAGACACAAATAATGCTGACATCTATAACTCATTTTTGGCCTATTCCATTCCTCAATCAAACCGGAAGTTACACACATTTTCCCATCAACCACACATTGCTTTGCAAAAATATCTCTATGGGAGGGGAATCTACATGAATCAATATAAGAATAAACAAAGCTGGGTTTTGGTCCACCTGTCTGGAGTAAGGGGAACAAAGAACCAACCCTATTCTATTCTATTTTCCCCATCCTCAGTATCATTGGATCTAGTCTTCAGGTGATGGCACCATACATATTCTTCCTCCATAAATGGATGAAATGTAAAGCAAACAAACTCCTGTCCATCCCTTATGAGTGTACACAATCATCATAATACACACTTTATTTTTAATTATAAATATGCTATATAATCACATTGGAAATTTAATATTTTCCGATGCATGTTTGTTGCAATAAGGCTTAAGCCATGACATAATAAGGGCACTATGGCCGGTCTCACCACTAAGCCAAAAGTCGCAACAAATCTGCTTCCTTAAGTTTTACGTTCCTGTTAAGTAGTTCACACACACGAGAGGAAATAAAGCAGATATTCTGTCTATCGCATCACAACAAATTATATTAGAAATAAATGCTACAAATCCATTTCCGCTTAATTGCGATGCATCATCCTCTCTGCAATTATTTTACAAATTATCTTTCTTTTTTTTTTTCCCCCACGATATCTAGTTTTCCTATAAACCATTCTATTGAAACATGGGCCCGTGATGAATAGGCCTCAAATTAATAAAAATATCTTATTGCGTCCATTTCATGCAAAAGTTCAGCTTTAAGAAAACTATTAATATCCTCCATTAATCTATCCATATTCTTAATATTTTTCCTCTCAAAAATCATATACTATATTGTGAATTTTAATAATAATTTTGACTTAATAATATAGATACCTATCTTACTATGTTTTTTTTTTTTTTTCAAGGAATACCTATCTCACTGTGTTGAAAAGTTAAGTTTTGATATATATAACTATATATAACATTTGATTTTTACACTTCAAAATAGAAGTATTTGGGTATATATTGTGTCACATCCCGAATCCAAGGGTATAATAGCTTGTTGCATGTCCATTTAAGGCATGCAAGGCTCAATCCTATATTCTCTAATCTTTAAGTCTTTTTTTTGTTTAATTTATTTGAAAATGATTTCCATAAATGGGGTATGCAAAAAGCTTAATGAGCAACTATTTACCATATACACACACATGCATATGCCAAGCCAAATACAGCTTATATTATCTAAATGTGATAACCAATATCAAAATCAATATCAAATAAATCATTTGTAAGTTTCAAATTGAAATTCAAATTTCTTCTCTCTCTCTCTCTCTCTTTGATACAACCTTATCTCAATCACATGGTGTTGTGATAGATGTTTATAGGTAGTTGAATCACCAACAAAAGAAAAGAAATTAGGCTATTGGAGGTGCTAGAGGTTACTCCGGCATAACCACATCAATATCAAAGTCAACACAAGTGTTTGATGATATTATAAGACAATAAGAAAATCAAGAATTCAAAGTCTTTTACCTTGTAACCCTCAACCTCTATTTATGGGGATTGGGCGCAATTCTAATATAGAAAGTGTGTTCATATCCAGGATCCTCTACCAATTTAATGGAGAGTGTATCTTTGATCAAATCCTTTCTCTATTTTGTCTCAAGTCTTCCATTTTTATCTACTTTAAGGATGTGCATATTCAAGCTGAGCATAAGGTCGATACATGCAAGTTATATCTTAATAGTTTTGTATTGTAGCAGTCTAAAGGAGGTCAACTTAGGCGTGTAGAACTGAGATGAGGGTTTAAGCAAGTTAAGTTAGGCCTTAGGGGTCTATACTAAAAAAACTCTACCAACACATGAAATCAAAACCTTAGGGTCCATTTTTGGAAACCAATAGACCTATATGTTTCATAGAGTCCATTTTAAAAGTGTAAATCTATAATACTCCCTAGAGATGTTTTTTAAAGTTTAAATCTATAATGCCACCTAAAATGAAGTTTGAAATATAATGCTTTGTAAAGTCCATTTTGAAAGTGTGGATTCTTAGAGTCTCACAGTCGATTTTAAAAGTATGAGACAGATTCCTAAAGCTTATTATAAAACCATGGGGTAAATTGCAAGAGTCAAGATTTGAAATTATAAAATGAATCCCTAGAGTCAAATTTTAAAGTGTGAAGTAGGTTCCCAAAGTTTGACAAATTAAATCTGTACACTTCACGAGTCCATCAATTTTGGATACAAAGATTGGGTCTAACAAATTTTAATGCATAGATCCCTAGAGTTCGATAAATTTTAGAAGTGTAGACCTCATGATTTCATGTTTTGGCATACTCTAAGAATCCTCATATATGTAAAAGAGCAAATATACAAAATATACATCATAGTACGCACAAACAACAATTAGATCGAGTAGCCAATCACATTTATCCTAATTTCATTAGTTTCTACTAGGTTATAGATATATTATTACTAATTTTATAAGATTTCTACTTTGGTGAGAATGTTGGTATCCCTCTTTTTAGCTATTGTTCCTAGATTTGTTTCTAAGATTAAATTTTATCAATTTGTGGTTTACTTATTATCTAACTATAATCCTTATCCTATTAGTCAAAATCAATGCTTTAAAATTGTTTCCTTGTAAAAACACTAATTGGCCAATATGCAAGTAGTCCTAAGTTTGTGAATTCATTCAACTTGTTACAGCTACTTTTTATTTTAGATTAAGAAAAAAAAAATCCGAATTTCAAAGAAACTCCTCAATTTGTAAAGGTTTGATTTTTAATTAATATTTCCTTTGAGTTTATAGATTAGAGTTCCAATATTTTAGTCATACTATTTTGTTTCATAATTCCTAAGCTTGTTAGTAAATTCATGTCTCAATAGTATCGAGGTTTAATTAGTAGTTATTTATTTTAAGATTTATAACACTTGCAATTGGGCATTAATGTTGGAGCATTCATGTTTGTAAGTTTTAACTTATGAATTGAAAAGAGAGTTCTAATTATAGTTTTATTGTTAATTCTAATTATAGGTTTCAATTCAATGGGTTTAGGGTTTTCAATTTAAGTCTATAAATCATAAGTTTTCTTTTTCATGTTTATAACTAGATTCATTACAATTTATGTTTTCTAAGTATTAATGTCACATTTTGTATGCACGATTGATATGGAATGGAATGAAATTGAATTGATTAAAATAAAATGAAATCATGACCAGAATGATAAATCCATTCTTGCACTTAGAAACGCTCATGGATGAATTACACATATAGTAGTAATTACAAAAAAATATATTTATAATTATTAAATGCTATAATTAAATTAAAAGTTAAATAAATAATTTACTTAATAGTCATTTATAATGATATACTAGAATCACTATTCAACCCTTTTACAGGTAAAATTGAATTCTCTCTTAAAGTTATAATTGTTGATTCTAAACAATCATAATTTTACTTTTTAAATACACTTCTAAACATGAGAAATGAAATAAAATCCAAAATTGCTATTCCATTTCGGATCCATTATGATATTAAGCATGCCTACATTCTAAGATTTATGGGCTAGACTTAGGTACTTACTTGATGGATGTCTTTGCAGCTTTCCTCATCCTACTGTAGTCCTATTTTATTGGGAGATATTCTCCTTAAGTTAGCATATCAGTTTAAAGGTGCTTTCATCTCTTTTTGAAAATTTTCACCTGATTAGCTATTAGATTTCTACTTCTTTTATGAACGATAGTAAATAAATTCTTTTTTTTCCCCCTAAATCTTTTGTTCAATTTTTATTTTTTTATTCAAAATTGGTAGTTATAAGTTATATGTTTGATTATGTCTCTTATTTATTTGTACGCGTGTATCAGATATTTGAAATGTTTTCTGCATTCTCATTACGTAATATATCGATTTATATTGTATACTACATAATATAGAATTACCTTAATTTTTTATATGTAGTCGATAGTATTTATTTATTATATATGATTTTGTAAAGTAAAATGACGTCTTAATTATTATATCCTAACTACATTAATTGTAAATAACATAATATATATATATATATAAATTATGTATGATAATATGTATTATGGTTATCTATATATATATATATTAGGTAAATACATTCTCTTCTCCACACCTCTTTGAATGTAAAAAAAAATTCATTGGCAGTTTCTACTTCACTTGTTTATTTATTTTATTTTTCCATTGGTATTTTTTAACTTCCTATTTTTACGGTACATAATTCTATAGTTAAAATATTAATTATTTTTTTACTATAATATTTCATCATCTCATTTACATAACAACTTTTCTTCATTAATATACTAATATTATGATTATCTCTTATCGTATTATTTATATTTTATTTTTTTTAAGCACACATCGTAGATGCATGATCTCACTAGCATATATCTGTTATTTTGTATTATACTTTATATAATTGTAGCAAATAAGAGGTAGTAAATGATACTATTAATATGTAGTTCCATTAAATTTATACATTATAGATAGCATATATTTATATATTCTATAAGTAGTTTATAATACGTTATTAGTAATATATAACATATTATGTCAATATATGGTGCATTTTTATTTACAACGTATCATTTTGTTATGTTATAATGTAATATCTTAATATATATATATATATATATATATAACGTATAAATTACTTAATATGAATCATATGTCATACATTATAATATGTCGTTATATCTTATCTATTTTATTAAAGAAAAAAATTCTTATTTGTTAGCGTCTTAGATGTTTAAGAATTCCATGTGTTAGTCATTATATATATATATATATATATATATATATATATATATATATATATATATCTCAATTATAACAGGTAATTATTACCTGTTTTTCACTTACATAATTAACTCTTTTAATCTGTTTATTTTTATACTAACCCAGTTACTTTTACACTAAGACCATATATCTTTTATTTAATTGTTCGTTTCGAGGTATTTCATGTTGAATACTATGATCCTTAAAAAAAAAAAAAATCTATTGTGCAGATTACGGTTGAATAATGGATTTATTTTTGTTTATTAGATATTTCGTTAACGGTTACCCATTGTGTTCTTAATAGTGTTAAACCTAGCTCTATGCTCTATATAATTCTTCATAAATATATATATATATATATATATAAAAGATTGTTTTATCTGGATATAAATTTTATTATTCGCAACACTAGATATTGCAAGTAACTTATTTTATTTTTTTTTCCCCTAACCTTTTTATGTTTATATCACGTAATGGTCGAACTGTTCAGTTACCAATATATTTGATTGAATCGAACCTTTTCCTTCCATCAACAACCTATTTATGACAATAATCAAAAGCAATTCCTTCTCTCCTTAATTATAACTTCAACCAGGAACTTCCAGCGCTGATTGTGCTTGTAATGGCAGTATCAGGATTTAAAGATGAAGAATCATTATAAACAACAAACAAAAAGCAGTTCGCTTATGTCGTCAATAAAATATAACAACAAAAGGCGTGGTAAAACAAGTCCTACGTGTTCCAAAAAAATCCAAAAGCAAAGTGCTTTATGTTTTCTTGGCACGCCTACGACTTATTTTCCATGTTTTCTGCCACTATAACTACTTTATTATTAATTATGATAAAATTAAAAAAAAAAAAAAAAGAGAGAGAGATAGAAAAAGAAAACCTTAACTATGAAATAGCATCACTATGAATGCCTTGATCTAAGTCCATCTATAATGCAGCTAGATGTTGACACATATCAAGCTGCCTTTGACTATAATGCTCCGATATAATTATTGGGCAAAGTTCTCTTTGGATATATATATATATATATATCCACGATCTCATACATATATATACACATTGTATAATGAAAAAAATAAAAGGTAGTAACCCATTTCAAACATTAATCATGTAATACCTAATAGGCAGGTTTATCTAAAAAAATTCGAATAAGATAAAGATTTTATTAACAAGTACTATTATAACATTTTTTTTTTCATTGACTATATATATGATTTATTAAAACATAAAGAAAGATTAAAAAATTTATGGATGAAAGGATTCTCTCATATATAGTTTTTGTTTTTTTCTTCTCTCTTTTTTGGGTTGAACTAGATTTTTTTTTTTATTTAATATCTTAAAAATACCCTCTAATATCTATTCACATTTTTGTTCTACATAATTGGTTTGTGGAAAAAGATAGAGGGAGAAAACTGGAGAGAGATTGGTGGGGGCAGAGGAAGACAAGAGGCCATGGAGCCATTTGATTGTGGATTCTCCAACATAGCAACCACGCTTGGAAAGTTCAAAAACAATCCTCTCTCCACCATTCCGCACTATAACAGTGCTCTTTCGTTATACCTTTTAAAATTCCCCGCAAACCAATAAAATGGATTTCAAAAGCTCCATATACCAAATTCTCATTTTATATGACTTTTCTCTTTCCTTTTTTTTTTTTTTCATTTTTTTTGTTTTTCCTCCCACTTGTATTCAATTTATTTTTTATTCTATTAATAAAAAAGGAATTTGGGGATCCTTGGGAAAGGAAACTTCAAAGTTGGGTTACATTTTCTCATTTTTATATTAAAAATTTGAATTAGTACTATAGAATTAAGTCAATAATATAGGTAATGTGAAGTGAAGGTAAAGTCAACTTGTTTCCAAGTCATAAATTTTATGATCTCTAAAGTTCGGCAATGCATAAGATTCCAATTCTAAATTATCATATCAAACAATTGCTTCTTATCACCTATATCGTCATATTAGACCCAATTTTCTAATAACGAGTAAATTATTAAGTCGCCATACGAAGATCGCAAATATGTAAGCAACTTTCGAAACGGAACAAATCAACTTCCAATAAATTTAATGCCAATCCACTTGGCTATGAAATATGATAACTCTGCCGATATAAATTAGAAAAAAAAAACCCCAACTGATTGAATCAATTTACCCACTTTGGATGCTAAGGCATATGTAATCAATAGTTGAGACCATAGTAAAGAAGATGACATTACAATAATACCATAATTAAATTAAAAAAATTAAACATATCAAGCATCATTTTGTAAATTCATGTAAATTTAAACATAAGGACTTTGGCCTTGAGTTCACAACAGAAAGTTTTGGCAGAATAAACCTTTCTTCATAATTATTTAGATTATGAGACGCTTACGTTTCTTTTTCCTCTTTAACCCATTAGAAGGAAAATACAAAATAGTGGCTTTGGCTGGCTAGTTAGATGGATTAGAGTTGAAAAATCCATTATCAACACGAGCTATGAGCACACTTATGATTTCTTTGGCAATATCCCAGTATGATGAATGGGCTTGGGGGGTCTCCATGACCATGATGGGCAGCTAGCTGTGCGAGAAAAGGGGTCATCTTTTGTTTGAGGAATGGTTAATGTTTTGGTATGAAGTTCAATCACGAGAATTGACTTTACATATATATATCATTTCTTTGTCATAGTGATGGAAAGAGGGAAATGAATAAATACATACAACAAGTAAACAAAGATCATCCAGAATTGGTTGTTGCACGTTTTCATGTCCCTTGGATAGCAAGAAAACAAAAAAAAAAAACCTCCCATCATAATAACCACATACGATGTGATGTTGAAGCTAATCTTGCTTTTCAAGATACTTTTATTTTCCTATAACCAATGAATGGGGTTATGAAAAATGGTGCAAAAGAGTGCATGCTCCTTGATAGCAAAATTATGGGGTTTTGACAGAATTTGGAAGGAAGGATGACACAAATCATTTCAGCCCAAGATGGGTAGGACTCTAAACCCTAATTGTCCCAATGGGAGCATGAATAGAAGGTCAACCCCAGACAGTTCTTTGCAGGACTTTTTAGACTCTCCACCATAATATAGTGGGTGAGTACATATTGTAACTTTTTAGACTTTGCATGCATAGAAGCTACCATATGTTTGAAGGGCACTAACCCAAATCTGTGTCAGAGTCTTGATTATTCCATTTTTCTTATTTGTTCACGCTCACCTTTGAAGGATTTTATTTTTAGGGTCAATTATAGATAACTTTCACCATTTTTCATTTTACATACCTATATATATATATATTTTTGCCCCCACACTTTACATGACTGTATCTAGTTAGATATTGAAAATAGATTTATGGAACACATATGAGCCACAAAAAAAAAAAAAAAATCTAAAAACATTAGTAACTGAGAAATAGAAGAAGGAATAGACATTCTTAGAGCTTTTTCCTTTTTGCCTCATATACACTCCGCCCGCGCCTAATTGTAATGCAGAACTAATGTTTTTTAGGGAGAGGAAAACAAGGGTACACAAAGTAAAAAAATGACCCCTCCTTTTACATCGTTGTCTAAAATAACATGATGTTTTACCCTCTGTTTTACAAAGAAATACAAATATACATCGGGCGATTGGCTATATGAGTGAAAAAACCTTTTCTAGTTTTGATATCGAATTCCTCTTTGGGATTCACTTAACATTTAATCATGCATATAAGATATAGATCTACTGCCACAGTAGACACTAGACATAACGTAGAATAGAAAGGTGCAGCCGGCCATGGGAGGAATCACAATAATAATTCTCCATATTTAAGGCGCTTTTGCAGTATTAATTTCCAAACTGAGAGTACATGCAATAAGCTCTTCTAATGAAATATACTTGAATTATGAAATAATTGTTTATCGGTTCTAGTGAGCATAAATTCTCTATAAAAAAAATATTTGGTTTTTTTTTTTTTTAACCATCCTAATCTATCTATTAAGAAATTAATATTTACATACACCGATAATTTATAAGAACTGTGGCTCGTTGTTGCGTTTGTGATGACTATAAGAAATGGAAGCACTCGATTTCATCAGCTACTAAGTTCCTACGTATGAAAATTCCTGCATTATTGGCATACCATTTTTTATGTATAACGTTGCTGGAGGATCCTGCAATTCCAATTTATTTGGAAAATGGACATGGCAAAATCGATTTCATGTTTAGTTCCATAGACAAAAGAGATGGAGAAGAGGCAAATCTACGATTACATTACTCTCAAACTCAATAGCTACCAAATGTGTAACTTCTCAAGTCACGATCCACCAACCACCTTTTCCATCACTTTATTTTGACCATATTTCTGCCTTAAATAATACTATAGCCAAATCATGCTCTTATACCTAAACGAAATAATATCAGTGAATGTCAAAGTGTTTAATCTCGTTCCAACTTCATGTAAATAATGGAGCGTGTTGAAAGTGAACTCGAAATCAAGATCATCTGTTGAAGGATTATGATGGCTATCTAAATAATGCAATCACCTCAAACAGAGAATCATAACTTCAATAAGGTCGGTCTGTGAATGTGAACTGAATGATGAGAAAAATTATGTCCATTGTTCTAATCTTTTCCTTTTTATTTATTTATTTTTTTATCATGCATGAAGAGAAATCAGTAATCACTTACAATAAGTCAAAAGTAGGTAGAACAATCTCCTCTTATCTCACTCTCCATGAGGTCTAAGCTGCCAATCAGACTAAGAGGCACAACCTTTATGGTTCTTGATTTCATTCTCTTTTATACAAATAAATATTGATATAATCTTTACCCAAAAAGAAAGAGTTAGTAGTGGTGAGAAACTGCATTCAACAATATTTTAACTCAAAATATATATATATCCTAAATTGATATGAGAACTTGAAATTTCTTGAACATATCCAATCGTAGGAAAAGATTAAACCTTCATGATACATAAAGTAGGCGAAATTTTCATCCTGAAACACAAACAAAACCTTGCCAAATTTGAACTAGTCATTTCATAAATATAATGCAAAAAAACCTCTTAACAATTAACATTTAAATTAAATTGAAAAATTAATTTTGCCCACATGACATAGCAGGGCAGGGCAACATTACATTTACATGCCATGAGGCAAAAGAATGTGCTCTTATATCGACTTACGCTTTGATTGTACAATGTTTTCAAGTTTTGACTATAAGAAAATAGGAAATGCTAAAAAAAAAAAACTAGCCTATCAAGTCGAGAATGAGAGTGTCACGAGACTCTTTCGCACAGAGATGATTTGGACAGGAAGCAACATGCCAGCAAGGATATGGTGGCATTTTGGCCACCCTGGAGCTCAGACTTGGGCTAACTCACGGTTGAATATAACACATGGATTGCTGTGAAGTCAAAGGATCTGAAAAACCCTCGTCACCGGCCGTAGCTTTTGATGTATCGATTCAATAATCGGTATTAGAGTTAAAAGTCGGGAGTTTGAATTTCCGACTAGTGTTATTGCCGTGGAAGGCTGTTGGTGAGACACTGAGAGATTGTTAACATCTCGTTCATGCATGGAAGTTAAGGAAGGCAATGTCCCTATTAACCGTGATAATCGTATTGCTAGTTAAGAAAATTTAAGTTATACTGGTACCATCATCTATCATATTTGGTGCGACAATAAGCATTCCATCTAACACAACAAACCATTAAAAGAATTCGATCATGGCCTAAATCATAATGCTTCCTCAGTAGAAAACTTATAGCAACTAAGACTTTATTTGAGGTAGTTAATGAATTTGTAATAAATAGAGCCAATTATAATATTTATTAACAAAACTAATGATAGACAATGTGAAATATTTATAGCAAATATTCCCTAGACTGTGTATATAAGATATCAAAGATACGATGCGATTAAACCTTGAAGGAGAAGAATTTCTGTGAAAATCGATAAGCTAGTTGCTAGACATGATCTTGATTCTTGACCAACGTTGAATGTAAGATTTTAATGGGAAAGGCAAGAAAATGACAAGCAAGAGGAGCGCTGCAGGAGCTCCAGAGTGCAGACGTTGAGGTTTTAATTCGAGTTTTGGTACTCATGAAACAAAAAAAGAAAATTATCTTATACGTGTATATATTTTATTTTTAAATTAATTTATGGGGGTAGACAAGTACTTTCACTTTCGATGTATTTTATTTTGTTATAACGATAGGATTTTGAAAATATATATATAAAAAAAGGGTATAAAATAAGATAGAAAGAAGTTGCATGAGTTAAAAATAAAAAAAATAATAATAATAAGAAATTAATTTTTAAAAAAAAGGGAAAGAAAATCTTGAAATCCCGACCACCAAATCTATCGTACAAAATTCACGCGGTTCCTCTCTCTCTCCCCCATTAATTAAATCCAAATACGTTCAAAAGCCTCCGTCAACGCGTCCCTCCTCCACGCTCGGGACTCTCTTTCAACTTACGAGGGTACGATTTTACAGCATGCTAGTAAGATTCTCGAATTGCAAAAATCCACAAAATAGATTATAAATATTTTTCTTTTGTCATAAGATAATAAAATCGCATGAACACCTTAAATGGGATCTTCATTGTTCACTATATGGACTTGACCAGTGCAATAGTAGAATCTCTATCCCTTAACACTGTATTTGAATCAGGGGAAGGAAAAGGTAGGAGAGAAAACTGAAGGAAAAGTTTGCTTTTTCCTTGTTTGAAAGTGGAAAGAAAAGGGCAGGAGATACATTTAGGGAGTAAAACTTTCTTTAGGGTGCATAAATAAATAATAATTTTTTTATTTGAAGAGAAATTGGAAGAGAATTTAAATAAATCGATAAGTTTACCTTAAAATAAAAATATATTTTTACGATACATAAACTTTTATAGTATCTTAACAAAATGAAAAATTACATTAATAGATTTTCCTCAACTTTCCTTTTCTCCTTATCTAAATAAGAGAATTTATATATATTTTTTTTTCATTTCATTTTCTTTCCTCTTTGACTTTTTTCCCCACTCCACTTCCCTCCTTATTTCTCCCCTACTCTCAAACATAGTGCAAATGAACTAGGAAAAGTGATATAGTCTATTATTTTATTTAAAAAAAAAGTTATAACGTCTTAAAATTTAAAACACTATGATCTGTTACATATAACTACTATCTAGTGACACACAAAGACTCGTCTCTACATTTACAAATTCTAAACATGTTCAACTTCAACCTTGAATTTAATCATAGCAACTTCAAATAACAAAACGAATGACTTATAGGTAAGTCATTCAAACCACAATTATAATTAAAAGTAAACTATCATCCAGCTACTTTTATAACTATCAAATTAATTAAAAAGAACTCAATAGACTTGTCGAAACCTCTCCACATAATAAATCAACTAAAACAATTAAGAACATAGGATTAATCTATAATCTTTATATTTGATTTATCAAAAACTCATTAATTAAATCTAAACTCTACAATACTTATTATCATTACAGTAGTAATAGAAGTCACTACTCCCCCCATCTTGGTAATAATAATAAACATCCCTTGAATCATCTTAGTAGGCACACTCAATATATATTCTTGCAACTGCAAAAATTAAATGGTAAGCCTAAGTTTAATATGTGAATACTATATAAACACGTGTATGCCACAACAATCACAATTCACACATATAATGTAATAGATAAATAAAAAACCATCAAATTATTTATCTTCAATTTAGTCCGGTAAGCAGCATAGGAGTACTCACAATCCCACCACACTATATGATACATATATACGTATTTATATTTTAGGTTGGTAACTACCACCTCTGACTTCAATACTCCTAAAATCTACCATGGATTATTTCGACATACGACTCCACTGGAGATAATTTCACATACTAATCATCAAGGTGCTCCTTAAGGATCTATCATCTCTAGCTCCTAAGTCAAACCACACACAAGCAGCAATACAGAACTTAAGCTTGATATATATTAAGTTCATTTATCATTTTAAGTTTACAAACATAGACAACAAATAAGGTAAACATGTACCTAAAGTTGCATTATATGCTCAGTAATATAGTTTACTTAATTTGACACTTGATTAAGAATTATACGAATAACTAATTTTAGAACCCTAATTGGTAATAATCTAATGTATAATTGTTCTAAAATAGTTAGAAAAAGTGTTGGGAAAACATTAAAAGACAAGAGATATAAGAAAACGCCATTTTTGAAGTAGCAATGGAGGTTTGTGGGCGTAAACTAGGTTCATGAGTGTAATTTAGGTTTACAAGCATGATCATGGACGTGTTCATAGCCATGAACTTCTTTGTGATGAAAAGAGAAGAGTTTGTGATCATAAGTGTGTTCAAAGCCAAGCAAGGGGTTCACGATCGTGATCACAAGCGTGTTCATGACTGTGAACCTCTCAATCAATCTATGTTTTAGAGTGTAATGTGTGTTCTAGAAGAACATGGGTAAGATCATGGTGGTGATCACCCCTGTTTCCCTTAAATCATGTGGAAAAAAACCCTAATTTTCTCCTGCAACTTCATTTTCTAGCGTAAATGACATAATAGAAAAGGATATACTATATTTAGAAAATATAGACAATGAACATTAACGATATTAAGAAAATCAACATTAATGGTAGTATGCATTAAAAAAAAAGAATTAAATAGAATCATCATTGATTATATAGGTAATAACAGAATTTTTATTACTCATCATTATCCATTATTATTGACAATTAAGATAATTCATAAAGAAAACGTAATTAACTATTAAATTTATTATATCAAATTTTCTTAAAGCAAAGTCATTTACATTAGTTACTTTCCTAATACATTTTATCCCTTTCAAAAAATCCATTCTATTTTAAATTTATTTAATTGCATAATCAATTTGTCATAGATACCCCAAACATTATCTACAATATGTCATATTTAATATAGTTTTAATATATGTTTCATAATATATAATTTAATATAATATAATTAATATATATATATATGTGCATAATATATTATAAGTATAACATACTAAATACTATGTAATGTGACACATACACATATATATATGTTTAAACATATTATACAATACTAGACAATGTATCATTTAACATATTATTTTATTTAATTGTAAGAATGTTTTGGATTATATATTATATGAAATGAATTAATTGTACTATTTTATATTAAGTCATATGAAAATTGCAATATGTTGCATATTTTATATTTTCATTTATTATATCTTTTCCACTAATATAACATTGTTCCCATAAATTCTCACTTATATATAGTAAATTAATATTTATAAATTAAATAGTATAAATTCTTATCTCTTTTTAATGCAATAAAATCTTTCTATCTTAATTTACTTTTGTCATTTCAATTTTGTTCATATCCTTTCATTTCTTTTAATGCGTAGTAATGCTGACATAAATTGTTGATATTATTTATTACACCATTATTTACAATGTCATTATTGGATTTACTTGAATCCTATCACTAGTTAACAATAATAATCTTAAAACTATTATATATGTTGGAATAGATTTGGAATGAAATATTGATTCTAAGCTTTATTTCCCTCTCCATGTTTAGAAGCACTTTTAAAAGTAAGAATTGTTGCAATTTCTTATAATGGACAATTCCAGCTTTTAGGAGAATGCGATTCCACCTTTAAGGGGGCAAAATTGTGATTCCATTCCACTATATTAATGACAGTTACATAAATAACCTTGTAATCTCATTAATCTATATTTATAATATCCATTAATTAAGAATATTTTTTTATAATTACCGCTAATTACCTTTCCATTCCTTAAACTTTTCCAAACACAAGAATAGGCTTAAAAATCCATTGTTGATTCCATTTCATCCCATTTTAATTCATTCCATTCCATTTTAGTTTGAATCATTCTTGTATAATAAACACGACATTACAATGTTTAGTTATGCTATTAATTGATATTGATAATCATCCAATTGAATTGACATAATTTACATCTTTTATAAAACCAATAAAATATATATAATTAAAAAAAAATAAAAGTCAAAAAGAAAAAATGAAAAATATAAGCATCTTATAAATTAAATGGAAAGTGGATATTTATAATATGGTGAGGGGCATAAGGTGAATAAGGTATAAGACCCTACCCGTATCCTACCCTATAAGGTATAAGTTTTCAAATTTTGGAACCAAAACCTACCTGTAGCACCCTTGAAGCACCATATATTCTACATTTTCTAAAACTTACAAGATATAGGATACCTTGTAGAACTTGTAAATTTTACCTTTCTTTTTATATATTTAAAGTTTATGTGATATTAAAAAGGTAATATATATGTGATATTATAAGTTTTTCATATATAAAATTTATGAAACATGTAATAAAATATGTGAAATTAAAAAAAGTAATTTTTTTTACTTTAATTATTTTAAGTTTTGCGATCTTATTACTTAGCAAATGGAATAGAATAAGGCAAAAAATAGGAAACCTAAAGTAAAGAGAAAAATGGGGAAGAATAATGAAAAGAAAGAGGAGTAACATTAGGTTTAGTTGTTTGGAGTTATTAACTTATGGACTTAGGTTCCCCCCTTTTTTAATAAAATATTTATTATTAAAAAATTATAATATTTTCAATTACTATTTATTTATTAATATTATTTAACAAGATTTTACAAGATACCCTAGAACTTTATACTTTGTACACCTTAGAGTATTAGTTCCAAAGTGGGTATAGGATAGGAAAACCTCATATCTATATCTTACTCTATGGAACTAGGTTTAGAAAAATCTATACCCAAAATTTACCTTATGACCTATAATACTCATCTAAAACTTATGAGGTTAAGCAGGATATGAGTGGGTACCTTCTATATCATGGTTACTTGCTCACCCATTATATTAATTATGAAATGAAAAGGTTGTGTTATTTCATATTAAATCATGCAAAAATTAAAATACATTTAATGTTATATATTTTTATTCATTTATTCTTTTCTATTACTACATCTAATTTCCATAAATTCATGCTAATATATATGACATTAATATTCATAAAGTAATCATATTAAATTCCTATATCTCTTTAATGTAAGTTTTCCATCTCAAATAACTTTTCACATTTAAAATTGTTTCACGTTACTTTATTATCTATGATCTACTAATACAACCTCAAATTGCCGGTACTCTTTATCCTACTTTGACTTAGAATGTCCTTATTAGATTTCCTTACATTGTACTATTAACTGACATTGATAACCTTTAAAATAAAACAACCTTAAATTCTATCATTAATTCACATTGATAATACCACAATTTACACCTTTTTTAAAAAAAAACTAAATAACCAATAAAAGATACATAGTTAAAAGATAATAGTAGGTCAAAAAAAAAAAAAAATCATAATGAAAAGACCAAAGTGATACTATATATTATAATTAGCATATTAGCAATGTTTATTCATAAATTGTTAAAGATATTCATTTCTTTTCTATATTTGCATCTAACACATTTTTTTCATCAATATATTTTCATTTCCATAGATTTTTATTAATACATATATAATTAATATCCATAAAGTAATTATAATAAAATCTTATATCTCTTCAATGCAATAAAAACTTTCCATTATCTCCATTAGTTGACTTTGACCACCATGAAATTGAGTCAACCTTAAATTCTATCATCAATAGACATTGATAATTATCTAATTGAATGACCTTAGTTTACTCCTTTTTTAAAACTAAAATGCCGATAAAATATACAAAATTAAAAAAAAATTAATTGTGAAAAGATTAAAATAGAAAAATGAAATATTTATGAATTAAATACTAGGTAATTTTTTTTCCCTCTACAATTTCCTTCACCCATTTTTTCTTTCTATTTCATCTTCACACTCCATATAATTTGATTATAACACATATGGAAAATGCACATATAAAATTCAAAAGCTTGCATGATGTGTAAATGACAGTTTAAAGCTTCACATACATTTCCACATTAAGAACAATAATTAGATATTTGAATGCAATTTACATTGATAAAACATTTCCAATGACAATTTGCTAAAAAAAAAGATTAAAAGAAATGAAATAGAAAACTAAATTGATGAATTTCTATATTAGCTTCTATTTTTCAGTTTCTTTCACCTGATTCACCTCCATATTTCATTTTCATACTTTATGAATCCATTTCTTCATTATCGCTTGCATGGAAAATACAAATATGAAAGTTAAAAGCCTGTACATTCGCATGCTAAGAATACCATATTTGCAAATAACATTACATTCATAAAAGAATTTTAGTGGCAATTTACCAAAAAAATCCATAAAAAAATTAAAAAACTAATTCAATGTATTTCTATTTCAATTTTTTTTTTTGTCTGTATAGTTTTACACATCCAATCTATCTCCATGTTTCATCTCTATATTCCATAAATCCTATTTCATCGCTTACATGACAACACGAATGTTTAGGATTTAACAATTAATTAAAAAAAAACACAAATGAACAATGATTAAACACATATACAACAAATTCATACATATAATTAAAAAAAAAAAAGAGCTAATAGAGGAGAGTTGGCAGTGCAATAGGAGAATTATGACAATTTGCCTGCGAGCATGAGAAAACAAAAATTGCATTTATATAAAAGAGTAAAATATACATCATTATTGATTTTTATGGTTTTGAAACTATATAACGTAAAATTACATATTATAATATACAACATCTTAAAATGATTTAATACAAAAAGGATTGGAATTTTTGAAATTATATATTATAATTTTTAAACGATGGTTGAACTTGTCCTCGGCGAGTTCTCCACAAAACTCATTGGATTTTCATTCGACACCAAAGGTATTTAGTATCTATTTAGAAAAATATCCACCTTATATTGTCTGAGAAACTGATAGATGTAAAGGGTGTTTATCTAATCTTTGCATAAACACCACTAAAATTCCTTCCTCCTCCTCCTCACTTGTTGCCTTAAACCAATTGGTAAGTAAATTCGCTCAACTAATTTATGATTAATTTAACTAAGAAATGGAAGCTATATCATGTCAAAATAAGAGAAAAGAAGGCTACATGTCCACTAGTTTAAGCTATTAATATTTTCATTGTATTTCGAGGACACATTTATAATTTAATGATTTACTACATATAAGTTAAAAAAAATTGGCTAGGGTTACCAATCTATTATTTAACTATTTAAATAATTTTTTTATTTAATGCAATGAAAATTTCAATATTTTCTAAATTACTTATTGAAAACTTGAAAAGAAAATTTTTACACATTATATTGATTATGAAATTTGCTAAAAATGAATGTATGAATGTGTGTGGTTGTTATCATAATTTTGGGGGAAATTACAAATAACTTCCATAAAACTTTAACCTAAGTGTGGATATATTTCATAAACTTTTCAATGTTGTAAATAAACTTCTTAATTTTTTATAAAGTGGTGACATAAAGGACACTTATTGTTTTTTAATTTAAAAAAAATGTTAAATTCAAAATTTAAGGGGTGTTAAATAGGGATGAGTGTGTATAGAGTGGATAGGATACGAGTTTCTACTTATACCCTATCTTATAAGATATAGGTTCTCAAATTTTAAAATCAGAACCTACCCTATAGTATCCTAGAAATACCATGAAATATATACCCTATAAAGCTTACAAGGTGTTGGATACCTTATGAAAGTTATAAAATTTGCTCTCTTTTTTTCTTATAAATTTTAAATGTATGTAATATTAAAAAAAAAGTAATTTATATATGATATTACAAGTGTTTTATATGTAAAATTCATGAAATTTGTAGCAAAATATGTAAAATTAAAAAAAAAAGAAATTTTATAACCATCGTTCAAGTTTATGTGATATTACTTCATAGCAAATGGAAAAGAATAAAGGGAAATAATAGAAAACGTAAAGCAAGAGAGATTGCATTAAGTTTAGCCACTTAGATTTATTAACTATTGTGTTAAGATTTTCTAGTGGTGATAAGGTCACCTACAAAATGAAGGAAATAGGTTATAGGGGGTGCTAAAGGTTGTCCCGATGTGACCACTTCGATATCTAAGCCAACACAATTGCGTTAGGTGTAAAATAAGCATAAAAGTATGTATAGTTGGAATCCTTTATTATGTGATCTCATTCTCTATTTATAGTGGATAAGATCAAGCTATTTTTAGCAAGCACATTTGTGATCCCTAAGATGGGTGGTGGAATCTTTGACTAAAAATTTTCCTTATTCGTTTAGCATCTTTCCTACTTCCCCTATTTGTTAGTTGAGCATGGTTGATCCAATCTCAAGCTTGGTTAAACTTGTAGGTTAGAGTTTAGTTTAACCTATAATTCTTTAGTAAGGCTTAGGAGCTTGAACCTAGTCTTTGGCGATTAGCCTTGGGTTTAAGTAGGTCGGATTGGGCCTTGGGAACCCATGCCTAAAATGTCCTATCAACACTTCCCCTTACCTTCCCCCCATTTCCAACATTTGTTAGTGATGAGTCAGGAAGGAAAGCTGATGAAAGGATGGGCTCCTAAGGTTCTTAAGATGTAGTGATGCTCAAGATGAACTTTGTGTGGGGGTCCTTGACTTTGATTTTAACTCGGCATATTGAGGCTTTAACTCATATGGAGTGGTCAAGCAAGTAGGTCGCTAAGCTAGGCTTCACTTGTGTTAGAAGAGTTAAAGAGTGTATGCTTCTTTGTGGTGGTGGCCTGAGCTAACGATCTAAGGCTAGAGCCTAGTTGGTGACACACTGAGCATTGTTGTGCTTTTACCCTCTCAAGCCAAGTTAAAAAGGTGTATGCGCTCTTAGAATTGGCCATGTGGAATGTTTTGATCTCTTTAAATGGCATGAGGTTTGAAGAGTTAGTGGCTTTTCAAGGAAGCTCTAATTTGATTTGTCTTCAAGGGCATAAATTTTAGTGCAATGCTGCATACAACTATTGAGAATGTTGTATCGAGATTTTCTGGTGGTGATAAAGTCACTTGTAAAAGGAAGGAAACAAGCTATGGAGGATGTTGGATATTGTTTTGGTGTGACTACTTTCATGCTTTAGTTAGCACAATTGCATTAGGTGTAAAATAAGCACAAAAGTGTGTAGAGTTGGAAGTTTTTGCCATGTGATCTCATCTCCTATTTATAGTGAATAAGACTGTGCTATTTTCGATAGGTGCATTTATTATCTCCCATATTTTCTCCAAATATGGTGGGGGGAATGATTGATTGAGAGCTTTCCATGTTCATCTTGGCATCTTTCCTGCTTTCCTTATTTGTTAGCTAAGCACGATTGATCCAATCTCGAGTTTAGTTTGACCTTTGGTTCTCTAGTTAAGGTTTGGGAGCTCAAACCTAGTCTTTAAAGCGTAGCCTTGGGCTACATAGGTCATACTGGGCCTTGGGGCCTATGATTGAAATGTCCTATCAACATTAATTTATGAGCTTGAGCTCTCTTTTTTTTTTTTTAATAAAACATTTATTGGTTGAAAAATATGATTATTTATTTATTAATATTATTTAATAATTTTTTATTGGGTGAGTATAATACTTTTAAACTTATATTTTGTATATTCTTTAGTATAGGTTCCAAGGTGAGTAACCTCATACCCGGACCTTATCTTGTAGGAGCAAGTTCATGCAATCTTTAATACCCACTTAAAATCTATTTGATTGAGTAGGGTATTGATAGATATTCTATACAATAATATTACTAATGTTAAAGTATATTTTGATAAGTTTAAGAAGTATTTTAACACTAAGGTTAAAGTTTAGGGTAGTTATTTATAAGTTTTAGGGATTATTTATCAATTATTAAAGTTCAGAAATATTTAAAAGTTTAGTAAAGTATACTTGTATTATCTCTCTCTTTTATTTAATGTCTTAATAAATGTATTTTGGACACCTAGTATTATTATCCTTTATACTACGATTGTGCATGTGTATGTATGTGCATGCATATCATTAAAATAGTTTTGGAAGTTGATGAAGTAATTAGCCCTAAATAAAAAAAAAAAGAAAGAAAAAAGGAAAGGGAAACGTCAATAATACTTTGAGAACCAGTTAATGGATAATGAAATTATTTTTGCACATTTTCATGTATTTACTTTTACACAAATTTACAACAATTTTGAAAAGATACAAATTCCTTATTTGTCTCCTCTATTAGGTTCAGGTCACTTGTTAATATTGTTCAGTATTTTATTTTCAGATCACTTATTAATAATTATCTGTTTCTATATATTTTCTTTAAGCTATGATACACAGTCCGGGAGTCTTTAGTATTAAATTGTTGAGATTTTGGTCCTCACTCAATTGGAAGACACATCGTCTCAAGTAGTTTCGCAATACATTTTGGTAATATTAATCATTTCTTAATTAGTTTTTATGAAGTGTATATTGAAATCATAAATGCAGAGCTTTTATGTATGGGTAGAATTCTCGATTCCGGGAGGACCGTTAAATGGAACCTAAAATAATAAAAAGAAGGAGATGGAAAAAGTAGGAAAAGAAATGATGAGCGTGAAAAGAGGCGTTGGAGGGAGTGCAGTGGGATTACGCGCATCGCATCGCATCAGGGTCGGGGATTTGCAAATATTGAAGGCGCATGCTTCGGCTCGTGCATCCAAGATTTCACAAAACAAGACCATTAAATTGACGATAACGACAACAGCAGGGACTCATCATCTGCTACAGTAACACCCTCGGAGCCCAAGAAAGACACAGCGTTTTGCTTTGTTTAGGTCAAACCATTTTTTAAAACTTTATTTTATAATATAATTTAGTAGTTCCCCTACAGGCGCTACACATGCACCTCTGCACGCCTGCATTAATAGCTTGGTACTTGTATAACTGGCTGGGGTTGGGATTTGATCTCCTGGTTACATTTGATTTTAAGGAGAGAAACGTGGTGGCGTTGGTGGGCCCCTACCACCGGCGCCCTTCACGGATGCACAGCCGCCAGTCGCGTGCTTTCTGGCTCCTCTGCCGCACCAACCCACGCACACTGGTCACTGGGCCTTTCATTTTGGATTTGTATGAATGTGTTTAAGCTCTTTTTTTGTTTTTGGTATAAGCTAAGAGTGCTAAATAAAGATAGGGTACTGGTACGTTTCGTCTCCAGAAATGAATATTCACTTAAATGAATTGGTGTTAGTTCATAATATAAAGGTTATGTTAATGAGTGACCTATGCTATACTTATTATTATTATTATGTACTTGTTTGAATTTGCATGATTTACTGAAAAACATAAATATCCGAAAGAAAGCGAAACAAAATAATGAAATATGCCAGAGCCCTCCTACAAATTGTGAATTCGCTGTCTCTGGTGGTGTAATCATCACAATTTGTTTGTATCGAAGGGAGAGAAAAAAGAAGTATCATCATCACTTGTAATATTGCAAGCCACGTGGCCTTTCTGGATCGATCATAATCGAGGGGATGCATTTCGGTTCATTTCAGGACCGCAGCTTGCAATTCCTTTCAAATCAAATCGTCTTCAGTGGTTTGGTTCTGTTTCGATTTGAATTGTATTAATTACCTTTTAATAATCTTCTATGCTAATATCAAAATTTTGACACCGGATAAATGTGCATACAGAGGTAGATTTACATTTGTAATTTGATACTGAACTTTTTTTTTTTTTTTTAGCCAAAGATATTATGCTAATAACTAACTAAAATTAAAATTTTGAGTTCATTTATTCAAAAACTTGAATGTAGTTGTCTAGATGAAGCTTATTACATTTAAGTCCATATATATATAATAATAATAAATGACAATTCCGCTTTAGTGGACTTTGCATGCTAGTATGTTAATGAATTTAAGAATACTAGAAGTTCAGTTCTTCCAACAAATAGAGATTAACTGTTCATAAAGCATAAAGCATCTTAAATTGTATGAATGGGGCCACTGGATGTAGGTTGATGGCTTGAATAAGATGAATGATTAGTGAGAGAAGTTGCAACGTGGCCACTTTCTTCAATCCCAGCTTGTTATTGAAAAGTAATTTAGTTAACTTTACAAAACAAATGAAAAATAAAATAGATTATAAAAAAAATAAAAAACAAATACTAACATAGCTTGATTGTTTGTAAAGTCCTAAAAATTTTAAGAAGCTATATCAATAATTACAGAAAATAAATAAAATGATAAATATTATTTTATTTTACGATAATAATAGGTTTTAAAAAATTAAAACAATTAAAAAAATAAATTCTTCGAAATATAATTTTTAAATGATATTAGGTTAAATAATGAAATTAATTTAAATTATAGATCTAGGAATTTTAAACGAAAATTTAGAGTGAATATTTATATTCAGGATAATTAGGTTATCTTAGACGTAAATTTTCGAAATAAAATGTTAAAAAATATAAAATTTAAAGATATTTTTGTACGCGAGCAAAATATTAAAATAGAGACATTTATAATATAAAATATAATCAAATAATATATATATAATAGATGTTTTTCAAAATCAACCGCACGTCCCGTCCGTCATGTCCATCACGTCAGGCGATAGCTGCAATCGCAGTATAGTAGGCCAGACCTGTCCTTCCTCCCTTCCCTTTTTCTTTATTTCCCTTCTTCTTCTCTTCTTCTCCTTCTCCTTTCGAGTTACGTCTTCCTCAGTAGCTTTCAAACCACACGTCTACCCAGCCTTCTTCATCCCGATGGCACCCTGTGGAGTGTGTATGTATATGGATAGGAGTATGTTAGTGTATGGGAATGGTTGGTGTATGTATGGTGATGGAAGCATGAGTGAGGATGGAGATCGGTAAAGAGGATGGGAAACCCTATAGGTGGAGATGTCAACAAAGGAGAGAAGAAAGAATGGAAAGGTGAAACCGAGGAGGAAGAGGGAATTGTATGAAGAAAGCAAATGTATCTGTGTGTGAAATTGAGTAGGAAAAGAGGTGTCATTGATGTAATAGCGGTGGCCCGAGCAGCTTGATTAAGTAATCAAGTTAAGAAGGGAAGGCTTGGAAGTGCATGCGTGCCATCGGTGAACTAATTGTGCATGCGGGTGTGGGGAAAGGTATTGGGAAGTTTGAGAAGAAATAGGAGTTAATGAGAGATCGAGAAATCCAATAGAAATTGCGTGGAGTTACTATAGCTGACCCTTCGATACCATACTTAGAGAAGGGACTACACGTCGGAATCACCTAATGACGGTTAGGACTATGACAACCCTAAACAGGTGAGTGAGAAACTTAATGATATGCTATCATGTTGTGTTGTATGTTGATTGCTATGCACGTGAAATTGCTATTTGTTGCATTTACAATTTAATGTGATTATTACTGAGTTGAGTCATAGTGGGGATTGATGGGTTAGGAAAAAAGTCATAAAGAATATAGTGGATGATATGGTCTGAGGATTTAGATGTCATTACCTTAATGATAGCATCTAACACCATATTGTTAGTGCTATAACCACAAGCTTAATCCATGATTTAAAATTGTTTTCTTCCAAATCAAACTAGAACATAAAAACCTAGCTTTTCCTTCTAGAGCTACCAAGCAAGTGTGCTTAGTTAGAATAGGGTCTATAAATGTCATTATATATACATGTTAGAGTCGGTTCCTAAATGTGTACATATACCTAGGCAAACTTATTTCCTATTATATCTACACAATACACTCACGAACCCAATTACACAAATCATGAGTGAAATCTTGATTTTACAACTCAATGATCGTATTTTCTTGCCTTCTTAAGTATGTAAGGGAAAGTTTCTAGTAATTTGTCCTTAACTAAAGATGTGTCATATATATATATATATATTATACACAAATGTCTTGAGGACATCAAAAGGAAAATATGAGATGACTTTGCTGGCTCTCAAAAGTGTGAATAATAGAGCACTTGAGAAGTGCAATGATATAGAGGTGTGAGAGATGATGATTGTAAAGAAACTCTGAGTGGTTGGTTTGACATTTAAAAGAAATGGCACAAAGAGGTGCCGGGTTAATTTAATCTATTGTAAGACTAGATAGTCTACGTCCATGGGGTCTAGGTTTGGTGTCGGTTTGTGTGAGAAGAAAGGTAAGATCTTTGTTGTTGTAGCGAGTGTGAGATGAAATGCTTGATAGTTACTTCATTGTTTGAATGAGAATTGATTGTGATTGTATATGTTGTTTGATCACCTTAAATCAATTAAGTAAGGAAGTGGAACTGATTAAAACTGGACATGCATTTCCATGAGACATTGCATGAGATTGAAGGCCATCACTGCTACATGATGCGTCGGAAGTGATCAAGAGGATCGCAGTTTTGCTAAGTGTGAACTAAGTGATTAGGGGATTATCGCGCCTTGATGGTTCCGAGTCTGGCCTGTCCTTGAGGGTTTTGCTTCGTCTAGCGTAGAGAGGCATGGGAGCGTTCACTATTGAATTAAGAAGATATCATAATTAACAAAGTGATAAGATAAATAAACCGAGTAATGACCCAGGCACTGATGGTGGCTTCGGAATCCCTAACCCAAGGTCAAGGGGGGGGGGGGGGGGGGGGGGGGGGGTGTAAACCTTAGACTTCATGTTGGTTATCGGAAGACCATGTGAGATGTTGCATTCATATGGTTGCTCATGCATAGCATATGTTTGATAACTTGATTTGAATTTTCTTGTGTGTACGTAGAATTGAAAGTGTTACCATCCCATTCACTAAGCCATAGTGTGCTCTCTCCCTCACAGGCTCTTTTGCAGGTAGCGATTACGAAAGCTCGGGATGGGATAAGATGTAAAGTATTGAGAGTTTTGGAAGACAAGAACAACAAAGTAAGAATTGTGAATGGTAGATTTACTTAGATGAAATGTTAGGACCCTCATGTAAATAGAATTTGAAATTGAGAAACTTAGGGTTTATCCTATTTTACTAATTGGCAGGAGATACCGATTCTCTGCGATCATGGTTGACTGTGTGATACGAGATCTATATTTGTATTTTATTATCCAATTATATGTACTATGATTAGTTGTAAATGCAATTATTTATTTAGAGTCTTACGATCTCTGACTTGTAAGACGATCATCATGTAACAGGTGCAAACGTGCCATGATGATTTTAGTGGAGACTTCTAGGCCCCCTTTTGAGGCGTGACATTATTGCTATTCAACATGTTCCCCCATGGACATTTAGAAAGTCTCTCAACCAAAAAAATGAGCAAAGCATTATATTTTGTCCTAATATTGATAGTTTTTCTTTTAGTTGAGCTATTTTACATGTATTACCACCATTCTTGGAACCTTCTCTATTAACATTACGCCTATAGTAGCTAAAAAATCTTGTTGATGTAGGTCCCAAACTTAAGCCTCTCACCTTATTATGCTTAGGACCAAACACCTCATTGCAAATTTCCTTATTAATCTCACTTGAGCTGCTATTAGAGTCTTCACTATGTTCTCATTGAAGGTCTCGAGCTTTATCCGATAATTAATAACATCAAAGTAATAAAAATTGATGTAATCTTCTGTGAAACATCTTGAAAAAGTGCTAGATCTACTTACATAATTAATCGATCAAATAAAAATATAAAAGGAAGAGTGATGACAATCGAGCTAGGAAATGGATAGTAGATCCTCTTGAGATTCCAATTGGACCTATGACACAACTTCAAGCTAAGAATGAACCAAGAATAATCTGAGTCATTGAAGTTCAAGAAGTATTGGAAATGAAGATGGCTTGAAGATGCTTGAAGAAATGTGAAAGCTGCTGGCCTTGGGCATTGAAGCCACTGGTGTTGAAGCCAAAGCTACGCGACCTAAGTGGCCAGCGTTGAGGAGAAGAAGGTCGGTTAGAATTTTAATCAAAGCCGCCAGCTTTGATGCTGGCTTAGGGAAGAATATAGGCCAATTGGAATCTAGATCTAAGCCGCTGGCTTAGAGGAATAATGTAGGCCGACTTTAGACAATTTTAGGCCACTGGCTTTTGTTGTTTTTCCTTTAATCGCATTAAGGTTTTCTATGTCATTTTTAATACTATTTGAGGAGACTATAAATAGTCACATAAGTCTCCATTGTAAACACTTTTGACAAAATTGATAAACAAACATTCTTCTTCCATTCTTGAACAACTTAAACTTATCGGAATTGTCTCGTGGCATTCATCCCTTTACTTATCAATTGGATTTCCATCCTGATTGTGGTATCTACATTATACCAAGGTTCTTGCTTCATTATAAGCGACGGGTTGCGGTTTCCCTTCATTCGTGATCGATTGTAGGTTGTTTAATACAATTCGGATTTCGGGTTTTGACACAAGTTGATGGAGTTCACATCAAAGAGGTGGAAGATATAGTTGTGAATTCTTACCATCTTTTTCTTTACTTTTTCATGAACATAAGTAACATCCTTCTTCTTGCATGTTATGCCATACATGGTAAGTTTATCAAGTACTTTTCTAGTTTTCATTTCCTATAATCAAAACCTTATCATATTATTACTCACTTTGTACAAAAAATAAATAACATACTATATATAAACATATAAATAAAAGCATCGCCATTTCCTTCCTTCATCTTGCATGACTTTTTTTTCCACAAGTATGGGCATTATTTTGTTTCTTAGTATTGGAAGTATTTTTCTCATTCATTGCCTACATAATAAAGAAAATATAATGACAAATTAGCAATTGGTACACATCAAACAATCATCTATTAAATATATACATAAATAACTTGCGATTCAGGCTTCAACCATTCATTTAAAAGAGCACACCATTGACTTGGTGAGATATTATCAAGGATTGTTTTCCATCATTTCATCTAATGTTTTTTTCTTTCTTTTTTTCTTTTTTTCTGGGTTAAAGTAAGCTCCTTTCAAATAACTTTTATAATCTCTCTATCTCTTATTCAATGTTTTCAAGACCTATTATTCGGTTTCGAGAGGAAACATAAGCCCTCACTGCTCATAATATTGAGAAAAAAAAAATATCAATAGGAAAGACCAACTTATTATAATGATAAAAGGTGAAATAGATGTAGTACCTTCACTGTATTCAACATTTTAGTTTTTAAATAGTTTGAATTCTAGATTATTCCATCAAAGATATCTCAAAAGTACATACACTCCATTTGTTGCTATTGTCCCCAAAAAAGAACTCCATGTAGCACTTCTTGAGTATAAGGGATTCTATGAACATTAACTTCGACATAAATCCTTTCATCATTGTCCATGTTCCAAATAGATGCCATGGTTGTTTTTCCCCTCTTTTGTATTGCCGTCTATTTTTATCTATATGGAAAAAAAGTGAAAACAAATTTATTTGTGTCATTGCATATGTATCTTCACTAATTATATAAACATCCTTAAATGAAAAACAAACAAAAGACATACTAATGTATTCAATTGTGTCTTTATCATATTGAATTTCACCTTGGCTTGCTCTTTGAGTTTGTCCTTGTCTTTCGTATTGCAAAGAAGGAATTGATGGTTGATCTTCATTGCTTGGTTGAGGTTGACCGTGTAACCAAGAATTAGCTATAGATATCTTGGATTGACATAAGTTCTCTTCACTTTGTTTTTTAGGCAATTGCTTTGATCTAGATGTCTCCGTAACTCTCTTTAGGGTATGATTAAATTTAGTCATAATTCAATCTATAAAAAAAATATAAATATTTTTTAATTGAAATCAAACTTGAAATGCAATCTAGAATGTCTCTAAAAGACAGATATTTACCTAGACATTAAATTTCAATATATATTATTGAAATCTATAAACCAAATTTGAATACCACATACAATTTATGTTTGAATACATATCAACATCATTGTTTTCATCATAATAAGTAAATAAGTACGACTATTGTTATGCAAAATTCAAATTTATTGCAATCAACCAATATTTTAAACCGAAAGAAAACCACAAATTGATATAATTTCCCTATACAATCTTGCCTCCATGTACATCAATTTGAACTCAATTTAAGTGATTCTCATTGTAGCTTTGATCATTTAAAGTTGCTGAATGCTCAACCTCATCTATAGTATCATCCTTCCCCCCCATATCAAATGCATCTCTAGACTTAAGCCTTACAACTACAGATAAATTCTCACAATTAAGATCTTTTACATAAAAAACTTGCCTAACTTGCAAGGAAAAAATAAATGGATCATCTTCTAACTTTTCTACTATATGTATTAGGCGAGAAAAGTTCACAAGAGTAAATCCGAATTCATCTTTTTTAACACCCATGCTATGGTGGACATTAACCTAATCACACTAAAATAAGACAACTTTCAAGTAATTTGAGGAGTTCGACTTAATGATATTTATCAATCTGCCATAATAGTTGATGCCATCCATCTTTGAGATATTAATGATACCACTATTCTAGGTTGCTATGTTGTCCTCATGAGCTTTAGTATGGAATCTAATTCCATTTTTTTTTTATAAACCTAGAAAATCTCTTTGCTACTTTGTTGAGTATAGTAGCAAGAATTTCAATTTCTTTTGAAATATTTTCATTGCCAATTTTCATAACCTTAAACAATATAAATTTTTATTAGACTAAAACATTAATAATAAAAATATTTAAATTAGCATGAAGATATTGCTATGTAACATGCCTACCCTTAGTCAAAACTAATCATGAAAATTTTCATTTAATAACTTAGCTTTCTCATTCTCATTTAGATGACCATGCCAACGGTGTTTTCATTTTTCTATGTCAAGAAAATTCCTATATGAAGTAATAAAACAAAAAATGAATAGGAGATATTTTATACAAATATTTTGCAATGTATATGTATATATGCATGCATACATATTGATAGCGTGTCTCAATTTGGTCACAATGTTGAAGCACATAATGATGTGTTTTAATTAATGCCTTACTATTTAACACAATGTTTTCAACTTTGTCTATTGGTTTACTTACACTTGAGAACATGTATCACGAATGATCCATATTTGGTGGTAGGTTGGGGTTCCCTAATGGTTGATTACACCTTGTTTCAACATCTTCTAGGTACCTTAAACAAAATGTTAAGCACACTTCCACAATATATCCTTCGGCGGTTAACCTAAAACACAATATTTTGAAATAAATATTATTCATTTTAACCAAATATTCAAATTAATGAAAAAAAAATGAATTTGATGTCATACGTCTCAAATGGATATTGATAAATGATTAATACAACACATTTATGAATAAGATTTTATGATGAATTCAATGAAATTATATGAATTTTAAAGAAGTATGATACCTAATTGAGTAATATTTTAATTTTAGGGCTTTAATATGTTCTTTAATCAACAAAAGAAGAAAATGAGTCAAGTTTCACTCAATTTGGAGTTAAAGTGAAGGAGTTATGTGCATTTGAAGATCAACACAGTTGTTTGACATGGTCATGTTGATTTTGAAGAAGAATTAGAAAGGTACATGAGGAAAAAACATGACTATGTTATTAGCGTGTAACTCTCGGAACAATTGAAACCAAATATGACAAGTTAACACGACTATATTGAATTAGTGCAAAATGACCTATCAACGTGACTATGTTGAGGTCGTGTTGGTTGTATCTTCCCAAGTTTTGGATAAGTTTGAAAGATTTAAGTTAAACATGACTTTGAACATGACCGTGTTGAAGGGTCATGTTGAGTTTGACAGCTGCGCACTAAAAATAGATAGACATAGAACCTAAAAGATTTTTTTAGAAAGATTTTTTGACAAATGAAATGATGTGCCTTGATTCCAAATTCAAGCACACAATATAATTGATGATTCAATTACACAATCAATACTCCAAAAATGGTGTAAAGACTTGATTCCAATTAAGCAAAATACCAAATGGAATTATGAACAAATAAGTATGTGATTTTCAATGAAAAATCACGCAATTGCACTAGGAAGCAATTTCAAAATTGAAATGACCAAATCTAAAAGTTATAACCTAAATCACGTGAATGAACAAGTAACCACAAATTGTACCTAGATATGACTCACTAAATACAATTTGTTAACAACAAAAGCAAGATTGATATGACTCACAATCTCCTTTTGTTAATCTTGCCACAATTTCACAAGAAATTGATAAGAGATCTCTTAAGCAACAATTACAAATACAAATGGAATTTGTGGACTATTGGATGTGACTCCAAAAATGTCCCACAAGTTAATCCTTAGTGCATGTTATTTGGCTATCTTGTAAAACCGATAAATGTACCTACTAATAGTGTAAAAAAAAACATTATTAGATAAAAATGTGGCCATATGTAGATATTTGGGCTCATGCATCCAAGTCAGGTTTCCCCACTATTGGAACCGCATGGTGGATTCCCATCACGAAAGGAGAGTGATTTTTGAGTAGACGAAAAGAAAGAGACTCCTTAGAGTTGGAGAACATTGAAGAGTAAATTATACACTTTAGAAGTGTGAGAACAAGTTTATAAAAGGTTTTCTGTTTTCATTATGAGTTGTTTTGATTTTATTGTTAGATTTTATCTCATAATGTTAGCTTAATTTCTTTTAGTATCTAGATTTGTGGAATCTTAGAATTATTATGTAATTTTATTTTAGATATTATTCAATGGATTATTTATATTCTTGATTCAATTATGCATGTTCTTCATTATATGAAATTAGTATTTCTAGAGTATTAGTTCTAATTATCGATATTATGCAAGTAGATTGAAAAATCACCTATATAATTAGATTTAGCGTAATTGAAAAGAGTTGCATACAATCCTAGAGATAGGATGACATAAATCTTATGAATTAGTGTTAAACCTAATTAAGGATTTAAAGATCAATAATGCAATCTTAGGGGTTTTAATTAGAGAGAGATCTTAGTTAATCAACTTAGGATTAGAAATTAATAATTTTGAGAAAGATTTTAATTTAATTATGGAATTTCTATGGTTAAGAAATTAAAGGTGAAATTGGAATTATCTCTAATAAATTACATATGATTCTAGAGAAAAACTAAATCTAGATATGTGTTCTTGCAATATTAATTCTAATTCTTTAATATGCCTGTTTTTCCATAATTTTGAATATTGTTAGTTAAGTAGTTAAAATTCCTTTAGTTAATTAACCAATCTTAATTTGACGTTTGGATAATAGAGTCCTAGTTAGTATTAGTAGTTGTAGTCTTTATGGGACGACATTTGTAATTAATCCACTATATTACACTAATTGATAGGTACACTTGCCTTACAATAAGTTTTTAGCACCATTATCGGAGACTGCAATATTAAGAACGCTTGATACTTTATTAATCTAATCATTTTTTAAATATTTTTTTTCCTTTTCTTTTCATCTCTTTTGCTAATCTTTTTGGTAACTAACTCAAAAGCCTTCTTTTGCAATGTATGACTAGGACTATGTCCAATTATGCAAGATCTAAACTTATTGGGATCGACTCTAGTATTACTAGGTCAGCTGTTGCTGCGAGCAATTTTGAGATTAAACCTAACATCATCCAAATGGTGTGGCAATTTGTCTAATTTGATAGCCTATAGGATGAGAACCCTAATGCTCACTTTCTAGTTTTTTTGGAAATATGTGACACCTTTAAAATAAATGATGTTAATGATAATGCTATATGGTTAAAATTGTTTCCATTCTCATTGAGAGGTAAGGCAAAATAGTGGTTAAATTATCTTTTACGGGGATTAATCACTACATGGGTTGAGAAATTTTTAGAGAAATATTTTCCACCTACCAAAACCACAAAACTCAAAAATGATATCTTTACTTATGCTTAGATTGAATCCGAGACATTATATGATACATGGAAGTGCTTTAAAGACTTGTTAAGACGATGACTACATTACGGTCTCCCACTTTGGATGAAAATCCAAGAGTTCTATAATGGTCTCAATTTATTGATAAGGTAGATGATCGATGCTCTCACTAGAGGCACATTGAATACTAAAACACTAGAGCAAGCCCAAACCTTAATAGAGGAAATGGCTATGAATAATTATTTGTAGGAAAATATTAAGGTAAGGCATAAAGCTGTAGGGGTATATGACATAGAAGTGGTGATGGCATTAGCAGCTAAAGTTGACGCTTTGATTCGAAAAATTAACGGGCTTTCAATTGCATACAACAGTCGCAAATGATGTAAAGTGATATTACTATAAGAGGATTTATGAAATAGGATCAATTAGAGCAAGTTGATTACATGGGAAATCCCTCTAGGTCCCAAAACAATCCCTATAGCAATACCTATAACCTTAGGTGGAGAAATCATCCTAACTTCTCACTGGGCAATAAAAGTCAAAACAAACAAAGAATTAACCCTAACCTATCCCACTTGGTTTCCGGCAACCCCTACTTTAAGAAAAGAAACCAAGTCTAGAAGAGCTTCTAACTAAATTCATTCAAACATTTGAAGCTTAATTCTAGAGCATAGAGATGTCTCTTAAGAATCAAGAAGCCTCTATCCACAACTTAGAAAACCAAGTAGGTCAACTAGCAAAAATGATGTTAAGAAGACAATTGGGAACATTGCTTGGGAATATGGAAATGAACCCTAGAGAACATGTTAAGGTAGTGACCCTTAGGAGTGGAAAGGAGTTGTAGGTCGACAATTCAACAAAAAAGGAACAGATGAAAAAGGAGAGCACAACAATTGAGAAAGAAAGTGAACCACTCAAGGAAGTCTATGAGTTTAAACCATCAATACCTTACCCCACTCGCTTGAAGAAGGATCGCTCTAATGAGCATTTTGTTAAGTTTTTAGAACTCTTTAAACAACTACATATTAACTTACCTTTCATCGAGGCTTTGTCACAAATGCTTAAATATGCTAAAATTTTAAAGATATGTTGTTAAACAAATGGAAGTTTGAGGAGTTATTTACGATGACACTTAGCGAGGAATGCTTGACTAGGAGAACCTAAGCGTACACATACCTTATTTGATTGGTAATCTATTTGTAGAAAAAGCTTTAGCCGACTTGGGAGCAAGTATAAATCTGATGCCTTATAAATTGTTTAAAAGATTAGGACTAGGAGAACCTAAGCCTACACATATGAGCTTACAACTAGTTGATAGGTCAGTAAAGTACCCTAGTGGTTTTATTGAGGATGTGTTAGTTAAGGTCAGTAAATACCAACCTTTATTTTTCCTAATGATTTTGTCATTTTAGATATGAATGAGGATATAGAGGTCCCTTTGATCCTAGGTTAACCTTTTTTAGCTACTGCTAAAGCTATCATTGAAATAAGTGATGGCAAACTCATTTTGAGAGTCGATGACAAAGAGTTGGTATTTAAGGTTTAGGATGCTTTGAAGTAATCTTTCAATCAAGATGATACATGTTATTTCTAGATAGTATTGATCTATCTGTTGTGAGCTGTATGCAGGATATGCTTTATGAAGATACTTTGGAGCTATATCTAGTGTAAGGGGAGGTGAGTCCAATAGATAACCTGGTGCACATAGAAGCTTTGACTCATTTGGAAGCTAATGAGTTCATGCAAAGGAGAAAGGAATTTAAGGAAATTGATAAGGGAAAGAGAGTATGATTGAAACCTTCCATCGAAGAATCGTCGGTTTTAGAGCTAAAACAATTACCCAACTATTTAAAGTATGCCTTCTTAGGGAAGGAGTCTATATTATTGGTGATCATTCCACTAATTTTGAGATAGACCAGAAAGAAAAGCTCTTGCAAGTTCTTAAGGGACATAAAAGATCCATTGCATGGAAAATCTTGAACATTTCGGACATTAGTCCTTCTTTTTGTACTCATAAGATCCTATTGGAAGATGACTTCAAATTGGTTGTGTAACCCTAGAGAAGGTTGAACCCAAATATGAAGGAAGTCGTTAAAGCTAAGGTAATTAAACTTATAGATGCAGGTTTAATCTACTCCATTTCTAATAGTTCCTAAGTAAGTCCTATACAGGTTATGCCAAAGAAAGGGGGGGAATGATTATGGTTCCAAAAGAGAAGAACGAGCCGATCCTAACAAGGATAGTTACAGGATGGGGAGTCTGCATCGATTATAGGAAGTTAAACGATGTCACAAGAAAAGACCATTTTCCCTTACCATTTATAAACCAAATGCTTAAAAGATTAGCAGGGTATATGCACTACTGGTTTCTAGATGGTTTGTTTGGATACATTCAAATTCTAATTGCCCTAGAAGATTAGGAAAAGACCACCTTTACTTGCCCCTATGGTACCTTTGCATACCTATGGATGCCTTTTGGCCTCTATAATGTGCTAACCACTTTCTAATGATGTATGGTAACCATTTTTGAAGACTTGATTGAGGATATAATGGAGGTCTTCATGGATGATTTTTCATTGTTTAGAGACTCTTTCGAGCAATGCCTCCACAACTTGGATAGGATATTAACGAGATGTGAAGGAACTAATTTGGTCCTAAATTGGGAAAAGCACCATCTTATGGTGCAAGAGGGGATCATTTTGGTTCATACGGTTTCTACTAGGGGGATTAAAGTGGACATTGCAAAGATTGAAATAATTACCAATTTACCACCCTTGACTTTAGTTAAAGCTGTTAGGAGTTTTTTAGGATACGCGGGGTTTTATAAGAGATTCATTAATAATTTTTCTAAAATCGCTATGCCTTTAACTAGGCTATTAGAGAATGATGTGTCATTTATGTTCTCACAAGAGTGCATCAATGCATTTAACACTCTTAAGAATAAATTAACTAATGCCCCTATAATGGTTTCCCCCCATTGGATTCTCCCTTTTAAGTTAATGTGCAATTATAGTGATTTTGCGATTGGGGCCGTGCTTAGACAAAGAAGAGATAAACATTTCCAACCTATTTCCTATGCTAGCAAAACCCTCATGGATGCATAGGAAAATTATACAACAACTAAAAAAGCATCGTTAGTTGTCGTTTTTGCATTTGATAAATTTTGTTCTTATTTGATTTTATCCAAAGTTATTGTTTATACTAACCATTCTACTTTAAGATACTTATTGAGTAAATCGGATGCTAAACCATGACTAATTCAATGGATCCTATTACTTCAAAAATTTGATATCGAGATCAGAGATAAGAAAGGTGTTGAGAACCTAGCAGCAAATCATTTATCTAAACTCGACAACTTAACCTTAGAAAAACTAGACGAAAAGGGGACTAATGATGAATTTCTCGAGGAACACTTGTATGCTGCCACTTAAGTAAGTGAACTTAAATCTCCATGGTTTCTTGATATAGCTAATTATTTGGTTGCTTACGCTTTTCCTAAAGAGCTTTTATGTCAGCAAAAGAAGAAATTCTTTGCTAATGTGAAGTATTATTTTTTGGAGGACTCCTATCTTTTTAAAATTTGTGCAGACTAGATTATTAGGAGATGTGTTTCCCGTGTAGAAGGTTGGCAAATACTAGGTCATTATCACACTTGGCCAATGGGAGGTCATCATAGTGTAAACAAAACTGCTAAAAAAGTTTTAGAATAAGAATTCTTCTAATCTACTATGTTCAGGGATGCCCATGGGTATGTAAGATTGTGTGAGAAATGTCAACAGACAGGTAATGTCTCTTGACATGATGAAATGCCGCAAAATTACATTCTTTTTTGTGAAGTATTTGATATTTGGGGTATAGATTTTATGGGCTCTTTTTCCAAACTCAAAAGGTAGAAAATATATTCTGGTAGCTATAGACTATGTGTCAAAATGGGTAGAGGCTCAAGCCTTGCCCATGAATGATGGTAGTTACAAAGTTCCTAAAAAAGTCCTTTTCTTGATTTGGTGCTCCTAAGGCAATCATAAGTGATAGGGGCATACAGTTTTACAATTTGCAATTCAAGAAAGTACTTGAAGGTATGGAGTTTATCATAGGATAGCTACCCCTTACCACCCACAAATTAGTGGTCAAGTGGAAGTCACCAATAGGGATTTAAAGTGGATTTTAGAAAAAATAGTAGAGCACTATAGAAAGGATTTGGCGGACAAGTTAGATGATGCTCTATGGGCTTACAGGACAACATATAAGACACCACTAAGTACTACTCCTTATAGACTAGTTTATGGGAAAGCATGTCATTTGCTTTTTGGGGCAATTATTAGTCTCGTTAAATTAATCAAGAGGGGGGGGGGGGGGGGGGGGGGGGATTACAATTTTTTGCAGCTTTGTAAAAACACTCTTGAATGGAAATTCTAATGGCATGAGTAACAAATAAATAATAAGCATGCAATTATATAAAAAATAGAGAGAGAGAAAATCAGGCTCAGTGATGTAAAGAGGTTCCACCTTGCGCATATGTCCTCTCTACCAACTCTACGCTGGGAAACTGGTTGTCTCTACCGATTGAGTTTCACTATATCAAAAATCAAATTGAGAGTATAAACATGCCAAAACTTTGGCAAAGTCTCACTATTGAGTCTCCTTAGCTTTCACACTAAGCTAATAACTCAACTACAGTGATAAACAACTCTCAATCACTCACAAGAACAATCAAATAAACAAAGAAGAGAAATAAGGTATCTTCTACAATTAAGTTTAATAACAATTAAATGAGAACTCTTTTGTATGCCTTTTGAAGGATAGCAAGATGAAGATTTTCTGCTTGTGTTCTTGATTGATCATCATTAACTTCTGGAGCTTCTTTCTCTTTTATAGAAGAAGAACAATGGTCAGCTAGCAAAAAAAAAATAAAAAAAAAATGCAACAACAATTTGAATTTCAAATAATCCTTTTAATAGAAATGACCGAGATTTCCTCTTTGATATTTGAATTTAAAATCTGGATAATCTTCAATAGAAATCTATCCTATGATGTGTATCTTCTTGTTGCAGAGATCTTTTCTTGGATTTAAATATTTAAAAAATTGGATAAGCTTGAAAGATAAATTTGTTGAGATTTTTCTAGATAAACTTTAAGAGATTTCATGATATCCCTCATGTTGTGGAACCTTATCTTCTCATAACAACCATATCTTTATTGTAGATATATCCTTATCTTTGTAACAACTTAACCTTATCATCCTTAAACATATATCCAAGAATAAATTATGAAGAATTTCTGGAAAATGTCTTTGCAACATACCAACGAACCAACAGTTAAAATTAAAGTGAAAAATAAATAAATTTTGAATAAAACTTTTGACAAAAACTTGAAGTGATGAAATCCCTAAGATGATAAATCCCACTTTAATAAAACAAATCAAGTATATTACCCAAATATACTTGACAAGTAAAGCTAGGCCTTAAAAAGATTATAAAAACACAAAATTTAATCATTTTCTTTGAATATGGAAAAATCCGTGTTCAGACATAAAGATTCTAAACATCCTTCTATCAAGCATATACTTCTTCCCACTAAAGGTTCTGAAATAGCTTATGACTAGAACTACATACTACTTGTGCCGTTCTAAAGGTTCTGTTAAAACTTTTGAAATAAAATCTTGTAATGTCTTTGTATAGCGAAGGTTCTAAAATAGCTTCTATCTAAAAACTTTGTGCTTCTCTTTTTTGTTTTAAAGGTTCTAAAAGAACTTCTGTCTAACTATTAACAAGATTGAGGACTTTCACAAAGTATCTAGAGGTTCTGAACTACCTTCTGCTACTTTATTTTTATTGAAAACTCTTCTGCTAAACTTTTAAAATACCTTTTTTCTATTTCAAAAGTTCATTAAATAACTTCTATATAATTTGAAACTCTTGTACTCAAGAATAAACATATTGAATATTTTAATTCTCTTTTGTTATCATCAAAACTAAACTCTAGAACTTAACAGTAATTAATTGTTTTAACTTTGACCTTGAGTTTGCAGGAACAAAAAGAAAGTTTAAGTTGAATGAGCTTAAGGAATGGAGAGCAATCGCATATGAAAACTCAAGGCTATATAAAGAATGGACTAAACAACTTCATGATCAGAGAATCCAATAAAGAAAGAAATTCCAGGAAGGAGACCATGTTTTATTATATAATTGTTGCTTGAGATTATTCCTTAGAAAGCTAAAATCTCAATGGATTGGCCTATTCATTGTCAAGAAAGTTTTTCCATATGGGATAGTTGAAGTAACACATCCAGAGAAGAGAATGTTTAAGGTTAATGGTCAAAGATTGAAGCTGTACCTTAGAGGCAAACTTGATAAATCTGATAAGGAGGAATTTCACCTCCAATCAAATGAACCATAAATTACATTAGACTCTGTTGAGCTAACGACATTAATCATAGTGCTTCTTGGGAGGCAACCCAACCGTTAATTATATTAGGACATTTTAAAGTTTTAGATTAGATGTTGGTTATATATATATACAAAAAAAGTAGTACACGACCATTAGGCATGACCATGTTGTGACTGTGTTGTTTAGGAAATATTCAATCAGAAAGATACATGGCCCTAAAGCACGGTCATATTACAGTCGTGTTAAATAATCATCAACATAGAGAGGTACACGATCCCACAACATAGTCTTGTTGTGACCATGTTAACAAAAAACATAACACCGAGAGATACATGGTCCTATAGCACGGTCATGTTTCGATCGCATTAATACTGTACATAACACCGAGAGATATATATGATCCTATAACATGCCCATGTTATGGCCATGTTCTCTTGGTTTCTTATAATTTACATCAACATGACACAAACATGCCCGTGTTTGTTGCTTGTGCTTTCATATATATATATATACACACACACACTATACATGGCCATTTTTATCACACATGCTCACATTTGTATTTTGTTCCCTTGCCCTTCTTGTCTCCCTTGACCGTAACCCACAATAACCTTCACCTCCATATGAGCACAAACACACATTTTAGTTCCATTTCTTGCATTCATCATCAAAAGATACCATGCTGCTAAAACAATCGCGCTAAAAGCAACCGATCACTAGAAAGACTAGTGGACAAGCTTCGACATCGTCCTCTTGACTACCCTGAGATGTTCAGCAACTAGCACTCTTACCACCCACCCATTCCCAAACACAATTTATGCTAAATTTTACATAAAAAGCACATCGGGACAAGTATAACAAGTTCAAGAATAAAGAGTTTAGTAGAAGCTTATAACTAGAATGGAGAGTGTTGGAAAGGTTGGGTTTAGATGATGGAGTCCAAAATGCGATTAGTGTTAGTGGTTAGAAAAGGTTATTCTCCCTCCATGCCCCTATTTATAGGAAACTTACCTATCTACATTTATGATGGAGAATGATTGCATATCTTGGGGTGCTCATAATAGTATGCATTTCGGGTGGGTAGAAAATTTTACGAGATTACCATTACCCAGCTAGCTTGTTATGTGGGGCTTTATGATAAACTGTTTATTGAAACTGATGAGTTTATGCAGTTACCTATAAACCTACCTCATGGAGTTACTCCCATAGCATTTTGGAAAATAATTAGCCAAGAGACAAGGTATGACCTAAAGCAGGCTAAGGCATCCATACTTTAAAACCCCGCTCATCGAGTCATCCATTGGTTGCTTTCACACACTATCAGTGGGCATTGGAAAAGTACAAGTGACATCTTTTATCTTTATAGTATGATTGAGTTCTTTCCCATTAACTTAGGAGTGATCTTAGCTTTCTTCTTCAGACATCAAGCTTATGACCCTCAAGTAGGCACTATCAGCTATGGGCCTTATATTACACTTTTAATCTATGGGATGAGGTTGATCTAAGAGCTTCCTCCGATGTTCCAAGTCTAGGAAGTGGAAACAATCAAATTTGAGACATTTAAATAGGTAAAGTTATTCTACGACGACCTTGGAGAATAGCTTGGTGACCAACCTCAGACACAAAGGGAACAAACTCAATTAGATAGAATTGAAGAAAAATTAGATAAACTATTAACTCTACAAGAAAGATGTGAATGGGATTGGGAACGAGTGTACAAGAGAGTTCATAAACTGGAACAATTTGCTAAAAACATTTCGTCTAAATATGACATTCCCTTTCCAATAAGAAAAAGGCATCTAGCTAATGATGATGATGATGAATAAGAAGAAGCACATGGAGCAATTAAAGAAGACAACACAGATGGTGAGGAAGAAGAAGGGATAGAAGAAGATGAAATTATGGACATTGATGATGATTAGGAGGAGGATGGTGATGATGATAGCGACAATGAGGATGGGGGCAATGACAATGAATTTTTTTAGAACATTCTTCTTATGTACTTTTAATATAACTTTGATGGCCTATTCATTTTTTTTATTTTTTTTTATACTTTAAGATTTTCTTTTGTTTTTTCTTCTTTTCTTTTGTAGTTTCCCTTTTGAGAATAAAAGCTGAAGTGTACAACTCAGAATGCTCTAAAAGAACTCATGTGAAATAAAGAGTCAAGAAGTTTTCAAGGGAGTATGAGTTTCTACTTTTCTTATTTTTTTTCTTTCCTTTGCTTTAATTGACTTTTATCTTTAATATCATGCAATGTGTACATTGGGGACATGTGCAATTATAAGTGTGGGGGAGTTAAAGGGAAGAAGATTTAAATTCTTTACTATATCAAGGAAACTGACTACTATATTTGACCAATATTAATGTTTTAATTAACTTGTAATTTAGAATAGCAGCTTTTAATAACAATTTTTTTAATGCTTCACCAATACTGCATTCATTACATTTTACAAGAGTTGAATAGTGAAATATGTGTAAGGTAGAGCTATATGTCATTTAAGCTTTGATTTTAAACTTAGAATTAGGTCAATATCACTAATAAGGAATTAATCATCTATATTTTGATGGGAATCAAACCATGTCAACAACTGGACCTATTATTGAATAGAACCCGAAGTCATTAACCTAGTGTTTTTATTTACTTTATATATTTGTTTTGCATTTTATCAGTTACATTTATCGGTATTACAGAATGACGAGTAAATATACTAATACTCAATTTGTGGGATATTCATAGACCTATGTAAATCAAATAAGAACCAGACTTACATTGCTCCATGGAGGTGAAAGAAATCGGCTACATATGATGTTTTTCATTTGTATTTTCTTTTGTTAGAAACTGGCCACATATGTTGTGTTTATTTATATTTTCTTTTGTTAAATTTTTCTTATTTAGAACAAGTATAAATACTTGTAAAGTAGGGTTTGTAAGGGACTTTTGACATTACAAAATTAGACCTTTTTGTGCTATGGGAGAGTTTTTCTTCACGCCATTTTACTCTTATCAATTTCACTTTGAAATTGTGGCGAGTTGGCTTAAGGATCATTGTGAGTTATATTAATCATTCTTAAGTTGTTTTCAATTATTGCTAGTGTGTCATATCTAGTGTGTAATTGGAATTGTTATATGTGTTCTTGAACATGCCATTTAGAGTTCCATTTTCAAATTAGGGTCATGCCCAATTTGATTGGAATTTGGTTCTTCTTTGTGTCATCTATATATATATATATATTATATAATTACAAGTAAAGCACATCATATTTTCAAAATTCACTTGGATGTATACTCATTCTTTAGAAACTTTTAGAGCACTATAATTTTAGTAAATGAATAGAAACCTATTTCTTGAGAATTCTTGAAAAATCAATAAAGTTAGAGGACAAACAAATGAATTGAATTAAATAAAAGTTTAGCAGTAAGCCTCGTTGACCGAGTAATTAAGCCTATGGGGTGTCTCCTTTAGAGGGATAACATTTGTTAACCTAAGTGACGAGTTTGGGATTATCGGCTAAAAGCTCATTAAAAGGGTCAAGAGAAAAGTCCAAAAAAGCTGAATGCAATAAAACTAAATTAGTGGATGGTTCAGAGGGGTATCTTAAAACCTAGTAACCTAAAGTCATCTAGCTTGGGACGTACTAACCGATGAAACTACTTGATTCTTTAAATATATATATAAATCCTTTAACGAAAGTTAATACTTGATGTTGGATTTAGTTTAAATTTTATGAATCTTTGTTTCAATGATATGGGTAAACTCTAACTCATATGGATTAACTCTCGAACTCTGATACTTAGTGTTCTTAATACATAAAAATGAAATGGTTAAGTACATATGTAAAAAGTTGCTAGTATTTCGTTGTTTTTGAATTCTTACATACAAGTTGATTTAAGACATTATTGACTTAAAGATGAAATCATGAAAATTTTCCTTAAGTAGTCATCGGTTTAAATAAACATTTCTTGTCCTAAACTATGAATTGATCCATTTGCTTGAGGACAAGCAAATGTCTAAGTGTGGAGGAATTTGATAAATGATTAATAGAATAAATTTATGAATAAGATTTTATGACGAATTCAATGAAATTATATGAATTCCAAAGAAGTATGATACCTAATTGAGTAATATTTTAATTTTAGGGCTTTAATATGTTCTTTAATCAATAAAGGAAGAACATGAGTCAAGTTTCACTCAATTCGGAGTTAAAATGAATGAGTTATGTGCGTTTGAAGATGAACACAGTTATTTGACATGGTCATGTTGATTTTGAAGAAAAATCAGAAAGATACATGAGGAAACAATATGACTATGTTAGTAGCCGTGTTACTCTCAGAACAATTAAAACTAAACATGACAAGTTAACACAACCATGTTGAATTAGTACAACACGACCTATCAACATGGCCATGTTGGGGTCGTGTTGGCCATATCTTCCCAAGATTTGGATAAGTTCAAAAGATTTAAGTTAAACACGAGCTGAACATGATCGTGTTGAAGGGTTATGTTGTTTTCGATAGCTGTACACTATAAATAAACAAACATAAAACCTAAAGGATTTTTTGACAAACGAAAGGAGAGAGGTTTTTTAGTAGATGAAGAGAAAAAGACTCCTTGGAGCTAGAGAACATTGAAGAGCAAATTATACTCTTTAGAGGTGTAAGAACAAGTTTATAAAAAGGTTTTTCTTTCCATTACGAGTTGTTTTGATTATATTGTTAGATTTTATCTCATAATGTTAGCTTAATTTCTTTTAGTATCTAGATTTATGGAACCCTAGAATTATTTTGTAATTTTATTTCAGTTATTTTTCAATGGATTCTTTGTATTGTTGGTTTAATTATGCATGTTATTCAATGTATGGAATCGGTATTTCTAGAGTGTCAGTTTTAATTATTGATATTATGCAAGTAGATTGAGAAATCACCTGTATAATTAGATCTAACATAATTAAAAAGTGTTGCATGCAATCCTAAAGATAGGATGACATAAATCTTCCGAATTAGGATTAAACCCAATTAAGGAATTCAAATATCAATAATGCAATCTTAGGGGTTTTAATGAGAGAGAGATCTCGGTTAATCAACCTAGAATTAGAAATTAATAATCTTGAGAAATATGTTAATTTAATTATGGAATTTCTATGGTTAAGAAATTAAAGGCGAAATTGGAATTATCTTTAATAATTACATATGATTTTAAGGGGAAACTAAATCTAGGTATATGTTCTTATAATATTAATTCGAATTCTTTAGTATGTCTGTTTTTCCATAATTTTGAGTATTGTTAGTTTTGTAGTTAAAATTCCTTTAGTTAATTAATCAATCTTAATTTGATGGTTGGATAATAGAATCCTAGTTAATATTAGTAGTTGTAGTCTTTGTGGGATGACATTTGTAATTAATCCATTATGTTATACTAATTGATAGGTGCACTTGCCTTACAACAAATACATCCACATGTGATGCATAGGCCCACCAAGCTTTGTCTCCTCTACCGGATGAGCTATTAAATGTATCCTAATGGTAAAGAATGAGGGAAGAAATATCCTCTCCATTTGACAAAGATTTAAAACAATATGGTTTTGTAGCTTATCAAGCTTTAGTAGGATCTAACACCTTAGAACATAAAGTCTTGAAGAATGTAGTGAATTCTATCGCCACTATAGTGGCTTACTTAGATGGACTACATGCTTTTAATGCAATTAGGAGAAGATTTTCCATTAATATGTGAGAATCATGATTTTTGAGCTCCACAATTTTGCGATCTTTGACATTGACACATCTTGATATGTTTGATGCATATCCATTTAGTATTTTCACATATTTGAGAATTTGACAAAAAGTTTCTTTCTCCTTTGTAGTCATTGTGAAGCATGCGGGTGGTAATCTTCTTCTACCATTCTCAAGCACTTGAGGGTATAGATCAAGTCTAATGCCAAGGTCTATCAAGTCATGATGAGCTTTCAAATTATCTTTTGACTTTATGTCAAGATTCAACAAAGTTCCAATCAAGTTGCCACACACATTATTTTCTATATGTATCACATCAAGGTTGTAGTGCAATAAATTATTCTTCCAATAAGGCAACTTAAAGAAAATGCTCCTCTTATTCCATCAATTCTTAGAATCACTAGATTTCTCACCCATATTATTTGACATATTAAGTTCTTATTCCGTGTTCTCATTTCTAGACTTTCGTTACTTTAGGTTTTAAAGGTTTACCTAAAGTAAATTGAATACTATCAACTTGCCTTGACACATCACTTCTAGTTGCTCTTTTAGGTGTTGTCATCGTCTCCTCTTTCCCATCAAAAAAGTATTTTTGGTGGCAGAATTGTTGATCTTTTGGTAACCATCAATGGTGGTTCATATGACAATACTTCCTCTCTTTGTATAAGCATTTCCCATCTATGGACTCATCACATGTTGGACAAGCAAAATTTCCCCTAGTATTCCAACCAAATAAATTTCAATAAGTAGGAAAGTCATTTATTATGCACATCAATGCAGCATACATATGAAAAGTCCATTGAGTGACTTGAAGACAAACCTATTTAATGTGGTAATACACCTAGTTAGCCTTTGGACTTCCTTGACCATTTTCGAAGGTTTATGTTCAAGATAGTCCTAATCTTCTCAAGATTGATCTCAATCTCTTGTGAAGTAAGCATGAAGTCAAGAAATTTACTAAATGATACACCAAAGGCACACTTCTAAGGGTTTAGCTTCATGCTAAACTATCACAATATTTGAAATGTCTCATCCTAATCGACAAGGTGCTGGTGGGGCTCCTTTTTATATTATGAAATTAACTTAAAACAAACTGCTTCTCATTAATTATTTTCTTACCACTAAAAATTCATAAGCTTGATTTTCGATGAATAGGATCTAACAACTATTCAAGTTTTAACAAATTGAGCAGTCTCATAACATTATTTTTTATGAATTAACCAATAATTTCCATAATCTATAATATTTCATGAGACACTTTTCATTCTTGATTTCATAGTCACTATAGCAACATTTGCTAAAGCCCAAATTCAAATCATCGATTCCCAAAAACAACTTGTCGATATCAATATCAATTTAAGCGAATCAAGAAACATTTGTTGATAATTCTTTTTATAACTATCTTTGTTTTTTTTTTTAATATATTCACAACAAAAACTCCCTTTTTTATGATTCTTTCCATAACTTCTAACACAAAAACAATAAACCGATTTTTGGATTTCAATTACACCAATTACACAAATCTTTCGATTCGATTTCTAAACTTTCGAATTCCCACGACAATTCAATCCTATAGTACTGAAAATAATCCATAATCGTATCTTGTAACAACAAAAGAACTAAAGATCCATGTTTTGTTAGATCAACTTGGCTCTTCTTTCTTTAAATCCGGCAACTCTACTTTAATTCCATAATTGGTCAAATCATTTGACATAGCAAAAATCCTTTCTAAACTTTCCAAGATCAAAACTTGAATCTTCTCTAGGTTCTTCATCTCACCTTAAGCAATAATTTACCAAATTTACTAAGATCTCCATAAACATAAATATATAGCGGAGGAATTGAATCATGACTGTAACGTGATGCCCAAAAATCAATTCCAATAACAGCTATGTGCCATCCTCAACTCACATTCAATCGGTCCCAAATCCTAGAAAGTATGCAATGATTAAGACTTAATCTTATATAATACTCAATTTAAGGGTCGGATCACTTACCAACTTACGTATCTTTTCTTTGTAATTTCTAGGGTCCCCTCGAGCCCTAGCATCTCATGATCAAGAGTCTCCTATCCACAAGATGTGAAAGAATTAGCATCTTCCTTATTTGAATATGCAAAGGAAAAGAAGTAGACAGACCCTTACCTTTCCTTGTTCACACCAAAGATGGGAATAGGCTAGGGTTTCTTTTGTTTTATATTTCCTTTCTAGAATAAAACAATTCCATCAAAACTTGTGTGTGTGTGTGTGTGGCAGGGGTGGGGTGTGAGGGGAGAGAGCACACCGTAGCCATATTCATTAGTCTAGATTTAATAGGATCATTTTACCAATAGAAAATTGGATTAAAACTTAATCAATAAAAACTTGTTAAATTTACATGTTGGTCCCTCCAATCCCATAAATAATTGCATAAACCCTAGTTGTTTTTCACTTAATTAAAGCGTCCGCAATTCCACCATTGAGATTTCCAAAGGCACTCATACATAAGCTTGCGTCAATCGCGAATTTCAATACGAGAAAAGTAATAACATGGAAAATTGCAACACGTTGACCTCATAACTCTTGGTCCCCAGACAACATACGTATTCTTCTAAAGGTTGGCATTTCCAGTGCATAGCATGCAGCATGCTTATGCTTCTCCGTGGGTATAGACGAGATTATGTGGAAATTTAGTTAGTCAAGATAGATGATTTCGACTCGCCTTTTTGTGTGGAAGCTGCTTCATCTTTCGTCAATTCACTTGATGTTCTCAAGCACGTTTTTCCACCATTGTCAACACTTAAAAATTGTAAATATTCCATTTCCGCGTGATGAGCACGACCTTAGCAGTTATTTGGGAATGTGGTTGGACACATCATTATGGAGTATCTAATCGTTTAATTTGACATAAACTTTATAAGAGAATATTTTATAAGGTTTTTATTGAATTTTGAGATAAGATTTAAAATCCTGTAAGGTTTAAAATCAAAATTTGAAATTATGAAAAAAAAAAATCTATAAGGATCTTGACTCGTTAAAAAATATATATATTAAAAATAATATTCTACACATTATGTATGTTCTTCATTAGTTTTACATTATATAATACATTCAATTTTCAAATTTTATTTATGTATAAATTAATAAATATAATCTTAATCTTGTTTAACCGTTCTTTATTCTATTTTCTCATTTATTTCGTATTAATCTTATAAAAACCTGACTCATTCAACTCTATAGGAATAATAAGAGGAAAAGTCTATATGTTTTTATAAGATTTTAAAAAGTGTTAAATTCTATAGAAGTGGACCAGGATTTTATAAGATTTAACCCAAACCTGCCCCCGTTATACCTTTGGTAATTAGCCCCAAAATTTGACTTAAAATAGTATTCACGATGATGCCACCTTATGACCGGCAGAAATATGTTTGTCTATGCACTACAGGTGATAATCATTTTTTTCACTTTAAAATTTGACAATTTAGTCTAGTGTCCATACTGACTTGATATCTCCGTTATAAGGCATAGTATTGATTCCATAAGGAATTATTTATTAGATACAAAATCCTACAAAATTTGAACACCAAACTGAATTTTAGACACCTACACTATCACTCAATAAGATTTCTTCCAATTCAATTTATTGAAGTAATAATTGCAAAACTAAAATAGAGTGGATATACATAACTGTGTATGTTAAAGATCCATATAGTTTTTCTTTTTCTTGCAATAAATGATATTGTAACAGGAGATGAATAAGTGACTAAGTCTTCAGTTCTTCAACTTTGGCACCTTTACGTTTCAAAAAGGAGATAAGTGACTCTACCGTAATGATCATTATGCACATTATACTGTAAGTGCCTGAACTTTGATATTCTTTTTTTGTTTAGGTGTCTAAACTTTAATTTCTTTTATTTTAGTACTTCATCATTTTGATGAAAAAATCAAGAAAAACGAAAAGCTGAGAAGCAAAAGAATAGAAAAAAAAAAAAGTTAGAGAAGGAAAAAAAAAGAAAGAAAAGAAAAGAGATTAGCGTGTCTCAAAATTTTAATCTATAATATCCAATTTTTGCAAAACATATAACATTTAAAAACTCATGAACTGTAATTTTAGTTGAAATCACCTACTCGAAGATGCATACCTAATATTGTTTGCAAATAGTAAAGGTCGTCGCTTTTTCAAAGATATAGAGCTTAGTAGTTCAAATATTGCCTGAAAAAGCGATGTGTGCTAAAATTTTAAGATACTTCCTGTTTTTTTCTTAATTTTTATTACTATTATTGTCTTTGTTTTATTAATTTTGTTAGTATTATAGAAGAGGCTATAAATGAGTTACTGGCTTGTCTCACTTTAAAAAGATGAGCACCAATGAAAAAAATTCAAAGTTTGGACATCAAATAGGTAAAAAAAGAAAAAAGAAAGAAAGAAAGAAAGAAAAGTACAAGCTATTAAGACATCAGATTTAAAGTTTGGGCACCAAAATATTAAAAAAGAAAGAAAGAAAGAAAGAAAAATGAACATGAAAACTCAGACAGTTCTATTGGCATTATCACTATCTATTAATTATTATTGTTGCCAATTCATTTGTAGACTTCTAATATTAATCAATGTATATCCCATATCCCTAATATGTCTTTTAAATATTTATTGTTTTGGCACAATATATATCTTGGTTAGTTCAATAATGAAAATATGAGGAAAATTGTTATACCTTAACTTTGATTGTTTTTGCAATTTAACGTCTTAACATTTTTTTTTCCTATAGTTCAACATGTATTAAAAGAGAAGAACGATAGATCTTACAAACTCAACCATGTGAGTGACCAAGTTGTAGGACCAACCCAGAAACAAGTTACTCAAGGTTTGGCGAAGCTAATCCTCTACAAGGCCATAGAAGTTTATTATTCAACAATCCTACAGGTGGAGTATCACCAAAAATAGAAGTAGAAGAACTTTAAGCACCCTCTTTTACTAATCATTCCACGATACAGTTTTTTTCCCTGAAGGTGCAATACAGATTCGCCTCTTCAAACTTTTGCAACTCTTTCCTCCTACAAACCATAGCATCATGTAGAAAACACTTATTAGTAGTGTCTTTTAATACTTTATTTGCATTCATGCAATTAGTAATGATGAGTATTCTTTTAATTACATGGGATTGAGCAAACTTATAGTACAGTAGCAATGCTTCATAATTCCACATCAAGGGTGAAGTGTGAGTAATGGCCTTCATATAGTTTGCCAAGGGATATCTCGATTCATCTAACAACACTCCAACAACTCCTATTTTTCGTAGGCATCACATAGGAGTGATGCCTAGACATTGCTGTAAATATGTTGATACATGTAAATCTACTCTCTACTTTAAAACAAAACGTATTTATACTAGCAAATGTAGTAAGTTGTATATGCAATATATACTAGTGAGATTAGGTGGAAACCGTAGAGACAATTTAATTACTAGTACTCCTCTTTCTGTTTATTATCTAACCTTCAAATTAAAGTTCATAGATTAAAACTAACAAAATTAAATTAAAATAAAACTGAACTAATTTTATTGAACTAAACTAACAAGTAAAAGTAATTAAAACATGAAAGAATATAAAGAATATAAAACTACATATTCAGACATTGGATTCCCTAGGATAACTATATAATTTAATTTATCAGTCTCATATCAATTTCATAGGACTATGAGAGTTTCTAAATTAAATTAATAACTCTCTCAACTCTATTAATTCCTAACTCTCCTTAATTAGTTGAAACTTCTTCCTAATTAAAATCCTTCGTGTCACATTATCATTCTGTGAATTTTACTATTAGGCTTGACCCTAATCCAAAGTATTTATGTCATCCTATTTCTGAAATTGCATGCAACTTTTTCCAATTATAAAAATCTATCCATATATAAGATCTTTTAATCTTTATATATAAAATCAGATAATATAAATTAACACTCTAAATATATCGGTTTATATAAAATAAAGCAAACATAATTAAATCATAGTAAATTAAGAATCATAGAACTGAATAACAAGAAATAGGAATTCAATCACATACTTCTTAGGGTTTTAATATTTAACAACTAACTAACTAATAATAATAATAATAAAGAATAAAAAAAGAAAATAAAATTCGTGATAAAAACCCCTTATAAAATTGATTGATCTACACTCTTTTGACTCCTAGTTACTACTCTTCAAAAACCTTAGTTTATCTCTTGATGAATGCTAAAAGTCCCTTCATTCTTATCTTCAAAAGCTTTAAAAAGTAATGTGAAACTTGCAACCCTCTAACATGATCATGACTATGAACAAAGCCATGAAGTAGACCATGATCTTTTTTAATCTCTTTAACACGAACTCTTCCACTTCTACATGTTCATAGGTTATAGTCAGCCAAGGGATATTCCAAGGGTGTAGTCCATAATGTTGAAGGTTGGTAAAACTTCGTAGCCATCGGGTAAGTTAAGCTCGTAGAAATTATCAGTGATCTTCTGAAGAACCTTGAACGGACCATCTGCTTAAGGTGATAACTTACTTGTTCTATAGTTAGGGAACTTGTCTTTGCTGAGGTGAATCCACGCTAAGTCTCTAGGGTTAAAGTTCATTACCTTTCTACCTTGGTTTTCAAGCTCTTGCAACCTTGTCAATGCTCTAATTAGCTATTCAGATACCCTTTAATGTAGCTGATCAATCTCTCTAGCTTGGTTAATAGCACTAAAGCTTTCCTCCTTTAAGGTTGGGGCAGAGATCATACTCATAGGTACAGATGGATTGCTACTATAGACAGCTTCAAATGGGAACCTATCGATGGAATTATGTGTTGATTTGTTGTAAGTGAACCCAATGATTGACAAACATAAGTCTTAATCAATAATGTTCTTACTAACTATAGCTTAGAGGAGGGCATTTAGCATTCTGTTGAAGACCTCAATCTAGCCATTTGTTTATGGGTGGCAAGACATGCTAAACATCAACTTCATGCTAAATCTCTTCCACGACATCCTCCGAAGGAGGCTAAAAAATTTTGGGTCCCTATCAGAGATGATGATATGGGGCACTCCATGAAATCTCATGATCTTCTACACAAAAAGGTTAGCATCATAAAGTACATCATTGGTTTTGTAGTGGGGGATGAAGTGGATCATCTTGCTGAACTGATCTATGACCACTAAAATAAAGTCATGTCTTTAATGCATCTAAGGTAATCCTAGGACAAAATCTATTATCAGGTTAGTTTAAGGTTGGTCGGGGATAGGTAGCGGTAGATATTCCCTATAAGGTTTTTTCTTTCCTATTGCCCTCTTGCAAGTAGTGTACTTTATCAGTACCCTATGCACATCTTTCATTAAACCAGGCTAGTAAAAATGCTCCTTCAACAGCACATAAGTCCTCTTGTCTCCAAAATGACTTGCCAATCCTCTTACATAAGCTTCCCTAACCAGTAGCCCTCTCACCAAGCTGGACATTATGCACAATTGTCCTCTCTTATACAAGTATCCATTGTTCATGAAATAACCATCGATACCGATTTTAGCTCTACATTTAGCCACAATGGGTCCAAAGTTCTCTTCTTGTTCGTAATGCTCGATCATGGCTCCAAAGCCTAAGATGTTCATTTGCAATGTGGTAATCAATGTGTGCTTTCTAGACAAGTCATCTACTACTACATTGGTATTTCTAAGCTTATACTTGATTACAAAGAAAATTCCTAGGAACTCGATCTATTTGGTCTATCTTCAAGATAGTTTGTGTTAAACTCGCAAGTACTTAAGAGATTCATGGTCAGTGTAAATGATGAACTCCCATGGTAATAGATAATGTTTCCACATAAAGAGTGCTTAAACTAATAAATAGAACTCCTTATCATATGTTAAGAAATTGATAGTAGCACCACTAAGTCTTTCACTGAAATACATGATAGGTCATTGCTCTCGCACTAATACTACCCTAATCCTGACTCCTAATGCATCTCATTCCAACTCAAATACCTTCTCAAAATTAGGTAGGATTGGAACAAGAGTAGTGGTGAGCTTCTCTTTGATCTCCTCAAAGCGCTTTTGAGTTTGCTCGGTCTACCTAAACTCTACTCCCTTCTTAGTCAGCTCATTCAAAAGGCCTACAATAGTACTAAAGTTTTGGATGAAATGTCTGAAAAATGATGCTACCCTATGAAAAGTTCTGACCTCAGCTACGCTTTGGTGAGTTGGCTAGTTACGTATAACTTAGATTTTCTCCTTATTGAAGTTCACCCCTCTATAACCTACCATAAACCATAGAAATACAACCTTGTCTTAATAGAAACAACACTTCTTTAAGTTACCAAATAACTGCTCAGCTTAGAGGGTACTTAAGACCTCTCATAAGCGCTCTACATGAGTCCTTAAGTGAAGACTATAAACCAGGATGTCGTCAAAGTACATAACGATGTATCTCTAATCAATGTTCTCAAGACGTGGTTCATCAATCTCATGAACGTACTTAGCACATTGGTTAGACCAAAGAGCATGACCATTTACTCATAGAGATCATGCTTTGTCTTAAAGGCTTTCTTCCATTCATCACATGGTCTCATCCATATATGGTGGTATCTACTCTTTAGATTGATTTTCAAGAAGATACAAGCACCATAGAGTTCATCCAGCATGTCATCTACCCTCAAATAGGTTACCTGTATTTGACAATGGTCTTGTTAATAGCTCGACTGTCCATATACGTGGGCTATAATCCATCCTTCTTTGGGACAAGCGGAGCAAGTACCACATAGGGGTCCATGTTCTCTCTTACATAGCCTCATTCTATCATATCATCCACTTGTCTCTGTAACTTAACAACTTATTCTAGGTTCATATGATAGGCAAGTTTGTTAAGCAATGCCACATTTGGCTATAAATCAATATAATGCTCCATGCCTTGTAATGGAGGTAACCCTTTTAGCTTTTCCTTATGAAATATATCTTTAAACTCATTTAGCAAATCTCCAATCTCCTTTGGTAAGGACACTTGGTCTCTCATCTCCAATAACCTTCTAACCAATGGAAAAATAGGTGTATCCAACTCTAACGATTGTCCAAGCTCACTTCGTGATATAAAAAAAACGCCTTCTTTTTGGCTTAGTTCAATTGAGCTTGGGTATCCTTCACTTGGCTCGGCATCATAGGTTATAGCACAACCTTTCTTCTATCATTTTGAAACACATATGTATTTTTATATCGATCATGCATAACTCTTTAGTTGAATAACCCTAGGCCTTTAAGAAGTATATGGGATGCACTCATAGGCAGGATGTCATAGGAGACCTTGTCCTAATACCTATCCCCAATGGATTATACTCAAACCAACTAAGTAACATGAAGAACACCCTTTTCATTAAGCCAATGCAACTTCTATGGCTTTAGATGCTTTAAGGTTAGCAACTTTAGCTATTTTACCATGAATGTAGCAACTACATTGGTGCAACTTCCCCTATCAACAATCAATGCACACAACTACCCTTCAACTTTGCACACAGTGTGAAAAGGATTCTCTCCCTACTCATCTACAGTCTAAGGTGAAACACTCAGAGCTCTTGCTAACATAATGTTAAGAATTGTCCTTAGTCAACATATACATCAATGCCATCATCTCTAAGAACCTCCTCAATACATTCTACTCTTACCTCCTCTTTTTCTTCGTCAACATTATCAACCTCTAATACAAGTGCTTCACCTTTCAAGATCATAGCTTGGCAGTTTGGACATTGAGTAGCAGCATGTTTGAAACCTAAGCACTCGAAGCATTTTATTTACCTTATCTTCCTTCTCGAGCTCTATCTTTCTTCTTCTTGTGATATGTCTTTCCACTCCACTATCTTTCCTCTCTTATCAAGCCTCCTCTCCACTAGCCTTGGTGAGCTCATTGGCCGATTATCACCATGACTAAGTGAATCCTAAATAGCATGATTGTTGATGATTGTAATCACATAAATTAAAAATCCTTTTTACCTTAACTCTTCCTTACAATCAATTAGGCAAGCGTAACTATCGAGTTCAATAGTATAGAGTTCAAACACAGATATCGTTCCCTCAAGGATCAGCGAGTACTAATACTGACTATGAACCCACCATCCAATAGCACAATTTCGAGTGAATTCGATTAAATTAAATCACTTAACAAAGAATTGTAACACTTAAACTAAACACAGAATTAAAATTTATTAAATTCAATAATCAAAGACATATCCTACCCTTACTACTCCTCTAATTATCATATGACTTCATCCTCAAAGTTTCAAATAACAAATGACAATTATCTCTGAACCGTGGAATATCTAATACAAAATCAATGTTCCTCCTGAAATCATTAATTCCTAACTCTAATTACATTAACAAAGATTCCTCTTTCATTAACACTATTAGAATTGCATTAACACCTTGCAACCTTCAATTAGGTCGGAATATATCAATTTAACCTAATACGGAAAACTCATGCTCTCTATCCCTAGATTGCATACAAGTCTCTTTATCCATACATGATCTATTCTAATAAGAGATTTTCCAATCAACTTAGAAGAAATCAATGTAAATTCAATGCTGGCCAAACATTAAATCACAAAACATGATAAGCAATATGAATAAATTCAGAGAAAATTAACCATTCATGAATTGCACAATCAATCCAATGTCATATGATAATTAAGGTTTCGTAAGATTCAAGTATGAAATAAACTAACAACACATGGTTTTCAAAATTAAAATCAATGGAATAAAAAGACCCATGTGAATAAAACCTTCCAAAGATAAGAGTCGAATTACTGTTGATGATGTTTCGTCTCCTCCCATGGATTCAATTCGTGACGTCTTCTTTCTTTCCTTTCTTTTTTATTTCTTGATTCCGTTCTTCTCCTACGGATGCTGGTTCTTGACATCTTATTTCAGCTTTGGAATATAGCCCTAGGGTTTTTAGAACGAAGCTCGAAGGAAAAAGTCTCCCTAAAAAATAAAACAAGATGTCTATTTATAGTTCTATGAAAATAAGGTTCAGCACGGGCGTTAGCATGGCCATGCTCGAGGCCGTGCTGACTTTGAAATACGTTATTTTCATTACCTAGTTCAGCACGGCCGTGCTCGAGGCAGGGCTGAAATGAATTAGCTACTGGTCATTCTTTTCATCCAGCACTGGTGTTTGCATGGGTTGTGCCGAAGGTTATGCTGAATTGAAAATTAATTTTGCTTCATTTTTTGCCAAATTTTACCTTGCCTTTGCTCATATCATTCTTAAACCATGCTTTGTCTCCATTGATGCTTGAAATTAAAATTTAATCATATAAGTACCATTTTCTTCACAAATCACATGAAATTCATATAAAATTATAACTAATAAGCACTAGAATTAAGGGTCTTTTGACACTTATCAATGATGGAACTCAGTGCTGGTTCAATTCGATGGAATAGCTTGGCTAACATAGGGTCTACTCAGATCGTTATGTCTTTATCACTCAACTCTTTGTCCCAAATGAATAGCATTATCTAGAGTGCTCATAAAGTGTAGCTCCACCACGTTAACAATCCCATACTTCAATCCAACAATGAACCAAGCTATAGTTTGGTCCTTCAACTATTTTACTCCACATTGAATCATCAACATTTGAAACTCCTTAATATAATCATCAACACACATACATCTTTGCCTTAAGGTCTATAGCTTCATAAATGCTTCATACATTAATTAATTTAGGACAAACTTCCTTCTTAGTATCCTCTTCATCTTAATCTACGACCTTATCTCAAGATCTTTAGCTCATTTACTTATGGCTAATAAGTTTTTTCTATTACAATGATGCATATCTTGAAAATTCTAAGGCAACCAGTCCTACTTTTACAGCCTCTTCATACTCATGACACTCAAACAATTTATTGACTTTATCTTCCTAATCTAAAGAATCATTTGTGTCTCCACTCCCTAAAAATGAACGAATTTATGTCTTTACATTATCTTGCCCTTTAGGAGCTCATGCACTATTCACCACACAATCCTTATCAAAATTATCTCCAACTTCTTCATTTAACTCATCCTTAACATCAACAAACCTCCTCATACCTCAGTCTTTCCTTAATCCACCACTTTGAACATTTTAAAGTAAGTTTACTAGTTCTTCATCATTTTGAGCTCATCTACCACCCACATCAACTTAAGCAAGTTGGTTATCTACCAAACATTGCACTTTTACTACTAAATTGGCAACAACGATGGCTAACTCTTGAATTTGCTTGTTAGTAGATCTTACATTTTGAGTAGCGTGCCTTCCTTAGCCATGGGCATCACTTTCGAAGTCTTTAATACCTCCTTGAACACTAAGATTCGACATTTCACACTACATAGTAACTACTACTCAACTTAACAACTTAGCAGCAGCAACAACACTACAACAATTGCAACTACACTCCCTCATTAGAACCTACGCTCTAATACCAGGAAAAGATGATATGATATTGCTCTAATACCAAGAAAAGATGACACACCTAGGAGCCTAGTAATCACTAGGGTATCAATCTGCCAAAACAACTAACTGGATCCTTATAAATATAGAAGAAAATGTCATGTAAATGGGTAAATTAGTAGAAATGCGAATGTTTTCGGTGGATATTTCACACCACAAGAACTAAACACAACTTAATCCCAACTCGTTGTGACCTACAAGCCTAGACTAGTTGTACTCACTACAATCCTTACTAAAGGGATTGATAAAAGTAAAACAAGTTAAGAGTAAGAACTCACAAGAGGCTGAAAATAGTTTCTGTATTCAAAATGTAATGGATTTGGCTTACATATGAAAGGAATTACTTATAATAAGTCCTTGAGATTACAATACTAAAAGAGGAAAATCCTATTAAGTACATATAAATATACCTTATCTAGTATAATACAAAATGGGTAAAATTGTAAAGAGAAATTAATATTCTTAGGGACACGTGTAGCTATCAAATGTTAGAGACAAGTGTCATTATGATACTAGATACATTTCTAGCAAAAGACAAATTGTTTGGGCATTCATCTAAGTTGACAAGAGTGAGACTTTTAGCAAACAAGTCGAGCGATGGCTTAACCGATTTTAGGAGGGGTCGATAAGTGGCATAGTAGGTTGCTCTAAGCTTTTCAAGCTTTAGCACCCATTCAACAAGAATTCTTAGGGTAGGCTGGATAGCGCTTCCTTGGCTTGGACGAAAATGAGCATCTAGTAGCAACTCAGTGGATGATGGGAGAAGAACGCATGAAGGTAGGTGGGTTCATCCTCAGTTGGTTGGCTAATAAGTATCCTACAGGGTCAAGTTCTAAAGCCCACACACTCTAGCTCAAGTGATAAGTCCAATGGTTGGATTCCTATCACTTGCAGTCTTACCGTTCTAATGCACCATCAATATAATATTATAATTTTAATATAGTATGGTATTTTAGTATCAATGGCATCATAATCAATCACAAATGATTCCCCAAACCTCACACATCCTAATTCATCATATATACAATTAAGTGCAGCTAGTATAACAACAATAAAATAAGTATAATAGTCATAAGAATGCTCACTCCACCATATCCACTATTGATCACAGTAGTTTTTAGAGGTAGCTCAAACTCAATGTTAGTTTCACTTGGGGATAGAAATAAGACTTCACAAGCATAAGTATACTAAACTATATAAGCTATCTAATTAAATTTGCTACAGTTATTAATTTTTGGTAGTTTCGTATTTTGACCATAACCTTATCATTTTAAGTCCCTTTTTTATGTTCTTATAGTCGTTTCGAAGGTTTTCAGGTATACTTTCAAATGATAAGGTCATTTTGGTCATAAGAGGCATGCATTTTATTAGAAAATCCTAACTAGTTTCCGTGGCCTTATTTTTGCACTTATTTTGTGGCCTTTTGATTCCATTTGAGCCTAAACTTAATTAACTACTTCTAACTATATTCATAATTCTAACTAGGATTTTATTTGGTGTTTAAAGTCTTAAGGGATTGCTGGAAATATCAAACTTTCAACCTAAATGTAGAGTTTTAGGATACTTCTTCTAGTTTTGTATATTTTCAACTTAAGCCCCAATTATTATTACTTAACTAAATAGTCTTATTTCTAGTCTTTTTTAATCCTTATTTATTATATTTTTAAGCTACAAATTAAAGGAAATCATATTTCCCTACATCTAGGCAATGATTATGAGGAATCTTGCTTCTTCTTTTTTTTTTTCATTTAATCACTTTTAACCATCTTAAATCACTTCCTAATGCTATTTTTTATTGTAAACTACCTAATAAGTCAAAGTTTAGAAGCGCATATAGGCTCTAAGTATATCAACCAGCATCAGGATTTCATATTTGACCTTGTCCATCTTATGCTTTTCTAATCTATTCACCAAGAAAGCTTATATAGAACACAGTACTTACATTATCAATAGTGATGTATAGGTTCATAGTATGTTCATGTATTTACATGATCAAAGCAAGCCTAACACATAAGTTAAATCCCAATGAAATAAGGATTTTATCCTAAGTTACAAATATCTCAAAAGAAAGAGAACTCTTAAAAGAAAACTATAACAATGAAATGATTCTACTTCTACCTTTGGTGGTGGATAGTTAGGCTTCTTCCTTAGCACTGAGCCCTAGGTTTCCTTCCTATATTCTTTTCTATGGCCTTCTTGTCATCCCAAGTCTATTAATCTCCCTCAACTTCATTTCCCATCCTTTGATTGTAAGAGTTAGCTTGGTAGTTTTTAAAGGAAAGGTGAATGGAATGGAAGCTTAGGACTTCGGTTAAGGATTGGGTCACGAGGAAATGGATTTTGATTTGTGGTGGTGGTTGTGCTCAAAATGTGGTGGTGCATTACAAGTAAAGGTGGCAATGGTAGAAGTGGGGTGTTGATGTTTTCTTCCTCACTTGAGTGTTATGTGAGTGTTTTATAATTTAAAAGGTGAGGGGCAAGAGAGAGAGGGGATGACTGATGGCAATGGGGGGCTAGTCAAGCTCTAATTTGTTTTATTTAATTTAGTCTTGATACACTCAAGATAGTAGCATTAATTGGTTAAGAGTATTGGCTAGTGGTTAATGGGTTACTAAAGGTTAAATTATAGTTCCATTTTTGGTAAATCCATTTCCCAAGTTTAACACCTTGCACTCTATTGGGTTAATCTACTTCCCTACTCTTCTTAATTCATGGGTTCCCATTGGATTAAGATGAATTTTCAAATTAATCTCCCCTCCTTGCATAACCAACGGTTAGACTCTTCCCCATAAGCAATTCATTTTCTCTTATTTTCTTGTTACTTGATTTGATTCCTAGTTAGCCTAGTTAGTATGTTTAGGGTATTTTAGTTAATTTTGTTAGGTTGTAACTATGTGAGGAAATGAGTAAGTTGTCTAGCTAGTTAAATGCTATTTGTGAGGGCATTGTGGAGTTAGTTTTGTCAATTTTATGTTGGCTAGCATTATTTAATTGCTTGACATTACTAATTGTATTTATTTATATGATATAGGGTGCTCTTGCAATAATCTTTGTCTTTAGGGTTTTGGTTTAGTTAAGGGTTTCAATTTAGGATTTTAGGATTTACTACTCCAATTAGGGCTTAAATTATTGTTTTAGAGTTCCCAAACTAAATTAGGGTTTTGATTGGCTACTTTATGGCTTAAGGTTTTTGTTTTAGGGTTTAGGGTTATGGAATCATCGAACTTAGATCTAATTTAGGGTTTTAGTTCTTAGTTTTAATGTTTTGTTATGTTTAGTAGAATATTAGGGTAACCTCTAGGGTTAGGGTTGAGTATCCTACTGATTCTTGGGAATATGTTTAGATTGTCTTTGCATGGTTTCCATTCTAACTTAAAAAAAAAAAAAAATCTTGGGGTTTAGATTCTCTCTCCCTTCAAATATGTTTTGTCATCATAACCTAACAAACATACTTGGGCTTTCAAATAAATGTGGGTATCTTTGCCTCACCTCATCATTCACTTCTCAAGTGGCCTACTCCTTTTCATGGTTTTGCCATAGAACCTTAACATATTTGATTTCCTTGTTTCTTAATTTCTAGCTTTTCCAATCTAAGGTCTGAATTGGATGCTCTTCAAATGTTAAGTCTTCTATTAAAACCATTGGTTCTAACTTAACTATTTAGTCAGGGTTTGAGATATGCTAGCATAAAACTAATACGTGAAATACAATATAGACTCTTAATAGATTTGAAGGTAATGCTAGGTGATATGCCAAATTGATGTACTTGAAATTCTAAATTCACAAGCACAAAATACAAATCATTAATCAATTACACAAATAATCATTTGGACTTAAAATTGGCATGAATTAATGGATGAATAACCTCAAATGGCGTGAACCAAATTAGAAGTACTACAAGGGAATTCCAATACCATTCAATTACAAGGAATAAGGTAATTTCAATCTCTAAAATTGGCTTGTAATCCTTGCAATACATGAACCCTAATTTGGCGTAATAGAACAAATAAAAAGATCAACCAACTATCACTAGATATTACACACTAGTAATAATAGGATGCAACTTAGAAAATCTTGATAACTCATAAGAATTCCAAGCCAAACTCACCATAATTTCCAAAGAAATTAGTAAGAGTGGATGCTAGCAAGAGGGTGACTCTCTCACGACAAAGTGTTTGTATTTTTATCAAATTAGCAAAAGCTTCCTAAAAAACCTAGTTAGTAAGTATTTATATTTTCTCCTATTTGGGTAAAACAAACAAAAAATTACAAAGTTGCCACTAGGTGGCCGATTCCATGAATCAAAATTATAAGTATAAAAATCAAAATGGTCGGTTCTCATAAGCAACAAATATAAATACAAATGGTTTTCAAGTGGCCGGTTCTTCACTTCAATTGAACAATTTGTAGGCCGTTGGATGTGACTTCAAAAATATCCCACAAGTTGATCCTTAGTGCATGTTATTTGGCCATCTTGTAAAACCGATCAATGTACCTGCTAAAGTGTAAAATCAAACATTATTATATAAAATGTGGCCATATGTAGATGTCTAGGCTCATTCATCCAAGTCAGGTTCCCCTACTACTGGAACTGCAGGATGGATTCCCATCATCTCCTCAGGCCTCTGAAAGATTTGCCCTTAATTATAAGTGGTCTTTTCTTAGACTGAAACCTAGTGTCTTGGTTTGCTTGTTTGCTGGACTTCTAGAAGAACCAGAGGTATGTCTAATTTTTTCTTGGAAAGAGCGCACCTCAGATGGAGACATAGGCGTCAAGAATATCCATGTACCATCCTTCGAAACATGTAAGTGTTTCTGAACCTGTCATGTAACATCTTTCTATCAAATAACCAGAGTCTACCCAACAATAAGTGAAAGGCGCACATAGGAAGCACATCACAAATAATCTCATCACTATATTTTTCTCCTACACTGATTGGCACCTTTGCCCTTTGTGTATCATGCAGACTACCTCGGTTATCCAACCAATGCAATTAGTAAGGGTTAGGATGTGGGCTAGTGGCTAGTTGTAAATTATCTACTAATGCAGTAGATATGACATTAGTGCAACTACCACTATTAATGAATAGCACACAAAGGTTACCTTGAATCTAACAAGGTGTATAGAACAGGTTCTCCTTCTGTATGTCTTTGGCATCTAGAGATAAAGTCTAAACTTTGTGCAACACATTAATAGGTAAATAATGTTCACCCTTTTTGTCCTCATGTGTCTCAGCGTTCTGATCATCATAGTACTCCTGCAAGGCCATGGATAAATCTGTAGGCTCGATAGCTTCTTCCTCATCTTCTTCTTCTATGCCCTCCATAACAGTTAATACTCTCTTATTGGGACACTATGCAACCATATGTCCAAATCCCATCCATTTGAAACATTTAATTTGGCGCCTCTTCCCACTAGTTGACCTTGGTACTATCTACCTAATATCAGATCCAACTACCTCTTTGCCTTTCCCAGAAACAACTTTCTCCTTTTCTGTGCTAGGGATAACTCTATCTACCGCCCTAACATGCTTGCCTGCTCCCTTTGGTCCTCCCAACTGACCATCTACCCCCATCGGCTTAGTAGTAGTACTAGGCCTGTTACTAGTAACCTAGAATAGATTCGATCGCCTCTTCTTTCCACTTTCAAGACTAACTGTATAGCCTCATCAAGTGTACTATACCTTTGCAGCTCAACAACACAGGTTATCTCATACTTCAACCCAAACACAAAACGTGCTAAGGTTTGCTCAGGAGGCTTTACTGACCCACATCTGATCATTAACGTTTCAAACTCCTGGACATAGTCATCTACTGTTTAGCCTCCCTATCTTAATGTTTGTAAACACATAAACAGTTCCTACCTATAGTGCTCAAGAATGAACCTTTTCTTCAGAACTCGTTTCATGTCTCTTCAAGTGTGTATTTCAGCCTCTCCATCCCTTCGCCTATTGATCACCAAATTCTTCCACCACAAGACAACATATCCTATGAACTCAACAGCAGCAAGATGAACTCTGGTGTTATCATTGATCTCATAACACTCAAAAAGGCCCTCAACCTTATCCTCCCAATCCAAGTAGTCGTTTACTGAACCCCTGCCATCAAATGAAGGCATCTGCAGCTTTACATATTCTAATCCCCTAAGTGGCCTGAAATCTCTGTTCGGGTAAGGATTGACCCTAAAGTTATCATCTCTCTCCTCCCTAAAGGCATGATGATCTCCTTCCACTCTCCTTCCCATGTTTCCTCCTCCTACTCCCTCCCTTTGAACGTTTTGAGGAGCTACTCTAAGTGGTGGTGCCTGAGGATTTGCCACTAGTGGTTGTGGCATCGTCATCTTATCAATTCTTATTGCTAGTGTAGTAACAATAGTGGTGAGGTCCTGAAGCTGTTCCTCCAGAGTTCTCCCACCTGCAATACGATGACCCTGTTCTCCACCAACTTGGCTATTGGCCTCATTGCCAATTCCCCCATCCACACTATCATTCGACATAGTTGTGGATTTGATTTGTTGAAGTACAAATATAGTCTAAAACAATGCAGTACACTCCCTTCACTACAACTACACTTCACCTGCTAAAACAATCAAATCACATACAAAAATAAACACAAACTCTACATAACTTCACACATAATGGCAACACACACACTTGTACACCTACGGTGTAACAAGCAACCAATGCAAAACACACTTTCCCACACTTCAATTACAGTAACAACAAGTGGAACAATAATTAAACACTTCCAAATGGTAAGTTAATGAATTCAACTAAGCAAGTGTTTAAGCATCAATATATAATAACTTCCACACTTTAATGCTTGTTTTGAAATTCAAATTTAACCACTATGATTCTCTTTCTAATCATGGCACAAACATACACCTCTACTTCACGTGCAACACCTTCTTCATAACACAAACTCACAGCAAGTTGCAATTCCCTTCACTACACACTCACATTGCCACACATACACAACACAATCACGGTGCAACTCCCTTCAAACCACAACACCACTTCACGTGTAGCACTTCCTCACCTCAACACACACAACACTTCACGACAACAAATTCAAATACCACTTTTAATGCAACCTTCTCCACAAATGATAAGAAGCAAATTCAAATTCAAATAATCATTCATTCAACTAATACACAATAACTTCTTCAACTTAAAGAAGGTGTTTGAATTTCAAATATTTTCCTTAATCTCACACAAGACAAATATGAAAATTTGCAAATGACAACCTCAATTTTCGAAATCACCAACACATAATTCACTCTTCTTTGTTTCAATTTCCACTTTCCCCAAATGATCATAAAGGAACACTCCTCCTTCCTCATAGCAAGTTCAAGGAAAATAATGCTACCACAAGTATTCTACGTCCACTTCAACAATAAAAACAAGAATGCAACAAAATCCACAATCACTACTACAAACCACTTCAATAATTTTGGATCAATAAATCAACTTCAAGAACCCTAATTGTTAAATGAAGCTCACACAATTCCCTTCCTCAAATCCTATGCTCTGATACCAAATTATGATGTGTTTGAAATTCCAAATTCACAAGCACAAGATACAAATGATTAATTAATCACACAAATAATCAATTTGACTCAAAATTGGCGTGAATTAAAGGATGAACAACCTCAAATGATGTGAACCAAATTAGAAGTACTATAAGGGAATTCCAATACCATTCAATTACAAGGAACAAGGCAATTCTGATCTCTAAAATTGGCTTGTAATCCTAGCAACACATGAATCTTAATTTGACGTGATAGAACAAATAAAAAGATCAACCAACTATCACTAGATATTACACACTAGTAATAATAGGATATAACTTAGAAAATCTTGATATGACTCACAAGAATTCCAAGCTAAACTCGCCACAATTTCTAAAGAAATTGATAAGAGTGGATGCTAGCAAGAGGGTGACTCTCTTATGGCAAAGTGTTTGTATTTTTATCAAATTATCAAAAGCATCCTAAAAACCCTAGTTAGCAAGTATTTATACTTGCTCCTATTAGGGTAAAACAAACCAAAAATTACAAAGTTGCCACTAAGTGGCCGGTTCCAAGAATCAAGATTACAAGTATAAAAATCAAATTAGCTGGTTCTCATAAGCAACAAATACAAATACAAATGGTCTTCAAGTGGCCGGTTCTTCACTTTAATTGAACAATTTGTAGGTCGTTGGATGTGACTTCAAAAATGTCCCACAAGTTGATCCTTAGTGCATGTTATTTGGCCATCCTGTAAAACCGATCGATGTACCTGCTAAAGTGCAAAATCAAACATTACTAGATAAAATGTGGCAATATATGGATGTCTAGGCTAATGCATCCAAGTCAGGTTCCCCCATTACTGGAACCACAGGATGGATTCCCATCATAAATTCTTAACCCTCTCTAGTACTTCAAAAGGGACAACATACCTAGGGCTTAACTTTCCTTAGGCTCTCACTCGGTATATGCTCTTAATCAAACTTACCTTTAAATACACGTGATCTCAAACTTCAAATTCTAAAGTCAATCTCTTTTAATCTACATAACGTTTTTGTAGATCCTAGGCCTCTTTCATCTTTTGTTTAATGATAGCCACTTTGTTTGCAACTTCTTATACCAAGTTTGGCCTTAATCTAAGTTATTCTAAATCATCCTAAAACAATAAGGATAAACATTTCTTACCATACAACACTTCATAAGGTGGCATTTTGATGACAAAGTGGTAACTGTTATTGTAGGCAAACTCAACTAATGGTAAGCGAGCATCTTAGCTTCCTTTAAATTCAACCATGCAAGCCCCAAGCATATCTTCCAAAGTCTAAATGGTTCTCTCCAATTGTCTATCTATTTAAGGATGGTAAGCTATGCCAAATTGTAACTTGGTTCCTAAAGCTTTTTGTAGGCTTCCTTAAAACATTGATGTGAATATAGGATCTCTATATGATACAATGCATGTGGGTAGCCCATGAAGTCATATAATTTCTTGAATATAGATTCTAGCCAACTTTTCCAACAAATACATCATATTAATTGGGAGGAAATGTGCAGATTTAGTGAGTCTATCCATAATTACCCAAATCGCATCATACACTGATGTGATCCTTGGTAAGCCATTCATGAAATCTATTGTAATCTGATCCCATTTCCACTCTAAGATTAGTAGGAGTTGAAGTAATCCTCTCAGTCTTTGATGTTTTTCCTTCATACGCTAGCATAAATTTCATTTCATCATAGAGTTTGCCACATCTTGTTTTATCCCATTCCACTAGAAGTTCTCCTCAAGATCCTAGTACAACTTTATTCATCCTAGATGGACGATGTAACCTAAATGATGTGCCTCTATCATAATTTCCTTCATAAGTTTTGTATCATCAAGTTCATTCAAATAGTCCCATCATCACTAACTTTGAAATCTATATACTTATCACTATGTACTCCTTGCTTCACTTGTATTAAAGTGGGATCTCTTTGTTAAGCTTCTTTAATCCTCTCTATCAATCTAGGCTTAGTGGCTAAATTGGAAAATTTGACATTTGGATCATGCAATGTGAATTGATAAGTGCTTGATTAAATATATATATTAAGTGAGATTTAAAGTATTTTTCCCCTATTTTGGCATGTTTGTGAAGAATTTGAATTTGAATTGAGTAATATTTTAATTTTAGGGCTTTGATGGATAATTGAATTAAAAGGAAAAAGAATCCAAATTCACTCAATTTGGAGCTAACATAGAAGAAGTTATAAAGTTTTGAAGATAGACATGGCATAGACATGACCATGTCCTAAACATGTTGAATTTGAAGTATAAAACGGAGAGTTACATAGGGGCTAGACACAATTGTGTTTGTTGGTTGTGTATCTCTCTAAGATAATTTATTTTAAAGCACGATTTAGACATGACTTCCAAACATGACCATATCTAGGCTGCGTCTGATGCAATGCCCAATTTGAGACAACCCAAAACATAACCATATTAGACAACACGTGGGCCTAAAACCTAGAGTTTTTTTTTTCTTACTATATAAAGAAAAAGGGGACTTGGCTAAAGAGGAGGAGAGAAGACATATTTCATTTGTTTTAGGGTTTTTAGAGAGACTAAAAGTCTATTTCTCTATACTTCAAGAATTTAGGGTTTTTCTTAGCTTAATTGATTTCCTCGATGATGCATGTTTATACATCATTGAAGAATTCTGTTTTCAATACGATTAATGCCTAAATGCTCTTAGTATCTAGACTTGTGGATCCTAGGATTATTATGTGATTGGAATTTCTACTTTTTAATGAATTCTTAGATTTCTTGATTTATGCATGTGTTCTTGATTTTTTATTAGATTAATATTTCTATAATATTATTCTATCTATTTGATATTATACATTAGGATTGAGAAATCTAATGTGTAATTAGATCTAGCATATTTAAAGAAAATTAATGTAATCTTAGTGATAAGTTGCATAATTCTTTTGGATTTAATTAATTTGGTTACGAGAATTTAGTGTTTTTAGTATGGTCTTTGAATTATGCTATTATGAAGAGATTCAAATAGGTATTTTTAGGATTAAGGTTAATAAGCTTAAGAAAATTATTAAACTAAATTATGAATTCCACGGGTCAATGAAATTTAAAAAGGATTTGAACAATTTTTGTTAATGTCACATAATGATTCCTAGGGGAAACAGAGTCTAGATACTAGTTTACCATCTTGAAGTTAATTATAATCTATTCCGCTTTTCTATCTTTCAATTAAATCTTAGTTTATTAGTTAATATTCAGTTAGATGTTTTAGATGAATCAATCAATATAATTTATTGGTCAAATAATAGGGTATAGGTTAGTATTAGTATTTGTAATCCTTGTAGGATGATATCCGTATTTAATACACTATATTATTAAATTTAATAGGTGTACTTGCCTCACATCAAGTTTTTGGCACCGTTGTTGGTGATTTCGATATTAAAGACGCTAATCACTTTATTAATTTAATCATTTTTTTTCTTGTTTTAGTTTTTTCAATGGTGCATGACCAGAAATACTCCATCAGACGCATTGATTTTTGATCTAGGAATTGAAAGAACAACTAAGTGTTTATGGAAAATAGTGGGAGAATTAAATCTAAGGTCTCATTTGAGAATAAAGGCAGATGAGGAAGATGACAAGTCAGAAATCATGGGTGATGAAAACCAGAACCAACAATGGACTATGTCTGATTACTCCAAGCCTTCTTTAGTTAGAGCTAACTTGAGTATCATCAAGCTACCTAATGTTGCGAACAACTTTCAAATTCAACCTCATATTATACAAATGGTGCAATAGTTCGTTCAATTTGATGAATTACAAGATGAGGACCCCAATGCTCACATATTTAACTTCCTAGAGATCTGTGACACCTTTAAAACAAATTGGGCTTTAGATGATGCGATCAAATTGCAACTCTTCCCCTTCTCACTAAGGGTTCAAGCAAAATAGTGGCTAAATTCGCTTCCATGGGGATCTATCACTAGCTTAGATGATATGGCTTAAAAGTTTATGGGAAAATACTTTCCACCTGCTAAACCTACCAAACTCAGGAAGGACATATCATCCTATGCTCAATTAAAGGCCAAAACCGTATATAACACTTAGGAGAGATATAAAGAGCTGTTGAGGAGATGCCTACATCATAGCCTACCCCTTTGGATGTAGATTTAACCTTTCTACAATGGTTTGAATCTATCAATTAGGCAAATGATAAATGTCATTGCTAGAGGGATATTAAACACTAAAACACTTGAAGAGGTTCAATCCTTAATTAAGGACATGGCTATGAGTAGCTCCCAATGGGAAGGTGCTAGGGTAAGGCATAGAGCAGCATGCATCTACAAATTAGATGTGGTGGCAACTTTAGCCAAGAAGGTTGATGTCATTAGTAGAAAGTTGGATGCACTCTCTATCAATCTTAAATGTAACTCAGGTGACGTCGATGTAGAAGGTCAGTGAGAACAAGCAGATTGTTCAGGAAACCCCTCTAAACCACAAAATAACTCATATAGTAACACCTACAATCTAAGATGGAGAAATCATCTAAATTTCTGTTAGAGCAATAAGAATCAAAATCAATAGATGATGAATTTGCCTCTTCTAAGATTCCAATGAACCCCAACACAAGAGAAGAGATCAGGTTTAGAAGAACTTTTAACTGAATATGTTCAAACTAATGAGGCTAGATTGCAAAGTACAGAAAATTCTTTAAGGAACCAAGAAGCATCCATTAGTAACTTGGAAAATCAAGTGAGTCAACTTGCAAAGATGATGACTAAAAGACAATAAGGGATACTGTCAAGAAACATCAAGACTAATCCTATTGAGCATGTGAGAGCAATGACTTTTAGAAGTAGAAAGGAATTGCAAGTTAAATAGAAAACTAGTGGGGAATTAGAAAAGAAAGATGAGGAAGCTAAAGAAAGAGAGAGTGGGGAGCCACAAAAAGTGAAGGAATACAGACTATCCATACCTTATCTTCAACGCCTTAAGAAGGATCACACAGATGAACAATTTAGTAAGCTCCTTGAAAATTTTAAACAACTACACATTAACTTACCCTTCATTGATGCCTCATCATAGATGCCCAAGTATGCCAAGTACTTAGAGGAACTACTTTCAAACAAGAGGAAGTTAGAAGAGATATCAACTATGATAATAAGTGAGGAATGATCCGTGCTGATGCAAAATAACCTACCACGAAAATTGAAGGATTTGGGGAGTTTTACTCTCCCCTGTCTTATTGGCAATTTATTCATAGATGGAACTCTAGCTGACCTAAGCGCAAGTATAAATTTAATACCACATCATATGTTTAAAAAGTTAAGTTTAGGAAACCCTAAACCAACATATATGAGCATTCAATTAGTTGATAAGTCTGTTAAGTAACCCATCGGCATTATTGAAGATGTATTGGTTCAGGTAGGTACATTCGTTTTTCTAGTGGATTTTGTAATCCTAGATACACATGAGGACATTGAAACACCACTAATTTTGGGTCATCCTTTCTTAGCTACTGCTAAGGTAGTTACAAATATTGGAAATCAAACATTAACTTTAAAAGTTGGAGATGAAGAAAAAACTTTTATGACGTTTGACATGATTCGACAACCCCCTAAGAGTAGCAATGCCTGTTATTTTCTAAATACATCTAACCTACTTAGTTCCACTTGTGTGCAGGATAACATTTATACAAAACCAATTCAGTAACATCTCATTCATGGCAAGCAAAAGGGTCTAGATAAATTCAAGCAATTTGAGGGCTAAAATTTTCATGGTCATCCACTTAACTAAAAAAAGAGAAGTGCATCAAGCTAACAACGTTAAATAAAAGCGCTTCTTGGGAGGCAACTTAAGTTTAGTTTTCTAATTAAGTTTTCCTTAGTTTATTTTAATTTAATTAGATTTATTTTCATTTTTACACCTAATGACTAGAAAAAAAAAGAAGCAAACACGGTCGTGTCAAAGGCATGTTGAATATAAGACATTCTCTAGATGTGACATAACCATTAGATATGAGCATGTTGAAGTCATGTCAAGATTGTTTATAGAAAAAAAAAAATTCCAATAGTTATATGACAATTTGGCATAGTTATGTTTAGGTCAAGTCTAATGGGGTTTTGAAATTTATTTTTTTTCCAAGAGAAACACGACCCATAGATACGATCATGTCAAGATCGTGTCATAACATCTAAAGAATGTTAATTTTTTCCAAAAGTTATATGAACTTTAGACACAACCGTGTCAAGTGTGCCCTGTTTTAATTTTTTTTTAAAGATACATAACCTTTAGATATGGTCATGTCTAAACTGTGTTGACCATAAATTCCTTATTTTACTTTTTAGGCATGGACATGAAGAGATGAGGAGATTTTGATCACGATTATAGTGACTAATTTCTTTGTTTTCTTTAATATATTAACAAGACTCATGTGGCTTGCTAAACTAGATTTTAATTTTTTTTTCTTGTAATTGTTGTTTTAGTTTCCGTTCCTTTTTGTCTTTTTTGTAGCCTTTACATGTTTAGAGCATTCAAGATTAACCACTTTACATACTGAGCACGTTTTGCAATTGAACATATGCCATATTTAGGGAAGTACTAGCTCTTTTCCTCACTACCTTCCTCAAACTTTTATTTTCTTTGATTCTTATTTTGTTATTTTTTTTCTTTCTATTCGTACATTGAGGACAATGTATGGTTCTGAGTGTGGGGAAGACGGTTATAAAATTTGTGGTTATTTAAGAAATCAAATTTGTTAATTTAACTTGGAAATTATTAAGTTAACTTGCAATTTGGTATATAATAACTATTTGGATAGTATAGGAAACTTAATCAATAACTTCTTTAATGATACTTTACTTAAATAGGAATAAAAAAATCTTTTTTGTAAAGTAGAGTTACTTATTATTTAATTTTGAATTTGAAAATTTAGAAATTTGAATAACATCACCTATTAAGAATTAGTCATGTGTTTCTTTTAAACTTACTTTGATGTGTATTTTCCCCCTTTGATATTTTTAGAGCACTATAATCCTCAATAAGTAAATAATTGATACTTATCTTTTGAAAATTTCTTAAAAAATTAATATAGTTAAAGATGACATAAATAAACAAAATAAATGATTAAATCAAAGTTTAGTTGTAGGTCTCGTTGACTCGAGTAATTAAGCCTGTAGGGTGCCTACTTTATGTGAAATAACACTTATTAACTTGAGTAACAAGCTCGGTATTATCGGTTGAAAGCTTACTAAAAGGGTCAAGAAAAAAGTCTGTGTTAAGGTTAAATCTATTAAATAAAGGTAGTAGATGGTTTAAAGGTGTATCTTAAGACCCAGTAGTCTAAAATCGTCTGATCTGAGACTTACTGATTGATGAAATTACCTTATATATATATATATATATATGTAAGAAATATACTAGAGGAATGATTAAGGGGTATCTTTACTATTCCCAAATGCTCCTTATGTTATTTCAGTGAAGCTGAATAGACCAAAATTTCATCAATGAAGATGATTACACACTTATCCAAAGGGATCTAAAAACTCTATTCATTAAGCCCATGAAAGTCGGTGCGTTAGTTAACCTAAACAGCATCACCAAAAAAACGTATATTGTCCATATTGAGTTCTAAAAGCTATCTTAGGGAGGCCTTCTAGCTTAATTTGAAGTTGGTAATATCTAATCACAAGTTGATGTGAGAAAACACATTAGCCCCTTGCAATTGGTCAAACAAGTTATCGATTCAAGGCAATAGATACTTGTTCTTTATGGTATCCTTGAGTTGCCACTGTTGTACTTTAGTGCTATCCTTAGTCATGGTTAAAAATGGCACATGAAGTGTATGCGTTTCCAATAGAATTCCTAAATCATGCATACTTTATTAAGAACTCTAGACCAAACAAAACTATTGTTGTCAAACTTGGCCTAAGGATTGACTTAAAGAAGTAAGAGGATCAAGGGTTAAGAGATTAAATCGAGGTTAACAAAAAATAAAAATATAAGTTCTATTTAAATTATAAAATATGAATAAATATAACATTACACAATCAAATCCATACAGATATTTAATAAATATTTTTTTGTAAAAAGATAGTATAAAATAAATTAAATCATATTCTTATAATAATATTTTACATAAATCTTTTTTCTTTATAAGATACACTATTAAGTATATGTATTTTAGCGAGGGAATTGAGTAAATCCATTTTTTTCCCTTAAAATTTCTAAATATAAATGATAAAAAAATTTAAAAAAGAAAAAAAAATTGTAGACAGCCAATACAATGCCCAATATTACTTCTATTTAGCTTAATTGACATAAAGATAATAATAAGACAAACATATCCTTAATTTATTTGAATAACATGATGGTTAAAACTACACATAAAATAAGTTTTTCTAACATATCTCTCATTAAAGAACATGACAATACCTTTTATAGATATTGAGTTCTCCAACATATTGACAAATTAGCAATGTGGGACTAACAAAGTAAGAAAAGTAACTGAATATATTGGCATTACATTGATTAAATTAAATGCCTTAGGACCTATGGTTGTTAGTCCCTTGATTGTAGAGCCCACAGAGTTTATCTACTTTAGTTTTCATTTTTAATTTTTCAAAATTCTTTTTCAATAAAATTATTGCCTTTAGGACTTGGCTAACCCAGCTAGGATGACTAGGTTCCAAGTCATGATCAAACTGCTCGAGTCACACAAGTCCAACCCATTTATTGCAAAACAAGCTAATACCATGGACAAGCCCATTTTAATGGCCGGTTCTGATCCAATAGGTTAAATTGGCCAGGTTGGTCCAATTCTGGTAGTAATGGACAAAACAATGCACTACTAGCAAACTTCTTGAAGTTAGATTTTAAGAGTTAAGAAAGAGTGTCATTTTGTATGATTTAGGATTTTTGAGTGTGTTATACATGACAGAGTTCTATTAAGGAAAACATGCATGTCATGTGTCATCTTCATTAAAGATTAACAATCACTAGTTAAAGGATAATGTAAATCATGCATTTGTGAAAAGATAAGATATAGATAAGTTAATTGCAAAAGTGTGAAAGCACATATCACATTTTCTAATTTATCCTGAAAATAATATGTATATTATTTAACCTTTATCATTGCCATAAAACAACTTAAATTTTCCTTAGTATCTCCTCTAGATAAAATAGGTTTATTATTGTTGATAGAGCTTTTTGGGCACAAACCCCAAGGCCCACTTTAACCCACTTAAACCTCCATCAAAGCTTTACTTGCATAAGTCGAGCTATTCTAAACAACTCCAGCAGAAAACTGCCCAGGTTTAATCCACACTTCTTAACCTCTAGCTTAGATCGTTCATATTTTTCCTCATAACAAATAAGTATGAAAGAATACTATGATAAGGAATGGGGGGCTAGTCAAATATAAACCCTCCAAAATATTTGAAGAACATCTTGGAAGTTAATGCACTTTCTATATAAAGATCACCTACAATCCCTACAAATAGGGATTGGGGACCATCGGGTAAAGGACTTTTTGTTTTTGGACTCTTTACTCTCCCAAAAACTTATTATCATTCATTTGTGTTGACTTAGGAATCGAAGTGGCCATGCTAGAGTAACCTTCAGTACCCCTATAACTCAATCTCTTTCCCTTTTATAAGTGACCCAACCACCTCTAAAAACATAGCATAACATTTCGTAACATCAATGGAACCTCAATAAAAAACTACAAAATCCAAAGAAACAATGGACGCCTTGGTAGTAGACCAAAATGTCTAGGCCGTAGCATCTAAACAACTACCCCAAAACACTAACACTAACCCACAGCAAATTGATGCCTAGTATTTTTTAAATCTCAAGAACCTTTGCAAAATGTTAGTGGCCCAAAATGAATCCATTCACAATGATAATGCAAGGCTTTAAGCTCAAGTAGCAAAATTAAAGCAACTTAATAACATACCAGAGCTAGAGAATGTATCTACCCATTCTCCAGAACCATTGTGTAACCTTCCACCACTGCCACTAGTGGCACACATTCAATAGGCAAATCTGCAAGTGTGATCTACAAATTACCTCAACCCCACTCTTGCTGATCTAATCCTATTTGTTACATCATAGGGGAGAGCTTGCTCCCACCTAGCCTTGCCAGTTGTATCACACAACTACAATGATGATATCGATATCAACTAAAGCAATGATTACATCAAGCGACTCTCCAACCTGAAGGAGAGTAAAAAGGCTAACCCCTCAACCTGGTTTTTTACCAACAATACCCCATTCACTTAAGCGATTCAAGATAAGGCCTTACCTTTGAATGTCTGCCTCCCACAACTTGACACATGATGGAACTATTGATCTCAGCGATCACGTTTGCCACTTTCAAACTATGACAAACTTGTATAGCCTTAGCGATGCGATCATTTGCAATGCCTTTCTAAGCACCTTGTGCAAGGTAACTCTAACGCAATACCACAACTTACCACCTAACTCCATCTCCTCATTTGATGAGTTAGCTAACCAATTCCAACAACATTTCTTAGCTAACAAACTCCCCATGAAATACTCATTAACCCTGAACTTGATCAAATAGGGTTATGATGAACCAATTAAGGACTATCTTACTTGATTCAACATCGTGATGTTGGAGATTTCCAATGTTCATAAAGGAGTCACCCTTAACATAGTAAGTTAGGGTGTCAAGTTTATCAGTGACTTCTTCAAATCCCTAGCAAAGAATAAACCTAAAAATTGTGAGGAATTTAAGGTGAAAGCTAAGAAGTATATTTGGTAGGAGGATTTTATCTATGCTAGGAGACAGTCCAACCAAAGTAAGTCAGATAAGAAAAAGAACAATAAAGGGTCTATCAAGGATCATCTAAGCCCAAAACAAGGCAAGGGGTCATCTCGGGATGGTGATGCAAGAGATAGGAAGCACACCATCCCAAGTTTTACAGCATATACCCCATTGAATCGGGCAATGAGAGATATTTTCATGGAAGTTCACAACATAGGCATTCTGCCCAAACCAACAAGATTATAAGGTAATCTGAACAAGAAAAACTCCAACAAATATTGCAACTTCCATAAAGATAGGGATCAAAACATAGACGAGAGCTACCGGCTCAAAAATACTATCGAAGATCTCGTCTAACATAGGTATCTTTGAGAGTACATTGGTGACCCCAACGATTTCATTAAACATCCTACTCAATGATGGTAAGAAGAGCAGGATCGCAATGAGCTAGACAATGACAATAACAACTACCCTAATCAAGCCCTCAATGGTGTGATTAATACCATCATTGGTGTCATGCCCTAAAGGGGGCTCGAAAGTTTCCACTAAAAGTTATCATGTCACGTGTGCACCCATTATATGATAATCGTCTTATGAGTCAGAGATCGTAAGACTCTAAATAATTAATTACATTTATCACTAATTATATTACATATAATCATACAATAAAAATATAACTATGGATTTTATATCCCATGGTCAACCAAGACCGTAGAGAGTCGGAATCCTCTACTAACTAGTAAAATGGAACAAAACCCTAAGTCTCACAAATTCAAATTTTACATCAAGGTCCTAAAAATAACATTTCATCTAAATAGTCTACCATTCACAATTCTTACTTTATCGTTTGTGGCTTCCAAAAACTCCCGATACTTCACATCTTATCCCATCCTAAGCTTTTAAATTTTTTACCTGCAAAATAGTTTGTGGAGGGGTGAGCACACTAGGGCTCAGTGAATGAGAGTGAAATACTCTCAATGCTACATACGCATAAGCAATTTCAAATCAAGTTATTAAATCATATACTATACATGAACAACTATATGGATGTTGCATCTCACACGGTCTTCCAGTAACCGACATGAAGTCTAGGGTTTATGCCCACCTTGACCTTGAGTTAGGGATTCCAAAGCCATCATCAATGCTTAAGTCTCACAACCAATCCAATTATTCTTATCTCTTTGATAATTAAAATATCTTTTAGCTTTGATATTATAAGCTCGAGTGTTCTAATACACTGAGCGCTCCTGTGCCTCATGTACTGAGCAATACCTTCAAAAACTGACCGAACTCGGAACCATCAAGGCGCGACAATCCCCAACTCACTTAGTTCGCACTTGGCGGAACAATAATCCTCTGGTTACTTTTGGTGAGCCTTATAGCAATGATAGCCTTCACTTTCGTGCAATATCTCATGTAAATGCATGTTTAGTTTTAAATTGAGTCCAATCCTTCAATTAATTGATTCAAGGTGATCAAACAATATATAATGCCAAACCAATCCACACTCAAAATGATAAAGTAACTATCAAACATTTAAGACGTACAAGTCCACAAATAACCAATAGGAACCAAGTCCATCCCATAAACAAAATAGCTACACCTAACATTCACATTCATCACAACAAGAAATATCAAACATTACATGTCACCGATATGATAAAGAGGATCAGTCTGACAAAGTAGAATCAGTCAAGCCAAACACAAAATCACAATTAAATAAAATTTTTAAAATGAGTCACCATATGAGACTAAATCAATAATAGCGTAATATAGCTCAATCTCATCGACCGTTAAATCAACCACTCAGGATTGATTTATAATTCTCATCCCTAGACACCTTTATGTCATTTCACTTACTGTCAAATCAACCACTTGGGATTGATTTACAATTCTCATTCTTTGACACCCCTGTGTCATCGCATCTCTTAAATGCTCCATTTCAAATATTCAAGAGTCAAACAAGGTAGCCACATATATATCCCTTCTAAGTCCTCAAGTACCTACGTATATATAAAAAAACATATATATATATATATTTATAAACGTATTTTTAACTAAAGGATAAATTTGCTAGGAACCTACCCTCACATGCTTAAGAGGGGCAAGAAAATATAATTGTTAAGTTTGCAGAATAAAAATTTACACTAATGATTTGTATAGTTATATGCATAAATGTATTCTTTAAATATAATAGGAAAATAATTTTGTCCAAACATATATACATATTCAGAAGTAGATTTTTATATGTGTATATATTGATATATATATATATAATTTATTCCAGTTATGCATACATATATAGTAGCTATAGAAGAAAAAGTTAGGTTTATATATTTTAGTTTAGTTTGAAGAAAACAATGTTGAATCATGGTATTAGGCCTGTAGTAATAGCACTAGCAAAATGGTGCAAAGTGCTATCGTTAAGATAGTGATATCTAATCCTTACCCTACTTTGTCCTCTACATCATTAAGACAGTATTCATCTATAACTTATCTAACTACAAGTTTCTTCATAAACTTTATTTCTAAACTCATTTAACCCCACTATATACCTTAAAAATAATAATAACCACAACCAATTTGCAACCACAGCCAAGCAAGTGAATTCACATACACAAAGCATATCAACATTTAACATAACATTGTAGCATATCATAAAGTTTTCCACTCACTTGTTTATGGTCGTCATAGTCCTAATTGTCATTAAGTGATTCCAACGTGTAGTCCCCTTACCAAACATAGTATCGAGGGATTAGCTACAGTGACTCCACGTAATTCCCGTTGGATCTCTCGATCTCCCATTAACTCCCATCTCTTCCCAAACTCTCCAATGCCTTTCCCTACATTCACATACACAATCATTTCACCAATGGCACACCGCATTTCCAAGACTTCCTTTTACAACTTGAACACTTGATCAAGCTACTCGAGTCACCACTACTACATCGATGACACCTCTTTTTCCCATTTAATTTCACACACAAACACACTCACCTCCTTTACACAACTCCTTTTTCCTCCTCGGCTTCACCTTTTCATTCTTTCTTCTCTCTTTTCCCTATTCTCCTTTTTAGAAATTTCTAAATTCGCCTCTTCATTAAATGAAGCAACTTTAAACCTTTCGCTTATTAATTTGTCTCTAATATCTTCTAACAGACTACTTGTAGGACAAACCATAGGATTAGCAATTGCTAAAGGTTTTATATCACCTTCTTTCTTCTCTCCTTTGTTGACATCTCCACCAATAGGCTTCTCATCCTCTCTACTAGTCTCTATCCCGCACTTACGCTTCCATCACTACACACACATTGGCCATCCTTTACACATACACATGCCCACCTCCATCGTAATAACGTCATACACACACATACACATAAGTCTCACCTACACGCATACACAAGATCAATACCTCTTGACTTCCTCTTCCAGCTCTTCTTCTCTTTTCCTCACCCTTTTTCGTCTTCATTTCTTGCTTTCTCCATCTTCTAACTTTTCTTCTCCCTTTCTCCTTATTCTCTTCTTCCTCTTGGTTCCCCTACGTGTAACACCGTTGCTTCCTCGCTAAATTCCCTTCATTCCTTGGGCTTCTCCACTTTCCTATTTCTTTTTCTCGTTTCTCTTCCCTCTTCTCTAGCCTACATCTAGCTTCTCCACCCTACGTCTGTGTATATATGTATTTCTAATCTTTCCCTCCCCTTCCATCTTTCATTCCTGCAAACACGGTTGGCTCCTACTTCTCTGCTTTAGCTTCTCTTCTTCCTTGCAACACACCCACACATCGAACACCATACCTACACACACGCATCTCCACTCTTTTCCTTTGGCTGGATGTTTCACCTCGTACACACCTTCACTTCACCTCTACACACACATGCCCCACTTGATTCATGACACAGCTGGAGAGGAACATATATATACATATATATTTATAAATAGCAACCGTCTTATTCAAATTTACACACATGTGCATCCTTCCCAAACTGTTGGAAACTTTCACAATTCATTTTCCCTAATTAGACTCCTCTCATTCCCTTGCTTTTAGATGCTTAGACATCGTCGCTTGGAACCAGATCACGTTGGACACTTTTCTCACTAGGACGTTGCGAGTCTTCTTGCTGTTCATTGCTATTGTTGTCCATATCATCCATCTGCTCACCTGGAATGTGGCTTGCTTCAACTGGATGCTTGATTAGATCATGCCATTCCTTCTTGCTTAGAAGCTAGAGCATGCTACCCTTTGGGAGTCTTTAATTTAATCTCACGCACATACACTTGCCTCTCTTGTTTGTTGCTGGTGTTGTTGCAATCCATCTCCCCTCCCTTTGCTTGCAACGTTTGCTCATTGTTGGACACTTCTCTTCTCGAAAACACAACTAGCCAGAAACAGGGGAAAATGAGGAAGAAATGAATGGAAAAAGCAGATGTGAGGTAGTGTTCTATTCTAAGCTTCCAGCAAGAAGAACCATGGCAGGTCCAGCAAGATGGCAATTATACATACACATATATATATGGATAGATAGGTAAGGGACGGTGACCGACGTTAGAGGATTGTGTAGTGTTATGGCAAATAGGGGACTAATGACCAAAAAAAGAAGAAGAAAAAAAGAAGAAAGAAAAAGGGAAATGGAGGAGCAAGGGTTGCAGTAGGGAGATGACGAGGTAGGACAGCTTGAAAAGCACTAAACCAACACTATATAGACAATAGATCTACCACAACAAATCTACAAAGAGATTACGAAGACTAGATTCCATCTAATGACATGAAGTATCTAACCTTGGGAAGGAATAAAGAGAAATTAGACTTATCTAGTAAATGTTGAGGCAATCCACTTCAAGAACCAAACAAAATAGGCAAAGGTTTTCAATTTGAAAAGTTCTTGATGGCGTCTAAGGTATAGAGAGGTTTTCGGTTTTATAGTAAAGGTTTGGGAAAGGGAAAAGGAAAGTGGGACTCCGGTAGGTGGGGTTTGTCAGATTAATCGTAAAAAGAAGAAGCAAGGGAACCCCTCACTACAGGGTAAGGCTCTTTTCTACTCGATTTCCTGGTAGAGGTTGCGATCAATCGAGCTGTGGCAATGCAGAGTCGAAGTCAACATAGTAGCAAACAAGGAGACTTAGTATGAGAGGGTTTGGGATGGTGAGGTTATGTGGAGGGAGAGGGAATTCGATCGGTGTCTAAAAAAAGAAGACGAGAAGAAGAAGGTCGAAAGGAGGAAGGAATGAAGAAGGGAAGCAAAAAAGTAGAGTTTGTCTGGGAGGCAGTGAGGAAGGACGATGCAACAACAAGAAGAAAAAGGAAGGAAGGAAGGAAAGAAGAAGCACAAGATGAAGGATAATAGGGACAGGCGACATGATTAGGAGAAGCTGATGTGATGAGGCTGGCCTGATCTGATTTTGTTAATGCATTTGCTCTAACCAACGTAGGGGAAAAGGAACAAAACAAGACAATGTAGCTGAGTTCCCTTTTTTTTCTTAAATTATTAAAATAGTATTAATGTATCACAATGTTTTAAAATTTTTGTCATAAATTTCTCAAAAAAATTTAATATTGCAAAATTATCATTCTCGCTACCTCGGCCTAGAAGTATTTATTATTCCACTTATTTTCTTTAAAATTTGTATAGCTTTTTTGAAATTTTTGGGGCATTACAATTGGGGGGCCCGAAACAAGAGGCTAACCAAGCTCTTCAAGCTTGGTTATCACCCTAAGTAGCCGATAGGTGATGAACCTGCACGGTACATTCGTTTCTTTCTCGAATGAAGACCTGATAGGGTCTAAACCCCCTATAATGGTGCTTTGGTGATCAACGTAAGGATTGCCAAATTTTACACAAAAAGATCCCAGTCAACGTAAGCAACTTAACAAATATTATCTTCAAAACATGCCTACAACTAGATGTAGCCTAAGCTCAAAACGAAAACAAAGCCCTATAATCATGATTTGTATAGGTTCAATAACTAGCCCATAAGGTTTGTAGGCATCGTCAACCTCTCCATGGATCTCGGAGATGACAACATCATGGCCTAACAGAGCATAGATTTCCTTGTGGTAAACTATTGGTTACCCTACAATATAATATTGAGGCGGCCCAATAAAAACACTTTCAAGACGATTTCTTCAACATTACACCTAAAGGCAAAATTTCCAACGCATGATAAGGTAGGTGTGTGCAAAGGGGATCAAAAGTTAGTGTGCACATTATATCTAAAGGCCCTAAAATGAGAGGAGGTTTTCAATCTAGAGGCTAAACCTAAGGAGAAGCTGTGGTTTAAAGGAGAACTAGGCAAGGAACGTTACTTAACTTGGCTAGCCAATTATGTGTTGGTTAGGAAATCTAATAAAAAATGGTGGATGTGTATAAACTACACAGATCACAACAAAGCCTACCCAAAGGATTGCTTTCTAACCCCCATCCCCCCTCTCCTCGAATCAACCAACTAATCGATCTTACCTCTAGCTATGCCTTACTCAGTTTTACGGACACATTTTCAGGGTATAACCTGATAAAGATAGAGTTAGAAGACGAAGTACACACTTCATTTGTCACCGATCTTAGCACGTACTATTATAAAGTCATACCTTTCAACCTAAAAAATGCTAGGGCTACATACCGAAGGTTGGTGACAAAAATGTTCAAGTAACAAATTAGGTGAAACATTAAGGTATATGTTGACGATATGATCATCAAGAGCATACCCCCAAAAGTGCATCTTTAGGGCGACCTTAAGCAAGTTCCTTAGATATGTAGTCACCTAACATGGCGTCAAGTCCAACCTTGAAAAGTTATAAGCTGTCCTCAAAATGCAAACCCCTAGATCAATGAAGGAAGTACAACGGCTCACAGGATATGTTGCCATACTAAACAGGTTCATGTCTAAGAGTGAGAACAAATGTTTTGAGTTCTTTAAAATCTTGCATAAATTGGCCAATTTTCACTAGATTGAACACTATCAAACAACCTTCAACAAGTTGAAGCAATTCTTAACAACTCCAATCATACTCTTGAAGCTAGTTCTAGGGGAGGACCTATTCTTATACCTTTCAGTTAGTGATAGAGCTCTTTCCTCCATGTTAGTATGAGCTAAAAGGAGAGAGCATAAGCCAATTTTCTACATCAACTATGTCTTATAAGGATTACAGGTAAGGTACACAAAGGTAGAAAAGTTTACCCTTGTAGTGGTGATTTCGACAAGAAGACTACAGTTGTACTTTAAAGCTCACCAAGTAATATTCCTAATTGATTAGCTATTGTGAAATATATTACATAAACCAAACACATTAGGTCAAATGATGAAGTATGCCCTTGAGCTAAGAGCTTTTGAGGTACAATACTAACCACGAGAAGCAATAAAGGCTCAAGTTCTTGCAAACTTTATAGTAAAGTACGCGATGAATGATGTAATGTCCGACAATAATGACAAATTGCTATAGACTCTCCACAAGCTAACCTTATGTTGCATGTTATTGATGGAGCAAAAGTGTCATACGCATTTAAATTTGGATTCCCAACAATTAATAATGAAGTGAAGTATGAAGCTCTAATTGCGAGTCTTAGACTGGCAAATGAAATAGGTGCCAAGAAGCAAGAAATATATTCAGACTCTCAGCTCATTGTCTAACAAGTAAAAGGAGAATACACAATAAAGGTTGAGGCGATAACCAACTACCTCCAAGTTATTTGAAATCCTATGTTGAAGTTCCCCTCTTAAAGCATTACCAAGGTTCCTTGAGTTGAGAACTTTGAGGCTAACAAATTATCAAAACTTGCTTCTACAAGCATTCTCGACTTAGATAAATGGGAGAGGAAAGTACTTGATTCATCAAGTACTTTCCAAACAAGAGTATTAACAATAAATAGGCTCAAGTCAAGGAAATTCATCCTACATCAACTGAACCATGCTGGATGGATCCTATCATCAACTACTTAAAGAACAACACTCTCTCGCTAAGTAGAAAGGAGGCTAGGAAGCTCATGTATAAGGCCACTAATTATACTATCATTGGTGACATCCTCTACAAGAGAGGCTTGAGCACATCACTCCTCAGATGTGTCTAGCTTAAAGAAGGCTAAAGTTTGTTAGAAGAGCTACATGTGAGAGTACGTAGCAACTACATCAAGAGCCAAGCCATGTACATTAAGGCGCTTAGACTTGGTTATTATTAGCCCATAATGAGGGAAAATTCAAAGCAACTTATACGAAAGTGCATGCAATGCCAAAAGCATGCATCAATAGAGCACACTCCAAGTAGCCATTTGTAACCCCTCACTAGCCATTAGCCTTTGCTCAATCGATTTAGACATCTTAGGACCTTTCCTCTAAGCTTTAGGACAATAGTAGTTTATCATTGTTGCCATCAACTATTTCACTAAGTGGGTAGAGGCCAAGGTCATAGCCAAGATCAGAAAGAGAAATGTTGACGCCTTCATCCTCAATAATATCTTCAATGGATACGAAGTTCTAGACATAATAATAATAGACAACAAGACATAATTCAAAAATAAAAAATTCAAGAAGTTTTGTAACAACCATTACATCAAAGTTCACTACACCTTAATAGCACATCCTTAGTCGAGTGGGTAAGTCGAGGCCATAAACAAGATTGTACTTAACAACCTCAAAAAGAGAGTGGACTAAGCTAAAGGTAAATGGGTAGATGATCTCCCAACCATCCTATGGGGTACCAAACTACTCAAAGGACCTCCATAGGGAAAATGCCATTCAAGCTCGCCTTTAGTTTCTAGGCTAACCACCTAATTGAACTGGAACTCCTTAACATTAGAACTCAAAGTATGGACTTCTTAGCCAAACAACTTAGACTACAAGCCAACCTCGACACAATAGAAGAAATATAGGACACTACATGAATTTAAGTAGTGGCATATCAATACCGAGCTGCTTACTATTATGATAAAAACATTAAGAATACAGTCTTCCTACCTGATAACCTAATCTGTAGAAGATTAAAAGCCATTGGATCTCATGAAGGTTAATGAAAGCTCACGCTAAACTAAGAAGACCCAATTAGAATTGTTGAGAACTTAGGCAATGGAGTATATAAACTCGAGAAATTATATGGTCAACCTGTTCCCCAAACTTAAAATTTTGAAAATATTAAGCCATATTTTGATTATATTAGTGTTTAATTATCTATAAAATCAATCATTAGTTAACGAATGGAATTTTCATATTTTGCAAAGTTTGATTACAATTACTTATATATTTGTTCATTTGCATTATATCAAACTAATCTAGTCCTAGCCTACCTTAGGTAAATGGACTCCCTATACTAATCAAATCCAAACCTATATAAGGTGAATAGACTTTTGATTGCGCTTAGTCTAAACCTTGTTATGTTTAATGGATTATAAATTAAATCAAGTCTATGCTTTTATATCTACAAGCAAATGGACTCTTGATGACCACATGTCCTAGCCCCTTTAAGGGGTGAATGGACTATTTGGCTCTTAAACCCACCCCCCCCCCCCCCCCCCCCCCCCCCCCCCCCTTAATAGCACATCCTTAGTCGAGTGGGTAAGTCGAGGCCATAAACAAGATTGTACTTAACAACCTCAAAAAGAGAGTGGACTAAGCTAAAGGTAAATGGGTAGATGATCTCCCAACCATCCTATGGGGTACCAAACTACTCAAAGGACCTCCATAGGGAAAATGCCATTCAAGCTCGCCTTTAGTTTCTAGGCTAACCACCTAATTGAACTGGAACTCCTTAACATTAGAACTCAAAGTATGGACTTCTTAGCCAACCAACTTAGACTACAAGCCAACCTCGACACAATAGAAGAAATATAGGACACTACATGAATTTAAGTAGTGGCATATCAATACCGAGCTGCTTACTATTATGATAAAAACATTAAGAATACAGTCTTCCTACCTGATAACCTAATCTGTAGAAGATTAAAAGCCATTGGATCTCATGAAGGTTAACGAAAGCTCACGCTAAACTAAGAAGACCCAATTAGAATTGTTGAGAACTTAGGCAATGGAGTATATAAACTCGAGAAATTATATGGTCAACCTGTTCCCCAAACTTAAAATTTTGAAAATATTAAGCCATATTTTGATTATATTAGTGTTTAATTATCTATAAACTCAATCATTAGTTAACGAATGGAATTTTCATATTTTGCAAAGTTTGATTACAATTACTTATATATTTGTTCATTTGCATTATATCAAACTAATCTAGTCCTAGCCTACCTTAGGTAAATGGACTCCCTATACTAATCAAATCCAAACCTATATAAGGTGAATAGACTTTTGATTGCGCTTAGTCTAAACCTTGTTATGTTTAATGGATTATAAATTAAATCAAGTCTATGCTTTTATATCTACAAGCAAATGGACTCTTGATGACCACATGTCCTAGCCCCTTTAAGGGGTGAATGGACTATTTGGCTCTTAAACCCCCCCCCCCCCCCCCCCCCCCCCAAGGTCCATTTAAAGCACCAATGCATAAAACAACAGATAGATCAAAACAAAAAAGCTAAGTGAAAATAGATATAAAAAGAAAAATCACATAATAAAATCATCAAGAAGAAACATTCGAGTAATGAAGAAAATGAAGCAATAAAGTATAAATCCATCAAAAATTACAACTTGAAGGTCTGCATATCGACTTAAAAAATATTTAGTCTATAAAGAAAAAGAAAAAATCCTCTTAGCTCTTGAGCAAAGGCATAATTAAAGCCTCGATGACTTCATCTACCTTAACCGTGGCTATCTTCTCTATAGGGCAAGGCCCAAAAGTTAACGAAGGATCCTGTGGAGGAGCTGAACTAAGAGGAGGAGGAAGAAGAGGGGTAATGTCCCTAAGGTGGTCTTGGCTTAGGGCTTAGCCCTGATCTTGCTCTTGTTCGTCCTTAGGGTGTTGCTATTGAGGAACATCCTCAAGCACACCCTCTTCACCCCTATCGCCATCATCATCAACCTCTTTCAAAACCTTCCTCAAGTTTTAGAGGTTCATAATAGAAAAAGTGACAGCTAAGGTCATATTCTAGGTGCACCTTCAAGATCTCTAACCTAGCTATTTGGTTGCCCTTAGTCCATTTGCAATCTTGGAGATCAATCCACTCCTTACTCGCTATGATCATATTGAACACCTCTTTCTCTATGGAGGTGCAATCGATCTACTCAACTATATAGGCTTCAAGGTCTAACAGATGAAGTCAATCTTATTCAGCCTTAAGATGGGGTTGTTGGATTTCCTCCTAAAGGCCTTACTCGACCTTAGCTTATCCGCTCTCCCTCTCATTGAGCTTTTTACACACATCGTCGAGCTATGCAATAAACTTTCTATTTTCTTTGAAGATGACCCTTCGCTCAGCCTCCCAAACTTTTAATGAGAGCTCACCATTCATCCTCGCCTCTAGCTTTACCTAAGCCTTTAGTGTCCCTAACTCAGCCTCCATGCACATCTTCAAATCCTCAAGCTCTATTGTACGGCATTGAAACTCTTCTTAGGCTCTCCTTGCCTTAGACTCTGCATCCTTAACTTTCTATGACAACACACAAATGTCATTAGAAAGTTTGCGGTACCTACCATATAACCTCCGATGCTTTGAAATGAGAAGCTCGTGCTCAAACTTCATTTCTCTTACCTGCTCAAGTTGTACACTCCATAGCTTGAAGGTAATCACCAGGTAGGATGAAAACTACAACGATAAACATGTCGGATAGCTATTGATAAAGTATCATACAACGACAATAGGAAAAATAAGGTTATTAAGTACTTACATCATGGAGCTTTGAGAAGAGCATCCCCTTAAACTTACCCTTAGGCATGTCCTATAAGGACCTATCTAGGGTGGTGGCATCCTTCAGCTGTATGTACTCGTTCAAAAACTTATTGCTCTACATTGCATCCCTTAGGCTTATGTCAAAGCTGTAAACCTCCCATTGTGGTCAAAAGATGTGACCACTTTGGGGAGGTGTTGAAAGTCTAGCTGTAGATGAAGCTTGCTCCTCCTACCCCTCTGAAGTCAACAATGCAGGTCTTACACCTCGATGGTGTATCGTTTGCTTAGTAGTGTCTTATTCTACATCAAGTTAAACCACCACATTCTATCAAGTTAAAGGCTTATCCTTAAATACCTCCATGTAGGTTCTCTTCTTCAATGGTTAAGTAGCCCCTCCTCTAACCTTCCCCTTCATCTTCTCCCTAACAACGAGGTTATCAGTAGGATAAGGGGTGTAGAAACTATCACTCCTTGTCCCTAATTGTTAAAGGGACCTCACAAGGCCTTAAAGCAAGACCCCTCTATGGCTTTACTATGCTAGGTGGTGCTTTCTTACCCCTTTTGGCAACTTGAGTTGCCCTCCTCCTTATGAGCATCTTTACAGGAGTACTTTCCCCTAGTTGCATATCTACAAGAATATAAGATGTTAAGCATTCAAGAAATAAATAAGGAAATGAAAAGAATATTGTATTGAGTAAAGAGCTCGCAAAGAGACTCATCCTCCCAAATGGCTTAGTTGAATATGATTCCCCATCGCAGCTCACATTAGCATAGCTAAGGTTAAAGGCATGCCTCTTAACCCTTCTAGAGCTACATTGTTTGTGAGCTTCATATCATGCAGGTGCTTCTCTATGACTTTAAAGTTGTTCTACGAACCATCTGGTCTTTTCTACAACTCGACTAGTATTCGATATATAGCAACTTTGTCACTTAGACCTAATGAGTGTATTGCTAAGGTATGGACTAGCTTGGTCCACTATGTCTAAAAGTCCAAATTGAACTTGCAGACCACTACTAGGAACTAATTCTTCCACCCATGCACAAAAGACTCCAATTTGACCAATATCTTCCTCCTAAGTCAGCTAGTCAAGTAGTACCAACCGTCATTCGACAAAAGTAATGAAGGATTTATGAAGTAGTGAAATTCTCGCACAATGCCTTAAATGTAATTAATAGCTTACAAGCATTTGGTATAAGCTGGGTCAACAAAATACAGTGGTAATAGAAAAAATCTTTCTAGAACTCAGTGAATGGAGCTTGTAACCTGAAATCCATATGCTTCTAGTAAGGGTAGAACCGAAAACTAACCATCAAAGCAACATGGTTGTCCATCTGTGGCTTTTTTATCTTCCAACCGTGGGATCATGGTTGAAAGTACTTCCTCACTTCTAAGAGCTCATCGTACGACATAAGGCTATAAGCCCCATTAAAGGTGTTCCTTTCCTTAACCAATGTGTAAAGCAATCGTGTTAGTCAATGTTCCTCACTGTCATCAATGTAAACATCTCTAGGAATTTACGTGATAGTTGCCACCACATTAATTTCCTTGTCCAAACTTCTACTAGACTCCTCAATCATGCCAGAGTTGCGTTGGAAAACCTCTTCAGCCACCACCCAAGGAGGAATGCCTGTCCCCTCTTGACTAGAATAGTGAAAGTATGTAAATGTCGAAAGTACCAAGTATATATAGGCATATGTAAGGAGAAGGAAGTGACGACCATTAAAGGGATGCAATTAGACATCACCCAACTTGATTTCGACACATGGCCCACTATTCGAATGTATGGTGTATATCATGCTGGCATGCATTTGTCTTGCCTATGTCTCATTCAATAAGGTGTTGACAATTGTACAATGCATTTATTACGTGTCTATTTACATGCTAAAAGAAAAATCAAATTAATTCTTATTCAAGAGATCGATGACTCCTCGCATTCTACGCCATTTGATCAAATCCTTCAATGACACCACTCCTCGAAGCTCTATAACCCTTCATGTTGGGTCAACACAAGAAACTTTAACAATGATTGGTGTGCTTTTGATCGCTATTATCCTTGAGCCAACTACTCAATTTTCCTCAACACATCACATGCCCTTTATTATATTTAACACAAGGAGACCTAGCTCAAGTCACCTACCTACTTAACCACTAAAAGATGTTTCGATTCCTTTTACTAAGAGGTTGAAAATGGTAAAAAAAGTTCGTAATGCCTAATGTAGGATGATACTTAAAATATTTTGGCTCATCTCCAAGACCTTAAGCATCCATACATTTGTCAACTCTCCTTGCCAACCCGTCAACAAAGAAAGTGGGGGGACAAATGTTGATAGAGCTTTTTTGCATAGACCCCAAGGCCCATTTCAACCTACTTAGATCTCTATTCAAGCTCAACTTGCTAAGGCCAATCTATTTTAGACTCCTCTAGAATCGAATTTCCTAGGTTCGATCTACATTTCCTGACCTCTAGCTTAGATTGTTCGTATTCGTCCTCATGATGGATAAGTACTAAAGAATGCTATGGATAAGGAAAGGAAAGCTGGTCAAAGATACACCCTCCACAATATCCAAAGAAGATATCATAATTAATGCACTTTTCATATGAAGATCACCTATGATCCTTATAAATAGGAATTTGGAACTACTTGGTAAAGGACTTTTTGTTTTTGGACTCTTAATTCTTGCAAACACTTATTATCTATACTTGTACGGACTTAAGCATCATAGTGGCCGTACTAGAGCAACCTCTAACAACCTTATAGCTTGATCTCTTTCCCTTTTGTAGTTAACCCAATCACCTCCAAAAACACAACAAGGTAATTACTAGAGCATATGTGTCTATCTGTAGTTAACTTTGATATATAATGCTTGAATCTATGCATTTTTACTAAGCTATCCTATCAATTGATGTAGCAGGCTTAAAATGAATGGCATTATAGTCCATTCAAACCCAATGCTTAAGCCTATTGCCCCTACATCAATGCTTAGAATAATTAACATCATTATCCAAAATATCAATAAAGTACAACCACACATATTTTCTCTTTATCAAAAGGATATCTTATGGGAGTAACAAACAAATAACTCATTGAAATTTCAAAAAAAAAAAAATGCATTGAGTTACTTTAAATAAGCCCTTTAAACTTTATAGAATAGTTCAAATAAATCCATTTGTTACAATGAAGAAATTTAAAATTTGAAGTTTGTTTACCTAAATAATTTGAGCTTTTGAGATTTAGTTGTATTTTGAATCCATATTTTGCTTATGTTATGAATGAATGTCAAATTATACTTACTTGATTCTTACATACTTAGCATATTGAAGCTAACTTGATGCATAATCTAAGTGTATTACATAATTTAAAGAGTAACTAAGTTCATATTGCAACAACAGGTTATACTTTCCCATATCCATAGAGCTAATATTTATATGTCAAAGTTATTTAGATCAGTAATATTGGTTCCAAAGAATCATAAATTGAGTTGGAGAAGATTTAGCAAGCTTATATTAATAGGGTCTAAATATGGTTCATTAAGATTATCTTGTGTGATTTTGAAATTTTCTAGCAATTCAAGTATTGACTAAGTTGTTTTATAGATTTCTAGGCTCTTTTCTTGTTCACCATATCTTTATGTTGTCTCTAAAGGAAAAACTAATTAAGTTTTTCGCATATGATCAATAAAATTTGGCATCTACTTCCCATAAAATTTAAATTATACTCTATGAAATAAAACATACATAAAGACAAAATATTTTCATTTGATTGTCTTTGACATGCATGTACTTTCTATGATCGTAAGTTTACACTCTTATGGCTTATTTATTTTAAAATAATAGTGACAAAATAAAATCGTTATACCTAAAATAGCTTTAATTTCTTTGTTTGCTTGGCATTCAACCGTAAAATGACTAATATATGAGGTTATTCCATTCTCTTTCTATAAGGAATAACTATTACCATCTATCATGTAGTATTAGTTATTCACTATTAACAATGAATAGATTTTATGATTATGGAGTGATTTATCACCACAAGTACACCACACTACTTCTACCACCACCACCACCATTATTACTATAGACCTAATGCCAAACAACCTTAAACCATTATCACCACTACCTTATCACCATTGATCCCTTTAATGCCACCCTTGCCACCACCATTACCACACCACTATCAACTCACTGCTATTGTTATTGCACCTACCACTACAATCACCATATCATGAGTACCAACAACACCATCAGTACTACTAACTCAACAACACCATCACTACTACTAACCCACTAGTGGCACCTAGTGTTGCCACTCCCGCACTTCCACCATGGTCAAAATTCTAACACTACCAACACCATTGCATGACTAAGGGTGGGCAAAACAACTCTCCAAATTGTAAATCAAACCAAACCGAACCAAATCGAACATTAAATTAGGATTGAACCGTCTTTTAAGTTTAAAAAAGTTATGAACTAAACCAAATCATTTTTTCTTTTTTTCTTTTATGTTTAAAAAAATTACAAACCAAACCAAACCATAGAAGTAAAGAAAAAGAAATTGGCAATGAAAATCTAAAAAATATATGACTAAAAAAGAAGATTGTATGTTACTTATTTAATGTTTCCTCTTATTTGGTTTTGACCAAGTAATTTACCATTTTTATATTTTGTACTTTTACTTATTGACTAATATAAAAATCATAATTACCTAAACAAAAACAATAAAACTAAGGATGTAAACAGGTCAAGTTTGGGATGGGTTCATTAAAACCTGAACCCGCCCCAACTCGATAGGGTTTTTCTTTACCCAACTTGAACTCAACCTGAACCCAACCCGAATGGCGATTAAATCTTCTTCTTTTTTCATACTTCAACTTATTTTCATGTGTCATTTCTTTAATTTATCGGGTCGGTTAGGGCGAGTACCTTATTACAACCGACCTTGGTTGCATCCCTAAATAAAACCTTCTTAAATATATTAAACGAATATTAAAAATGGTGAATGATATTAAAGAAATGATAATAAATAAAACCTTTTTTATATCAAGTATAATTTTTCAAAACTTATTAACTTGTATATAACAAAAATTAATAACACGTATAAAAACAATTCAAGGATTGAACCATTTCTTTTAATTTAAAATTAGCTATAAATTGAACTATATGGTTATATTTGATTTAAGGAAAAAAAACTATAATATATAACCTGATTTAGTTTGAGAGACTAACCATACCGAACTAAACCATAATCACCCTTACATATGACTATCTCTAAGTGAAAGTATGTGAGTGGTAACAAGAAAATAATAAGTATGAGGTAGGTTAAGCATTGTTTATACTGCTAACCTTTTGAACTTAATATATGAGCCATACTCCTACAATCTCTACCTTTGTAAATGTCAACCTCTTAGAATATTTCAAAAACTAGTTTAAACTTAATATGACTCTAATAGAATGGGTTGTCTCCTCACTAATGCTTGATATAATAACTAAGTCTAAGCAATGCTTAAACTTGTTTATAATAGTTATTTAGGTTAACATGCCATTGTATTCTCCTTTGTATGAACTGTCATGAGTAATATCACTCAAATTAGGTCAAAAAATCACATTAGTATTCTTTATCCTAGCTAGATAGATGTCACTCTAAATCTAACTATCATAATTCAAATAAACTCCACCTTATTGACTACCTAGCCTGTTGACCAACCCTATCAACCACAATGCTTCTCTTGTAGCCTTTAGCATCGCCTTACTTGGCCTAAATCTTAGATAGAGCAACTAGGGACTAAATAATAGACCTCTTAACAATGGGCATTCATGAAAGAGTGAACACATGAACCATTATTGATCTCTTGTCATCACATCCCCTATGCAGTCTACGTCAAGATATCTTACTATTGACATCTAGCCCTATTATTTATCAAATTCAATACCACAATATGTAAAATCTCACAAAAATCCACTTAATTGCATTTTAGCACTATCTACCTAGATTTCACATATACTTACTATACTAATAGCTCATACTAGGTTTAATCTTGTTTAAACCATGGCTTACATCTAATAACCTATTATACCAACATATGGAACACTTGACATGTCTTCAATATTTTGATTCTTACATCTAGAAATACCTTTATACTACTCAATGAGAGTTAATAGCTTAGTCCCACTTTATCAAAATGAGAAGCGACTCACTTAATGTGCACTTACTGGTTTTACAGTCTATGTTGAATTATTCTAGCACCTTCACAATATATTTCCCATGGGAAAACTATAGCTGCCTAGATTCAAGATCTACATGAATATTCTTGATTACGTTGATATCCTCTATGTCAAAACGTCCTTCAGCAAATGCTTCAATTTATTGACCTTCTCGTACTCCTTATGGCAATTACCATGCCATTAGCAAATGGTAGTAGAAAAATAAATAAACTATTCTTAATACTTCTAACATAGATGTGATAATCATACTCTCATTACTTGTAGTGAATCCGGATTATGTACAAATCGAACCACTTATACCATGGCCTCAGAGATTGCTTTAGTCCATAAAGTAACTTCTTTAATTTATAGAATAAGTGCCTTTGTATTGCCTATGTAAATCCTTCTAGCTATGCATGAAAATCTTCTTCTCTAAATTATTATGGAGGAAAGTTATCTTCACATCCATTTACTCCAACTCCATTCCCCATGAGCTACTAAAGCCAATACCACCTCAATTGAAGTATTGCTTGATCACATGGGAGAAAATCTCATCATAATCAACCCCTTTTCCCTGCAAGAAACACATTGTTACTAAGTGAGCCTTGACGTTATCCCCTTCTTTCTCTATTACTTCCTCCTTTTTTTGGTAAGCCTACTTACATCCTATCATCCTCTTCCCTCCTAAATATTTCACCAACTTCCACATCTGGTTCATATTCAAAGACTCCACATTCGATATAATAGCAATCATCCACCAACTTGTCTCCTAGCTACTCACTGCCTCGAAAAAAGAACAAGAACCTCCCAGTATTAAAAAATAATACCAAAAAGTGATTAAATTCTTAAAACTATATTTGATTGGTGGTTTAATAGTCCATCAAAGTCTATTCTAAGCCACATTGTGATGCTCCATTCATCTAAACTAGAATTTTCTACACCTAAACTCTCATGAATACCATGTGACACAATTTCCACTTACACCATTTACCTAGCTGCAATTTTCTAGCTCTCTACCCATTTCTTTTAGAGACTCCCACAATCAAATTCTCATCAAGGACTATAACTTTTCCCCCTTCACACCTTTCTGATATCACCACCTTGTTTACCTTTAGGCCCTATAACTTTTCCCCCTTCACACCTTTCTGATATCATAAACAAATATATTATTGTGACTTAGCATCAAGCTTAGTCACTCATCATAGGAAGCACGCATATATGCAAGATAACCAAATACCCTCAAGTTTAAGCATTATACCATTTACCCATCTATACCTCCTATTAAACTTTATCATCTAGTGATATTCTAAGTAACCTATTAATTAAGAAGTAAAGTATTCTAACTGCATGTACCTAGATATTCTTTGTAAGCCCATCACTCAACTTGAAACACCAAACTCTCTTGGCTATTTTGTGTTCATCCTCTTCCTTACACTAGTCTATTGTGTTGTCTTTCATATAGTGAAATTGTCTCTTAAAGTCATGTTCTTCATGGAACTCCATGAAGCCTTACTAAATACCAAGTATTCTATCCCATTATTTGATCATAGGAATTTCACTTTCTATTCAACTTCATTCTCTCCTTCACTTTCTACAATTGAAACTTGGAAATCAAACTTGTGTCATAGAAAATGCACCTAAACCTTTCTTCAGTAGTCATTAATTAATACTATAAATTACTTTTGTCCCTATCTTGACACCACTTTAATTGGCTTTTAAACATTCATATGAACATGGTAAAGGATAAACTATATCCAGTACTTTGCCATTTTAAGTTGTACTATCTTCTGCTTCTATAGTACAAAGTATTTATAGAAATCTAGTTTACTTGATTTGACACCCTTCGATAGTTGTCACACCATGCTCATTTGAGTGTCCTAAGCGATATGTCATCAATCATTTGTCTATACTAGACTTAACCAATGCAATTGCACCTCCAACTTTAGTTACCTATTGCTTGCAAACATTACTCAGTAATTTCACCCTCTTATCTTATAATCACACCCTTTCTTGCATCAATCACACTATCCTCAAATTTGAATCATATGCCATAACCAACTAGAGCACCTAATGAAATCATAATCTTCCTAAGATATATCTAAAACCATATAACATATGTACAACAAAATCATAATCTTAATTCCAATAAGCCTTTGAGAAGCGTCATTACCCATCAGTTTAGAACTAGAATTAACAAACCTATATGTGTCGAACTACTCATTGAGCATCATGTGAAATGAATATCTAAGCCATTATCCACCAATTTGTAAGGTATTTAGGATTTGATGAATTGAAGGCATATCTCCACCACTACTATTAAGCTTCTCCTCCCCTACTTGATTTGTTAACTTTAAGTTTTCACCATTCTTCTTATTACCTTTTCTTGTCTTAGGATAAACCCATTTCACATGTTCACATTTGCAATGCTTGAAATATTACACCTCCTTCATTAACTTAGATATTGCTCTATGGTTGTTAGGTTCATCTTAATTCTAAATCCTACCAAAATCTTAGTTACTTTAAGCCATGAAATCCTCACCGTTAGATGTATTAACCCTATCACACAAAATCTTTCCCCCATTTAAATACCATAACCAAAGATTATAGTCAATAGAGAGTTTAGTAACAACTACACCCTTTCCTCACCATGATACTTCACATCTAGCCTCTTCAAATCAATAATCAACTAATCAAGCATATTAATGTATTAGATCAAAGGCTTGCCATACCCCTTCTCAAACATGTACATTTTTGCTTTAGATAGAGCTTGTTTGATAATGATTTCAATACTATTGTGGCTCTAGTTTCAACCAAACTATCACTAATGATACCTCGTTCATCACACAATATATCACATCATTTAATAGGGAAAGCTTGTTTTTCAGCACACACTTCGCTTATGTCTTTTAGTTGCTTTCCAGACAATACCTTTATCATGCATTGCTGCACTACTATATCCATTAACCTTCTCTACCACAATTTGAAATTCCTAACTCTATTGAACATTACCATGTCTAATCATTCAAATAAAGAAAACACCATAACCTTTACTCTAACATTAGTTGTTGCAAGCTAATGCAAAGACCATAAAAATAAGCTGTTATAATGCAAATGAACCAATAGTAAAGAAAAGATTAAGGAAAGAAGAAAACAACATAAAATGATTTTACATGGAATACCCTAAATGAGCACATAGTGAAAAAATAAACTAAGGTTAATAGGAAGGCACTACCAAACCACCGTAAGGTAATGGCCAACTATTAACCACCCCCTAGTCAACTAGCCTCCCTAGTAGTCGACTATTCAGTTGGTGAGAATTAACCTGAACTAATAACTTTAAGTAAAGCAAATGCATACCCATGAGTACATCTTCCATTTGACTAGCTCTTAGTTCAAGTCCCTAGCAACCAATTATGAATAACATATCGCAAACCTAAAGAATCTATTCATATTTCTATTTTCTAATTAAATGTATTCATTCTTAAATTGAAAGAATCCTAATGCAATTCCCATAGATAAGATCCTATCCATCATCCATAGGAATATATTGGTTGACATGGGTACATAAGTGATGTTATACTATTGAATAATAAGCCCTCAATTAAGTATATTTTATTTATATTATGGAGAATTTGTGTACTTGGGAATCCATGATGATTAAATAAACTAGGATTTTACCTTGACTACAATTTTAAGGAGATGCGAAAGTAAAAGCCTATGTGGTCATTTTTGTAAATGGAAAATGAGCACCAAAAACCGTCTTTACATTAGATGGTTTGGTCCTTTGATGATTTCTACCTCATTAACCACAACTTTTGTATTTATTATTGCCTTCATTGCTACTCCTCTAATGCCTTGATTAATCAACTTCTAGCTTTGTTCTACCACAACATTCTCCAAATTGTCTAAACTTTAATTTTGACAATAAAAGACAAATAAATTGTCTCAAAAAGATCATATATAGGTGTAACAAATGATGAAAGTGATGAAATAGTGCCATAACCCATCGTATCATACTCCTATTTATCTATGAGCAAATGCATTTGCTTAATTCCTTTTTTGAAAGTTCTAAAATATAAATTAGGCACTTCAAAACCTTGCTAATATGTTTTCTATAACATAGGTCTTCTTAGAAAATTGCATATGCTTTATGTTCCAAACTTGAAGTACAATATTTGTTAAGGATAAGTAGTACCCAGTTTGGTTATGTTTCTATAGGGTTTGATTCGGTTATATCAAGACCTTATAATCAAGTTAACATAACATCATTCTTCTACCAAGGAATGTAATGTGTTCAATCTCCTCTCCTATATCCTCTTATAAACTATTAGTAGGGGCTAAAAGAGAGAGAGAGATGACTACACCAAAATAAACAAATTAGAGAGACAAACTTCAATAGTAGTTGACTTGCTTCATGGTTCAAATTGAAAGAAGCGGCATAGAAAATATTAAGGGAAATATGAAAAATAATATCCAAACTTTTGGATATTTTTTTAATTTCCTACCAAAAGTTTAAAATTGTAAAATTTCATAATCAACCGTACTTTTACTTATCAATAATACCACATCACCTATGATTGTTTTATGACTTATATTATTTATTCAATAAGCATTTGCCATGTCATCTTTATCAAGATAATAAAGGTAGTAAATTTGACAAAGAAAAAATTTTGAATTGAGTATTATGTTTAGCAATTTTAAACTTTTGGTATAAATTTTGATAAGTAAAAGTCTTATTAGATATGACATTTAGTGACTTAAAACTTTAAGTAAAAAAAATTAAAAACATCAAAAATTCAGATAAAATCTTTAATATTACCCAAAATATTACACCAGTATGAAAACCTAACATTCAAATCATCATAAAAAGAACATTTTGTAAAAATTAATATCATCATAGAATATTAACACATGAAAGATAAATAATAATATGTAGTCTTCAAATCGTCCTCTATATAGACAGTAAAATGCCCAATAGCTACAAGATATTAGTAGGCTCAATAGTGCAGCAATTCATAAATAACATCTCAAACTCGGATGCCTCGGTACACATACGACGGAATTAAATAAATAAATTCATTACATATGAATCCAAACAACCTATTTATCATAGAAGTCCTAATTCTGGATAGATTATGGTATAGGGCTGCTGTAGCATGTAGGATTATACACACATATGGTATTGCGACTTTAGGGACAACGCTAACGCCTATCTCCGCCTTACCTAACCAAATTCATGCATCCACCTCCAATATTCCATAATCGTAACAACCACAAACATACTTGAAAATAATAGAGACAAAAACTTTTTATTATTTTACTCTCTTATAAATGAATATGAAATTTTTTATTTTAAATGCTTTTTTTATTCTCTATCTACTCGAATAGTTATTACCTTTTATCAAATGGTATTTTTTATTCATTCTCAATAGAAAGTAATGAGTAATGGGTAATTATATCCTTAATAAATAATTATTAATCATATTCAATCACGACCAAACATCAGTATTTTTAGTCATAATTCCAATTTAATACTATAATTAATAAAAAATTAGAATAAATATTCTTTGTAATAAAAAATTATATTAAATAAATATTGAAATATAAATTTTTAATCTATTATCGATTATAATTATTTTTAATAAATAAATTTTCTATTTTCTTATTTATTACACTCTAAAAAATAAATAAGTTTTAGTAAGAGCAACTGTTTCTCATGTCCTTAACACATGATACTAGTCTTTAAATGGAGATCCTAAAGGGATAAATTGAGGTACTTAACAAAGAGCGAATCCTCCATTAAGGGCCGACTCTTCCTTTCATTATTATTTCTCCCCCCCCCCCCCCCCCCTTAGATCTGTAAGAAGAAGCAACTTCTATTGCTCCTCGACATTTTTGTGCAACGTTTTCTTTCTTTATTTCTTTTTCCATTATATATATATATATATATATATATAATATTACCAAAAAAAAAATCTTGAAAGACATTTTTAAGACTATAGAAAAAGTTTCATAAGGTATTAATATGACATCCGAAGAAAATCATGAAATTTCTGAAGGGATACAAATAGCCTAAATATGTTTAGGGCAATATCAAAATCAATACCTAAATTTTGAATGTTTTAATTTCGTACCTAAAGTTTAAAGTAGCTAAATTTTATATCCAATAAAATTTTTTCTTATTAAATTTGTCATGCCTCATCTCATTATTTATATTTATACTTTTTGTCCAATGAACATTTTTCATGTCGTTTGTAGGGGGACTAAATCCAATACATGGGCTTGTGGGGCTTGTGGCTTGTTATTTTAGTGAATTTGACTTTTTGGGGTGAGGTGACAAGGCCTAAAGAGTGAAGTCTATATTTTGGGATGATCATGGGAGATTAGGCATAGTGGGCTGAGGGTAGGGTCCGTTGGATCGGCTTGCCCAATCCAACCTTTCTTAAATAAGATTCATACATACACATACTAAAAGCCTTTGGTAGGCCTAAACCCATACAAGGCTCATGTGAGGCCTCATTTGCTAGGAACCATTGATTGCCATTATCATTCGACAGACGAGGTTTATAACCAAATACTATAAATACCTTATGCTTCCTCACTAAAAGGGGACTTCTTTTGAGAAAAAGGGCGGTTATTCTGCCAAATTTTTCTTAGAGGACTAGAATTACCACATTCCCACATCAAACTTCACAAAACACACACTTGTCACCTAGAGTCGGGACTTGTCTAAGACTACCTACTCCTCCTCCAGTCTCAATCACCCCTTGATCATCCTCATACGTGTCACTTCCTCATTAGGCCGCATGTAGTGCACTTGCATGCAATACCCACGTAACCCTACACTTGAGCGGAAACCCTCACATTTATTTGGCTACTCCACTGGGGAAGACAAGAAAGTTGATAATATGGCACCTCCAAGGAGAAGAATACCTGCCTCTATTGATAGAAACAATCAAGAATTAGATGCTAATGTTGAAACTACTGAGCAAATCACACCTGCCTTTGGTGATGTAAACTAAGTGAATACTGCACCAGAAGGTGCACCCGATAATACTTAAGTTATGTAAGCAATCCAAGAGAATATGATGACTCAATTCATGGCTACTGTAGCCATCGCTACTAATGCGCATCAGGGTGAAGCTTTTCCAAATCCCGTACATGCTACATTATAGCGCACTCCTTAGGCACCTCAACAAGTTAACCCTCCTGTCATCAATGATTAAGTAGCAACTGAGGAGCAAGCACCAATTCAAGAACCTGCACCTACACAATGCTTGGCTACTATAGTAAGAGAAGTAGGGATTAAAATTAGGGGGGCTTCATCTTCACACAGTACCCTACGTGTTACTATTGCTAAACACTTGAATCACCCTAACCCTATCTTTGTCACACCAGTAGATCTCAAAACCTCTAATCTGAGAGGTTCATTTGTTACAAAGGAGGATTTAGATGCATACTTGAGAGAAATACAAATGAAGTCTATTATAGGGATTCTATAATTGAAGCTCTCCTATCATCAACGTATTGCTGCAAAGCCTTAGCTAAAGGACTATATAATTCCTAAGTTTATGCTCTTTAATGGCAAGAAGGGAAGCGCCAAAGAGCATTTGTTGAAGTTCATTGAGATGTTGGAAGTCCATAGGCTGGATGATGACTTGAAACTTAAGGAATTCTCCAAGTCTCTCACTATGAAGGCATATACATGCTATGTCAATCTTCCTCTAGGGTTAGTAGACTCGTGGGAGAACATGTGTAAGATGTTTCTCGAAAAAAAATTCTCAACTGAAGAAAGGGTCACCCTCATTGACATGGGAAGAATCTGCCAAAAGTCGAGAGAAGACCTTATGGACTATATTGAGAGGTTTAGAGAGCGCTCCTTCGATATCCAAGATATTTGTGATGAGAGAGAATTGGTAAAGATTTGCATACAGGGGATGTTCATTGAGTATCTTATTCACTTAGAGAACCTATCATTGGTTTCATTCGCAGCATTAGTTAAAAATGCATGATTAACCAATAACTTGGTTGTGAGGTAAAGGGGTAAACATATAAGGTTCAATAAATGAGGCCTATATGTGAATTCCATTCAAGGGGAGGAGCCTAAGGTAGGAAAGAAACCTAGAGTAGAGAAATCCAAGCTTAAAAGTTTTGTGTACCCATGCTCGATGGGTAAGGTGCATGCGATGCTTGATATATGGCTCCAAGATAGAAATATTAGGCTCTTGAGGGTTGAGCACCTTCATACTCCTGAAGAAAGGAATGATCGGAAGTTCTGCAGATTTCATAAAATCATGATTCATTCTACCAAATATTGTTTTACTTTGAAGAAAATATTTAATGAGAGAATAAGGATTGGGGAGCTCATTATTAAAGATAACTATATTCGTAACAACCCTCTTCCAGCCCATAACAATCAGCAAGGAGCGGTGAATGCCATCACTCATGACCCTACTACTATTGAAGTAAATGAGGAACCACCTACTAAGGCAAATAAGAAAAAGGGAAAGCAAGCTTAAGTTGAGGAGGATGAGTGCCCTCTTGCCATTGCAGCACTCATGAAGACATCAAGTTTTAGATATTTCTTTAACCTTCTCGAGTTTGATGAGAAGGCAAGGTTTGCAGTAGTAATTGCACTCACATAGATCTCAGAAGATCAATATGCAGAATGTAGTGCGGTGCAGCCTGTGAAAAGAATGGCTCATGCCCATGAAAATGCAATCTTATTCACTAAAACCAATATGTGTGTCAAAGGTTCAAATCATAACCATCCTTTGTATGTTGAAGGAATTCTTAATGGCTATTTAGTGAAGAGGATATTTATTGATGCTAGTTCTTCTTTGAACATCATGCTAACATCTACCTTTAAAGCCATTGGTATTGATATTCAAAAACTTGTGAGACAACCCATCTTGGTAAATGGCTTTAGTCGCTCTCCTACAAAGACACTAGGACGAGTTAATGTAGACCTCAAGGTTGGCCCCATACACAATTTTGTAACTTTTTATGTGATTGACGCACTTGTATCCTACCACTTACTTGTGGGAAGAAATGGCTGCATAATCACAATTTGATTCCTTCAACATTATATCAATATATCAAGGGCCATTGGAAAGGAAAGGATGTGTTTATCTCCGCTACTAAGAATCCCTTCAAGAATGATGAATCGTATTTCATATAGTCAACCTTCTTTAATGAGTTTGCCGAAGAAAGAGAGATAGCCATTGCACGGCCTATTGGTATTCCATTACCCACGTGGGATGAGGTTTAAGAGGGCTAGCAAAAGAAGAGGAAAATGCGTGGATGTCATGGAGAAAGAAAGAAAAACAAGAAGCCAACCGAAATTGAAAGTTATGTTAAGGATGACGGGTGAACAATGTACCACTTATGATGATCATAGGGATTTGATGAAGTATGCTTATTCTCATTAGATCCCATACTACTCCAAGATGTCTAACCTGCCCTACATCAATTACAGGATCAAATAAAAGCTTGAGTCAAGGAGATAGATGAATTGGATCTAGCGCGACGTAGAGAGTCACCGCGGTCAATCTTCATCAACAAGGGCTTGTTACATGAGATAAAGGCTCCCCTTATAGAATTATTAAGGGAATATCAAGATGTGTTTGCATGGACGTACGAAGAGATGCCAAAGCTCAATCCTAGTTTAATGGTGCATAGGTTAAATATCACCCCAAGAGTTGCACCTGTGAAGCAAACATAGAGGATTTTCCGTCCTAAGATCAAAATTCAAATTAACCATGAGATTGAAAAATTACTCCATGCAAATTTTATCAAGCCAATTAAACATCCTGAGTGGTTAGCTAATGTTGTACCAGTGAAGAAGAAGAATGGTCAAATACATGTCTGTGTCGATTTTCATGATTTAACCAAGGCTTGCCCAAAGGATGACTTTCCTTTACCGAACATTGACACATTAGTTGATGTAACGGCAGGACACAAACTATTTTCATTCATGGATGGTTTCAGTGGCTATAATTAAATCATGATGGCTATTAGGGATGCTGAGCGTACTGCACTCGGAACATTAGTGGGAAATTTTTATTACACCATCATGCCTTTTTGACTCAAAAATGTAGGGGCAACCTATCAGAGAGCTATGAATACCATATTTCATGATATGATGCATGCCTTTATGGAAGACTATGTCGATGATATAGTTATCAAGTTGAGAAGAGCACCTGATCATCTGGTAGCTTTAGGGAAGTTTTTGGGATTTATAGTCCATAGGAAGGGAATTGATGTAGATTCGGCAAAAATCCAAGCTATACTATCTATGTCGTCCCCTATTACCCCAAAGGAGTTGAAAACTTTCATGGGAAAAGTTTCCTACATTAGGAGATTCATGCCAGCATTGGTAGAGATTTCATATCCTTTACATCAACTTATGAAGAAAGGGATCCTATTTGAATGGAAGGAAATACATGAAAGAGCGATTAAAAAGATCATTACTTCCCCTCAAACTATGACAATGGTGGTAAAGGGATTACCGTTGATCTTGTATCTTACCTCCATTGACAAATCGATTACAGCTTTACTCGCACAAGAAATAAATGAGCAAGAAAGGCCAATTTACTACTTGAGTTGAACCTTTCAAGGGAGTGAGGTCAACTACTCAGCTTGCGAAAAGCACTGTCTCGTGCTGATATTTGCCTTGCAAAAATTACAACACTATTTCTTAGCACATAAGGTCAATCTTATCACTCATTTAGATCCCATCAAGTATTTATTGTCTCAACCAGCCTTGTTAGGTCAAGTTTCTAAGTGGTTACTCCTTCTTGGAGAGTTTGACATCACAGTTCACTCCCCTAAGGCCATCAAGTCACAAGCTCTATCCGATTTGTTAACACACTTCCCAGATGCGCGTGAAAGCCTTATTATGGATACTATCCCAACAAAGTTTCATGAAGATTCCCTCATGATTAAACTAGAAGGAGAGTGGTCACCTTAGTTTGATGGCTCCATAGGAAGTAAGGGATGGGAGGCAGGAATTGTGTTAACCTCACTTGACAGTCAAGAAATACCATTAGCATTCAAACTTGATTTTTATTGCACCAACAATGAGGTTGAGTATGAAGTCTTGTTGCTAGGATTGATATCCGCCCAGGAGGTGGGAGCGAGTCAACTATGCATTTGAGGTGACTTTAATTTAATCATTAAGTAAGCCAATTGTGAGTTTGGACTCAAAGAACCTGCACTAGTACCCTACAGGGTTACGATGTAGGCTTTAGTGGCAAAATTCCAATCAGTACGCTATGAGCATACAACTCAATCCACCAATAGATATGCAAATGCTTTAGCTACATTAGCTTCAAAAGTCCCAATCCAGGATGCATGTAATGCTTTGGATATTTGAGTAGTTAAGAAATTTATGTCATGTACTGCATTAGATCTTATTGATGAGAATGAAGAAGCACGTGATGATTGGCATATATCGCTAAAGGAGCAGCTAACACACCCAAGTGCAACTTCTGTTTCAACATTGAAGAATTCCATTAAAGTCAATGGAGCATTATATTACAAGGGACCAAAGGGTGTTTTGTCCAGTTATGTTGGGATAAAAGAAGCTTGCTTAAAATTGGATAAATACCACAAGATTTGGTGTGGAGAAGAGGGGCTACCCTTGTACCATCACATTCAAAGCACGAGATACTATTGGCCATCGATGTCTAAGGATGCATTCCAAGTACAAGCAAATTGTTCCAAGTGCTCTGAGTTACCTAATGAGAAGGAATGTAACATTGTGGCTAGCACAGGTGATTGGTGGCATCCGTACATTGACTACTTAAAGAACAATACACTACCCACTGATAGTATGGATGCAAGGCTTGTAAAAACAAAGGCAAGAAAATATCTTATGCTTGAAGATGAACTATACAGGGTCTTGTTTATGGGAAAGCCTCTTAGATGCATTGCACCTCCTGAAACAAAAGCAATATTGACTGAAGTGCATGCCGAAGAATGTGGAGAGCATCAAGGAGGAAGAAAATTGTATTAACACTTGCTTGATATAGGTTTTTATTGGCCAACTATAGAAGCTAACACTTTCAATTTTGTTAAAAGATGTTGCGTCTGTCAACAGCATGGTAACGCCATTCATGCTCCTACAGTTACACTCCACAACGTGACAACGCCATGGCCCTTCCATACATGGGCATTTAACTTAATTGGCCCAATTCATCCACCATCAAGAGGGTGTATTTGGATTTTGGCAGGAACTGAATGTTTTACAAAATGGGTAGAAGCTGCTCCCTTGAAAAAGGCCATGAGACCAGCAATTGCAAATTTCATGAAGGAGAACATTATATGTAGATTCGACATTCCGAAGCACATCTTGTCTGACAATGGTACTCCTTTTGTCAATACTCATGTACGACAATTAATGGTTTCCTATGGTATAAATCATGTTAAGTCTACACCTTATTTCCCAAAAGGCAACAGTCAAGTAGAGGCCACTAACAAGAGTTTATTAAAGGTGTTAAGTCGTATGGTTCATGATAACCATAAAGAATGGCACGATAAGCTACCATTAGCACTTTAGGCTTATAGAACGTTAAAGCGAAAGCCAACTCAAGTGACACCTTTCTCTCTAGTATATGGCACCGAAGCAATAGTCCTAGTAGAAATTTTGATTCCATCCACAAGTTTAGTCATCAATGTTGCGCTTGAACCAGGTACCTTACATATGCTGGATTTAGAAGCCTTAGAGGAGAGGTGAGACACTACTAAACATAAGCTAATTCATTACTAGCAAAAACTAGGTGTAGCTTATAATCACTTGGTGAAGAGAAGATCATTTCAAAAGGGCAATGTTATACTTCAAGCAGCAGATCATGTGCGTCGAGGTATTCTAATGCCAAAGTTTACGCCCAAATGGGAAGGACCTTTTATCATTAAGGAAGTTCACAATAGTGGTTACTGTAAGCTCCGTAATCCAAAGACGGATGCTATCACAGCTCCTATCAATTTCCAATACATCAAAAAGTTTCATTTGTAATAAGCTGAATGAACATAAGAAGTAAGATCAATGAAAATGCATCTCAAGTCATGAGAACTTGCTTCCAACTTCTTGTGTCAAAGATTTCATTTGTTGCTACAATGATAGAAATTTAATTCCTTAGCACACATTACACTGTTGTAGTTTGGTAGTAGATTAATCTCCTAAATGCACAATGTCCTGCTAGTTATGCCATCCTGATTGGTGAAAATATTACTTCTTAAGCGCATAACATAACACCCTTAATAAATGTGATGATTTTATTAGTAAATATACTTTATAGTAATTCTACAAGTGACTTGTTAAGTAGTGGGTAATACCCCCTTGACAATTTTCTCTAAAAAGTCAAGAGACGTGTTACCAACTCATCCCCTATCATGTTATTTATGTAAGTGTAGCTACTATTAAGCGCACTATGAACAACGTATCATTTATCAATATAAGATCAAAAGCAAAAAAAAAAAAAAAAAAGCATAAAGACCTGAAGCCAGCCTTTAAATCAAGGCAAAAATCATCGTTCATCAAATGAGTTTGCATATCACATACGAAAATACATATATATATAAGGGGTAACGCTCAATCAAGAACCTATAACAGATCTAACTAAGGAATTGACATCTAAACCAGCTAAATTTGCCTCTATCTTGAGATCAATCTTTGACAGTTCCTCTAAGATACTCTTATGCTATTCCATTAAGTCTTGGCAACCTAAAACTTTCCTTGCCTCAATTGTGATAAGCTCTATGCTACTAACTCTGAATTTTAGGGCCTATACTCCTTCAACATTATCAATGATGAGTTTCAGTTCCTTTTAGATAATGAACTCCAATGTCTATTTAGAAGAGACACAATTTGCCCAAGCATAGATACCATGGTGGTACTCAATTTGGAACACTGGCAAATCACTTCAAACCAGAATTCTCCCTCCAATTCGTATAAGCGATCTAGTGAAGGCAAGAGTTGTGAATGAATCACGAACCCGTAAAATGAAGCCGCTTGCAAACACTCGAGAAGCCCTCTTCAATCTTTCTTGGCACTTCAATAATTGGGGAAGGGATGATGCTAGGAAGAGTCATAGGTAAAGTGACCTCGCTACAAAGAGTAGATGTGTCATGGGACATAACAATTCCAATTAAAGCTTCATTTAATGTCCCATCTGTCTGATTATCAAAGAGTCCCACCTCCCTCAAGACATTCACACAAGCCTGAATGTCATGTTCATTGAAGTATCCAATCTCATTGTTATCAATGCCATCCATATGAATGGTAGCATTTGACTCAACATTATTACTCGGTAAGGGCTCAATTTCCCTATCATCAACATGTATTGGAGTACTTTTACCACTATCAATACTGTACTCAAGAGTATCATCCAAATCAACCATTTTGTTATCATATTCTTCATTTGTAACATCGACGATAGTAGGACGATCCCTAATTCAAAGCTCCTTCCCAACACCGTAACAACTAGGAAATGGTGCAATACTAGGAGAAGTCGATTTCGAAGGACCAAAGGGGGGGATCAATAGCAACGTGATCTCTTTTCTCCTGCAACAAAAGAAAGGAAAAAGTTAGCATAAGTGCATAGTAATAGTTGAAAATTAGAGAAATAAGATACATATAAATAATGGTAATACCTCCTGAACATGCGATCGCTTTACTTGCCTCATAATCAATGAAGAAGGAGTATGATGACTACTCGGTACTTTATTCTTCACATTAACAAATGACTTTACCTTTTTGTTCGAGAGACAAAATTGAAAGTCATATTTAAAGATAGGCTCCTCGGGTAGTTCTTCCTCAATTGATGTATCCACGTACTTCTTAAAATCATCTAAGCAATTAGTCCAGTATGTCAACCACTTGACAGAGACAAGTCCAGAATGTGATAAAGGAAGGAAATATAATTGCCTCGTATTTGGACGAACATCTCTAAAATCTACAGGATCGAGTGATTGGCAATAAGCATTAAAATCTTCCTTTATGTGGATAGTTTAAGGCACTCCTTGGTTAAATCCAAACTACCAGGCTATTCTATGAGGTGAGTATAACATAACTTTACACTCCAAAAAACAGCCAAAGGAGTCTCTCCAATCATGAAGAGAAGGAAGACTCCCAAGCAAGCACCATAAGATAAACCTCACTTCTCCATCATTAAGTCTCCCTCAAGCTTCGAGAAGCTTCACCATATCTTTCAACCCTTTGGGATAAAACCCTAGAAGCCACAAATAACCGACTAATTTGCTCGTGTAAGGCTGAAAATTCACCTCCTTCATGTCATCTATCACATGGAATAGTGAACCTAAAGGCTTTCTATCAATCCACATGAAGGCTCGGAGCTTGACAGGGCTAGGTTTATTTGGAGGCAAACCAAAGTGTCTTTTGAACCACTCGGCAAAGAACACCTGCAAAAACACAACATCGACATGTGACATTATGGTGTAATGCCCCTTCGAACAAACTGAAGCCTCGTGATACAAGTCCAAGCACCGATACAAGGACCCAAGGTAAAATAATCCCAAGGCAAAACGCATACCACGCGCTATACGAACAGCCAAATGAAAAAACCGATGACTCACACCATCAAATGGACCACCGGGAAATACACACAAAGACAAACAACATGTCAGGAAGGCCTCAAGCTCAAACCTAAGAACAACAAAAATGGTAAGCCAATTAATTAAACCGAACCTTATATAATAAAAAAAGGGGGAAGTCATCACACGTGGGACTAGGAAGACTTACTTGTATTGATCATCTGAGTCACCTAAACTCTTTTGCTTGAAAAAGTATTTGATCTATGCAAAGAAAGTAGATTCCTTGCAACTATCGATAGCTACTGCCATCACTGCTTTTAAGGCCGATATGACTTGTTCATCTTCCTCAGTGACATCGGCAATCACGATGTCCATTAACCCAAAATCACGAAAGTGAAGGGGTATGCACATATCTTCCAATTTATGAGTGATTTCATCCCAAGAGGTTACAAAAGTGTGTGTCTGCGTACTCCAACAAGTCATAATACTTCGCCAAAAATCTGTTTCGTTTAGTCGAGGAAACCCAAAACAAGAGGAAATCATTACAAGGTAGTAGATTTTTGCAGACTCCATAGTATCCACGTATCTTAGGTTGCCTATAATGTGATTCACCTAGGGACGTCAGCCCAGCACGACTTGCTTATGAATAAATAATTGAGTATTTGACAAGGGAAGTACCCCCCTTTCGTTCCTAAGGCATAATATAGAAGTCCCCTCTATATTCTCTTTGGCTTCAACCTTAGGCTCCCATCTTATGAAATGCTACAAGCTATCAACATGCTGGTGCTCTTGTATATCTCTCTTGCTTATGCAACTCCAAAAGAAATCTTCCTTAATCATCAAGTCAGGCCATTTACTCCAACAAGAAGGCATCATTGGTATGCGACCATCAGAATATGCTACTATCTCTTCACCCCTATCACTAATCCCACTACATGATTTAATCTTTTCAATCTCCTTACCCATTGCAAGTGATAGCAACAATTGAATCTAATCACTACCACTTAAGGGGGGGCGGGGTGCGCGGCAGGAGAGAAGGATATAGAAAGTCTTGTGATAGCCTCACTACCTATAAAGACAAATGAAGATGGATTAGCTTTATTATGGAAAAGAAGGGATGCTAAAAAGGAAACGCCGGAATCAATCAAATCTCATAAAAAAATATACGCATAAACTATAGGTATTCAAACTATGATAGCTGTGAAGATGTTTATATGTTTGTATCAACTTAAGTAAATAGTACAGATGGAAAATGATAAATGGGAACCAAGACAGTTTGTTGGGTACTTAAGTTTCACGATACTGCTAAAAGCAAGCAACCGATGCCATGTGATGCCACTCCAACCTGGGGTGAACAAACTAATCTTTTTAATATACTTATAGTGTAAATTGTTTCCTGTAACTGTAAAAAACAAGTTTCCCTTATCTTTGTTAATGTGGACTAATGCAAGTCATCCCCCTCCCCAAATGGTGCATTCAGGCCATTTGTTCAACTCCATTAAATGGATCCATTAATCATGCAAGAACAGTGTAGAGACAATATAGGGTGTATTTCCACCAAACCAAAAATTTTAGTTTATTGTGGCAAGGTTTCCGAATATCCAGGGGTTTCACTAATTTGTAAAAGGCTTATGTGTGAAAAATGGTCGGAGTCAGTAAAAATAGGGTAGGTACTTATTTAGAAAATATGGGGCAAGTTGTACTTTATTTGAAGTTAAAGGATGTGTTGCTGTAATTTACCGTTCTTTTAAGTATGTAAAGTAGTGCTAATTATATTGGTCTAAAACTACGGTAAACATAGTTTTGTCCATCTATGATATTCAATAATGGTGGCCAAAATGTGCACCAATAAGATCCAGATACAGAAAGTACTTTTCCTAGGAAAATTCAAGGGACATGACATGCGACTACGAGCAATCAGAGAATGAAGATAGGAATATCCTCTGAATGCCTCCAAACAAATAAACGTAGATATACCTGTTTGTGCAATCATTTTAAAAAACTTATTATATGCCAGGTTTCATAAAACCATGGCATGATCTAATGAAGGAAAGCTCATATATCAGGAGAGTTTCCCTTCTCAAAGCAGGTACTATTACACCCTAAAGGAAAAGAGTTCTGGACAATGACACTCCACACTCAGCAATACTTGTATTCTGCTTCAGTATCAATGTCTTGAGGAAAGAAAACCCTGCAAGTATTATGGTACAGGGTCTTGCCTAGTTGGTCAATGTCTCCAATACCTCTACAACCAGCTACCACCTCAAGAACTTGACGAAATAAACATGGTTCATTGCGGCCCTTAGCAAGGCCTTCCTGATCATATTTTTCTTTCTTCTCGGAAGGCCACTGAGTCTTGACATGACTAATACCAGCATGGGTGCTTCTTATTTCACAATATGGTGAATCTGTCTCTATCATCATTCTATCATCTGGGATTCGCTTCACCACATCAAGATTCTCTGTAGTCTTCAGGGAGCAAACCATTTACTCCTATGAACATATTGGGAAACAAAAGAAGCCTATCAAGATCTTCTGCACTTCCGGTGAATGAATGGACCACCCCACCATTGAATCTGTCCTTGTTTCTCTCTACAATTTCACAGAAATCTTCAGCTGCTGCACGCATATGTAAAAACATAGGAAGTTTTGTGGCAAATGCCAGATCAAACTACTTCTCGAAGTACCTTAATATCTACATACTTCTTTTGAATCTCGGCAGGGCAAAAGTGAAGTCTGTCATAGTCCAATCCACATTCACCGATAGCCACCACTTTTCCTTTCTGGATTCCCTTTCGGTTAAGGGACAGAAGTGCATGAAAATGTGTTTCAGGATCTCCACTTTCTTCAAATTCCTTGTATCTTGTTGGGTGCACTCCAACAGCACAGTAAAACCTTCCATCTGTTTCTGCAACGGCAAGAGCTCCCTTTGACTCCTCAAGTGACCCACCAGTCACAATAATGCGATCCACACCAGCAGTCCAAGCTCTATTAAGCACTGTTGATTTATCAGTTGCCATGGTCGCGGCTCCACGCAAAGCGAGAAAGAGAGAGAATGAACTAGACTGCTATCCATCTCTGCTTTAACACAATTGAGCTAACGTTTGAAGCATCTGAAGATTTCAAAACCGATTGTGATTTTGATAATCTCTCAAGGGTATCAACAACTTGAACAGAGGAATACTCTATCCCTTTCAGCTCCAAACATGACTTACAGAGTATCATGATTTCAATTCACCATCTCGAGATATAACTCCTCAATTACCAAGCATTGCTCATAAAAAAAAAAAAAAATTCCATCTGCAGGAACTATGTCTCCAATCGATAGGGAACAACATCTCCAACAAGGAGATCGTAAATGGAGGACCTCCCGTTATGCCCATCCCTTGATGAATCAACAACAGAAACATCTATAATCACTGATAGCAGTGACACTTATAACCAAAAGAAGATACTGAGTAAAATCCCAGGACCGTCATACATGCCCGCATGCCATCCCTTTTATCGAAATTCCTACACCTATAGAAACAGCTACACAAACCATAAGCATCATTGGGTCAAATCTTGCAATACCTCCCACACATAATGATGGATGCCGAAGTCACCTTTCAACCTCCTCCTATACTGTGAACATCAAAATAATGCTCAGTCATTACAAGACAGTGCTAAACATCTACTCTTTCAAAATTGGCGTAATAACAGCGATACTATTGACTCAGTACTCCTCATGATCAAGCTCTTCCTACAACTAAATGTTACCTAGTACTTTTTTTTTTTTTTGACTGTTTGGACTATTAGGAAACCGATTTCCTCCTAACTTCCCCTCCACCCGATACTAAGTTCATCACGAAAAATCATGCACCCAGCATCTGCCATCAGCACTCATGTCATCGATCTAGGAAATGTTAAATTTCCTACGAAACACCTTTCTATCAGCAATTGGGATACATCCATTGACAAGTCCATTAAAAAAACACCCAACCATATATGTAACAAGAACAGATACAATTAATCGCCAGTCATATATATATATATATATATAAAAACCTTAAATTCTTATGTATTGAGCGAGAAGCGGAATGGCTCACGTCTCATTACCTCTAAGAATCATTTCTCCTTGCATGCATGTGCTTTCCAATAGACTATTGGCTGTGCCTCGCTCTAAAAAGGCACCCTTTTATCTTATTATATAAAAAAAATAAAAATAAAAATAAAAAAATTTACTTCGAGCTAAGTTTATTAATCGTTAAAGAAGCTATCATTTATATATTGACTCTATGCTAAGCAATATTCAATAATGATGCAATCTCGATTAGCCAAAGTGACACACACAATCAAAATAATGTTACGTATTTGCGTACTAAGAAAAAAAAACTTAAATTACTTCACAAGCGCTGGTGCTAAGCTTCTATACTATGTAAGTATATACGGCAGTAGTGTAACTATTCTATAAACGCACATACGTCAAGTAACTTCCTAACCATGAAAAAGGCTTATATGGTGCCTAAATCCCTTTGACTTCACTCAATGGATTTTGGTTAGGGAGCAAAATGTAGGGGGACTAAATCCAATTCATGGGCTTGTGGGGCTTGTGGCCTATTATTTTAGTGGGTTTGACTTCTTAAGTCGAGGTAACAGAGCCAAAAAAGTGAAGTCCATGTTTTGGGATGATCAGGGGAGATTTAGTATGGCAAGCTTGGGATAGGATTCATTAGATCGGCCCATCCAATCCAACCTTTCTTAAATAAGATTCATACCTTTGGTAGGCTTAAACACATACAAGACTCATATAAGGTCTCATTTGTTAGGAATCATTGATCGTCATTACCATCCGATAAATGAGGTTTATAACCAAATATTATAAATACCTTATGCCTCCTCACTAAAAGGGGATTTCTTTTGAGAAAAAGGGCGATTACTCTACCGAATTTTTTTTTAGAGGACTAAAATTACCACATTCTCACATCAAACTTCACAAAATACACACCTGTCACCATAAAGTTAGGATTTGTCTAAGACTACCTACTTCTCTTCCCATCTCAATTATCTCTCGATTATCTTCATACGTGTCACTTCCTCATTAGGTCGTGTATAGTGCGTTTGCACGCAATACCCATGTGACCCTACACTCGAGCAGAAACATTATAACTATTCTGAAACATTATATATAGTATCAAAGCTAAGCCCATACATACTAAGTGGCGTACAAGTCAAGTGCGAACCAAGGAGAAAGGTGATGGATCTCTGTTGATTCGATCTGGAATAAGATAAAAGTCTGAATAGGGTAAGGATTAAGGAATGTCGTTTGGATAATATTATATAGAATTCATGGAAGTGGGTCGAAGTCGAAGTTGAGTTATGGGCTATGATTCTTCATTCAAGAGTGGTTGCAAGATACATGATTACAAGCTGAATGATACTACTGAGTCCAACATCTCCAAATTTGAGCGCGAAGGGTGGTGTAGGGGGGTGAATTAGGATTGGATGAATTTCAAATAACCCAAAAAAAAAAAGTACGTATAAATTTTGTTTTAGTGACTAATAATAGTTCATTGGCCTTTAAGTTATATTATTAAATGGCTAGTTAAAAATATAATTAGTTTGGCATTATAAAAATTGAATGGAGTCATAGATGAAAATAAAACTCAAATTTTCAAGATTGTCCCCTCTCTCAATGTTTAGAGTTTATCCTTGACTTGACCTAGGAATGCCATTTTTCCTTTTAGTATGAGCCCTAAAATTTCTTACTGGAGATTCTTTTCCAATCAAAGAAATGTATATATACGTATAGTCAAGAATAGAAGACTGAAGCAGAAAATGGCATGGTCCGGGTGTCCGGTCATCTTTTATCTTAACTTCAACTAGCTTTTGCTCATTTTTTCCCCCGTTTTTCCTTTGATCTGTTAGAAATTTATTTTACTTTTTACTCCAAATATATTGGGACGCATGCCAACTAAATTAATGCAAATTAAGAGGAAAAAGAAAAAACCAATGGACAATTTCGCATGTCTAATTTATAGAACAAAATTTGTATGAAAAGATGGGAAATATAAGGAAAAAGTTATTCTAAACACTAATTGATTGTAGCGTATGACTTGCTCGCTAGATCAACTTATCCAAGTAAATGCTTAACATGGCGCAGCGGGTACGGGTGGACTCATCTTGCTTGGTAAAAAAAGTAATAATAATATAAGAAAGCTCATTCAAGATGATTAAAGTTTTCCAAAAAACTTTCAAGATGCTTTATCATATATGGATGACTATGCCTACAAAAGACGTGAATCATAGTGAATCCCGAGTCCCAACGACCCTAGGCTCATATATATTTAACTCTTCAATTCTTATTGTTTTTCGTTCTAAATCGTTCAACTGTTATAATTTTGATTCAAGTTTACATCGTTTCTATGTTTGTGGTCCCTATTACATTCTCTGTTAGTAGTCACTATAATTTTTACCAACATGGCTTCTTTTGCATAAATGTCAATTCCACTTCATTAATGTAGAGTTACATATGCATAGTGTACGATCAAGCCCTGAATATGAATTGATTACAAGATATCCCTAGCAAAGGTGGAAACAAAATATTTCTGTACTTTGTTTATTGTATATTACATATGATAGAATTCCCCGTTAATCTCATGCTGCTAATGTCAAAGATTGGAGCATTCATCGACAATTCAGCAATGGAGGTGTTCTTAGTTAGGATCTATGTACGTTTTTGTAGACCAATGACGTACTGAATTGGAAACTCACCATTGATTACTTTCTCATGTAGAAAATGATAGTCAACATCCATGTACTTGGTGCAGTCATGCTAGAAAGGGCCCCATGTTTGGCTTCAATACGGAGCTACATGAGGCAGTGGGCTATATTTTGGAATGTCAAAATATAAAATTGCACAAAAGGTAGGATGCTTAACCTATGGTGGAGCATGGAGTACCAGGATAGCAAGCCCTACTGGCATCTGCATAAGCCATCAACGAAGTAGTAAAGGTATAGACAATGGGGATACTCGTAGAGAGAGTTTCCAAACCTAGCCAAAAAAAAAAACTCATTTTCCTACCAGCAAACGATTAGTCTTGAGAATATGCATGTATTGACACAAATGGTTAGCCACAAATGTAATATTTAAGTAGGTAATAGTGAGGTACTGTATTGTACATGTGATCTTACAAAAAATGGTGTAGGGTTAGGCTAAATAGATAGGACATTGGCGCTTAGCTAAGAGTGTAGAGACAAAGATGTATAGGCGAGATTAGATAGGTGCATATTGTGACGTTTAAGAAAATCTTAGGCATATTATTACTGAGATAGTAAAAAGTCCTTGTAAAAAGAATGAAACTCCATGAGATCCTTCATGAAATCAATGAGAAAAGAGTCGAAGGAAACAGGGGTGAAGAGGTGAAGAGCAGGATAGTTACCCTTAAAGAGAATCACATCAGTATAAATAAGCAAAACAAGAGTATCACAACCCCTAGAGTAAAGAGTAAATCAATATGGGCAAGATGGTCTTGCTATAAGTGATTCCCAATTGGAAAAGGTTGACTACTAAAGTGGCAAAACTAGGACCTAGGAGCTTGCTTGAGTCCATAGAGTAATTTTTGAAGTTTACAATTTACATACACAATAAGAGTCCTTTGATGGAGAAAATATTTCATCATGCAATTACTCTAGGTTTACATCAACTACATTGTTCTTAGTAAAACATGCTTTAGATTTACATGGTTCAAAGTTAGTACTAAATAAAAAAAAAAAAATCAGCTATAGTTTTCCACATGATGGCTCAAGAAAAGGTAATACTTGTGATTTTTTCACTTTGGACACAATTCATTTGCCATTTTTGATAACTTAGCTAAAGGTGACAATGCACTCAATGCCTTCATGCTAGGTAAACCCTTGCACAACAAGTCATGCTCTATAACATTTAATATCACCCTCAAAAAACATACTTGACACAATACTTTTAGGTGTTACTTACTACATTTTACCCTTGATGGGAAGGATGAAAACCCATGTATGTTTTTTGAGAAGGGAGTTGTTTTCATCCTTCATTGTAATTACTTCAATGGGATCTTGTAAAGTCATACAAAGATGCAACGTGAGGGCTAAAAGTATAGTTGATGTGAAAATAAAGATTCCTCTTGAAAATCTTCATGATAATGCAACATTTCATAACATTAAATTTTATTAAAAGTGAAATGGGTTATGTTTTATGATGCTATTTCTATCATAATAGGAAAAAGAGAGAGAGAGAGACATCTCCCGGAGAAATTCTTAAACTTAAAAGTAAAAAAGTTCCTTTTCTATGCAAGTTCTCTCTCTCTCACTCACTTAATTGTATTTCATTTTTCTTTTTTTGTTTAGTTAGCGAATGATACTATTACATATTGACTTTAGAGAGGTGAAATTTTTATAGAAACAAAAATAAAGAAAATCCAAAATCATTGTGATTTTGATAGTGCCAAAAGTTGTGGTCATTTGTTTCATTCTAAATCCAATTGATTTGAAAACCAAGGAAAAGGAGATGGAGTTGATGAAGATAAACATGATTTGGTTCATCAAGATATTTTTACTCAAGAGACTGCTGACCTAATATATAACTTTTTTGTTTGGGATTAAGGTTTTCTTTCTTTCTTTTTCTTTCTTTTTTTTTTTTTTGGAGTACCTTGAAATCTCAATTGAATTTCCAATGCATTTGTATAACAAAAATATTATGTAATTAATAATATAAAAATATTCGCAGTATTTTTATGAATTGTTATTAATTAATTAATTTGTTATCATTAAATACTCCCAAGGTTGAAATATTTATTCTTTAGTATTATGAGAAATATTAGAGAAAACACAAAGATTTTTGTTAGGCCTTTTATCGGGTTTAGTGATCTTTTCAATCTACCCTTAAATAACAATTTGTAGAAGACGGACAACCTTATTATATTTTTTACCATGTTTTTCATTATATTTGTAGCTTATCACAAGATCTATAATGAAGAAAATGAATTATAATTAGCATTATTATCTTAATTATTACATGACCCGTTCTAAAAATTTTGCAACCATAAAATGAGTTTTAGTCATAAGAAAAATATTTTATTTATGATTCTAACATGGATGTTAAAAAAGTAAATCTAACCTTAATCTAATAGTCTTGCATTTCGGTACTCCAGATGCATGGTACTGCTTCTGCGTGGTTTATACCCTTAATCAAGCTTAGTCCTATAAAAGAATTCCACATCCAATAAAATCATCCATCTAAGTTTGGGACAATCATCAAAAGATGCTTACCGATTGTTTTTTTCCAACTTTGCAAATTCATTTTCTTTTATTGGAATAATTATGAAATAATATATCTTTCTTTTCTTTTCTTTTCTTTTCCAAAAATATGTAGCATAAAGTTTGTAGGCTGTTTATTACTATTCGCATAGCTCAATGTTCTTGAAGCTTTATTTATACTTCTTCTTTTTTTCTCATTTTATTAAACCAAAAGATCTGCATTAATTAAAACAATCAAGAGGACTTATAGACGAAAAGGTGGAGGTTCAAAAATCAAATAAACGGATATATCTCTTTTTTTTAAGTGCAAATATATATATCCTACGTAATGATAAAATCATTTCTCCTAAAAAATAAGATCCATCCAGTGACAAATACAATAAGTTCCTCAGAAGCATAAGCATAAGCATGGCAGTATAAATGGAAATAATAATAATAATAACAAACACATGAAAGGACTTGAAAAGAATAAGATAATCTAAAAACTATTGACAAATTAATATCAAGCTAATCACTACGTGATCTTCACACTAAGCATAGTGTAACATTGTACTTGATGTGAAGAGGATATAATGCTGGTGAATCTGAGATGCTATGCTATACTTAGAAAATTAGGATTTGTCATTTATGGATTGAGAGGATGGTGGAGAATAGAAAGAGGAAAGAGTTTTGAGTACTGCATGTGGTTTATTATGGATGGTTTAAGGAAGAGAGTGACATGGATAGAGTGTGTTTGTTGCACTGTTTCATCTAATATTTGAAAGAGTTTTGGATAACAAAGATAGGTATTCAACAAATAAAATGATGCACATTGAATTGAAATTGATAGATAGTGTATTCTTAATCAAATGCTTATGTCATTATATAAATAAACGGCATAAATTTGGTTGACTACCACATGGACACAATTTTAAATTAGATAATCGAGCTCCATTGTAACATATAGGGATAATCAATGTTTAATAATAATAATAATAATAAATAAATAAATAAAGAGAAATTGCCTGAAAATAGGGTTTTTTTTTTTTTATTACCCAACAACATATCTCATAAGATGATATTGGTTCGGCCCACGTAGGAATTGGCAGAAGGGGACTAAGACACAATCCAACTCCCCAATAAGGGATCGACTCATCCCGAAGAGTGAAGAGTGAAGAGTGAAGATGAAGATGAAGATGTTGCCATTTGTGAAGTGAAGTAAAGTTGTGGGGCTGGACCACATGGAGATTGGACTAGAAGACACACACACACACACACAGAGAGAGAGAGAGAGAGAGTTATTTTCGAAAGAATATGAGAGTTGGATGTCAAAAAGGAGTTATTTACTGAGGGTGAATACAAACAAGAGAGAGAGAGTGATTGTGTGCGGGAGAGTGCACCAGAGTAACCAAAAACCTCTATAAACTAAATAGTTTAGTTACGAAAATGGTTTTAATAATAAAATAGCATACAGTTAACAAGTTATATATACATAACAATTAGAATATTAATGATTATCATTACTTCATATATAATAAATATTTTATAATTACCTTCAGCATATATATATATATATTGTTTTTTCTTTCGACATTATATATATACATATTATAATATATATTCCGAATCCTCTAGCAAGGATTTGATTAGTTAATTATTCTGAATTATCAACTTAATTAAGCTTGTAATTATCATCTAGCCATACTATCAACATAAATATTTCAATGCACTAAAGTCAAATTTGTAATTTGGTTATTATTTCTCCTAAGCTTTAATCTCTAAAACTTACTTTTATTAAATGTTCAAATTACTTTTCTTATCTTAATTACTTGAATTACTCTTTGACTTAGGCTTTCAAAAGTAAAAGAAAAAGAAAAAGAAAAAAGAAAAAGAATGATATTGAAGCAACATAAAATAAATACTATTAAAAAATGTAAAATGGCACTTCTGGAAATTGAACTTATGGCAATCATGCACTTAATCACTTAGTTGTGTATAGTACCATATTAAGATTTGCTCTTTACCTAATCACTTAAATACTAACCAATAGTTATTGCATCCACAATGCATGTGCAAAAATAAATAAATAATATATATAAAGTTGGTAGAATATAAGGTCCTACCTGTATTTTATCTTATAAAGTATAAGTTCTCAATTTTTAGAGCAAAATCTTATTATGTAGCACTCTAGAACCACCCTATATCCTATACCCTATAAAATCTATAGGGTATAGAGCTTCTTGTAAAACCTGTAAATTTTATCTTTTTTTTATATATAAATTTCAAGTTTATGTGATATTAAAAAAAAAAAGTAATCTATATGTAAATTATAAATCATTAATATGTAAAATTTATTAAACTTATAAAAAAATATGTAAAAAAATTTAAAAAGTAATTTTTCGATCTTAATTATTTAAAATTTTACCATCTTACTAGTTAACAAATGGAAAAGAACATGACAAATGAATAGAAAACCTAAAATTAGAGAGGAATGGGAAAGAACAAGGAAAACAGAGAGGAGCAGCATGGGGTTTAACCGTTTAAAGTTATTAACTTATAAACTTAGTTTCTTTTTTTTCCTTTTTTACTAAAACTTTATTGCAAAAAATTATAATATTGTTATTTACAATTCATTTATTAATATTATTTGTTAACATTTTATAAGATGAGTACAAAGTACCTAAAAACCTATACTTTATATACCTTAAAATATATGATCCAAAGTGGGTATAGGGTGGGAAAACAATATACCCATACACTATTTTATAGGAGCAAATTTCTAAAATCTATATTTATAACCCATCCCATGACTTCAATACCCACTTAAAACCTATCTAATCGAACAGGGTACAAGTGGGTACCTTATACAACAAAGTTACCCCCTCGCCCTTACTAATGAACCATGTGCTCATAATGTGGATGCCAAATTTAAAGGAGATAACTTCATCAAAATGAAAAGTATAATAATTATATTCCTACTTATACATAATATTATTTATTGAAAAAAAAAACCCACATGTGAAAGTTACTAAAAAATGGTAAAACAAAATAAAAATTTATACCAATATTAAAGATCGAAAGGAAAAAACAAAGAAATTAATAGGAATTAAAGTAATAAAGGAGTTGCCTATCTTTATGAATGTGAAAATAGAGTGTATAGAGGTTATATAGGGGGCAAAAAAAACTACTTAACATTTATACTAGCTATATGGAATTATTCAAGAGTATTTCTAGAATTTTTATGGTTAAAAATATGAAGTCCAAAATGGAGAGTATTTGCTTAATAATAATCGATAAATAAATAGCATTATAGAAGATTTTATTTAGCTAGCTTTAACTTTTTCGAAGAAATTAATAATGTTAGTATTGTGAAAAGAAAAGTATGAGAAAAAAAATGAATGACATTCAAGAAACATAAAAATAAATGTTACCAAAAAAAATTCAAAATGAACTCATGACAATCATGTGTCAAATCACTTAGTTATGCATAGTAATATATTAAGGTTTGCTCTTTAAGTATATATAATACATATCTTCTTATTTTTTAAAATAAATTTTAATATTTCATTTTTTTTCTCCAACTTTCAAGCCCAAAGCCCTCCTTAGGTGTGCTCTTATAATTATGGATCAAGGATGGTGAAGTAAGGAAAGAAGAATAAGGTTTAGAACTACACGTGGTTAGTTAAAGAGATTTCAACGTAAGGGTTGCAAGCTACTTAAGTTTGGTTTGGTATATACTTAAATTTAACTCTGCCATTATTGAGTCAAGTTTGAAATTTAGCTACTTGAATAGTTTATTGAGTCGAAATTAAGTTTTATGATATTTGATTTAACTAACATACGAGCCTAATCAAACCTGAGCAAACTTAAATGTTAATTGAGTCAAAATTGAGTTTATGCATGAATTTTTTAATTGAATTAATATTTTTTTAAATTATCAAGTTAAATCAAGCTTAATTTAATCAAGCTCGAGCTTGTGAAGTATCACTTTAAGTCAAGTTCGAGCTCGAAATTATAAGTTTAATCAAATTCAAATTTTAAAATTTAAAGTCAAGATTAAGTTAAACTCAATATTGTATTAATTCAATTTGACTAAGCACTATGAGAAAGGGAGTGTTTGTTAAATGGTTTCATTGATACTTGAAAGAGTTCTAGATAACATGGATCTATATCTAACAAATATACTAAACACAACACACCTTTAATTGACATTGGTAGATATTCAAATGCATATTTCATTATGCAAATATAAACAAAGAAAAAATAAATTTGATGACTTCCACACACATCACAATGACACAATTTAAAGATAATAGAGCTATAGGGATAATCAATAAAAAAAATTGATTGAAAATAGTTTTTCTAAACCAGGTTTTTTCTTTTTTTTTTTCCTTCTTTTGCAAAAGGAGCCAGGTCTTCTAAAAGCAACATACCACGGAGATGGCATTGAAGTTGGACTAAAGACCCAACCAATTGCTTCGGCCCAAGTACGAAATGGCCGATGGGGCTTAAAACCCAATCCTACCACCCATTAACCCATCCTGAAGAATGAAGATGTTGCCATTGTGAAGTTGTGGGGTTGGACGACGTCGAGTGTGACAGTGTATACACATGAACCAAAAAAAAAAAAAAGCCCCAAACCATTGCTCACCTTTAATTTTGGGGGTTTTCGAATTCTTGCATGCAAATTGTGAATATGAAATACCGAGTTTTCTTATTTAGCTTCTTGATGGGAATCATGAATTCATGCGTAGAAGAAGTTCACGTCAGCATTATTAATCCATATAATTTGAAGATTTTTATATTTAGTTATTTTATTTAAATTAATAAATTTATTTATATTATTATTTTTTTATTTTATAAAATTATTTTAGTTTCTTTTATTATTTTTATATGATTAATTATTAATCATTAAATTGTCTTTAAATCATACGATCTATATTTATCCTTTTCTTTATATAAATGGTCTCTTTTATTAGGATTTTAAATATGATTATTAGAAGATTATTGAATTGAACTATTTTCTTTAAGATTGGAGTAATTTCATCTTCTTCATCAATTGTGTAAAGCCATCGATCATCTTCTTTATATATATATATATATATATACTCTTTTGCTTCATCCGTTGTTTTTCTCTCTTCTATAATCATTACCATAACTACATTAAAAAGTTTTCAATACACTAGGAATTAAGAAGTGTTTAAATAACTTTGGAAGAAATCAATTCTTTTGCTTTACATGTCTAAAGATTTAAAAATTATCACAAGCAAAGTGAAATCATCTAACAAAAGTTCGTAGATGACTCCAGTGATTAACTCATCCATTCATTGAAATAGTGAGTTGTGAAGTTATCAAGCATGAGATAGAATTTGATTGAATATAGAAAAATAAATAAATTAAAAAGAAAAGAGTCTTTTTTTTTTCCTTTTATTCCTTTAGTTCTTAATATTTGAAGGTGAATATCTTAGCATATTTATTGTCATTATTATTTAATTTAGTTTTCTAATTTAATTTTCCGCATTGCCATATATTATTTTTCATCCTTTAATTACTTCCGTTTTCATGTCCTACATTAGTTTTGGTATCAAAGCCATCCTTTCTCTCTATCCTACATCAATTTTGGTATTAGAGCCTAGATTAGTGTTCTTTCTTAGAGAAAAAAAAAACTTTTCATTTTTATAACAAAAAAAAATGTCTAATATTGAAAAAACCCTTAGTGGTATAACTTTTAAAAAGGGATCACCTACAATAAATAATATTATTGAACTATTAAATCAATTAATATCTAAGATGAATGAAATCACAACTATTATAGATACAATGCATCACCAATTAAAAACACTTTCAGGTCGCATAGATATCTTAGAAGCTACCAAGTTACCTATTGGTCTAGATGAGGATGAAGAAACTGTCAATCGAGCCCTAAATAGGAATTCTAACTTAGAGGATGACCCACCCCATAAATGACACTATTAGAGGAATCATAGAGTTCAAAACATTTGTAGAGTTGAGCCAATGCATCATAGGATACCTCATAGGAATTTCCAAGAAGGCGATTATTTAAAACCCAACTTTGAAGATCCACATCGCAACAGTCATGTCAATAACTTTACTAAACCAATGGATCCACCCACATTCAATGGGAATCTTGACTCAGCTATCTTAATAGATTGGATAACTACCATAGAGTAATACTTTGACTTCTATAGGCTACTTGAGAATCATACGGTATGTTTTACTGAGATACTATTAATTAGTTAAGCTAAATTGTACTAAACCAATGTGGAGCGATAGCTTCTATGATTAAGATGAAAACCTATAGAGCATTAGGTAGAGATGAAAATCAAATTGAAGGAGAAATATATCCCTTTTTATCTTATCATGATAAGATCTACCAATAATATATAAACCTTAGGCAAGGAACCATGATAGTTGAGAATATATGGCTAGGTTTGATAAGCTTTTGATTAGGTGTGATGAGCTAGAGTCACATGAGTTGACACTTTCTAGATTTAGGAATTGGTTATGTCTTGACATTAATAGAGAGCTTCGGCCTCGTTATGATATGACCTTAGAATAGACCTTCCAACAAGCCTTAAAGATAAAAAATTGGTTGAAACCATAGAGGAGGTTTAGTTCTCCACTTAAGGAGTGAGTCTCTAGGAGTAACAATCTTGGTGAGAGATCTAATAAGTTCATTGGGAATGCCCTTATAGCACCTAGGTCTAGCAATCTTACTATGACTCAAGAAAAAAACAACAAAGGTTACATTATAGTTGCAAAAAATTCAAAGGTAAGCTCAAGTTAGAAGGTTGTAAGCGTCATAGTTTTGGTTACTTTGCCTATTAATGCCCAATTAAGAACCTTTATGTAGAAAAGGGAGAGCCACTAGAGAATGAGGATTATGAGGAGTTAGATCATATTCTAGAAGAGGATGCCAATGATGAAGATGACATGGGCTTAACTTTTGATGAGAGCAATTCAAATGTTGTTAATTGTTTCATTACCCAGCTTAGAAAGGAAGATGATTAGAGACGAACTAGCATAATCCATACCCTCACAAGATGTAATGGTCATAATTGTAAAGTGATAATTGATGACGATATCAGTATGAATATAGTTTCACATATTGTTGTGTCTATATTAGATCTTAAAGAAAATCATAACTTAATCCTTATAAGGTAGCTTGGGTAGATAAGACCACCTTACCTATTACACACAAATGTCTAGTCCCCTTATAGTTTGCTACATATACAAATAAAATTTGGTGTAATGTAGTGCCTATGGACATTACTCATGTTATTTTAAGGAGACCATGGTTGTATGACCTATATGTGGTTCATTATGGTAGAGTTAACACACATGTATTCATCTACAATGCTAAGAAAATTAAGCTTAGTCCTTGTTTGCTAAAAGAACTTAAGGTCAGCACCAATAAAAGGTTAGTGATATTGGTCTTCCTATTACCTAGACCCATAAGCAAGTGCACCTATCGATTATATAGTGTAATGGATAAAGATATCAAGTGTCGATTTTACAAGGATTACGAGTACTAGTAATAACCTTTTCTCTTATTATATAATCGAAAAAATTAAATAAATAAGTAAATAAAATAAATAATGAATAAATTAAAGAAAAGCAATAATCAATTAAAATGTATTTAGGTGTTGAATTCCCCTAAAATTACTAATGCAATTAACTAATTATTGTTCAAATTCTTATTTTATTCTTGGACTATGGGAATTCCTAAATTAAACTAATAATTCTCTCGAGTTATATTAATTCATAATTCTAGGTTAATTAATTGGAATCTCTTCCTAATTAATATCCATAAAATTGTATTACATTTGATTTATGAATTCCACTATTAGGTTTCACCCTAATATGAAAAAATTACATTGTCCTATCTCTAGGAAAATTTAACTCTTTTCAATTATACTAGATCTATTCTCATATAGAATTTCTAAATTTCTATATAAGAAATTAAATTCCAACTAATATGTCAAAAATATCAAATTGAAAACAATAAAAACACATAATTAAATCACAAGAATACTAAATAAATTATTGAATAATAAATTAGATATTACACACTCATTCTAGGTTCATCATACTCAACTACAAAAGAAAATTTATACTATTAACATGTTGAATTTAAAAGCAATAAAAAGAAAGTGCATAAATAAAAACATAAAAATTAAAAATGTAAAAGTCTACTATAATCTTGTAATCTAGTTCTAATTTGTTAATCCTTTAATCTAATTTTTCTAATCATCTAATTCTGTCTTGGACTCCTCTATCGGTTCTGTTCTCATTCTGATATATATATATATATATATATGTAGAATGCAGCATGGTTACAATTTTAGACGAGATAAGGATGTAATTTCTAAATCGATCTACTACTTTCTAATCATTGTGTCTGTCATAGAAATATGTTGTCATCAGCACGGTCTAATCTCCTAGATGTCTTTATATAAGCTTTAGACGCAAAAAAAGAAATTCTTCACACAACATGGGTAGACTTTATCTCAGCAAAGGCGTGTTTTCCAGCTTGTGATCTATGCATTTTTCCCTCGACATGCCCATAGGCATAGGCATGTCCATGCACATGTTGGCTTCTATGGTTGAGTTACTAGCTTCCCTTTATACATTTGATCATGGTTATTTTGCATGGTTGCTTGGGTGGTTTAGATACGCTCGTGTTTATTCCCATAATGAAATTTTCATCATGTAAAAATTATATTTTCTTCCTTAACTCACATAATTATTTCATTAAAACATAAATCATATTTCAAGTTTCTGAAGTCAAAATATAAACTAATTAAGTGTAATATTAATATAAAATGTAAGAGAATTAAATAAAATGTTATTATAATTTATATAAATAATTAGTACTTTAAAACCCTTATCAAATTCCCCTACACTTGAATATTTGCTTATCCTTAAGAAAAAATAAATTTTTAAATATCAAGGATAAAAATTTCTTAAATAGTACTTAAAAAAATTATATTCATAATAAAGTTATTTTTCCTTAAAATCTTTTTTCACTTAATTGTATTTAATGTACTATAGATACTAATATTAGAGTTCAAAAGTTAATATATGGAATCTCAAAATTTATCATGCTATTTAAATAAAAATTTACAAACCCAAAAACATACTAAACATTATTTAATCAAGAATAAGGTTTTTAGAATTTTGTTCACTTAATTAAGGTATATACTTCCTCTTTTTCATCCTTTTAAGTACTATGATGTCCAGCAAAGGATTTTCATTATTTATCCCTTGAAAATTCTTCCTAATTTTTTTTTTTTTAGTATCATGGAGTAATTTCATTTGTTAGTAAGTCTCAAACCAGCAATCTTAGGTTACGAGGTTTTGAGATATCCCTTCAAACCTCTATTAATTCCATTACTTATTTTAATTAGTTCAGTTTTCTTAGACTTTTCTCTTAACCCATGTAGCGAGCTTTAGATCAATGATCCCAAGTTTGTCATGCAAGTCAACAAGCTTTATTCTCTAAAAGGTACCCCACAGGCTTAATTACTCGAGTCAACAAGGCCCACTACTAAACTTTATTTATGTTTTTTTTTTCACTGCTTCCATTTTATAGGAATAGTCTTCAAAAGATAGATTTTTTTAGTTCAAATATTCGAGATCATAGTACTCATAAGGATTTCTAAGAGACATGTATATATCAAAATAAGTTTAAAAACTCAAAATCCTAATTCTTGATTAGTAGTATCCTTTTAATCTAGGGTTTCTAAATTTTGAGTCTAAATAATGTATAACTTTTGATTTACTAAGATTTCACAATTCAACTCTAATCTAGTATTCTAAGTTCACTAATGAAAAGGTAAAAGTATATCAACGGATTTTTTTTTTAATAATCTACCAAATTATGAATGTAGTTTATAAAAAATTTCATCAAAGCAGTATATTATGTTACTTTCCCCTGCACTTAAATGATACATTGTCCTCAATATACAAAATATAACAATAAAATAACTAATGGGGCAAAAAATAACAAAAGACTTCCCTGAATATGCTGAAAGAACTTAAAGCTTAATTCCTGCTTTTCTACAAGATAGAGTTCCTAACACGGTTGATAAATGCAAACATCTAGACTCCCATTGGCTTTTTTCTTTGTTTCTTACTTCCCAAAAAGCACTATTGTTTAACGTCGTTAGCTCGACACTGTTACCTCAATTGTTTAGTTAGGGGGGCGGCATTTAAATTTCCAATAGTCAAATTTCTTAGACTTTCCTAGATCCTTTGGATTTCTATGGATGTGACATTGTTGTATTTGGGTCATTGTGAATTTCATCCTGCACATAAGTATAATTAAATAAGTTAGATGTATTCATTGAATGGCAGGTATTGTTACACTTTAAAAGATGTGGGATTATGTTAGGCATTTTGAAAGTTTGTTCTTCATCTCCAATTTTCAAAGTTAAAGTGCAATTACCTACATCTATGAAAGCCTTAGCAGTAGTTAGGAAATGACGTCCTATAATAAGTAGAACATTTATATCGTCATTTGTATCTAAAATTACAAAATCTACCGAGAAGATAAGTGTTCCTACCTTAACTAACACATCTTTAACGGATACTAATGGGATATTTAACAAACCTATCAGCTAATTAAATGCTCATTTGTATTGATTTAGGTTTCCCCAATACTAACTTTTTAAATATATGATGTGGCATTAAATTAATGCTAACACTTAAATCAACTAAAGCATTGTTTATTACTAAATTACCAATGAAACAAGGTAAAGTGAAACTCCTTGGATCCTTTAATTTCTTTGATAACGTGTTTTATAGGATGGTTGAGCATTCCTCATTGAGGGTGATTGTTGAGACTTCTTTCAAGTTCTTCTTGTTGGAAAGTAGGTCCTTCATAAACTTTGCATACTTAAGTATTTGCAATAAAGCCTCAACAAATGGTAAGTTTATATAAAGTTGTTTGTAAAGTTCCAAAAACTTAATATACTGCTCCTCTAAGTGTTCTTTCTTAAGTCAAGTTGGGTAAAGAATTTTTGGAACATATTCTTTGCTTTACATGTCCAAAGATTGAAAATTTGTCACAAGCAAAGTGAAATCATTTGACAAAAGTTCGTAGATGACTCCAGTGATTAACATCATCCATTCACTAAAATAGTGAGTCACAAAGATATCATGCGCAGGATAAGATTTAATTGAAGACAAAAAGAAAATTGAATTAAAAAGTGTGGGGCTTTTGGCTCGAGTGTGGGGTTACGTAGGTGTTATGTGTAAACAAACTACATGTGGCCTGACGAGGAAGTAACACGTATAAGGATGATCAAGGGGTGGTCAAGACGAGAAAAGGAGTAGGCAGTCTTAGACAAGGCTTAACTATACGGTGACAGGTGTATGCTTTATGAAATAAATGTGGGAATGTGGTAATTCTAGTTTTTTGAGGAAAATTCAATGAAGTAATAGTACCTTTTTTTCTCCAAAAAGAAGTCCTCTTTTAGTGAGGAGGCATAGGATATTTATAGTGTTTGGTTACAAATTTTGTCCATCGAATGGTGATGATAATCAATGATTTTTAGCAAATGATTTCAACGAAGTAACAGTACCTTTTTTTCTCCAAAAAGAAGTCCTCTTTTAGTGAGGAGGCATAGGATGTTTATAGTGTTTGGTTACAAATTTTGTCAATCGAATGGTGATGATAATCAATGATTTTTAGCAAATGATGCATTATATGGACTTTGTATGGGTCTAAGCCCACTAAAGGCCTTTTAGTTTGTGTGTGTGTGAGCTTTTATTTAAGAAAGGTTGAATCAGACGAGCCAATCCAACGGATCCTACCTTAAGCCCACCATGTCAAATTTCCCCTAATCATCCCAAAACATGAACTTCACTTTTTGGGTCTTGTCACCTCGGCCTAAAACATCAAATCCGTTAAATTAATATATCCTATTAAGGTAATAGTAGGCCTCAAACCTATGATTTAAATTTAGTCCTCTCTACAAAAAGAAAATGTTCTTCTTCTTTTTTTCTTTTGTTCCATTATTTATTGATATTTTATGGTGAATATTGTAGCATATTTATTATAATTATTGTTTAATATAATTTTCTACTTCATCATATGTTATTTTTCTTTTTATTATTATTATTTCTGTTTTGGTATCTTGTGTTAATTTTGGTATAAGAACCAACTTTTCTCTCTATCCTGCATCACTCCATTGTGAGTGCATAGGACAATTATTAACATTTTCCTTACAAATAAAACCATGTCCATGAATAGTCACAAGTATATGCATTTCATTTTTCAATGCTGGAATGCTTGTACCTCATGTGATCAAATAGTGACTAAGCTTAGAATTTTCCGGCAATACACTTGCACATCCAGATCGTGGAATAATTCACAAAATGCCGTCGGAAGCGAGTGGAATAATTAGACAGTCGAGCATCATTTTCTGAATCCATAAGAGCCAAACTTTGATATCAGCTTTTCCAGCGAGCAAAGTCCTGTGATATCTTAATGAACCAAAAACATATAGTGTCCTCCACTAATGAGCTAAAGACGAATTCTCAGAGGAAACTCTGCGGACTGAATACTCATATCCATCTTTAAAAAATCTTTGCGTACTTATGCAAAATTAGACAACTAATGATTCCTTTTCTATTGTATTTTCTGGGCAGTATTTAATTTGATATAATGAAGATGTCGGTACACTTTTTTTTTTTTTTTTTTTAACCTGGTGTTTCTAAAAAAAACAACATATGTTGTGGATGATATTGAAGTTGGACCTAAGCCCCAACCAAGTGTTTCGGCCCACGTACGAATTGGCAGAAGGGGGCTAAAATACAATCCAACTCCCCATTAAGGCATCGACTCATCCTAAAGAGTGAAGATGTTAGCCATTATGAAGTTGTGGGGTTGGACGACATGGAGATTGGAGCATGATGGTGTACGGGAAACACTCTAACCATAGCTCAACTTTAATTTTGGGGGTTTCCTGATTCTTGCATTGTGAATATCAAATATTGTTTAAGATTAAAAATATGTTTCTTAGCACATAGGACACCCAAATATTTAACAATAATTGAGAAAATCTTGCCGGATATTTAACAAACTTTAGTGTAGTAATTAAGAACATAAGATTGTTATTCTTATTACATATCACTTAATTGTATCATGGAAGAAATGCATTCATCTTTAACTAGTTTTGCATAGGATGGGCAAAACTCTGAAAAGGATAGTTATTAAGCATCTCTAAGTTTCTTTGACCTCCCTTACTCATACGAAGGATTTCTAATAAACAGGGATCTATATATTATGAAATTAATAGTGGTGGACTTATCCAATGATGGATATAAAACTAGGGCTATTTATCAAATCAAGCCAAAAACCGTATTGAAGTAGAAAATATGGTTCTTTTAAATTTTGATTTGATTTATAGTTCAATTTGAAATGATTTAAATGATTCGTGATTCGGTTTGGGAGGTTAAACCCAAATTGAACCACTTGAATTCGAACTAAACCATTTCTAATTAAAGAAATTTAAAAAAAAAAAACTAAGCAACATTTTTAATTTTAAATCTTATTAACATTTTTATCTAACCTTATTTACTATTTCTCTTTTTGTCAACTCTCATTATATCCTTAATATCTATAATTCATTCCTTTTCTTTCACATTTCTCTCTCATTTTTTAAGCAAATAAGTATGCTTTCACTATCATTTAAGATACAATGTTTTATGGCTTACGTTATTGTAGAATGTTCTTCAATTTGAACAGAAATATCTTGTTAGAATTATTAACATTTTTATCTAACCTTATTTACTATTTCTATTTTTGTCAACTCTCATTATATCCTTAATATCTATAATTCATTCCTTTTCTTTCACATTTCTCTCTCATTTTTTAAGCAAATAAGTATGCTTTCATTATCATTTAAGATACAATGTTTTATGGCTTACGTTATTGTAGAATGTTCTTCAATTTGAACAGAAATATCTAGTTAAAAATTCCAATGACTACTAGTACGATCAACTAGAGTAAAATATTTTTAAAAATGGTTTAAACCAAACCAAACCACATTTTATGTGCTTTGGTTTAGAATCTTAAATCGTTAAACATGGTTCAACTCATTAAATATTTGAATTGAATTATTTTAAATGTGGTTTGGTTCAATTTGACTCTTGAGCCAAACTGAATCGAGCCATGAACACCCTACATAGAACCATACAATTGGTAGGTGGATTTACCTTATTTAAGTTATATTAAAATTACCTAAAAGAAAATATTCACTTATTATTATAATTATAGTACACTTTATATATAAGTATTTAGTAACAAGTGTACCCATAGTATTTTCTAATATTCAATAATTAAGAAGAAAATTTTAACATTTTTAGAAAATAATTAAGGATACCTAGTATGCTTCATGGAATGCTAAAAGAACAAGCATATTACCCTCTCTTTTTTTTTTTACATACATATTTGATGAAATTTTACTATCAATTCATTAAAAAAATAGAATTAATATATAAAAGTTGAGTAAGTTTTGTTATCAACAAAAATATATCATAAAAAATATTCAAATAGAAAATTACAAGTAGAATAAAAAGAGTAACTTGATATAAATATAATATTTTATATTTTTTTAAAATATAACTTTGTAAGATTACTTCAATAGCAATGATGTGGAAAAATATCTTTTTCAATATAAGTGATGAGGCAATCAATTGTTCAATAATTCACATTTATTTTCATACTATTTATTGAAAAAAATATTAGTGCATCAAGTCATATGATTTAGGGGTGAACAAGTATAGTTCATCAAGGTAAAAAAAAAAAGAGAAAAAAATGATAAGAATTACAAGAAATAGTTATTAACATAACTACAAAACATGTGTAATTAAATTTCGATATTTTTATATGTAAAGTAGTTGTATTATAAAAAATAGTTATTAGTAAATTTAATTCGTTGATTTGTAAATTTTAAAATGATAAATTGTATTGGAGAAAGAATTAAAGAGAACTGAAAAAGGAAAAGAAAAAAAAGTTAAATTAATTAAAAAAGAAAAAATATAACAAATTTGGAAATTTTAATTAAAAAAATATTACAAAGTCAAAACCAGCCCGTGAACCGATCATACGGTATTGAACTTGTGTCCAAATGTAATAGCTTGCCGTGTCTGTACTCTCAAAATTATGGTACTACAACGTATAGAAAGGCTATACATATGCACACGTAGAGATTGTACTATACCTACATGTTGCCTCATTTAAAAAAAGAAAAAGAAAAAAGAAGTGATTTCAATTTTTAATTTTTATGTTCTTTTATTCTGCAATCATAGTATTAATGAATTGCATTCCCAAGATTTCTTCTGGGTCCTTATTTTTTAAATCACTGTATCACAATCTCCAACAGTCGAACCGACCAAAACAGTCAAACAAAGGATTGTTGTCAGAGCACAAGGCCGAGAAAATTGAAATATCAATGTTCCAATTAACCCCTATTAATCATTCATACTGTATATAAATTAAAAGATAGATAGATAACATAACATTTAATTTTAGTTGTTTTCTGTAAATCATGACCTTATAAAGAACTAAAACAAGTGCATCTTGGTCATCCTTTCATTGGTAAATTTAAAATTTTTTTAAAGGTGCTGTTATGGAGTATTTCAGGATACTAATTAACAAAGCTAAAAAAGAAACTTTCTTATGTTAAAATTTTTCTTTTTTTAACATGAATAGGCACTTGGACTTCTGCGGATCTTACAACCAAGAATGTACATTATATATATATATATATACATATATATAAAACATGAATTGAATAACTTCATAATAATTCATCATGCTATCTTATTTATAATATTTTCCATTCCTCTTTTTCTTCTTTAACCAAATGAAAACTCTCTAAACCAAATTATAATAAGAAATAAAAATATTAAAAAAAAAAAAACACTCCCATCTTTAATTTCTCATTTTCACTCTTCCCTCTCCCCTCTGTCCTGCTCTGTCACTGCTGTTAAGAAGTCTAATATTTAACAGCTTGTGTTTTAAACTCTTCTCCTCATGCAAAGAGTATGAAATGAGAATGCTTGTGAACCCTTCAATGTAAACTTTCCATCATCCATTCATGACCTAACTTAACCAACCCTTTAATCCAAATCCTCTCACAAGCTTTCCATTTCTTCTTGTGTCCTTCCTTGTTCTCACTTATGGGCAGGCAGGCAGACAGGCAGGCAGGCATTTTCATATACACAAATAACACACACCAAAAACTTGTACTAAACAAAATTGAAGTGAATTTCTGAAAATGGGATGTAAGGGTAAAATCCCTACAATTCCACGTCGCATGATCTGTCTATCTTCCTTCGCTTAGTGTCCGGGGTATTCTGTGAAGAATTGGCACATGACCCAACTGCTGTTTCATCACTTTTGCAGCTCAAGCATGCCACATCCAGAACCCCCATTGGACTCTGAGGGAAGAGGGAGACTGAAGTAGCGTTCTTACTACATGCAGTAGTGATCAATGCCAAACCACGAATCAAATCAATGCACTTTAGGACCTTTGCCTGCATCGCAATAAAATAGATATTCAGATCAACAAAATAATTCCACTGGCAATCTTTAAGTTACTGGAACACAAAATGCTTAAATATTCCCAGTGAAAACTATAGTATCTATAATTTTCTCGTCAAATTGAAAAATAATGTATCCATTAATTATCGGTCAAATGTGAAAAAATGGCACGACATCCATATCCTGTCCTATTCGCTCTAGGATTTATGAGGTGTGGTTGATTATTTACAAGGCTGGTGGTAACAACTCAGATGAATTAATGATCTGCCCAAATCAGTCCTTGGACCACAAAACTATACCTTTCTCACATGATGAGTAAGAAGAGAAATGGCAGCATCAGAGTCGACCAATTGTGATTCTGCAACAACAGATATTGCCACAGCTGCTGCGACTTCAGAAGGCCTGAATTCCAAGAAGTCGATCCCTGCATTCAATTTGCATCCATAAAAAAAATCAGAAAATCTGCACGTAAACAAAAGCAAATAATAAACAATTACTACAAGCGCAAAAATTACCTTTAGTTACATTTAAGATTAGTTGGATCGATCTCGCTAATAGATTCTTTGATGGCATTTTATCACCATTTATCAGGCGAAGGAAATGGTCTAGAAACGAGAAAGGAGTAACCGATTGCATTCTCCAACCCAATGTACTCAATACTAGGAGTTCCATTCGTTGAATTGTTCTCCCTTCGAAAACATAGTTTGATCCAGTAACCTGTCGATATCAAGAACAAGTGCACCAATCAAACACACGTAGGATTTAAGAATCAAGGCAGTCACATTGAAAAAGAATGATTTTACTCAGATTCCAAGTACCTGTAAATCTAGGGATAGAGGTACTTCTGTCTCCTCCATTTTGGCTGCTAGAGATAAACATGCCACAGCCAGTAACTGGGTCATCCAATCTTTGCCCTTCTGAAATTCAAACATCAACAGATGAAATAGATGTACCAAATCTACAAAGTAAAGATAACGATAATTAATGGTGATTTAACTTAAGTTTTGTTAAAAACTTACAGGTAACTCATAGACAGAAAGGAATCTGTCCAAATAGCTTATTGACAAATAAGCACAGAGTGGTCCAAAGCTGAAATGGGAATGAACCTGCAAGTCCAACAACCCTCATTAAAACCATTGCCAACCGATGAATAAGCAGACAAACAAGCCAATAATTAAAGTGCAAAATTAAAAATTCTAATCCAGACCGAACAAAAGAACCCACAACATTAGTTTGCAAAATGTGAATAAGCTATACTATTAGAACGCAATTAAGCAAAAAACGAAAGAACTCAATTTTCACATCAAGAATCCCCCAAGAATGAATTGGACGGTATCATAAATAGTATCAAAAAATTAAAACAAAAAGAAATTGCTTGAAATCTGAAAGATAACTAGAAGTAAGCAAGATAAAGCACCAAACCCATCTTTGAAATAAGAAAAAACTATCAAAACACTAACATCCCGAAATATATGAATGATAAAGTGATGAAACCCACCTTGGCAATCCGATCAACAGCCTCATTTCTAATCCCCAAGTACAAATCCCCATTTCTCAACCTCTTGGTGTAATCACAATGAGGCAAATGCTGACTCTCCTTCTCCAACAAGGAACTCAAACACTCCACACTTTGCATTGACAGAAACACTTCATCTTCACCACCCAAGCTGTCATTATTTTGACGATCATTTCGATGACTGGCACGTTCAAACGTAACTGCTCCTGCTGCTGCCTCCTCAAATTCCTCATCACACGCATAATAATCATTGTTATCAAATGCACTTACGCAGTCTTCTACACACAAAAGGCTTGAACATACACCATCAAAACTCGGTGCCATTCCCAAAATAACAAGTTGAAAAAGAAAAGAAGAAAAAAAAAACGGTCTTTTACGTTCAAGAAAGGGATTTTGAACAGGGTTGATCTTATGGGTGTATGTAATAGTGATTGTAAATGACTATAGATGGATTTTTTTTAAGCGAAAGCTACTAACTTTAGATTATGAATGAGTGATACGTTTGAAATGGAACAATGGGTTGTTGTCCAACTGCTACTTGGGTAATGGCTCACTCTTCTTCTTCTACTCTCTCTTTCTCAAAATCTGAATGTTGGGGCCTCAAACGTCTGCAGAGGGAGAGGGGGTTTTATGAAGTAGATGAGAGTCTCTTTTTAGGGTAAAAGGCGGAGAGAGAAAGAGAGGGGGATGGGTGTAGGGAAGTTACGTGACGTTCCATAAAAAGACAAGTAGCAGAGCAGTGGATGGGAGTATGGAAGGCATTTAGGAATTTGGAAATGGGGAAATTAAGCTACCATTCCATGTTTTTAAGGGAATTTAAGATATACCCGTTGGTGACTTTCCTTTTATTTTTTATATTATGTATATGTGTATTTGTTATTTTAATATTCATGGGAAAAAGCTTTCTTTGGTACGATATTGGATGGATGTGCATTTATCACATGTTGATGTTGGGAGTTTTATTGTAGTTACTAAAGTTTGTACGTGATCGTTTTTCATGAGATGAGGATATCTTGGTGTCGTGTCGATTCACATTGAATGCCTTGTGTTTTCAATTGCCTTGAAATGTCCATCTGTTTTTTACTCGTCTTATACTTGGTGGCTCTGCTGTGGGGCAGCGTTTCGTATATACGCCTTTTAAAAAAAATAAAAATAGGATTAAATCAATGGATTTATATATTTTTTTAGCCAATAATCAATAACTTTTTGTATGAAGTGTTGGAGTATACCAAAAGTCAAATTTACTAGGGGATTACAGATCCATCCAAGGCCAATTTTTTGTTTAATTTTTTTTTTTATTCATATTACATATCAAATGCATATATAGATAATGGATTGATACAAGTTATATTATATTTAGATACATAATAGTATGTTAAAATTTTATTACCTTATATATATATATATATAAAATAGTGTATAATATTTGATGAATTTTCTTTTACTTTTGCTTGCAATAATCTCTTAATAATAATAGTATTTTTTTCCTTACTTGTTTCTCATTTCACATTGAAAAATTTAAAACCATGAGAGTCAATTAAAATAAGGAAAAAAATGCATCAATATAACATGGATAAAAATATCACAAAGTTGGGACTTTTTTATAGTTTTATACACTATTTTAAACGGGATTGATTCAATCTTCAATCTTATTATTAATGTATAAATTAATGGTAAAATTGAAGGTTGATCTAGTTTTATTAAAAATATGAATGAAATTATATAAAATTCCTACAAAGTTAAAAAAAAATTATATTTACCTCTCAGGGTTTCAAGAGTTACCTGTTTTTATAAATTTAAATGAATACGGACTAGCTAATATATTATCAAAATAATTTAATTCAAAGACAATCGAATTAAATTCAGTTTGCAAGATTTTACATTTTTTAAGGGTGATATATGTAATTCTCAAAAAGTTTAAGGGTTTCATTTCAAGGTATGCTTGTATAACTTTCTAAATAGAGAGGAGAGGCAAGAACGTTCCTGTTTCTAACCATCAACGACTCCATTACCTTTAAATCTTCGGAGTCACACTCAAGTCATAAGTCTTAATTAATTAACTCTTTCCAATTGTTCGATTACTTGACTAATAAATACTAAATCGGGCCATTAGAAATGATTCATACTCTTTTATTCTAAAATCTTACTCATATGTTGATCTTACTCCCAATTCCTAGATTCTACTTTAAGTATCCAAATACCAATATTAAAAATGACCTCGGCATCACTAATACTCACATTCTCTTGCCTCTTACATTTTACCAATCATCGGTTGAAGGTCAACTAACAACAACCATAATTCACCAAGAAATAATTGTAGCATGGACCTGATTCGATCCATATAGAGAAGAACTATGAGCGCCCCTTTTACTCTAACTTTTTCTATTTTTTTTTATTACTTTTGTTATATATATATATATATATATTAATAATTCATTGCAGTGATTATTTATTTATTTTAATTTTCACTGACGTGACATGCCACATCTGAGTTATGGTATATGGTGACTTGATTGCGTCTTCTTATAAATTCATAGAACTGACTGCCCAAACAGAAAGTTATGGGATATGATTGCAAAAATCTAGAAGTCGTGGGACCTTAAAAGCAAATTTCCCCAAAACAATATGACTTATGACTTCTATTTCTTCAAAATTGTAGTTCTCTCCCACTAATTATTGGAATTTTAAGTATAGCATTCTTTTTCAATCACTTTACGCCACATCTCCACTAATTAATTTCTCATAAAAAAGACAATATAAATTTGAATTATTAGGGAAGAAATTATGTGGAAAAACCAGAAATAATAGATCTTCACATCTTTCTGATTACTGAACGGTTGCTTCAAAATTTGACACGTTCTTCTCTTGGAAAGAACTAGTAAAATTAAATTTAATACCAGCTTTTATCAAGAAATATCCAATAAAATTATGCTGCAGTATTATAATATTTAGACCGTAACATAACAGGGGAACATAAAAAAGATGTTAAAATTCAACAAATTGCCTGTATTTATTTATTAAGTTTCACGGGTTATATACTTAAATATAATAATTTTTTTTTAAATTCCATAAATATTATACTCATAATAATTATTCCTAAAATAGATTTCGAAGACACATACCATATATGCGACTTTAGGCTAATAAAAAAATTTAATTGAAATCGTAGACTCGGTTCGCACCTTTAGTACATATATATATATTTTTCATTGAAGGCATGTACTTCATCCGCACCTTCGATGTATGTCAAAAGGTAAATTTTTATTTTTAGCGACATCTTTTCTGAGTTAAATAGTATAACATGTGCTTGTATGAAGATGTAGATGAAGTTTGTACCTTCAAGAAAAAAAAATTGTACTAAAGTGTGGATCTTATTTGCGCTTTTAATGAAAAAAAATTACACGTATTGAAGGTGAGGATGAGGGTCGCGCTTTCGATGAAAAAAAAATTACATATATTAAAGGTGCGTAAGAGGTCTATGCCTTCAATGATTCGAGCCTTTAGCTAATTTTTTTTTTTTTTTGTTAGCTTAAAGTTATATATACGGTCTACGTTTTCCAAATTTATTTTAAAAATAATTATTATGAATATAATATTTATAAATTTTTTTAAAAAAATTATTATATTTAAGTATGTAACCTAAATTTCACATATGAGGCATGGGTATCCTGTTTTGAATGTTTGACCCTTTTTATTGCTTGTTCGACACTAATCTGCATTTAATTAATATTGCCAGGCTTACGTTATGTACTGCGGAAAGAGGTGTCCATGGCATGTCGGCCATGGATGGGTTGGTAATCCCATCTGAAATCTGAAACCTATTTTATATTATATGGGAAACTTCACTCTCCAGGTAAGGTCCAAGGTATATCTATTCTTTATTGTTAATTTGGGTTCTATCTTTTCTTTCTACATTTTTAAATAATCATCACTCATTTATGGTTAAATTTAATTATTTTATTTTTAAATGATTTTATAGTAAATTTTGTTCGATATAAATCACTATGAGTATATTGTTTTCTTTTTCCAAAGAAATCATGTGATTATATTGTTGGAAATAATTAAGTTGATAAAAAAAATTGAAAAATTGATAGGTTAATTTGCCTAAAAAAATTTATATTATACAAAAAGCAATAGAAAGTTTCAAAGATTCTATAGGGTACCTTATGTGTTATAAGTTCCTACAAAGTTAAGGCTATAAGTTAGTTCTTAAATGTTATAAAATAAAATTCTATTTTAAAAATTGGAAATTAATACCTACAAAATAGCATATAAATAGACTTCATACTCTAGATTGGCTTATCCACAATATAAATAGATGATGAATAATGGAAACTAGAATTTACAATTGATAGTGTTAGGGAATGAATATCTTTTTCTTGTATGGAAATGCCCATTTATGTCCTAAACTTATAACTTTGTATAATTTGTGGAGATAGCATGGCCTTATTGTGCCTATAGAAACACCATATATGCAAGTTTTTAAAAACTCTTCATGGATAAATATAAAAAAGAAAAGTCTTTCAATTTTTGGTAATAATTGTAAATACATTAAAAAATTATTAGTTAGATATGAATAAGTTTTTTAAACTTTCTAAGTATGACTTCATGTAAAACAATACAACACTTAATACATTACTAGTGCATTTACATAACTGGACGAGCTATATCTCTTTTTCAATAATATAAAATTAATATTGTAATATATATTAATATAATTAAATAATAATATTTACACCATATGTCAACAATCCATAAAAATATATTGTTAAAAATGTTAACTTTGATAATTTTTAAGTAAATCTATTATTTTGTTTAATATTATATATACTTTAAAACAATATCCGTACAATACACGAAACTTTAACTAGTTTAAATATATTGTTAAAAATGTCAATTTTGATAATAGGTGTGTTTTGAATACGCCGGATAATCAAGCATAATATCAAATATAAAAGACAAATACCAAAACCATTGGAGTCGCCCAAACACAACAGACCAAATCATTTTGTACCTTTTTATTTCTTTTCTTTTTCCAAGTTTAGATTTACTTTTCCTTTTCCTTGTAATTTACTTACATTCCTACCAATTTATTTACATTTCTTTCCTTAAATTTTTCTTAGGAGTAGATTAATTTAGGTTATCCATTTCACAAGGCCCTCTTGATTTAGGCGAAACCGAACTATAAGCACGATCCATAAATCATTTTTAGTATCGAAGTTAGGTTAAAGCGTTGTTTATAAGAAAAGTTTTAATAATACTAATATGTCATTTGATGAATAAATAATATGTAAATATTAATAAAATTTTAATTTAAAAAAAATATAAATGATAATTTTTTTAAGAAATACTTACTTTTACTACCACATATTTCAATAATAAATATTTGTCTACTATTAATCAAAATATATGATATATTAGTATTAACGAATCTTTTTTTTTTTTTACTAATCTAGAAATGGAGGAGTAAAAACAATAAAGAGGAGGTAAGAGGTGAGGAATCGAAAGGCAGTTACTAATAGCACTAATTAGGCAAGTTTGGACATTGAGGTTTACGTCTCAGATAATCTATCAATACCCTTTAATAAATTCAATTTTTCAACTAATACCAAAAATATAATCTAAATTGGTTACTTAATTCAAAATTTATTTTTGTCTAATATTGCAAAAATTCATATTTATTTATTTATTTTTTTACACAGCACACTAAGTACTCATTACTTATTTTGTCATCATCAAAGCTTAATGAGAGATTGACAAACTAAATGTAAGAGTTAGATAATATTTCAAGAATAGCGATCACACATCTCTAAATGTTCTTTATAAATTTTCATTAATTTTGGTTACTCTATTCTTAATTTCTAGCCATCAAATCCATAATTTGCCAAAGGTTTCTAGTGGGATGGTGCAAGGATGCAACGGTTGCACCACCTCTATAGTTGTATGCACAGAGAGACAATTAGTTTAGAGAGAGATTATGTGAGCTATATATGATGATAACTTAACACAAGCTATTTTTATTGTTAGTGTATAATTGATGAACATACTTGAGGAGACAAGAAAAAGATATAATTTTTTTTTTCTTTCACATTGCTTATCTTTACATTTTTTGTTGCTCATATCATAGTGTCACAATAATTAGTAACACACGCATGCACATGCACACACATGTATATTTTGGGGAATACATAACTTGACAATATAAAGGATATTTGTTTTTTCTTTTTATTAACAAAAGATACACTAAGAGATCGATCAAAGTATAGAGAGTGTTAGAGACTTAGAATGCATTTTGATAAGTTTGAGAAAGTGTTTCATATCATGTCAAAGTTTAGAGAAATTATTTTCAATTTTATGAAATTATTTACTAAATTATCGAAGTTTAGAGGGATAATTTATAATATTAAAAAGTTTAAAGGATGTATGTACACCTAAATCAAAATTTAGGAGGTTTTTTTTTTGGGAACTATTATGCATATTTCGATTATTGGTTGAAGGAAAGATCTAATCTCATCTTTTTCATTATAAGATTAGTTTTTGGTGCAACGAAGTTTCAGCAGGATTAGCAATTTTTGGTGACATTAACTTGCTGCAAAACGCTTCACAATGGGCACTAGGACTAACGTTTTAAGATAAAGCTGGAAAGTACCACCAAAGACAGCAAATATGCCCCCCTATTGTGAGAAAAAAAAAAAAAAAAGATCAAAGTATTGTCTTTACTCTTTATGCTGGCCAAAGAATCCCAAAAAGAAAAGCCTCTTTCACCTTTATTACACTTTTAGGAGCGTCACCTTTAGACATTTTAGATTAGATTTTGTTCACGTTAAATCACAAGTACATATAAGAATTCCACCTTCAAACACATTCAGCATTTCTTGTTGGACAAAATAAATCACTACAATTAGATGCCATGGTCCAGTAAAGTTTCTTTATCCTCGTTATTTGTTCCCTCCATGCATTACACGTATAATACATATGATCACCATCATTCTCTCTTTCTCCCTTGATTTATTAAAAAAATTAATTAATTACAATAAAAAATCCTGAATTTATAAAATACCATCCCTTGAAAAGTGTTAGTATTAAATATTTCTTTTTTTTATAGTACTAAGTCAATCTTTCATATTAGTATATATATCTTAGTAATTTTTAAGTTGATTTATTATCCAACTAGATCGGATCAGTATTGATAGATAAAATATTAATTATGATAAGAAAATTCTCGAATTAGATGATGAATGAGCCTAAATAAATAATTACAAGTATATATTTATGTTGGAGACTGGTTTAGTATTGCATTGAAAAAAAGAAATTTTCATAAGATTTATACAAACTTTTAAAAATGTTACAAGACCCTTTTTAAGAACCTTTTATAGATTAAGTAGATATATCCTTCAAGGTAAAAAATTCCTTTGGTTGTTGAAGTAACAACCCATGGATCACATGAAGATCCTTAGATGACCTTATAAACCGACATCCTCTTCTCTTGTTTGATCTATTGGAATGGATCATTCTATTTTTATTATTTGTGAAATAGCTATTTCTTATTTAGTTTATAAAAAATTATAGCACAAATAATAATTATTTATGAAATAGATACAAAATTTATATTTGATTTCCTAATAGAAGGAATTGCTATTCACTATGCAACGTAATTCTTACTCTAAAAATATTCGTGATCATAATAAGCTAAAGTAATTTCAAAAGAATTGTTGTTCTTTTTCAGTTTTATTTCATCCCATTGAATAAAGCACAAGTGAAGTGTTAACTTGTAAATTACCTTTCACCATGTGGCTCCATTTTAGTTGGTCGATAAAATTACATGCAAGTACTTGTTTGTATATGCCATTTTCTATATATTTTAATTTGAAAAACGAATCACGAGTAGCTATTTTAAAGAAACAGATGCAACAGGGTAAGAAAATATAAATGTAAGTCGATTAATAATTATGAAATGCTTAGTAGACCAAACATTCAACAAGGATGGGTCCAGAGAGTTAAATGTCATGATTTTAGATTTACCTTGGTAATGCTGAAAAAGATAAAAACCAATTGAGTAATTGACTAAGACTAAGCTCATTTTAGAACAGAAAACAAAGACCAAGTAATAAACCATATGGTCGAGCTGTTGACACAATCTCCAGTATGGATGCTCCTCGACAATGTGTATAATTTTATCAAACATAGGGCTACCAATAGTAATAATTATTGACCATTTGGACCTATATGTTACCCATAATTTTCTTTGACTAGATTTTGCTTTTGCAAAAATAATTGTGGCTTCTTCGATCGGTGATAACGACTTATATCATGTTGACGTGGAGGTTTACTAGCAAAGGACAAGTACATCGACTACTTGACAATTTTCCTTGAAGGTAAATCTTCATAAGAATAGAGATTACATGTCAAAAGATAGAATCACTTTTATGAGGACCTGTTGGTGTGTGACTTTGAATTACGCATGTTAAGAAAAAAGAAAAGGGGTAAATAATTAAGTAAATAAATCATTTATAGGACTGTTTGAGGAAAAAAAAAAAAATACAGTTTTTCTCTATATGATATATAATTATGGTTTATTAAGAAAAAGTGGATACATATCTTTATAAAATCGTTTTAGACGATTTGTCTATACTTCCTTTATTGTATTTTATATTTCACTTCTCGAAATAGAATCCTAATTATTTATAAAAGATATACAATTATATAAATATAAATCAATTATTTGATAATTTCTAGTTGATTTTATGTAATTTTTAATATTAATATGAAATGAAACACAAATTCAATCTATCAACACGAATTGTCTAAAAAAAGAAAAAAGAAATGAATCGATCAATAATATGGTCTTCACCTTGGATGCTTATCGTATTATTGCTTTCGTTAAAACGTGATGCAAAAAAAATGGACTCTTCAAAGAAGCTTTTGGACACAAATTCCCAACCTCCTTTCTTTCATAAATTTAGGGAAAAAATTACCCTCTTTTTACTCTTTAGAATTCACCTTTAAACACCCTTTTGCAGATTTACTTTCAAAAAAAAAAATAAGCAGAAGAAAAAGTCTCTCAAGTACCAACAAGAACAACAAGAAACCCACTAATGCCCCATATGGGCACACTGTCAGTTTGAATGCTAATTTCGATGAATTCTAATGGAACCCTTTTATTTTAAGTTAGCAGAGAATATGTAGCACGAGTGTATGAGTAAGAGAGAGCATGTATGGAGGACTTTATCTCTCTCACTCTCTCTCTCTTGTAAAGAAAGTAGACTATTCTTATTCTTACTGTTTGAGATCCGAGCTCTCCAGTGTGTCATTCACACCCACTACAACATACATAAACATATATTTAACTCATCCACACCTTTCTTTAATTATCTCTTTTACTACTACCACAGTAGCAGTACCACTTCCATGTTAGGGTTCTTCCTTGCCCACTTGCTCTTTGACCACAAAAGTAGATCTTACTCAAAAACCCTTCTCGTACTTGGTAAAATTCACTCTTTTAGCTGATCCACGAAATATATGTTATGAGATAAGGTTTTATTAGTTTTAGACATGTCGAAAATCAAATGTTTAGTGATACCTTGCCGCTACAAAGAAAGTGTCACCGTTAGAGGTGTTCATGTAAAGTCGAACGTGAAAACAAGCTTTTATAAAATATTTCATCGGATCGCATATTTAATCCGACAAATTTACATTATCATTACTTCTTCGAAATAAATCCGAATGCCACCTTAATGTTTTTTTAATTCATGAGACAAAAAGTCTTATTTGATTAGAGTAGATATTTTATTGAATTAAATATAAATAAATCGATAAAATATTCAAAAAAAAAAAAAACTTATTCTTATATTACTCTTCACATATATATATTAAAAAAGAAGAAGAAAGAAAATAGAAGCTAATGAAACACTCTAAAATATTTTGTTAGCTCTCTTGATAGCGGCAAAACAGCAATACAAATTAGTTATTGGTATACAACAACCAACAAAAGACCTTGCCGGGTTAGCTCAAAGTTATTGTAACGAAGGAGAACAGACCTTAAAAAAAAAAAACCTTGTCTGATGGGACATCGGACAAAATACCTAGTTTAATCTGTAAAACGATTTATCTCTTAAATGGAGAAATCTTATAAAGCGAGGCATCTTATTTTTGATGATAAACAAGCGATTGGTCACTGCACAAAGCATGCTACCAAAGGTTAGTTTTGGTTGAGTGAGAATACTTACCTACCACTCAACTTGTCTACAGGGACACGAGCCACTTATCTGGACTGAATCCATAAATATTTGGCCTTGGCCCTAAACCGCCATTATATGAAAAAGTTCAGCCAAATCTGTTAATACGCAGTCCATCTATGGAAACAATTAATGATTATGTTTTAAACTAAAAATTGCTTTCCGATGACCGTTGATAAATTTACAGAAAGTTGAGGATCTTATTAACTCTATATGATGCTCATGCGACGACAGATAAGTGTAATACCAACCATGTTGTCTTTATCAGTAACTGTTACATGTACAGATTCGCTCGGTCAATACGCATTATCACTTCCACAGTTATACGTTTTGGATCATTCACGGATGGTGGGGAGGTTTTGTTTAGATGCTTGTGTGTCATTCATTATATGTATGGTTCCTGTTATCATGCGTGTTCGGCTGGTTTCATGCTCTCATATAGAAACATGTGCATTATCTTTTCCTAAATTTGCTTTAATTTTGATAATTTTATTTTCCAACTAATATGATAACCGGAGAATTAAAAATCGAACCTAGTATATTCTATTAAAAGACCAATGTTCGTACCATTAAATTATAAGAGTTATGGCAAAGTTAACAATTTTATATAGGGTAAGTATACTAGAAGACTTGTGTAATTACTTTAAAAATCAATTAAGTCCTTTATATTTTAAGTGAACTATTTAAAATTTTAATGTTTATTCCAATAGTTAATCAAGTCTATACTTTAAGTGAATCATATATTTAAGCCCTTTATATTTACGTTATCACTGTTAGGCATGTAAATAAGCTTATAAATAGTCTTTATTTCTATTTGTGATTCTTTCCTAGTAGAGATAGGTTTTGTATATATATTTGTATTATTCTGTTTCCTAATTTCTCGCTTGTACATTTGTATATATATTTACAACTTCTTAATGAAAGTAATTACTTTTGCTTTTCACAATTGAATCTCTTCCTACATGGTATCGGGGCTCTTTTGAAAGGACATAAGGTTTCCTAAGCTGCTACTATCCACATATTTTTCTGCTAGTCCTCATCACCTCTCTTACTTTCCTATGGCTTCCCAAGAGTCCCAACTCACCTTGAAGTCCATTAACGTAGAACTCGATGGTTCGAATTACACCGACTGGGCCAAGTCTATGACCTCAGTTCTTAAGGGTATGGTGCTTTGGAAAATTGTTACAGAAGCCTCACCTAATCCCTCAACGCAGGCTAATGCATATGATTCTGACATTAAACTATGGGAGCGCAAAAATTACTTTGTTATCTCTCTCATTCACATGAATTGTTTGCAGGCGATTGCTTTGTCTATTGCAGATTCAAATTTCACCAAAGACGTTTGGGATACACTTAAATCGACTTATTTACAAAAAGATCTTGCTCGTCGATTTCAATTAGAATTAGAGATTCATCAAGTTCGTTAAGGAAACTCATAGAGCATATCAAATTTTTTCTCACAGATGACTATTTTATAGGAACAATATTATCTTACTTTACTCGAGACCTTAGTTTCAAATAAAGAGTTTAAATGTTATTTGGAGGAAAACAAAACCTTTCAAATTCTTCATGCACTCAATGGTGATTTTGAATATCTTAAGGGGTCTATCATCCATCGATCTCCACTACCATTTATCAAAGATATTCTGCTTGAATTAATCTCTAAAAAAACTTGTCAAAACAAGGTTCTTGATGGTGCTACTGATTCTACTCTTGCTCTTACATCTAAACCTCATCGGTCGGGAGAACGTAAAGGTTATTGCAATTATTGTCGGAAAACAGGGCATACTAAACAGAATTGTCTTCGTTTGCAACGCAAGAATAAGCTCACTAACCCCAAAGCCGCAGCTGCCACGTTGTCCATCGACCCACTAGCTTTGGTCCCCTCTCTTGATGGCTTGTTTTCCATGAGCCAATTGCAGACTGCAGTTCAAAAAATGGTTGAAAATGTTGTTAATCAGATTATGCAGAAAGAAGGTAATTCTATTACGGCTTCTGCGACCATTGCTCTAGGTATGCCTCATGAACCCTTATGGTTTTTGGATTTAGGCACGTCAAATCATAAGACCTTTTTACCTAATCTTTTTTGCCCAAAATTTCCCATGTCTCCAAATATTTCTATTGTCCCCACTGTAGATAATTTCTCTCTTGTCACCAAGAAAATTGGTACAATTCAATCACCTAAATTGACATTACCACATGTTCTTTATGTGCCTCAATTAACTATGAATTTGATATCAATTTCTCAACTTTGTGATCAAGATCTATGTGTTTATTTTAACTAAAACACTTGTTATATATAGGACTTGAGGATAGGGACGTTATGTGGGAAGGGGCATAGGTTTGGTCGTCTCTATCGCCTTGATTATCTCCATGTTCCCATTAGTTCACCTCAGCTTGCCGCCTCTGTCTCTCTTTCTCTCTGGCATGATCTCTTAGGAAACCCTTCCATATCAAGAATATAGACTTTAGCTAATAATGGTAGTTTAGGCTCTATTTATCTAACTTCAAAATTTGATTGTCAAAATTGTATTTTAGGAAAACAACTTTCTATTCCTTTTCCTTTGAGTAATTCACGAAGTAAAGCACCTTTTGATTTAATCCATAGTGATGTTTAGACCTCTTTTGAACCTTCTCTAAGTGGATCTAAATATTATGTTTTGTTTATTGATGATTATTCTCGATTCTGTTGGTTGTTTATTTTACGCCAAAAATTTGATATTTATGATGTATATCTCAAATTCACTACCATGATATACACACAATTTCAAACTCGCGTTAAAGTTTTTCGATCGGATTCGAGTGGGGAATATCGCTCCAAACGCTTTCTTGATCTACTTTCCTTGTATGGCACTTTACCACAGTTATCATGTCTACATACACCTCAGCAAAATGGCGCCTCTAAAAGAAAACACCGACATATAATCAAAACAGTTCGCACACTTCTCCTCACATCAAAACTATCATCTCACTTTTGGGGGGAGCTGCTCTTATAGCTGTGTATCTCATCAATCGCACACCTACACCACTTCTAAATGGCCAAACACCCTATGAACTCATCTATGGTACTCCTTCCAACTATACTCATCTTAGGAAGTTTGGGTCAACTTGTTTTGTCCTACTACCACAGTTAGAACATCCTTCAAAACTCTCCCCTAGGTCTTAGTTATGTATCTTTGTAGGGTGTGGGATAGAACACAAAGGGTATCGTTGTTGGGATCCTCAAGCCAACCGTATAAGGGTTAGTCGGGATGTCATTTTTTGGGAAAATACACCTTACATGTTATTACCAAAAAATTCCACATCTACCCTACCTACATATGTTGATCCTTTTACCGAATACTACTCTCAATTTCCTTCACCAACTTCTACCATTGAGATCGACACCCCATCACCACATGCTGCCGCCGATCCACCCTTGGTCGAACCAACGCCTTTTCCTATGGAGCATCCCTTGGCCTTACCGTCCTCGCCCAGGTATCCCTCTCGCACTCGAGCCCCACCCTCCTACTTATCAGATTATGATTGCCATGTAGTTTCTTATTTTGACATGTATGAACCACAAACCTATAAGGAGGCATGTGTGCATCCTCATTGGGTCAAGGCTATGCAATTAGAATTATCTGCCTTACATAAAACTGCTACTTGGGAACTTACCTCTTTGCCCCTAGGAAAGTCAATTGTTAGATGTAGGTGGTTATACAAGGTCAAGACTTGTGCTGATGGATCCATAGAGCACTACAAAGCTCGTTTAGTAGCCAGAGGTTTTACTTAGGAACATGGTTTTGATTATGACGAGACTTTTGCTCCCGTCGCTTGCATGACTACTGTTAGAGTTCTTTTTGCTCTTGATGCTTTACGAAACTGGGATCTTCATCAAATGGATGTCAATAATGCTTTCCTCAATGGTGATCTAAAAGAGGAGGTGTATATGGAGCCTCCATAGGGACTTGAGGTTCAATCAGGGCAAGTGTGTCATCTTAAAAAGGCACTATATGGTCTTAAACAAGCTCCTCGTGCCTGGTTTGAAAAATTTTGTTCTACTGTCCTTCAGTTTGGTTTCTAGCAAAGTCTTAATGATTATGCCCTCTTTATCCGTCGTACTATCCATGGTGATGTGTTTATATTGCTTTATGTGGATGATATGATTTTGACAAGAAGTGATATTCAAGGCATCTCCAAAGTTAAGCAGTACTTGGTTCGGGCATTTGAAATGACAAATATGGGTCAATTAAGCTACTTCCTTGGTATTGAGGTTAGTCGAAGTTCTAGTGGGTATTTTATCTCTTAAATGAAGTATGCCTCCGAAATTCTTCACCTTCTTCACTTTAGCGATGATAAAGTCTGTGACACTCCTCTTGCTGTCAACACCAAACTACAAACAATAGATGGTGAGTTGCTCTCCACTCCAACTCTTTATTGTCAATTAGAGGGCACGCTTACTTACCTCATCATTACTCGCCCAGATATTGCTCATGCAATTCATGTGGTATCTCAGTTCATGGCTGCGCCCTGTTCCATCCATTATGCAACTATCTTATGTATTATTCACTATCTACGTGGTACTTTGCATCGTGGATTATTATTGTCATCTTCATCACTTCCCACTTTTATTGCCTATTCAGATGTCAATTGGGCTGGTGATGTAACTGATAGGCATTCTACTACTTGATACTTGGTTTTTCTAGGGAACTCTTTAATTTCCTAGAAAAGCAAAAAGCAGGACACTGTTTTAGTGTTGAATTGGAGTATTGTGCACTTGTGGATACAATTGCCGAAGTTCTCTGGTTTCGACGACTTCTTGTAAACTTTGGCATTTCCTTCTCTACTCCTAACTTTATTCACTGTGATAGTAAGAGTGCAATTCAGATTACCCATAATGATGTCTTTCTTGAGCGGACTAAACATATTGAGTTGGATTGTCATCTTGTTCGCCATCAGTATCAGCTTGGCAATATTGCTCTTCTGTATCTCAATAGCTATGACTAGTTGGCCGATTTATTGACTAAAGCCCACTCCGCTCATTGCTTTAGCTATTTACGTGACAAACTTCAGCTATTAAAGCTTCCAGCACCTAAAGTTTCAAGGGGGGTGTTAGGTGTGTAAATAGGCTTATAAATAGCCTTTATTTCTATTCGTGATCTTTCCTAGTAGAGATAGGTTTTGTATATATATTTGTGATTCTTTCCTAGTAGAGATAGGTTTTACATATATATTTGTGTTATTTTGTTTCCTAATTCCTTGCTTGTACACTTGTATATATATTTACAACCTCTCAATGAAAATAATTACTTTTGCCTTTCACAATTGAATCTCTTCCTACACATCATGTAAGTATTCTTTATATATAATCATACATAATATGAAATAATGAAAGAGGAACATACTTGGTACAATAACATAAACACAAAAGATTTAAATGGCTCACATAAAACTGATGGGAAAATTTCTGACACTGTCAACCTTTTCAGAACCCAATTTGGATGATGATCCAAATTGCTCATATTTTACCTTATGTCTTTATTTCTAATAAAATTTGAGAACAATCTTACAGGTACAAATATAATTCTCCATGGGATGCCAATATGTCCTACAACTCCCGTTGGACACAGAACATTTTTCAGGATGACAATCAAAAACCCGCTACGATTGTTTTTCTATTCCGAGGCATTGGATCATGAAGACTTATGTTATTTTGTATCTTGTAATTGTTTTATGAACTATTTTGGTTGTATTTTGGGTTTGAGACACTTTTATTTCTTTGTAACTTTCATTTAGGGTTAGTCACCTTAAAAGTGGCAAACTTGTAATTTTGAGCACTTTTTAACCCTAGGACAAGTATAAATACTTACTCAAAAGAGGGTTTGAGGAGGCCATATTTTGCAGATTATACACTTCTTCTTCATGTGAGAATTAGGGTTCCTAATTGTCATTAGACTGTTATCAATTTCAATCCCAAGAGTTGAAATTGTGGCGAGTGCAACACCTTGAAATTATGAGTAGTATCAATTTCATCTTATTGTGATTTCTTTTCTTCTCTAGTGTGTCATATCTAGGGTTGAATTGAGATAGTTCTTGGACAGATTTGCTTCTAATTGTTGTCGAATTCTTGTGTTTGATTAAGGTCCCTTGCAATTGAATTTCTAATTATCCTTGAAAATTCCCTTGAAAACGTGATTTTCACTAGTGGAAATGAGTCATTGAATTGAGGTTTTCTTTTGAATTTTTGGATTATTTTCGTGGAATTATATGTGATTAGGGTGTTATTAGAAGAGATTATCATTGTGGTATTACAATTATAACTTTGAGCATTTGGAATTCATTACATCTTACTAGGGTTCACGTAAATTTTGCCCCTTGTGGATCCGGTTTGTTGTTGACTTGAGATTGCTTTTTCTTAAGTCTTTTAATTGTGCTTCTAAGTGGAATTAGGCACATCATCTTTTTGGTATCAGAGCAATCTAATTTGGATACTTAAGATTGATCACATCCTCATTGGAAGAATTGGTTATAAACATTGAGATTTGATACCATTGTTCATATGATTGAGACTAGTTTGATTGACATTGCTTGTTTATCTTTCAAATTGGTTTTGTATGTGCTTAATCTTGGTTTTAGGCACATCATCTTTTTGATATCAAAGAACATGTTGAGAGAAGGGAATTGGTTTCATTTTATTTCGTGGAGTTAATCATCCATTAGAGTTGATTTAGTGAAAACCACAATTGTGTTGATTGTTGTGGTTTTGAGCTTGTGAAATTACCTTGACTTGGAGTTTATTTTGCTGTTTGTTGGAGTTGGTTTGGGAAGGTTGTTGCATCATTTTGTGATCACTAATTTTCGTGGAAGGGCAGAAGTATAAAGTGTTGTTTAATTCAACAATTTTTTGGGACTTGCAAAACTTACCAAAATCCTTACCGTGGCTTGTTGTGGCGTGGAGGAGGATGTGTAGTTTGTTGTTTTGATTTCCATTGTGTAATTCTAAATTGGTGGAGTACAATTTGCAGATTGCATTGAGTTTTGATTAGTAAGGAATTATTTGAATTCAAACATATGCAATTAAGTTGTGGGAGTTAATGATTGCTATTTGAATTTGAATTCATTATTTACCAATTGAGGAAGGCTTGCAATAAGTGAAGTTGTTTGAATTTCAAATTGAAAGTTGCTGCCTATTGTGGAATTCGGAATTCATTTGTGGAAAGTCACATATTAGTCCTATGTTATCATTATTTGCCGTGGAAGTGGAAGTCTACTTGTAATTATTATCCATCTTGTTGTTGCCATGGAAGTAACTCATCATCATTGTTGTTGTTACTTGTGTGTTGCAGTGGAGTGACTTTTGGAAATTAAATTTGTTGCACCATGTTGTTGTGACGTGTTGTGGAGAAGAGTATTACACGTGAGTTGCAATAATATAATTGTAACGTTAAGTGGGTTTGTTTGTTTCTCTTTTGTAGTTGCTATTGTGTGGAGTTAAGGGAAGTGTAGTAGTGGAGTGTGTACTCTTGAATCAAATTGTTTTGAGGATCAACATACGGGAGTTTACAACTATGTCAAATGACAGTGTGAATGGGGGAATGGGTGAAGAAGCCAATAGCCAGGTTGGTGGAGGTTAGGGTCGTAATGTGGCAGGTAAGAGAACTTTGGAAGAACAACTCCAGGATCTCACTACTATAGTTGCTACACTGGCAACTAGAGTTGATAGAATGACATTACCACAACCACCAGTGGTAAACCAACCGGCACCACCTCGAGTAGCTCCACAAAACCCTCATCAAAACAGAGTAATGGGAGATGGGAATTTAAATAGAAGGATGGGTGAGGAGTATCTTCCAAATAGGGAAGAAAGGGATGACAATTTTAGGGTAAACCTAAATCAGAATAGGGATTTCAGGCCACATCGGGGTTTGGAATATGTGAAACTACAGATGCCATCCTATGATGGCAAGGGATCAGCAGATGAATACTTAGACTGGGAGGACAAGGTCGAAGGTCTCTTCGAATGTTATGAGATCGATGACAGTACCAGGGTCCGATTGGCTGCTGTTGAATTTATAGGGTATGCTGCACTCTGGTGGAAGAATCTGATTATCAACAGGCGTTGGGATGGAGAGGCTAAGGTTCAGACCTGGAGGGACATGAAGAGATTGTTAAGGAAAAGGTTCATTCCTGAGCACTACAAACAGGAACTGTTTATGCGACTGCAAACCTTGAGGAAGGGGGGCAAAACAGTGGATGATTATGTGCAGGAATTTGAGACCCTTATGATTAGGTGTGGGTCTGTTGAGCCTCCAGAACAAACTATAGCACGATTTGTCTCAGGTCTAAAATATGAAATAGTGTGTATTGTTGAACTACAGTGCTATACTACACTTGATGAGGCTATTCAGTTGGCCTTAAAAGTAGAGAGACAGAGGAGGTCCAACTTCTTTAGGGCTCCAAGCAGTAGGCCTAGCACTGTTAATAGACCTATATCAGCCGACAGTCGATCAGGGGGAACAAAGGCGGTAGGTGAGGGAGTAAATGCAGTGGACACTACTACCCCAACCATTATAAGAGAAAATTTACCCACTGGGAAGGGTAAAGAGGTCATGGCCCCAGAAACGAGGCAGACTGTTCCCGGATCTACTAGTGGAAAAGCGCGCCAGATAAAATGCTTTAAATGCATGGGATTTGGGCATATGGCTATGATACGAGATCGGTTTGCTCGGATTCCTAACTGATACGAACCACACCAACGTGTGACGAAACCCAATACCAATACGTTCAGAATTCGTTACCTAAGATGCCAAACACCCTCAAGTGGAAACCGCGACCCGTTGTCTATGAGCGAGACAAGAACCTTGGTATAATATGAAGACGCCACAATCGGGATGAAAGACCAATTGATAAGTCGGGATGAACGCCACGGAAGAAAAAATCCGATAAGTTCTAGATTAGTTCTTTAAAGAACCAAGAGAGGAATTCTCTCAAAAGTGTTTTCAAACTTTCAATGTTGTATGTTCTATATTCTAAATGTTCTAAACCCTAGGAGCTTTATATTAGGGTTTACAATTCGTAACAATAAAGGCCCAAAACGACATCACTTCAATAAGTGCGTAAAAATAACAAAAACAAGACATGAAGGCCGGCGTCGGGGAGATACACGGCCGTGTACTTTGGCCGTGTATAATTCTATGGAACTTCTTGACAATATACAAGACCGTGTACTTCTAGTCATGTATCTTTCTGTGGAAATTCTTGACACCATACACGGCCGTGCCTTTGAATCGTGTATACGACCGTGTATGATTTTGTGTAACCTCCAGACTCCTATACGGCCGTGCCTTGTAAAGACACGCCCTCTTCAACTCGTATCCATTATGACTTGTACAAGAGCAAGAGCATTCCCATGGTTGTTCCAATCCATTCCAGCTTCATGATTGCTCTAATCCTTTCCGGCTTCGTGGACATCCTTTATCAACCCGTTAAGTACTTCCTTGAATCGTTTCGCTCGATTTCTTGTGATTGGTCCAGGTGGCACTTCAAGAGGATCTACATTCCATCTTCTGGCTTGGCTCCCATCATGGATCTCATCATTCCCCTCCTCTTGAAAAGGATTTGTCCTCAAATCATCGCCTGCATCAAAAGGACTCAAATCAATAACATTAAATGTAGCACTTACTTAATACTCACCGGGTAAATCTATCTTGTATGCATTATCATTGATGCGCTTAAGGATTTGAAATGGTCCATCGCCTCTAGGAAGTAGTTTAGATCGATGCTGCACAGGAAACCGCTCTTTACGCATGTGAACCCAAACCCAATCTCCAAGTTCAAAGACAGCTTGTCGACGACCCTTGTTGGCTTGTTTCACATACTGCTCTGTTCTTCGCTCAATGTTTAGCCTTGCCTTCTCATGGATTTGTTTAACAAATTCTACTTTCTTCTTGACATCTAGATTAACATACTCAGAAATAGGTAAAGGTGATAAATCCAAAGGAGTTAGTGGATTAAAACCATACATAATTTCAAAAGGAGTAAACTTAGTAGCAGAATGCATTGTACGATTATAGGCAAATTCAACATGCGGCAAACAATCCTCCCAACTTTTAATATTCTTTTTAATTACAGCCCTCAGCAAAGTAGATAAAGTTCGATTTACTACCTCGGTTTGACCATTAGTCTGTGGATGACAAGTAGTAGAAAACAATAACTTAGTTCCTAACTTAGCCCACAAGGTCTTCTAGAAGTAGCTTAAGAACTTAGCATCTCTATTCGATACAATTGTTCTAGGCATACCATGTAATCTCATAACTTCCCTAAAGAACAAATTAGCAATATTGCAAGCATAATCTGTTTTGTGACAAGGAATGAAATGTGCCATCTTGGAGAATCTATCCACAATTACAAAAATAGAATCCCAACCATGTCTAGACCTGGGTAATCCTAACACAAAATCCATGGAAATATCTACCCAAGGCTCATGAGGAATGGGAAGTAGGGTATAAAGCCCTTGAGGTTGGACTCTAGATTTTTCTTGCTTACACATAACACATCGCTCACAAATCCTCTCAACATCTCGTTTCATGTGAGGCCAATAAAAGTGTTCCTGCAATACCCCTAAGGTTTTAGCTACTCCAAAATGTCTCATTAAACCTCCTCCATAAGACTCCCTCACTAATAATTCTCTTAAAGAACAAATTGGAATGCATAGTTTACTCTCCCTAAATAAGAATCCTTCATGTTTATAAAATTTACCATGCCCACTCTTCTCATAATGCACATACTCCTCACAAAAATCTCGATCAGCAGCATATAATTCCTTAATGTGCTCAAAACCAAGTAATCTAGAACTAAGAGTAGAGATAAGAGTATACCTTCTAGAAAGTGCATCAGCAACGACATTCTCTTTACCTTGCTTGTAGTGGATGACATATGGAAATGTTTCGATGAACTCCACCCAACGAGCATGCCTTTTGTTTAGCTTGTGTTGCCCCTTCAAGTACTTCAAGGATTCGTGATCAGTGTGGATCACAAACTCTTTTGGCCAAAGATAGTGTTGCCAAGTCTCCAGGGCTCGAACTAATGTATATAACTCCTTGTCATAAGTAGGGTAGTTCAAGGTTACCCCATTTAGCTTCTCACTAAAGAATGCAATTGGTCTTCTCTCCTGCATAAGCACTGCTCCAATACCTAATCCTAAAGCATCACACTCAATTTCAAACGTTTTAGCAAAGTTAGGTAAAGCAAGTACTGGCACCTGAGTCAGCTTATTTTTAAGCGTCTGAAAGGCCTTCTCTTGTTGCTCTCCCCATTTGAACCCCACGTTCTTCTTAATTACCTCAATAAGTGGTGCTGCAATGGTGCTAAAATCCTTCACAAATCTCCTATAAAAACTCGTTAGTCCATGGAAACTTCGCACATTACTTACAGTAGTTGGACTAGGCCATTCTTGGATAGCACGAATCTTTTCTTCATCAACCTGTATTCCCTGTGCACTAACAACAAAACCAAGAAACACAAGTTTGTCTGTGCAAAAAGTGCACTTCTTGAGGTTAGCATATAATTGCTCCTTTCGAAGTACTCCTAAAACATCCCTTAAGTGAGATATATGATCTTCCAAACTCTTGCTGTAAATGAGAATATCATCAAAATAGACAACCATAAATTTGCCAATAAAAGTTCTCAAAACATGGTTCATAAGTCTCATAAAAGTACTAGGTGCGTTAGTTAAACCGAAAGGCATTACTAACCACTCATACAATCCATATTTCGTTTTGAATGCAGTTTTCCATTCATCACCTTCTTTCATTCTAATTTGGTGATATCCACTTTTCAGATCAATTTTGGAAAAGACACTAGACTCATGTAACTCATCTAACATGTCATTTAAGCGAGGAATGGGATGACGATACTTTACCGTGATGTTGTTGATGGCTCGGCAGTCAACACACATTCTCCATGACCCATCCTTCTTAGGCACCAAAATCACAGGCACTGCACATGGACTCATGCTTTCTCTCACGTACCCCTTCTCCATTAATTCATCGACCTGCCTTTGGAGTTCCTTTGTCTCCTCCGGATTGCTCCTATAAGCTGGCTTGTTTGGAATCGATGCTCCGGGTACAAGGTCAATTTGGTGCTCAATACCATGAATAGGTGGTAATCCCTTTGGAATCTCCTCAGGGAAGACACCTTCAAAGTCCTGCACAATAGATACAACCACACTAGGCAAAGAGTTAGATAGTTCGTTAGTATTTAGACATATTTCCTTAAAAACCAGCAACAACATAGGTTGCTTCGTCACTAACGCTCTCCTCACTACACTCGCTCTTGCCACATAACTCTCCTTTTGCAAGGCTGCACTCTCCTTTTCACTCACCACCAAAGTTGATCCCCCTTCAACTTGGTCTCTCACACTCTTTCCAGCCTTCCTCTCTTTTTCCTTTTGAGTTCTACTTTTGTATTCCTTTTCTTTCTCATTGTCTTTTGCTCTCTCACTCTCCCTCTGTTTTTCACTCACCTTATGTTTTGCAAAAGACTGTTGTAGCTGCAACTGATCCTCATACACCTGCTTAGGTGTTAAAGGTTTAAGATTAAAGCTTTTCCCTTGGTGAACAAGCGTATACTTGTTAGAAAAGCCATCATGAACAACCTTCCTATCAAACTGCCATGGCCTCCCCAACAACACATGACACTCTTGCATTGGCACTACATCGCATAACACCTCATCCTCATACCTACCAATGCGAAAAGCAATCAAGGCTTGCTTACTCACCTTAGTCTCGCCACTATCATTCAACCACTACAATTTATATGGACAGGGTGTTTAGTAGTCTTGAGTCCCAGCCTCTCAACAATAAAATTACTCACCACATTAGTGCAACTTCTTCCATCAATGATCACACTGCAAATATGATCACCTAGATAACATCTAGTATGAAAGATATTCTCTCTTTGCACCTCCTCTTCTTCCTTCACCTGCACATTCAAAGCTTTCTTCACTGCTGCCACTAACTTCCCTACTGCAGGCTCCTCATCATCACTAGCATCCTTTAATGGAGGCATATCATCTTCTTCACTATCCTTCTCAGTCTTATACTCACCATCATCACGCAGAATCATCACACGCCTATTTGGACATTGACTAGCAATATGGCCTCTACCTTGGCATTTAAAACATCTAATGTCACGATTTCTAGAAGTAGAAGAATCAGGGTTACCTTGGTTACCAAGAGTAGAACCTGCTTGCCTCAGCTCTCCTTTTGGTTTGGTGGGTAAAGGCTTTTCTTCCTTCTTCCATTAGTTAGTCTTCCAGGTGGATGAACTAGTACCCTGTTGAAACCGAGCATTACTACTAACTTTCCTCTTGTGCTGGTTCTCAACCTTTATCGCCATATGCACCATATCTTCCAATTCTACATAGTGCTGCAATTCTACGACATTCTGAATTTCTCTATTCAATCCGGCAAGAAACCTAGCCATGGTAGCATCTCTATCCTCCTCTACATTCGCCTTGATCATCGTTACTTCCATCTCCTTGAAATACTCATCCACGCTTCGGCTTCCCTGCTTAAGAGTTTGCAATTTGTTATGCAATTCACGATAGTAATACGCAGGCACAAACCGCTTCTTCATCACCCTTTTCATCTCTTCCCAAGACTCAATAGGTGGTTCACCATTCCTTCTTCTATTCAACATTAGTTGATCCCACCACACTATGGCATAATCCGAAAATTCAATGGCAGCAAGTTTCACTTTCTTTCTCCCACTATAGTTATGACAATCAAATACCGTCTCTACCTTTCTTCTCCCACTCTAAGTATGCCTCGGGATCATTCTTCCCTTGGAAAGGAGGAATCTTCATCTTTATACTACTCAGTTGATTATCCTCTCTATTCCTATCTCCTCTATCTTCCCAATCCCTAGTTCCTCTATTCCTACCACTATAACCTTTATAACTCCCGACAGAAGGCTCATCAAAGTCATCACCCGACATTTCATCTCCACCCCTTTGTACTCTCCTAGAACGACTCTCCCTCTTACGCCCTTGGAAGACGTTTGTAGATTGCTCCAGTCTTTGCTCTACCGTCTCATGAATTTGTTCCATTCCCTCCTGAAACATCCTCTTCATCTCACCCCTCAACGCCTCAATCACTAACCTAGCATCAAACCTTCCCCTCTCACTTTCAAGAGAATGTTGCCTCGACATAGTTCCTGTAGAAAAGATTAGTACTAACACAAATATATATATGATTAAGCCTCACGATACACTCCCTTACGTGTTTCGCTCAAATGATGATATCACACAGTCACTCGTGTATTCTCACAAGCAGTAATGATATCAATTCGCCAATTCCTCTTCTCAATTCTCTTGGAACTAACCCAAACTACACCAATTCCCTTCTGTAGAATTCAAAACAACTCTAGGGTTGGAAAATTTTCCTCTTTTTTTTTTTTTTTTCGTTCAGATTTTTTTTTTCGCCTTTGTGTGCTGCTCTTGATCATGTTCCCTTTTTTTTTTTATCGTGATTCTTCTTCTTTTTTTTTTTTTGTAACAAAATTGAATAGTAGGTACTACACTTTCAATAAACAATTAATACTATGAAATTGAATACTAACAATTGATATGAACGATTGGAGTTAGGGTTTTGATGTTACCTTCCTCAAACCGAACTGATGTGTTAACAAACCTAGGCTCTGATACCAAACTGATACGAGATCGGTTTGCTCGGATTCCTAACTGATACGAACCACGCCAACGTGTGACGAAACCCAATACCAATACGTTCGGAATTCATTACCTAAGATGCCAAACACCCTCAAGTGGAAACCGTGACCCGTTGTCTATAAGCGAGACAAGAACCTTGGCATAATATGAAGACGCCACAATCGGGATGAAAGACCGATTGATAAGTCGGAATGAACGCCACGGAAGAAAAAATCCGATAAGTTCTAGATTAGTTCTTTAAAGAACCAAGAGAGGAATTCTCTCAAAAGTTTTTTCAAACTTTCAATGTTGTATGTACTATATTCTAAATGTTCTAAACCCTAGGAGCTTTATATTAGGGTTTACAATTCGTAACAATAAAGGCCCAAAACGACATCACTTCAATAAGTGCGTAAAAATAACAAAAACAAGACATGAAGGCCGGCGTCGGGGAGATACACGGCCGTATACTTTGGCCGTGTATAATTCTGTGGAACTTCTTGACAATATACACGACCGTGTACTTCTAGTCGTGTATCTTTCTGTGGAAATTCTTGACACCATACACGGCCGTACCTTTGAACCGTGTATACGACCGTGTATGATTCTGTGTAACCTCCAGACTCCTACATGACCGTGCCTTGTAAAGACACGCCCTCTTCAACCCGTATCCATTATGACTTGTACAAGAGCAAGAGCATTCCCATGGTTGTTCCAATCCATTCTAGCTTCATGATTGCTCCAATCCTTTCCGGCTTCGTGGACATCCTTTATCAACCCATTAAGTGCTTCCTTGAATCGTTTCGCTCGATTTCTTATGATTGGTCCAGGTGGCACTTCAAGAGGATCCACATTCCATCTTTTAGCTTGGCTCCCATCATGGATCTCATCAGGCTGCACAGTGTCCAAATAAGAGGGTGATGACTGTTATGGAAGACACTGGAGAGGATACTGAGGATGATCATGATCAGGTTGAACCTACAGATCTACCAACAACACTACAGGAATATTATGATGATCAAAATGCAAACGTGCTTGAGGAGCATATAGGAGGGAAATATCTACCCCTCAATGTGTTACGCAGGGTTTTATCTATATCCCCTGATACTAGTGATATTCAGAGGGAGAACATATTTCATACCTCTTGCAGAATCAAAGGTAACCTTTGTGTACTCATCATCGATAGTGGTAGTTGCACGAATGTTATATCTACTGCACTGGTAGACAAATTACAACTTTCTACTATACCACATCCTAGTCCTTATCACTTGCATTGGCTAGATAATAGAGGTAGTATGCATGTTACCCTTAGGGCAAAGGTTCTTGTGAGTGTCGGGCAAAACTATCATGATGAGATCCTTTGTGATATAGTCCCTATGCATGCATTCCATTTACTGTTGGGTCGGCCTTGGTTGTATGATCGACGGGTGATACATGATGTGATAGGAATAAAAATCCGACAAGACCTATCATTAGGGCAAGAACCAAAGGAATTCAAATCTTGGTGTTAAGGGCCCATTTTGAGCAGATCGACCCCGGAATTATTTATATATTAACCTCTTTTCTATTATTCTTGTATTGTGTTTTCCAACAGGTACACTTATCATATTCTATAGGGCAATGGACAAACTCCCTCAGACTCAGCTTGTGGGTTATCCATGGACCGACCTAAACCGGCGATGAGCTGAACCGATGGATCCTATAGAAGTCTGGCATCATGAAGACCATTTATTTTATATATTTCTTCTTTTATTGAACTATTTGGTTTTAGGACACTTTTATTTCTTTGTAACTTTCATTTAGGGTTAGCCACCTTAAAAGTGGCAAACTTGTAATTTTGAGCACTTTTTAACCCTAGGAGTAGCAAGTATAAATACTTGCTTAAGAGAGGGTTTGAGGAGGCTTAATTTTTCAAAAAAACACTTCACATTTTCGTGAGAGGGCTTAGGGTTTCCTAAATCCAAAATTCTCTTATCAATTTCAATCCCAAGAAGTTGGAATTGTGGCGAGAGCAACAAGGAGAAATCGTGAGTAATATCGATTCATCTTTGTTGTTGTTCATTTCTTCTCTAGTGAGTCATATCTAGGGTAGATTTGAATCTTTCTTGGACTTATTGGTTATTGTAATTTGTGGACATCAATCTTGTAAGATTGATTGTTCTTTTAGTTATTGAACTCACTATCATTTTTAGTGCATTTGGCGTGAATTTGGTATTGAAAGGGGAAGTGGAATTCACGGTTTGTGTTGCTTCATTTTGATCTGATTTCCACGTGATTCTCAAGCCTTTATTGTGGTTATTTGGTTAAATTATCATTAGAGATTACAATTATATCATTTGAACAACCATTTCCATCAAATTCTACAAGGTGTTCACGTGAAATTTCTTACTAGGTGAACCGGTTTGCGTTTTGTGAATTGAGGAGTTTTCCTTGATTCTTTGATTGTGCTTAAGCTTGGAATTAGGCACATCATATTTTGGTATCAGAGCACAAGTTGAGAGAAGGGATTAAGTGTTGGTTAATTTCGTGATTAGGGTTCTTCATATTTGAACCGAAATTGTGTGTTGTGGATTTGAGTTGCAAAATTGTCTTGATTGAGAATCTAATTTGTTGCTTGTTGAAGTTGGATTGGAGGGATTGTTGTAGCTTCTTGAGAATAATTATTTTCGTGGAAAGGAAGAAGAATAGAAGTGTTGTTAATTCAACATTTTGTGAAATTAAAAAAAAAAATTGCCTTTTCTTGTCGTGACTAGCTTGTTGCGTGGAGGAGGTTGTGAAGCTTGTTGTTGTGTGAATCTTTGTGCAATTTGGAGTTGGAGCATTTGCAATTTCCAGATTTGAAGTGTGTGGGAGGATAAGCATTCATTTGAAATTCAAATACCTTCTTTAAGTTTGAAAGCAATTCATTGAGTAGCATTGAATAAGTGTTATTTGAATTTGAATTGTTTTTTACCATTTGTGGAGAAGGTTGCATTTAGTGGAGTGATTTCAAATTTGAATTTTGTTGCTGCCATTGCTTTGGTTTATGGTGGGAATTTGTGGAAGTTGTGTGGAGTAAGGTGCTACACATTGAGGCTAAAGTGTGAGAGTGTATTACAAGGTTAACAAACCGTGAAGGGGAAGAGTGGTGTTTCAATTGTGAAGTAAAATTGTGTAGTGTGTGCATTTTTGGACATTGGAGGAATCATAATTATTATTTTCATATTTGAAATCAGAATTGAAAGTGTACATTAAGAGGTCAATTTGAAATCTCAAATACGCATTAAGTCATAATTAATTGTGTATCATTTGAATTTGAAAAGCCTTTTACCATTTGTGGAGTCGTGCACTTATTGAACAAGCTGCCTTATCTTGTGTTGAAGTTGAGGTTTTGGTTGTATTTTGTGGAAGTGAATTATGCCATGGCTAGAGGAGTGTAGTTGGAGTTAAATTCTTGTTAATTTAGTAGAGGTTATGTACATTTGACATTGGTTATTGTATGTGTTGTCAAGGACTTTGTTAGTAGTGGCATAAAGCATCTTGAACCATGAGCATAAGGGGACTTTTGTGGCTGTGGATGGTGTGTTGTGTGAGTATTTTCCTTGCTGCCCATTGTGTATTTAAGTGGTGAGAAATCAAGGCAAGAATAAGGAAAGTGAGTAGTAGAATTTAAAATTCAAACAAGTCATTAAAGTGTGAAAGTAATTAAACTAGTTACTTAAACACTTGTAGTTTAATTTAATTCTATTTACTTGAAAGTAGTTGAGTGTACTTCACTTGTAGCTTGGTTGTGTGCTTGAACCGTGGAAGTGTGAAGATAATTATTGTGTTGTTGGGTTTGAACACAATCATGTCTAGTGAAATGCTTCATTATGCCAATGTATTGCGCCGGACATTGACTACATTTACTACTAAGGATGACGAACAAAGGGAAAACTTGTTCCATACTTCTTGTAGGGTACAAGGAAATTTATGTGTCCTTATAGTTGATGGTGGTAGTTGTACCAATGTGGTAGCAGCATCGATGGTATTGAAACTAAAACTTGCTATTACTCTACATCCTGAACCGTATACATTGCATTGGCTTAATGATCAGGGGCGTTTGCATGTAACCCAAAGAGCTAGGGTACCATTCAGTGTAGGGGATAAATACTTTGATGAGATTGAGTGTGATATTGTGCCTATGTGTACATCCCATATATTGCTTGGCAGGCCTTGGTTATATGACAAGAGGGTTTTACATGATGGCTTCAGGAATACTTATGTATTCCAGAAGGAGGGAAAACAAATTATTCTGAATCCAATGTCTCCTTCAGAGGTTCAAAGGGTTCAGCAACAAATCAGTATACCATCAGTGGGCCATGAGCAGTCGAACAAACCTTTAGAGAACAAAATTTTTCAGACACAGATGTGCCAACCTTCAGAGGATCCTAATGATCATAATCAGACGAGCAGACCAACAGAGAGCCAGACTGTTCAGAGACAGTTATGTTCACCTTCAGAGGTTTTAGAGAGTAATGAGTAGTTGGGCCAACCATTAGAAGACCATGAGGATCAACAACATATAGATGAGTTAGAAAAAGAGGAAACAGTTTCAATGGAACAGGTTGATACAGGGGTAACTTTAGTGGATAATGGGTCATTATTTGTGTTGCAGAAGAGATACATCCTGGAAATGGAGGAGAGATGACAATCACCACCTATAGTATTTTAGATATTGGGATTCTGTAGAGATATTTCTTCAGGTGACTTGCTAGGAGGAAACAAAGTCTCTACTGCATTTGATCTACTAGATTTGAGGACAAATCTTTTTGAGGCCCGAGGAGATGATAGGAATAAAAATCCGACAAGACCTATCATTAGGGCAAAAACCAAAGGAATTCAAATCTTGGTGTTGAGGGCCCATTTTGAGCAGATCGACCACGGAATTATTTATATACTAACCTCTTTTCTATTATTCTTGTATTGTGTTTTCCAACAGGTACACTTATCATATTCTATAGGGCAATGGACAAACTCCCTCAGACTCAGCTTGTGGGTTATCCATGGACCGACCTGAACCGGCGATGAGCTGAGCCGATGGATCCTATAGAAGTCCGGCATCATGAAGACCATTTATTTTATATATTTCTTCTTTTATTGAACTATTTTGGTTTTGGGACACTTTTATTTCTTTGTAACTTTCATTTAGGGTTAGCCACCTTAAAAGTGGCAAACTTGTAATTTTGAGCACTTTTTAACCCTAGGAGTAGCAAGTATAAATACTTGCTTAAGAGAGGGTTTGAGGAGGCTTAATTTTCAGAAAAACACTTCACATTTTCGTGAGAGGGCTTAGGGTTTCCTAAATCCAAAATTCTCTTATCAATTTCAATCCCAAGAAGTTGGAATTGTGGCGAGAGCAATAAGGAGAAATCATGAGTAATATCGATTCATCTTTGTTATTGTTCATTTCTTCTCTAGTGAGTCATATCTAGGGTAGATTTGAATCTTTCTTGGACTTATTGGTTATTGTAATTCGTGGACATCAATCTTGTAAGATTGATTGTTCTTTTAGTTATTGAACTCACTATCATTTTTAGTGCATTTAGCGTGAATTTGGTATTGAAAGGGGAAGTGGAATTCACGGTTTGTGTTACTTCATTTTGATTTGATTTCCACGTGATTCTCAAGCCTTTATTGTGGTTATTTGGTTAAATTATCATTAGAGATTACAATTATATCATTTGAACAACCATTTCCACCAAATTCTACAAGGTGTTCACGTGAAATTGCTTACTAGGTGAACCGGTTTGCGTTTTGTGAATTGAGGAGTTTTCCTTGATTCTTTGATTGTTCTTAAGCTTGGAATTAGGCACATCATGATGGGTTTAAAAATACCTACATGTTCAGCATGGGCGAGTCACACATAGTTCTATTACCGATGACTCCATCTGAGGTCCAGGGTTTTCAGAAACAGATTAGGAATCCATTCACTACCATTGTTAGCTGGAAGAGCAGGACAACAGAGATACTAGGGTTTAGTTCCACAACTGATCCTCTAGATTTGAGGGAAAATCTTTCAGAAGCCCGAGAAGATGATGGGAAAATTTATGACATTGTCAACCTTTTCAGAACCCAATTTAGATGATGATCCAAATTGCTCATATTTTACTTTATGTCTTTATTTCTAATAAAAATTGAGAATAATCTTACAGGTGCAAATATAATTCTCCATGGGATGCCAATATGTCCTACAACTCCCGTTGGACACAGAACATTTTTCAGGATGACAATCAAAGACCCGCTGCGATTGTTTTTCTATTCTGAGGCATTTGATCATGAAGACTTATGTTATTTTGTATCTTGTAATTGTTTTATGAACTATTTTGGTTGTATTTTGGGTTTGGGACACTTTTATTTCTTTGTAACTTTCATTTAGGGTTAGCCACCTTAAAAGTGGCAAACTTGTAATTTTGAGCACTTTTTAACCCTAGGAGTAGCAAGTATAAATACTTGCTTAAAAGAGGGTTTGAGGAGGCCATATTTTGCAGATTATACACTTCTTCTTCACATGAGAATTAGGGTTCCTAATTGTCATTAGACTATTATCAATTTCAATCCCAAGAGTTGAAATTGTGGCGAGTGCAACACCTTAAAATTATGAGTAGTATCAATTTCATCTTATTGTGATTTCTTTTCTTCTCTAGTGTGTCATATCTAGGGTTGAATTGAGATAGTTCTTGGACAGATTTGCTTCAATTGTTGTCGAATTCTTGTGTTTGATTAAGTCCTTGCAATTGAATTCGATACCTTGAAAATTCCTTGAAATTGATTTTCACTAGTGGAATGAAGTCCTTGAATTGAGTTTTCTTTGAATTTGTGGATATTTTCGTGGAATTATATTGATTTAGGTTTGTGGTTATTAGAAGAGATTATCATTGTGGTATTACAATTATAACTTTGAGCATTTGGAATTCATTACATCTTACTAGGGTTCACGTGAATTTTGCCCCTTGTGGATCCGGTTTGTTGTTGACTTGAGATTGCTTTTTCTTAAGTCTTTTAATTGTGCTTCTAAGTGGAATTAGGCACATAAAAAACATAAATGATTGGGTTGTGTTGGAATAAGGGATATAAATTCGAGCTATTGAGTATAGAACACATAAATATATGAGATATAACAAACAATGAGAGAAAGAAAGACACCCCCCAAAAGGTGGAAAACCTCAAAAAAAGAAAGGGTAAAAAAAGGTAAAAAATCACTTGTTAGACTAAGTCACTATAGTGTAACAATAATGGTATGGCATTTCTTTCATAATGTTGGGGCATGTAATTTTCCTGTCTCATTTATTCTACCTAATGCACACAACAACACACATATAGAGTTTGAAGTTCTTCAAACTCAACAAACATAGTAAAAAATAACATAAGAATTAGGAAACTAAAAAGTGCATAACAAGTCTAATTTTACACTAGCTAATTTCTTTGTCTAAATGCTCTTCCATATTTATGACTCATGCAAAATCAAGATATAAACTCAATGGATTGAATTTTAGCATTTAACTTAGAAGAGTTATGATCATGCCCCATAATTGATGGACGATAACCTAAGCTACAAATACATACCTCAATATATATATATGCAAAACCTCATAATATCCACAAATATATCCAATAACCACAAATTACTCTCTAAGAAGTTATATCAATACATATTATAACCTTTAAGACACTTCATAAGAGACAAACTAAATAGAAAAAAAGTAAAAGAGTAGAGATGATTTAGGATTTGGCATACTTGGTTGCACTAAAGTAATAGATAGACAAAATACTAAGGTTTATTTAGTTGAAACAAGTAATGATAAGTTGTAGGACTAAGTATTTTCTAGGCCTAACATTGGTGCTATTATTTACAATGGCTCTAGGAATAAGACAAACTTGGTGCTATTATTTGCAATGGCTTTAGGAATAAGACAAACTTCCATTGAAGAGTAGTTAGTTGTTTCAACTAATCACATGTAATAGATGCAACAAACTATTTTGAAGAGATGGATAGGCATTTCTAGGATATGCAATTACAAATATAGGGTTTACAACATGTGAAATGCAGAATCAGACACCATTTAGTAAATCATCGGGTGTCATCATCTTTTGTTATGAAACAAGTTGATAGTTTGTTGAAAGGCATTAAACTGGAGATTCCCAAATTCAATGGAGAAGATTTATTGGGGTGGTTATTTAAGATTGAAAGATATTTCAATTTTCATCAAATGCAAAATGTATTACTATTGCTTCTTTTGCTTTAGAACACACAATTTTACATTGATACTAGTGGAAGTATAATAATAAGAAGCTCAGCTCTTGGACTAAATTTACAAAAAAGTTGAAATCTCGTCTTGGGCCATTAGATTATGACAATCTAGAAGGTGTTTTTTCTAAACTTACACAAGTAAGCATCGTGGTTGAGTATCAATTGCAATTTGAGGCTCTATCCAATTATATAGTAGGAGTTCTAGATAGTTCCTATTAAAATGCTTCCTTTCTGGCCTTTTGCCAAAGATTAGGCATGAAGTAAAGATAGCTAGACTTGTGGATGGATGCATGCTACAAGACTAGCTAAGATGTATGAAGCTAAATTTGAAGATGAAGCTCCTTTGTTGAGTACACTCGTTTATATTCTAAACCATAAACTTCTTCTCCTTCTAAAACCTTTGTTTAGTTTTCTACTAAACCATACACTTCTATTTCTCCTAAAAACATTTCATTACCAATCTTACAACAAACTAATATTTCATCCGCTACCATAAAACCTTCTATATCACTTACCTATTAGCAAACTATTTGCTTCTAAAATGATGGCTACATAAGAAAAAAGATTATGTTACAATTGTGATGAGAAATTTCATAAAGGTCATAAATGTAAAGCAAAGTTTTTTACTTTTGTTGACAAATGATGAGGAACATTCTTGCGTTGAAAGGGAAAGTTAGGTTCTTGTTGATGATCATGAACCATCTATTGAATTAGAAGTTGATAATGGTGATTCTTGTACCATTAGTTTTCATGCTTCATATGGCATGCAAGTACCCCGTATTTTATGTTTCCAAGTTACTATTAACAATTTATAGCATCAATATTAGTGGATTCAAGTAGTATGCATAATTTTTTGCAAAGTCGCTTGGTTAAACACATGGGTTAGATTGTATTGCCATCGCTTAGATTTAATGTGATGATTGGTAATGGTAGCAAATTGGTTTGTGAGGGGCAATGTATGAATGTGAGGTTGGGTATTCAAACATGCAACATTTTATATTTTGCCGATACGAGGAGCTCAAATTGTAATAGGTGTGTAGTGGTTGCAATAGTTATGACCTCTCACTATTAAGGATGAGTTTCTAATCCCTACCATTAATGAACTTTTAGATTATTTACATAGTGTGGAGATTTCTCAAAGTTAGATTTATGATCAAGTTATCATGAGATATGAATGCAAAAAGATGATGTAGCAAAGGGTGCTTTTTCCATACATGAAGGCCATTATGAATTTTTAGTGATGCCTTTTGGAACGAGAAATGCCCTAGCAACATTCTAGGCCATAATGAACAAACTTTTTGAGACTTTACTTAGGAAGTTTGTAATTTTATTCTTTGATTATATTTTAGTATATAGCCAAAGTATGGAGTTACATATTGATCATTTAGCTCATGTTCTTCAAACACTTTTGTACAATGAGTTTTTTCTTAAGGAAAGCAAGTGTCTTTTGGCCAAACTACAATTAAATGTATCTAGGATATTGAGTGTCTCAAGGAGTAGTTAGCCTAGAACCTACTAAGCTTAAGGCTATTAGAAATTGGCCATTTCCATCTCCTGTTGAGGAATTGCGAGCCTTTTTAGGCCTTTTAGGATATTAAAGATTATTCATTTGGAGATATGCTTCTATTGTAGGGCCATTGGTTGACATATTATAGCATGATAAGTTTCATTGGAGCGAAGGAGCTTTAGAGGCATTTGAGAATATTAAGATAGCATACTGTACTCCTATTTTGGTTTTACTAGATTTTTCCAAGTAGTTTACGGTAGAGACAAATACTTTAGGAGTTGGAATTAGAGTTATTTTGTTACAATCAGGACATTCGGTTGCCTATTTCAACAAGAAGCTTCCTCAACACTTACAAAAAGCTTTTGCTTATGTGAGAGAGTTGTATGCTATTGTGCAATCGGTTAATTAACGGTGATAATATTTGTTGGGAATGCATTTTATAATTAGAATTAATCACAGAAGTTTGAAGGAAATTTTGAATAAAGTGATTTTAACTCTAGAGCAACAAAAGTATTTGTCTAAGTTAATTAGTTACTCTAATATGATTGTGTATAAATTTGGCGATGGTAATATTGGAGTTGATGCATATCATGCCAATAGGATAATCAGGGTGAATCTTGTGGAATTTCATCCCCTTGCTTTTAAATTATGGATCGATTAAAGCAAGAATATGGAATCATCCAACACTTAAAGAGATAGTGTTTGACATGAACTCAAGGAAAGACATGAAATGGTCTTTCTAGTGGAAGAATGGATTATTGCATTATGTGAAACAATTAGTTTTGGTGCCTTAGTCTTCTATCATAACTATTTTGTTACATGAGTTTTATGAATCCTTAAGTTCAAGTCATTTTGGTGTCCTTAAGACTTATAAGAGGCTAGCGGTAGAATTGTTTTTGGAAAGAATGCGATTACAAGTTGAGAAATATGTTTGAGATTGTGTTGTTTTCCAACAAGTAAATTATTCTACAAAGTCTCCTACTAGATTATTAAGTCCATTACCCATTCTAGATAGAGTTTAGGAGGATGCAAGTATGAACTTTATTACATGTTTGCCAAAGTCTCAAGGTTATTTAGTTATATTAGTGATTGCTAGATTGTCAAAATCTTTTCATTTAGAGGCTTTGAATTCTCATTTTAGAGCAACAAAAGTGGCTACTCTTTTCCTCTACATGGTAGTGAAGTTACATAAATATCTGATAACTATAGTGTGGAATGGAGACTCTATTTTTATGAGTCACTTTTGGAAGGAAATTTTTCTATTGAGTGGAATGAAGTTAAACATCGAGTAGTGCTTATCACCCATAATTAGATGGTTAGACTAAAGTACTTAATCAGAACATGCAATAGTATCTTTGCAATTATGTGATAGAATGTCCTAATTAGTAGGTAAAATATTTATAAGGGGAAAAATATGCATATAATACTTCTTTCCATGGTGGTGCTCAATTTACTACTTTTGAGATAGTGTATGGTAGGAAACCCCTAACTATACCTTCTAATGTAAGGGGGAGTTCCAGCATTGATGCTATAGATGAAGACTTGAGGAGTAGGGATGAAATTTTACGTACATTGCGCAAGAATTTAGAGGAAGCTTAGATAAGGATGAAAGCTTATGTGGATATGCATTGAATAGACGAACATTTGGAACTAGGCGATATGGTTTTTATCAAATTACAACCCTATAAACAAACATTAGTGTCTTAGCAACATCACAAGTTTTCTAAGAGATTTTATAGACCATTTCCTGTGATTCAAAAAATTGGTAGTTGTGCTTATGAAATTGAATTGCCTTCTTATTCTAAAGATGCACAACATGTTTCATGTTTCAACACTTAAGCAGGCTCATGGAGTTTCTATTCCTGCTCTTAATCTTCCCATGGAGGCTATTAATAATCATCTTATGTTGGCACCATTGAGTGTCCTTAATCATAGGGTTATTACTAGAGGGGGATAATATGTACATTAGATAATGGTCCAGTAATTAGGGTTACCACCAAAAGGTACTAGCTAGGCAAACATCACATAATTTTAGAAGGCTTATCCACATGAAAACCTTGCAGATAAGGTTGTTTTGGAAAGTGGGAGAAAAATGTTATGAATAGGCCTTAAAGAAAGAAAATTACCCTCATAGCATTCAAAATTTCCAAAATATTAAAAAGCTACATTGTATAAGTAGATTCCAACCAAGTTAGTGATTGTATTAGCAGTTTAATAGAAAATGAGAAAAAAAACAACAAGATCAGTTGTAACAATTCTTACATGCAAACTAATATAAAAGCAGAAAGAAATAGGAAAGGGGGCATAAGAAAATTCACCCCTAAAATCCAAAGTCTCTTCCCTTCCTCTTCTTTCTTAGAGTTAGCCACTTGAACAGCTAAATCACCAGATATTAATCTCACAAACACAACATAAATGGATAATAGTCACAACAAATAGAAAAAAGAATAAGAGAGTGTAGAGAAATTCGGGTTTGGCATACTTGGCTATGCTAAAGTGATAGAGAAAATGAATAGTAGGGTTTATTTGGTTGAAATAGATCATAAGTTGTAGACCTAAGTATTTTGTGGGCTTAACAAGAAATCAATTTAATTTTAGCATCCTAAAATAATCCTTCAACCAACTTGAAGATAGGATCACTTGCAAGAAAAATAACATTAAACCTTTTTAGAAAGGCTTCATCTTTAAAAGATTCAACTCACAAACCCTAAATTACAATGTATCACTAGTTTTAATTGGAATTGATGGAAGTTTATAGAAAATAGATAAAAAAAAAAGATAGTAGAACCCAACTTGCCTTAACAATATTCTTTTTGGTGAAAGTTGGAAGAAGAGGTAAGAAAGATTTCCTTTGAGAAAGATAAAAATTTATGTACTTCTATTTTGAAAGGGAGAGGCAAAAAATACCGTATAATATTAATAAAGGTTTTTTTGTTTTTTGATTGTATAGGGAACTTATTGGAAATTAGCCAAAAGTTGCATACTTAAAATTGAAGGGGGTTGAAATGGTTCTATGGAATATAACAAAAGAATATTAATTGTATAGAAAATGGTTATTAGGAAAAGAGTGAATACCCCTTAAAATAAAATACTTTTCTAAGGTATTTCACTTATATGACTAAATTAAATATATAGAACTTTGATTACATTTTGATACAAATAAAAAAAATTTCTATCATATTCATATGCCTCCCATTTTATGTGGGCCTTTCAAATCCATTTAATTTATATTACTAATAATTAGATTCAATATTGATCAAAATACTAGCCACATGCCTTTATACAAGACTAAATTGTGTTTGTTGACAATTTTACTCGAAAACCTAAGGGATTTTGCCAATTTTGCTATAGAACTTTTGAAGTCATAATGTCTTTTTATCATATTTAAAATTTATTACTAAAACAATGTTTTCGAATTAATGATGAAATGTTAGCACTTGGTAGACAAAATCTTAAATAGGGATGTTAATGGGTAGATCTTTATAGGATACCTAATTTGCCTTGCCCACTAAATACCTAAAAAGTTTTGGCATAGGTTTGTGTAATGTTCTAAGCTAAAAGTAGCCAGTAGCCAATAGCTAAGCTAACAAAACTAATGAAACTTTTCAACTATCTAGCCCAAAAGTTTCCAGCTATTGTTGACGCGCTATTTACTACTTAGCTTTATAAACTAATATTAATTGTTTCCTACAATTCGAGTGGGACTACAATTCACATGGAGTATCATAATCTCCTTCCTTTAGACACATGATGTCCTTATTGTGAGACCTTACAATTGGGTCTAAATCTTCTCTCTTTTTGGTCATTCCTAAACTCAAAACCTATTGATATAGGGTTAGCTTTGATACCATTTATAACGCCTTGGGCCAAAAGCAGTTAATAACAGTAATGGAACTTTTTCAATTAATTGGCCAAAACGTTTCTAGCTAGTATTAATACGTTATTCACTATTTAGTCTTATAAAATAATATCAATTTTCTTCCAAAATCCATGTAGGACTACAATTCACACAGGTTATCACAGTTTGGGTATCATTTCAAAACCTTATAGGGTTTTAGACTATGTTTCTGGTTTTAAATAGGACCTAATGGGAAACTTGACTTAATAAAAAACTAAATTAATAGTACTTTCAACTAAAAACATTAGTTTTGGCTATTGTGTTTTCACTTACTGTCAGAATATTAAGATAGTTCCAATCTGTTCTTTGCACAATTCATTGTAGCAATAGTATTATCATAACTATTTTTTGGTTTTCTTATTTAGCACTTGGAAAAAAGCAATTAAAATGATTCCAAGATGGATTTTTGCCATCAAAGTCCTAATTTTTGTCATAAATCTTCATTTGGGTAGTGGTGGTTCTATTGACCCACTTGTTTAATAGCAACTTAATAGAGTTGTTAAGATTTTAGGTCAAGGTTTCAATATAAGCTTTCAACATTATTCTGAGTATGTCATTGTTAATGAGAAACATAGGAGGGCATTGTTTTATTTGTTCTTTACGGTTGTTGACAATACTAATACTAAGTTTCTTGTGCTTTGGCTAATGGAGGCTAAACTCTACTATTATTTGGCTAATAAATTTGCAATTCGTAGTAATTTTTCCTTTATTGTCATTCTCTTGCTTCTCTCTCTCTCTCTATTTTTTGTAGGTACTTTTCTCATTTGATTAGTGGATGGTTTAGTGCATGGTTATTGGAGTTGATGTTGATACTTGAATAAATACATCAAATTTTCATAAAGGGTAGGGCTAGGTCGAGTTGGGTTAGGTCAGTTGTAGGTTCATGGTACTTTTGATGAGATAAGTTTTGGGTATTAAGTAAAAACTTTATAGGTTTTTTAGATAGGTTAAGGGAAGCCTTATAGGGTATCAAGTTGGATTTAGGTTTTATAAAACCGATCCTAAAAACCACCTTAGAGGCATCCCTAATCTTTAACCTTATTTGTCACGTTTTAGATCCACAAGCATCACAATTCATCATGTAACATTATCTATAATTAAGGTTGTATGAGGTAATATAGCATTAAAAAAGTATATCTTCTCTTTAATATATCCTATATATCTTTTGGCCAAAAGCCAACATTTTTTAGATAGGATAGTAAGACTAAGGTATAGAATTTAAATTGAAATTTAGGTGTAAAAAATTCAGAAGACTTTCCAATGAGAGAATCACTAGGAAGAGCCATACATGAATTGAACATTATGGTTCATTCACTTCTTGGAATGAGTTTGTACATAGATGATTTTTAGAACAAAATGATTTTGGGTACTAGGAGTTTGCTCACTTTTACATTTATTATTCCAAATGGCTTTAGATATACTTCCTCATGAACAAAAGTGATGTGTTTGAGACCTTAAAGCCTTGGAAGGTTACAATTGTGAGGCTAACCGAAAAGTTAGTAGAGAGGATTAGCATAGTTGATGGTGATAGAATTTCATTGGACTAAAATTAATAAACTTTATTAGAAAAATGACATTGTTTAACACAATATAAAAGAATGCTTAGTGGGATGATGTTATAGAGTAGATGAACTAGACGCTTCTAGAAAACGCTAGGTGTTTACCAATATAGGAATTGGAAAGGACTTTTGGGTGGATGCTATTAGTATCGCATGTCATTTGGTGAATCCACTCCTAATCAATCCATAAGTGCACAACTCTTCATAAACTTTGGTTAGTTAAACCCTCGAATTACTCTTATTTAATAAGAAAGTTAGACATTATGTTTTAAAATGCACTTTTTTAGGGTTATAAATGAGATGTTAAAGAGTATTGATTATATTGTCCTAAAAAGAAAAAGTACATAAGTAGAAACATGCTATTTATTTTATCCATTATTTACATTCAAGAAAGGTGCTATTTTTTACTTTTTATGTGTGAACAAAGAATAATCTAAAGAAGTTGAAATTTGTAGTTAGTAGTTCCTATGAAAGTAAGATATAGGAAATTGCTTTTATATAGCTTCTAAGTCACGACATCAACCTTCTATTCTAAAGAAAAATCAAATTGCATTAAAAGTAAAATAATAACAATATAATTGCCATACCTTTAGTGTTGCTAATCAAATTAAGTTGGCATATCTTACTTCTTTTTTTTTCACATGTGATCTCTATCCATGATGTAGATAAATGGTTGGTTGTTATGGAGGAAGAGATAGAGTTTCCTCATAAAAATGGTACTTAGGAGCTAGTAGCTAAACCTAATGGCTAAGGAAAAGTTGGCTGTAAATGGATCTTCAAGAAAAAGGAAGCTTCCAATGCAAAAGATGCCAAATACAAATTAAGGTTGGTAACCAAGGGCTTCATTTAGGTGGAGAGTGCTGACTTTCATGATTTGTCATTATGGTGGTAAAAGACACATCTCCTTGGTAGTCATGCATATATAATTGTGAGTTCCAACATATAGATGTCAAGATAAGGTTTTTGCATGGTGATTTGGATGAGTGATATATATACAACAACTAGAGGGTTTTGTAGTTTAGGATAGAGAAGAACGGATAAATCCTTATATGGTCTTAGGCAGTCTCTTACATAGTGGTATAAACATTTTGAAACTTCCATAACCAACATTAGCTTCGACTGGATCAAAAGTATGATAACTACATAAATTGCATAGGCTTCATGGAGAGCCAACCTTCATTTACTAGTTTATGTTGATGACATGTTGATTGTAGTAGAAGATTTATCTCTAATTAATCAATTTAAGGCCACGCAATGAAAAGATTGAATTCAAGGAACTAAGTGTAACAAAGAAGATTTTAGGTGTGGAGATTTATAGGGATAGACGTTCCTACTGGTTATTTATGTTACCATGGAGGTACATTGAAAGGATCTTAAAACGAATTAGTGTGTAAAATGCAAAACTAGTAATTATTCTACTTGTAGCCTATTTTAGGCCATCAATAGCTTTGTCACTAAAGACAGATAATAGGGTAAGATATATGTCTAGTAGCCCTTACTCCAATGTAGTTGGTATTAATGTATTTGCTAAAATTTATATGCCCTCAAATTTAGCATATGCAATTAGTGTGTGAGTTAGTGCATGTTGTCTTTAGGAAAGTATTACTAGAAGGCTATAAATTGGATATTGTGCTATTTGTAGGGGCACATATGGAGTTTATAGGAGCTTAGTGGAGCTCATGGGTTATGTTCATTTTGACTTTACAGGGGACTCTAATTGCAAGTGATCTCTTACAGGGTACATTTTCACAATATGTGCTTTTGCTATCAATAAGAAAGCTTCCCTAAAGCTTATTGTTGCATTGTCTATGATAGAGGTTAAGTTTGTAGCATTCAATGAGGAAACTCATTTTAGAATATTCAGAGGGTCAATGTTACATTATTGGTTATTATGACAAAGGATAGAAAATGAAACCTATTGATGTCAACTGTTACTTTATTCATGATGTCATTGCTATTGATGAGATTTAGTTGCAAAAGATTAGAACTCTTTAATAATGCAACAAATATATTGACGAAGAGTTTACCCATGGCTAAGCTCAAGCATTGCTTGGATTTGGTAAGTGTTGTCCAAATATTGACTTAGGCTTGTGATAGGTCTCCTCAAAAGTGGAGCATTATGGCATTTCACTCTAAAATCAAAACAAAGGTGGATATTTGCTTATTTTGGCTTTATTTATCATTATATTTGATAAGAGACTTCCCCAAGAAAAATGGACTTGAAGTAAGATATTCTTGGACATATTTCTTATCTCCCATTTTTATTGGATAGGTTTTAAGAAGAAGATTACTCTACTTGGCATGAAGACAATCGAATCTAATAGGAGCATTAATTGCCTATACAAGTTAGTCAATAGCTACCACTCCTAGTCAACTGCTACCTTGCCATGGCTCACCATTAGCCCTTGAATAGCATTTTCATGTTTTCTACTTTATTTTCTTAGTATATATACATCCCTTTGTGACTCTAGGGCTTATAAATATCACCTTCAGGATTTATTCTTCCAAAATGAATATCTTTAGTGTCAAAGATACACATTTGAGAATCTTGTGAGATTGATGAGTACTCTCGGTAGCTCTTCTTTGATTACAATGAATTTGCCACTCTTTGTTCCTCATGCTTTTTCTCTCTTACATTGAGAGTTTCCATATAAAATTGCTTTGCCTTTATATTTCTTGTTACTTCATTTCATTTGTCTTTCATGATTGTCGTGACATTACCATAACAAGATTTGTAGTTTTGCCATTATTGAAGAGCAAGTGTACTATTTAAAAATTTTGCTGTGCACCTATTACTTTTAAAATTTATAATTAGATGGATGGTACACGTAATTTTATCCAAATAGTTTTCTATTAAACAAAAAGGCAATAACAAAGTAGAAACATTCCGAGGATTTCGGTGGTGGAAGTTTTAGGGTATTATGCCATTTCTTTTTGTACTCGTTTCCATTCCACATTAATAACAAGAATTGCCTTCTTTTTAGATTTTATAATTTCGTGCTTTCTTTGTGCATTCACATTTAGTAGATAATCAAGGATCTAATCTAAATTCTTAAGGTTGATTAGACACTAATTAGGTTTGTAATTTTCCTTGATTTAAGTTAAAAAGAATATGCCGATTTCCCTTGTCCAAACCATTCCTATCTCTTATTATCCTTTTACAATATGCATCGGCTAACCAAAAGTTCATCTGGCGAGTAACCTTCACCCAAGAAGTTGCAGATCAATATCAATGTATAAATTCTTAATATTGTTGAGGTATGTTTCATCACTTGTTTCATTGGGATAGCGTTAGCCGTTTCGTTGGAGCAAGGATTTGATCTAGATACAATTTATAGTTTTTTTTTTTGTCATTGTGTTTGATTAGTGTTTATTTTAATTATATGGTTTGTATTTGCAGGCGTGTATATATATATCTATTCGGAGGAAATAACATAGTAAAACTAGACTTTTTCTATGGAATAAATATTGAAGTAAGGTTAACATTGTGAAAGACTGCTAACCTATCCCCATCTTTTGGATCTATTTGGAAGTAGTCCGGAGATATCATCAATCTAAGTAAAATGAAAATGACAGTGAATGTATAATGCAACACATTAGATATGATAGGAAAATAAATAAATAAATAAAACTTATTCTCTTTCTCCTATTGATTATCTAGAATATTTGTAGACTATTTATTTGTGAATACTTGAATATGGTTTAGCTTTATTATTCTTGGCCAAGTTAGGGTACTTTAGTTAAGAATTGTGATTGGATTGCCCATTGCACTCCTTTTAATGTTATAATACTTTGTACATGTTTGTAATTTAATTCCAAAACAAATTAAGAAAAAATCAACTTGGTAAATCAAGGTGGAAAAGAGATTGTAAAACTTGGTTTTCTAAATGCAAAATATCGACCATAGTGTAATTAGTAGTTAGTTCATATAAAACATTCCAAAAATAATAAATAATTAGACATGCATATAAGAACATATATATGCACTTGTATAAATATACCTGCATTTATAATACATGTTTAGTGCCTTAAGTAAAAATAATCATGGTTTCTAAATAAAAATAAAGAGGCTTAGTTAGAAGACTTTAAAATACATAATGTCACTTAGAAACAACTATAACATGAAATCACACTTAAAACCCACCCTAAATACTAGATAGGACCTCTCTCACAAATTACTCCAACAAAAGGCCACTCACTGCAATAGGAAGGGAGCACTCTAAGGTCACACTACTCATAGGTAAGTTCTAAAACTTTTGGCTTTTAACTCTAGATTTAGTAAAACAACCAAAATCTTAGAAATGTGGTCCATTAATGTAGATCTACCTTTGGAAACCAAAATATTTTTGGAAAATAAAAGTTGAAAATATCGGTTAAAATTGATGACAAATATTTAGTATATGTTAAAATATTCGATTTACTATTATTACTTGTAGTGTAAACTTAATTAGCTAAATTAATCATTTTATTTTTAGCATATGTTAGCAATATAAATACTCCACATATGCCTATTGTAAAAACAAGCAATTGAGAATGAATATATGCACATTAAAGTACATAACCTCTTCTCTCTCTCTCTCTCTCTCTCTCTTTCATGTGATTTTATGTGAATTTAATAGATGCCCATCCACATCTAACAAAGTGGTATGAGAGCCTTAAAAGTGAAAATGGCATCAAAAGGAACATCTTTGTCCTTTCAATATGTGCAACTCAATGAGAATAATTATGAGAATTGGTTTATTAGAATGAAGGCCATACTTAACTCTCAAGGAGTATGGGATATTGTAGAAAAAGACTTTGTGGTACCTTAAGATGAGGCATCATTGTCACAAAATAGAAAAAGAGGCTTTGCAAATATAAAGAAAGAAAGACCAATGTGCCTTTACAATCATCCATAAAGGGTTAGATGATGAAATGTTAGAAAAAATTGTTGATGACACTATGTCCAAAAAGGCATGGAAGACTCTTCAAAACTTTGTTATTGGAGTTGATAAAGTAAAGAAAGTTTGTCTTTAAACTTTAAGGGTTGAGTTTGAATCACTTATGATGAAAGAGAGTGAACATGTAGTAGATCACACCACAAGAACATTGGTAATGATGAATCGAATGAAGAGGCTTGGAGAAGTCATACAAGACATTCGCATGGTTGAGAAGATTTTATGTTTTCTTAATACAAAATTTAATCTTGTGGTAGTCGTCATTGAAGAGTCTAAGTATTGAAGACCATGTTAATTAATGAATTGATTGGATTTTTGTGAGCCCATAAAGTAAGAGTAAATCATGGCAAGTAAGAACAAGATGGAAAAACATTGATGACAAAAATGCCCATCAAATTTAAAGGAGATTCTTATGCAAATAGTTGTGGTCAACTATGAGGAAGAGTTTGTTGACGTGGCTGAGAGAGAGATGAACAAAAATCTTCTAGTAAAAATAATTTAATTTTTCAAAGAGATTGTGGAAGAGGAAGAGGAAGAGGAAGAGGAAGAGGTAGTTATAGAAGACATAATGAAAAAAAAAAAAAACAATTCTCACATGGAATGTTATTGTTGTGATAAATATGGTCATTTCTTTTGGAAATGTTAAACTAATGGGGTTATAGAAGAAATGAAGCTTGTTGATCACATTAAAAAACTAATAGGGTTGTAGTAGAAATGAAGCTTATTGATCACATCAAAGAGAACCAACCCTATTTCTTACATTTAAAAAAGAAATTATAAGATACTAGAGTATATGGTATCTCGATAATGGAGCAAGTAATCATATGACTAGTGATAAAAAAACAAGTTTGTGAAGCATGACAATAAAGTAATTGGCAATGTATAATTTGAAGGTAACATAAAAGTTAAGAGCAAAGGCAAAGGAACTATTATATTTAAAACAAGACAAGGAGGTCATAAACTTGTTTGTGATATCTATTACATTCTAAAATTGTAAAGCAATATTCTAAGTATCAGCCAACTTATGGAGAATGGATGCAAAATTATTATACAAAATGACATTCTTTGGCTAAAAGATCATAATAGCATCCTTCTTGCAAAGGTTAATATGACCAAAAATTGAATGTTTAAGCTTGATCTACGAATAGTTGAATCAATGTGTTTGAAGTGTTGTGTGGAAGATTCATCATAGATTGGGTATGTGAGATTTGGCTACTTGAGTTTTGATAGTTTGAAAGCTTTAAGAGAAAGGAAAATGGTGAAGGGGATTATAATAATTGATCATTCCTATCAACTTTGTGAAGCTTGTCTACTTGGAAAACACCTAAGAAAGAGCTTTCTAAAGAAATCTATTTCAAGAACTACTAAGCTAGTTCAACTAATTCATGTAAATGTGTGTGGGCTTATTAGTCCTCTTTTGTTGGGTAAAAATTCTTTTTTTTTTTGGGTACTATTCATTAATGGTTACACTAGAATAACTTAGGTTTATTTCTTTAAAAAATAAATTTGAGACTTTTGATTCCTTTAAAAAAATTTAAAGCAATTATTAAAAAAGAAAGTGACTATGAGATAAAAGTTTTAGGAACAAATCGAGGAGGAGAATTTACATCTAATGAGTTCAAAGCTTTTTGTGAGTTGCATGGGATTTTTTACTTTCTAATAGTTCTTGATTCACCCCAACAAAATGGATCTATAGAAAGGAAGAGTAGTAAAATTCTAAATATGGTAAGAATTATGTTGAAAACTAAGGAATATGCCTAAAGAATTTTAGGTTGAAGCAATTGCTTGTGTTGTTTATCTTTTAAACTGCTGTCTAGCTAGGAGTTTGAAGGATGTGATTCCCTAAGAGACACGTAGTAAACAGAAGCCAAGTATATCCCATTTACAAGTTTTTAGATCAATCACCTATGTGCATGTTCTAGAAAAAGAGAATTTCAAACTTAATGATAGAAGTGAGAAATTTATTTTCATCAGTTATGATGAAAATTCAAAAGAATAAAAAATTTTAATCCTTAAAATGGAAAAGTTGTGATTAGCAAGGATGTTGAATTCAATGGAGGAAAATCATGGTATTAGAGTTAACAAAAGGAAGGATTATATGGTTTCCTACCTTATTTTGAAGATACAGAACCAAATATTAACCAAGAGTTGACACTACTCTATTAGCTTCACCAACTCCATCATCCCAAGCATCTTCGATGATGATTTCATCTTCATCAAGTTCTAGTAATGATCTAAGAAAATATCAGTCTTGTTGATATCTATAGTGAAACTGAAAAGCTTGATGATCTAAAGTTACTATGTTTCTTAGCTAATGTAGAACCTCTAAATTTTGAAGAAGCAAGTAAAGAGCAAAAGTGCATTAAAGCAATGAATGAGGAGATTCATTCAATTGAAAAGAATGACACTTGGAAAGTTGTTTCTCTTATAAGTGGACATAAACCCATTGGAGATAAATGGGTATACAAAGCTAAGAAGAATGCCAAAGATGAAGTAGAGAGATACAAAGCAAAACTTGTTGCCAAAGGATATGCACAGAGAGAAGGGATTGACTATGAGGAGTTATTTGCTCTTGTAGCTTACATGGAGACTATTAGACTATTGATCTCATTTTTTGTCCAAAATCGTTGGAAAATCCATCAACCTGATGTGAAGTTAGCCTTTTTGAAAGGCTATCCTAAGGAGGAAGTATATATTGAACAACCTCTTTGGTATGTTGTTGAAGGAAGTGAAAATAAAAGTATTGAAGCTTAGAAAGGTTTTACATGGATTGAAGCAACCACCAAGAGATTGAAATAGTCGAATTGTCAAGTATTTCTAAAGAAATGGTTTTTAAAGATGCATGCATGAGTATGCTCTCAATGTGAAAGAAGAAAATGGAGATTTCTTATTTGTTTGTATGTATGTGGATGATCTTATCTTCATAAGTAATAATCCAAAAATTTTCCAGTATTTCAAAGAAGATAGTCTCTTTGAGAATTTGAGATGAGTGACATGGGACTAATGTGAAAGAAGAAAAAGGAGATTTCTCATTTGTTTGTATGTATGTGGATGATCTTATTTTCACAAGTAATAATCTAAAAATGTTCAAGTATTTCAAAGAAGATAGTCTCTTTGAGAATTTGAGATGAGTGACATGGGACTAATGTCATATTATTAGGGGATGGAAATAACAAATGGAAGATAGTATTTTCATCTCACAACAAGGCTATACAAAAGAGGTACTTAAGAAGTTCAACATATTAAATTGCAAGCTTGTGGGCACTCCTCTAGAGAGTGGCAAAAAGTAATCCAAATTGGAAGAAGATACAAAAAGTGTGAATACTACCTTATTTAAAACTCATATAGGAAGTCTAAGAAACTTAACTTGTACAAGACTTGATATCTTCTTTATTGTAGGACTTGTGAGTTAATTCATAAAGAAACCTTTAACATCTCATATGAAAGCTACTAAGAGAATTTTGCATTATCTAATAGGCACACTTGATTATGGAATCTTTTATTCATCTTTAAAGGACTATAAGTTAATGGGTTATTGTGATAGTGACTTTGTTGGTTATATTGATGATAGAAAAACCACCATAGGTTTTATGTTTTTTATGGGAAATAGTACAATATCCTGGTGTTTGAAGAAGCACTCAATTGTCACACTTTCTAGTTGCGAATTTAAGTATGTTGCAGCTACAAGTTGTGCATGCCATGCTATATGGTTGCAAAGATTGCTACAAAGACTTCACTTAAAACAAAGTGAGGCAACTAAAATCATGATTGATGATAAGTCAGCTCAAGCTCTAGCAAAGAATCCAGTGTATCATGATCAAAGCAAACATATTGATACGAGGTATCACATTATATGAGAGAAATCATTACTAAGAAATCAATCGAATTGGAGTATGTAAGGACTAATGATCAAGTTGTTGATATTTTCACAAAGCCACTCAAGTTTGAAAGTTTTTAACTATTAAGGATGAAGTTCGGAATTATAAAATGTTCAACTTTACTAAAGGGTGCTAGAAATTAAACTCGAAAACAATGGTTAAAATTGACAACAAAAATTTAATATATGCTAAAATATTAGATTTAATATTAGCTAAATTAATCATTTTGTTTTTAGCATATCTTAACAATATAAATACACTATAGAAGCCTATTATAAAGAACATCAGTTGAGAATGGATATATGTACATTTAAGTACACAACCTCTTCTCTCTTTTCTTTTGTGTGAGCTTGTGTGAATTTAACTGGTGCCTATCCGCTTCCAACAAATATAACCCTAACCATAATTCTTCCACCCAAAGCATAGTAGCCTTAAAATGTTAAATCCATGTTCTAGTTGAAATTGATGTAATAGATTAATAAATTAAACTAGCTCTTAAGAAACTGAAAAACTATGAATCAACAAAACTTTATCCATAACGGATTGATTTCTTTAATTTAAAACTCTCATTACTATTTCAGTTAACCAAAAAACACTAGCTTGGTAAAAGAACTCATTATTGAATTATTTAGTTTTCTAGACCTTGAAATTGCTAAAGCAACTTTATAGGATTCTAAAAATACCTTATAATCGACCATAAATTGAACTCAAGATAAAGTGGAAAAACTAAGTAAAGCTAAACCGTGCTAACCACTAAACTTATGTAGTTGACCATATGAAGTTGGTGGTCAAATATAGACCATCTATGGCCAATTGTTGTTATAAATAGTTTATTCACTATTGCTTGGTACTCAACCGTAGTAAGTCTTAGTTGACTAATTTTCTTCTAGGTCAGCTTAGTTCTTTTCCTCTACCCAAATTTGATTATAAATGCCTAATTGTGATTTAAACTTGTCATAAACTTAAAGTTTATCCAAATATTAAATTAAAATGAATCAAAATAAACCCTACATAATTATTGAAATATTTTAAATGTATGAATTTATAGGATTTGATGTAAGAAAAAGTTAGTAGTTACTAATCATGGATAGAGCAAGCATAGATGAGTGGCCAACTATTGTATCTTAGCTTTTTCATTGTTTGTGTAGATATAGACAAATCAGTCTAATTATATCAAACCTCTTAATTAATTGATGAGTATAATTTGTTTTTGCATAACCATTTTAGACAATAAGGTCATCGTATTTATTAACTATGGAGGGCCAAGTATTTAGAATTAAGTGGCTAGTAGTGAGGCGTGAAGGCTAACTTAATTATGGATGAATAGGTCATTGATGTTCAATTTTTTTGCCCAAGATGTTGGATTTGCTTTTACTTGCTACCTTACTTAAATAACCATTTAATGTCTATGCCTATGTGATGGGAATCAGCTTGCACTAACTCTTTCTTATGATCCGTTGGAAGGAATTGGAGAACCGATGACAAGGGCAAGAACAAAACACATGGAGCAAGCTCTGAATGGACTCATTTAATATCACCTAGACCAATCATTACGGATGATTAATCTAAAAGATGAAGAGATCGTTTTCCATTTAACAAGCATCTCCAATAATGATAATGAAGACTAAAGCTTGGAGTAATCTTGGCAAATAGGCAATTTTGAGCTTCAATGATGACATTACGTATAAGATATTGAAGATCACTTGGAAGTGGAAGAAAGTTGTCGGTGTTAGGACTTAGGCCGTTAGCTTTTCTAGTCAGCCTAGGATGAAGGCTGCTAGTTTTGGCCATAAAGGCTGTCGGCTTAGTTGGCCGGCCTAAATGTAGGTCATTAGCCTTAGCCATGTAAGCCGCTGGCTTAAATTTAGGCTGCTGGCTTTGGGACCGGCTTAGTAAGTCGGCCTATATGTTGCTGACTTGTAATTTCTTTGTAATTTTTCATTTTTAGTTGTAGACTATAAATAGTCTTTTAGGGTACGAAAGTGGGACGATCGTTTGATGTATTTTGAGAAAAACCTTTTGTTGTTCTTCATTAAGAACTTCATCCGATCCTATCAAGGTATCTTGTAACAATCACAATCTGTTTATAGCTTTGGTTTTAATTTGGTATTCGAATTAGGGTCAAGTTCGTTACTTGATTTTCAAAGACGATTCTAGGGCTTCTTTTCTATCTAATAAGTTTCTAGGACATCTTAACCTAGGATTCGCATCATTTTAGTATCAGAGCTTTGGCTCTTGGAAATCAACTGTTTATCTATCCTTTTGGAATTATTGCATTGTTGTCTTTTGTTAATCTAGTCCTTTGAATTCTTGTTGTTCGTTATTGTTCTTGTTTATCAAAAAGAAAAGAAAAGAAAAAGAAAAGTTCGAATCTTTGTGTATCCATTGATCTTGTTAGATTCATTATTGCAATTATTGTCTGTGTTCATTGATCAATTTGTTTGAATAGTATAAAAAGAAGAAGAAGAAGAAGAAGAAGAAAAGAAAATTCGTATAAAAAAAAAAAGAAGAAGGAGAAGAAAAGAAATTAAATTCGTATTAAAAAAGGGGGGCTTATCATGAAATTCCCTCTTAGATTGATTAGATTGGATTATTCATTAGTTCTTAATATTACTTTTTCGTTATTTGTTGCCCGGTAGGGTCGTTGATAGGGTTCTTTGAATTCTAGTTGTTTGTTATTGTTCTTGTTTATCAAAAAAAAGAAAAGTTTGAATCTTTGTGTATCTATTGATCTTGTTAGATTCGTTATTGCAATTATTGTCTGCGTTCATTGATCAATTTTTTTGAATTCTTGTTTGAATAGTATAAAAAAAAATAAAAAGAAGAAGAAGAAAAGAAAATTTTTATAAAAAAAAAGAAGGAGAAGAAAAGAAATTAAATTCGTATAAAAAAAAGGGGGCTTGTCACAAAATTCCCTCTTAGATTGATTAGATTGGATTATTCATTAGTTCTTAATATTAATTTGTCATTATTTGCTGCCTGGTAGGGTCGTTGATACAGTTCTTATTAAAGAGCCTATAGGGAGGAGTTTATTGGATAAAAAAAAAAAAATTATTGAGTGAAAACACGAGTGTTTTGAATCTATATTTCTGAGTGTAAACATGTGAGGGAGAGTTGAGAGGAAAAATTATTTTTGTTACTAACAAATTTTTTGAAGGCTGTGAAAACATGAGTAGTGGAGGAGATCATGTGGATTCTGATATGAAGTTATTTATAAAGGCAGTCCAAGATCAATTTAAACTTCTAAATAGAAGGTTAGATGATCTTGAGTCTCCTTCTAAGCATAGGTCTTTTAGAAGGAGTATGGATGAGGAGGGGGAAAATGAGGAATCTGATGTTGATATGAATAGTTCTAGGAGAGGTAAAAGAGCTATTCAGAGGCAGGATAGTGATTTGGGAAGCATTAAGATGGCAATCCCTACTTTTCAAGGGAAAAATGACCTTGAGTTATATTTGGAGTAGGAAAGAAAAGTAGAACATGTATTTGATTGTCATGGCTAAACTAGCAGTAGTTGAGTTCATCAATTATGCTAGCATTTGGTGGGATCAACTTGTGGTTAGTAGGCAAAGAATAGGAGAGAGACCAATTAGTTCATGGGAAGAGATGAAGGTAGTAATGAGAAAAAGGTTTATACCTAGTCATTACTATAGGGATTTGTATAGAAAGTTGCAGGAGTTGACTTAAGGTTCCATGAGTGTTGAGGATTATTATAAAGAGATGGAGGTAGTTATGATTCGGGCTAATATAGAAGAAGATCGTGAGGCCAAAATGGATAGATTTGTTAATGGCCTGAATAGGGAGATAGCTAACATTGTAGAGCCACATCATTATGTGGAGATGGAGGAACTATTACATAAGACTATTAAGGTAAAGAGGCAGTTAAAGTCTAAGGGTACCTTTAGATATGGCTCTACTTCTAGCTCTTCAGGGAAGATAATCTGGAAGAATCATAAGGATGCATCTAAGCAAAAGGAAGATGCAAAGACTAAGGAACCAACTGCCTATCCTAGAGGTAAAACAGAATATAAATCCTCTACTAAATCACATGATATTAAGTGTTTCATGTGTCAAGGATTGGGATACATTGCATCTCAGTGTCCAAACAAGAGGGTTATGGTTGTTTTAGATAATGGTGATGTAGAGAGTATTAGCTCAACTGAGGAAGAGGTGCCACCATTAGAGGAATGCAGTGATGTTGATGTAGAGGGTCTTATGAAAGGAGAGATGTTGGTCACTAAGTGTGCTCTAAACATACAACCTAAGGAAGATGATGATGAGGAACAATGCGAGCACATCTTCCATACTAGGTGCCATGTGAGTGGTAAGGTATGTAGCATGATTATTGACAGTGGTAGTTATACAAATGTTGCGAGTTCTTTGATGGTTGAGAAATTGCATCTACCTACATCGAAGCATCCTAGGCCATATAAGCTGTAATGGTTGAATGAGTGTGGTGAAGTTAAAGTAACAAAGTAGGTTGTAGTTGCATTCTCTATTGGCAACTAAAAGGATGAGGTACTTTGTGATGTGGCACTAATGTATGTTGGACATCTCCTTTTAGGGCGTCCATGGCAGTTTGATAGGAAGGTCACTCATGATGGGTACAGGAATGTGTACAAATGTGTAATGAATAACTGACTCATTATGCTAATACCCCTTAAACCTTTGGAGGCTTATGAAGATCAGGTTAAGATAGTGAAAGAGTGCAAATTGAGAGAAAACAAAGTGAGTACACTAGAAAAAGGAAAGAGTGACAAAAAGAGTGAGTGTATACAAAAAAGTAAGGAAAGCAGTGAAGAGAGTAATAAAAGAATGAGTGCCTTTGCTACAAATGGAGAGATTAAGAGAACTATGTTAGTGAGGCAACAATTACTTGTACTTTTGTACAAGGATGTCTGTTTTTCAACTAATGATCTTAACCTTTCTTTACCTAGTGTGGTTGTGTCTTTGCTGCAAGAATTTGAAGATTTATTTCCTAAGGAAATTCTAGATGGATTAACTCCTCTAAGAGGTATTGAACACCAGATCAATTTCATTCCAGGGTCATCCATCCCTATTAGACCCTTATATAGAGCCAATTCGGAAGAGACAAAAGAGATTCAAAGGTAGGTGGAAGAACTTGTGCAAAAGGGATTCATGCGAGAAAGTCTCAGTCCATGTTTAGTTCCTGTGATGTTGGTTCCCATGAAAGATGGAACATAGCGTATGTGTGTAGATTGTCGAGCCATTAATAAGATTACCATAAAGTATAGATATCTTATTCCTAGGTTAGATGATATGCTTGATGAGATGTATGGTTCATGTTTATTTTCAAAAATTGATTTAAAAAGTGGTTATCATTAAATTCGCATAAATGAAGGTGATGAATGAAAAATTGCTTTTAAGACAAAATATGGGTTATATAAGTGGTTAGTCATGCCATTTGGCTTAACTAATGCACCTAGCACCTTTATGAGTCTAATGAATCATGTTTTGTGTTCTTTCATTGGAAATTTTGTTGTAGTTTACTTTGATGATATCTTAGTGTACAGCAAAAATTTGGATGATCATGTTACTTACATGCAAGCTGTTTTGAGTATTTTGAGGGAAAATAAATTATATGCTAACCTGCAGAAGTGCGATTTTTGTATGGAATCCATTGTTTTTCTTGGATTTGTTGTAAGCTCATAGGGAATAAAGGTGGATGAAGACAAGGTGAAGGTGATTAGGGAATGGCCTACCCTAAAGAATGCAAGCGAGGTAAGAAGTTTTCATGGTTTAGCAAATTTCTATAGGAGATTTGTAAGGGACTTTAGTTCTATTGCAGTACCTTTAAATGCGCTTGTTAAAAAGAATGTTGTGTTTAGGTGGGAAGAAGTACATGAAAAGGCTTTTAATACTTTGAAAGACAAATTGACTAATGCACCTTTATTATGTTTATCCAACTTTGACAAAACTTTTGAGGTTGAATGTGATGCATCAAGGATTGGAATAGGGGCTGTTTTGATGTAGGATTCCAAACCAATTGCCTACTTCAGTGAAAAGCTTAGTGAGGCAGCATTGAATTACCTTACCTATGACAAGGAGCTATATGCCTTAGTATGAACTCTTCAGATATGGCAGCACTATTTATGGCCAAGGGAGTTTGTCATTCATTCTGACCATGGGAGCTTAAGGTTTTTGAAATCCCAAAGTAAGCTTAATAAAAGACATGCTAAGTGGTTGGAGTTCATAGAAACATTTCCTTATGTAATTAAATACAAGAATGGGAAGGAAAATGTTGTTGTTGATGCATTATCTAGAAGGTACGTATTGCTCTCTTCCTTGCAATCTAAATTACTTGGTTTTGAATTCATTAAAGATTTGTATATTAATGATGCTGATTTTTGCTAAGCATGGAATGCATGTTCTAAATGTGCATATGGGGAATATTATAGGCATGAAGGGTTCTTGTTTAAAAGGAATAGATTATGTGTGTTTATGTGTTCCTTGCGTGAATTGCTAGTTAAAGAGTCCCATGGAGGAAGTCTAATGGGACATTTGGTGTACAAAAGACTTTAGACATATTGCATGAACATTTTTATTGGCCTAACATGAAACGTGATGTGCAATCTATTTGTGATAGGTGTATAACTTATAAACAAGCAAAATCTAAAGTAAAACCATATGGGTTTTATACACCATTGCCTATACCTACTTAGCCTTGGATTGATATTTTTTGAAATGTCTAATCTAAAAATTTAACTTAAAGCAACAAGAAAAATTTTATGACGAATCTATCAATTATGAACAAGGGAAATTAGAATTCACCCTAGATTTGTTAATCAAATTGCTACCAAGGTATGTCAACTAGTGGTTATAAGGTTATTCAAGTGAGTTTAGAAAATCCTTTTTAGGGATGTTGACCTTAAATCAATTAGTCGGCTTCCGCGTCTCCAATTAACCAAGGAATCAAAATTATGTTCATACACCTCCCGATGCTACAAACAACTAATGCCTAAATCAATTAACCCTAATCCCTTAGTGATTAATTAACAAGAAACATTGCATTGCGCCCTCCATAAACTCTAATTAAACCAATTATCGCAACTCCCGTATTGATAATCAATCTAATTAAGAATTCCTAACAAATCCTAATCAATTCCCGTATCAAAAGGATTTCTAACAATTATAATCAAAGACTGATTATAATTGAAATCAAAGGAATTGCAATCATGAATAATCCTAATAATTCCTAATTACATAACATGGCTACAATTATCCTTTTAACATTCTAGAGTTTCATCCAATTTCCCACAAGGATGATTTAGAACATTATAGTATGAGTTGCATAAAAACAATTGAAATAAAGAGGTGCAATGGAATTCATATTAAACAACTAATAAATGGCATAAAAGAAAATAAAGTAAATGAAACAATGGTTATAATCTTCAAGAGCTTCAATCTTCAAAAATGACTCCTTGAATTCTTCAATTGAAAGCAAACTTCAACAAAATGACATTCTTCCTTCAAACTAAACTTTGGAAAAATCTAAAGTACCTAAGGAAATTCTAATGATTCAAAAGAAAGACAAATGATGCTAAAACAAAGAAGAAGAACAAAAGGATTCTAAACAAAAGAAAGGATGCTTAACAAAAGAAAGGATGCCTCCAAGGTTCACACAAGGGGTCTATTTATAGATCCAAAGAGGAGGGGGATAAGGTTGATCTGATGAGGATTTGAGTCAGCAAATTAATTAGGATACGATTTTGGAGAGATTCTCGCAATGGATATCCGGGGAGTAATGAAAGCCGGCTCAAGGCCGGCTCAAGGCCGGCGGCTTTTCTTCTTTTTGAGGCCGGTTTAAAGGCCGGCTCAAGGCCAGCGGCCTTGAATGTAGGCCGGCCCAAGGACGGCGGCCTTCAGTGCAATCCTTCGCTCACTTCTTCAATTTTGTGAAAAACTCCTCCAATTAACTTGTAATTTACTTTTGGGTCCTCAAAACCTGTATTTTCACAATAAATACCATTAAGTATCATTTCTTTATATTTTCTTATAATATTAAAATAAATTTAATATAAGTCCAAAAGAAAATATAAGTATAATGTGATCTTATCAATTGCTTAAGACTCGAAGTGGTAAGGACAACATATTTGTTGTTGTTGATAGGTTTAGTAAGATAACACATTTTATTACATGTTCTAAAACCAATGATGCAACACATATTGCTGATTTGTTCTTCGAGGAAGTAATACGTTTGCATGGATTGCCTAGAACAATAGTAAGTGATCGAGATGTTAAGTTCCTAAGTCATTTTTGGCGTACCTTATGGAATAAATTAGGGACTAAACTCCTATTTTCAACTGTTGCACATCCTCAAATGGATGGGCAAACTAAAGTAGTTAATATGACACGTACTACATTGTTGCATGTTGTCATTCAAAAGAACTTAAAACAATGGGAAATTCGTTTGCCTCATATTGAGTTTGCATACAATAGAACTATTCATTCTACTACATCATATTCACCATTTGAGATTGTGTGTGGTTTTAATCCTTTAACTCCTTTAGATATATTACCTTTGACTTCTAATGAAATTATTAATTTTGATGGAAAATAGAAGGCCTTGTAAAGGATTTACATACTAAAGTTCGGGCTAATATAGACAAGAAGAATGAGCATTATGCTAGGCAAGCCAATAAAGGCTGTATTAAGGTTGTTTTTAAGCCTGGAGATTGGGTTTGGGTACATTTTCGCAAGGAAAGGTTTCTAGAATAAAGGAAATCCAAGCTATAACCTAGAGGAGATAGGCCATTCCAAGTGATAGAAAGAATAAATGACAATGCCTATAAGATTGATTTGCCAAGCAACTATGGAAACGTAAGTGCTACTTTTAATGTTGCTAATTTATCTTTGTATGATGCAGGTGATTTGAGGACGAATCCTTTCAAAAAGGGAGGGAATGATGGGAATTAGCTTGCACCAACTCTTTCCTATGATCCATTAGAAGGAATTGGAGGACTAATGACAAAGGCAAGAGCAAAATGCATGGAGCAAGCTTTGAATGGACTTATTCAAGATCACCTGGACCAAGCATTACGGATGATTAATCCAAAAGATGAAGAGATCATTTTCCACTTGACAAGCATCTCCAATAATGATAATGAAGACTAAAGCTTGGAGTAATCTTAGCAAATAGACAATTTTGAGCTTTAAGGATGACATTATGTATAAGATATTAAAGATCACTTAGAAGTGGAAGAAAGCCATCGGTGTTGGGACTTAGGCCGTTGACTTTTCTAGTCAGCCTAATATGAAGGCTGCCGATTTTGGCCATAAAGGTTGCTGGCTTAGTTGGGCATCCTAAATGTAAGCTACCGGCTTACTTAGCTGGCCTAAATTTAGGCTGTCGGCTTTGGGGTCGACTTAGTAAGCCGGCCTATATGTTGCCAACTTGTAATTTCTTTGTAATTTTTCTTTTTAGTTTTAGACTATAAATAGTCTTTTAGGGCACGAAAGTGGGACGGTCATTTGATGTATTTTGAGAAAAACCCTTTGTTGTTCTTCATCAAGAACTTCATCCGATCCTATCAAGGTATCTTATAGCGATCACAATCTATTTATAGCTTTGGTTTTAATTCGATATTCGAATTAGGGTCAAGTTTGTTGCTTGATTTTCAAAGACGATTCTAGGGCTTCTTTTCCATCTAATAAGGTTTTAGGACATCCCAACCTAAGGTCCGCATCACCATATAACTCTTTTCAAAGAATTTCTTTAAAAAGTTCTAAGTTTGCTTTAATACAGTCTTGGACATGGTTGTGTTTATGCTTATGTCAACATAGCATGGCTATTGTCATGATCGTACATTTGACCTTTCAAATTGTCCTTTCCTATAAGCTCAACACTACTCCTAATAGGGTTGTGTCTAGGGCCATGTCATCCATTCCACCTTTGCAACTCGATTATTTTGGCTTCAATTCACTTGAAACTTACATAAAATTGCTTCATTTCATCCAAAGTTACTTTTAAGGACCAAAAATCAAAATATAAGTGGATTAAGTGTAATATCTATTCAAATGTGCTGATAAATTACATTGAAACCAAATAAAAAAAGTAACTTATTATAAATATTTTTCATTACTTATCATTCATGCTCATGGAAATATTGTATGAAGTAGTTTTGGGCGAGAATATGATAGGGATCTTATTTAGAAGCTTAAAAAGAAAAGAAAAGAAAAGAAAAGAAAAGGCTAGCTATAGTGAGTTTCCTTCATAGGATATGTGGGAGCATAGAAATCAATCTTAATGTAATTAAGGTTGAGATATTGCTGTGAAACCTGCATGTTTTATTCACTTATGGCTATTAAAGATGATGATAGCGTTGAAAACCTTATTAAAATGGCTAAAGCTTTAGGGGATGATCACATACAATGCTTGTATGCTAGGATTTGTGAAGAATCAATGGCCCCTTTTCATATAGTAGACATTCCAAGCAAATACTTCTACTCATCTAACATCACATAAGCAACACATGATGAAAATGGTCCAATCCATGTGTAGGAGCCTCCATGTGATATTGAATATCAAATAGAGTTAACAATTGAGTCACACCTTGAAGATATGTGATTGATTGGTTCCAAGGAGGATCATGTGGAAATGGGTATTGAGGAGGAGAGTTTTGAAGAGGATGAGGAGGCTAATGTGAACTTAGTAAATGAAATGTTTGATACACAATATCCAATCCCACCCATGCACTCAGTTCAAGTAACAAAATAACCGTTGGAAGATGAGACTATTGAAATGGTAGTAAGAAATCCAATTCCCTTTTTCAATGGTGGTAGAGATGATGGTTACATATCTTTCAAGGAAACTCAAAATACCATGTGTAGTAGCTTAAGCAATAGTGAACACCTCAACAAGGGCATGAGATTCAATACTATGGTCAATTTGATTTAAGCTGTTAAGATCTATCATATCAAGAATCACAACAACTTTAATGTTGATGAATTTAATAAGTCCCTATGATCGATTTATTACTCCAAAAGGGAAGATAGCCCTGAGTGGAGGCTTTAGGCTTGTAAAAAGAAGTTAGAGGGGCTGTTTATCATCACCAAAATTTGAGGGACCCCACACATGTATCAATCCGATGATAAGCCAAGACCATTAATGGTTAGATTGTAATATGATGGCTAGCTATTTCCTCAATGTGAGGGATACTGTTGATATTGAGGTTTGCCAACTTAGAAGAAGGGTGTGGGAGGGCAAGAAAAAGGCTATTGAGATCATGTATGAGAATTAAAAGAAATCTTATAATGAGTTATTAAAGCTATTCAATGTAAAAAAATAAAAATAAATAAATAAATAAATAAAAATTCAGTAATCTCGAAACATAGATTAAGTGGGAGTGAAAAAAATGAAAAAACTCAAGGAGTTGATCTTGAAGTGGGTTTCTAGACATTCAATCCTTACATGGTAACCTTCAAGTTCTATATGCCCATGGTGACTATTGGTGGTACTTTCTCTAAGGTAAGCATGGTCACAAGCTACTAATCGCCTACAACTCCATCGTAAAACAATAAAATAGTCCCATTGGCTTTTGCCCAAGTTGATAATGATTCAATCGAGACTTGGGTATGGTTAGTGGTCCCTTTCCTACCCCCTCCAGCTTCATAAAAGAGGTGCCACGATCATCTAATAATAGAAATGGGTGAGACCTCACAGTTGAGCATGGAGTGGAGTTTAGTGTCTCCTTGTGACTTCAACGAACCCTCACAATACTTTCCAACCCCAAAGTCATAGAATCCTACTATTGGCAATGAATTAAGATCTAGAGGGCACATCACTATGTTATCATGATAGCTCAACCATTTGGTAGGCATAGGAGTAGCAAGAGATAATATAATTGTATTGCATTTGATATGTGAATTTTGATCAACATTTACATTCATGTGCATTTTATTGAGAATTATATGTATTTTATCTTTTTCCTTACATATTGAATACTTGGTTTGCATTGTGCTTTTATTTTTGTATATAATTTGTTTTTTATGCCATGTTTAGGATTAGAATGTGCACTTTTGAATGGGGTTTAGAGTTTGGCTTTTGAGTATATGGGTATCATAGAGTTTGGAATTTGGGTTTTGAGTATATGAGTATCATAGAGTTGGCATGGAGTTTGGACTATCAATATTTTTGTTTTTGATACTGCTTTTGTTGGAATTTCAATGCATATTGGTCAAGTATTGTAATTTTGGGCTTAATTGTTTGCTGTTCTGTGTTGTAGGTGTGTTCAACTGAAGTATGCACCTTCTTCTTTATTCATTCTTGACAGATAAAACATGCATTTTCACCACCACCTATTTTTGTAATAAAATTTTATAGAGCCCTTTTTATTATTATGTTTTTTGGGGCCTTATTTAGATACATTCCTTAATAGCTTATACTTGTACTGAAACAGTTTAGGTAATCAAAAGCTTTATGGATAAGAAAACTAGAGAGCGTAGGATTTCCGAGCTGTCGAGTGCCCTCGTCGGGCAAGAAGAACACGTAAAAGACAATTGCATCCTTCAAATAATGGAAGCGTAAGATCATAAGTTTGCGGATAGTTTCATTTTGTTTTCTTTCAATTCTGTAGATTAATTATTAATGGGCTTCATTGGCAAATCTTATAATAGGATAACTTGATAACAAAATAAATAGAAAAAACTGCAAATTCCAACCACTTGATTTTTCTTCCTTATGTATTGTAGCAGGATAAAGAGAACTACTCACCTTTTTAATGAAACTAAAATTTCTTTAGTAGTCAAAATAATAAATTGGTAAAGGAGGTATGTAATCTACGATTATCAATTTTTCAGGTGTTAAAAAATAAATAAATAAATAAGGCTTATATGTGGAATTCCCTATACTAGTCTATTAAATCTCATCTACAATTTAAAATACTAGAAATATGATTTTTCCTAGAGAGTCAACCCCTCCATCAATGAATATCCCTTGGCAAATAACAAAGAACACTTAGATTATTCATTGAAAAAAATGGAGGAACAAAGAAAGAGAGGATAAAGAACCCATATTATTCCTTTAAAGACTAAAAGGATTTAAGACTGTTGGCAATGTGCCTTGAGCCTGCAAGACAAACCCTTTAGTCATCCTTTTGCATGTGCATTTTGCAACGTAGACCTTTCAACGCCGTGCTGTGCCCGCTACAATGTCCCGAACATCCGCCATATCTTCTGTGTCTCTCTCTCTCCACTACACAACGAATAAGAGAAAAGACAAAGGCACAACAATTGAAGTAGGTCATCTTCGTCTGTGTTCATATATTTACATGTACACTTAAGCAAATTAACAAATAAAAGATCCTCATTTTTAGAGATAACCGTAAATACATTTTTAAATTATTAGTTGGACTCAACTTAATCTTTCCATAACTTATAAAAACATACAAAGAACCCAAAAACTATTATTAAAAATTCTAAAGCTATCAATAAAAACACAATAAATAAATTTAGCTTTGGAGCTAGCAATGGTTCATGTCATGTGATTGTATTCTCAGAAATTATAGGGAGGATAAATCACATTTTGGGAGTTTGAAAAGTCTATCTATACTTAAGTAATCATTTGAATATGCATTTATAATTATACATACATACATACATACATATTGGAAATGAAATTATAATATTCCTCGATCAAAGTGCAAGTAATACGTACAATGGAAAAGAAAAACGACCTTTTATTATACAAAATCATATAGACCCTCACGAGGAGGAAGTTTGGGTCCACGTACAACTACAAGTCCACATCTTTTGGCGCCTCTATGTAGCATAGTATTGGTTCTGTCTTTAGTTATGGTCTCTCCCATTAGTCGCAACATTCTAATATATCAATTATACAATTCAATTGAAAGTTATAAGCTGGCAAAGACACCCATCTTGGCTCAACAAGTGTCCTTTTGCACATTTGTTATTTAATACCCACTAATTAAATTAAGATAACATTTTTAAACTTATGTGGTTAGGAAATAAACACATATTTACAATTTTATTTTTTGATTAGCCTTTTTGAAGTCCCTTTTTGGGATGATGATTCTTCATTATAATAAGATTTATAGTGGGGGACCAGATTTAATAGAGAGAGGAGTAACTAGGGCTACGACATATAGTGGAGGCACAGTTCCATGGTTTCATATATTTTTAGTTTTTCTTGTCTCTATTGGTCTACGAAATATTGGACCACTTTTTTTATATCATAAATGGAAGAGATTAAAGAGCCCCTTAATTAATTGTTAAGATTGGTCAAATGAACTCCTTTTTTGTGTGGATGCCTTTAACTTAGAGCTGTAAAGCTTTAACACAATTATAATATAAATTAATTATTTTTAAGCATTAATACAAAATAATATATAAACTTGATCAACAAACACGAATTATACCCTTACTCAGTATATATACTTCAAAGTAATATGTCATGGAAACCAACCTAAATTATATTGAGCTTTTGCTTTTTAGCCTCTAACTGAGCAATTAATGTCTAATCTTGCACTCTCATTTTCAAAACACATTTGAGTCAGTGGAAAACATATCACATTGATTTAATCTGTCTGTTTGTGTTTTTTCCCCCCTTATTCTACTTCTTGTCTTCGTCAAAAAGGTGTCTGTTTCGGCTATTGATTACGGCACTACTAGTTTCTGTCTTCATGTCCAGTTTTGGCAGCCAATACGCAGTTGTGTGATACTCGGATGTGCTGTCTTGATGATTTTAGGTTAGAAAAATGGAACACAAGTAAAAGTACATTCAATCCCTTTTCTTTGAAGCTGGCTGCTATTACCCGTATAATAGACCAAAGAGAAAGCGTACAAAGCCTCGTGCTTATTATATATTAATAGGCCTTATCATTATTCAACCTAAAAGTCTAGGGAAATTTGAGGAATCATCAAGCGATGGACCCTTTTTTTCCCTCTTGTTTAAATAAACAAAGATTATATATGGCTCGTGTTTATTATATATTAATAGGCCTTATCATTATTCAACCTAAAAGTCGAGGAAAAATTGAGAAATCATCAAGCAATGGACCCTTTTTTATTTCCCTCTTGTTTAGATAAACAAAGACTAGATATATATATATATGTGTGTGTGTATGTATGGAGGAAGAGATTCAATTGTAAAAGGAAAAAGTAATGACTTTCATTGAGAAGTTGTAAATATATATACAAGTGTATAAGCAAGGAATTAGAAAATCGAATAACAAAATATATGCAAAACCTATCTCTACTAGGAAAGAAAATAAATATGCAAAACCTATTTCTATTAGGAAAGAATCATAAATAGAAATAAAGGCTATTTATAAGCCTACCTCTCAAACTTTAGGTGCTAGAAGCTTCGGTAGGTGAAGTTTATCACGTAAGTAGCTAAAGCGATGAGCGGAGTGGGCTTTAGTCAATAAATCAGCCAACTAGTCATGGCTATTGAGATACGAAAGAGCAATATTGCCAAGCTAATAGTGATGGCGAGCAAGATGATAATCCAACTCAATATGTTTAGTTTGCTCATGAAAGACATCATTATGGGTAATTTGGATTGCACTCTTACTATCACAATGAATAGAGGTAAGAGTAGAGAAGGAAATGCCAAAGTCTACAAGAAGTCACCGAAGCCAGAGAACTTCGGCAGTTGTATCCGTGAGTACACGATACTCCGATTCAGCACTAAAGCGAGAAACAGTGTCTTGCTTTTTTCTTTTCCAAGAAATTAAAGAGTTCCCCCAAAAAAACAAATATCCAGTAGTAGAACGCCAATTAGTTACATCACCGGCCCAATCGACGTCTGAATAGGCAATAAGAGTGGGAAGTGATGAAGATGACAATAATAATCCACGATGCAAAGTACCACGTAGATAGCGAATAATACGTAAGATAGCTGCATAATGGATGGAATGGGGCACGACCATGAACTGAGATACCACATGAATTGCATGAGCAATATCTGGGCAAGTAATGGTGAGGTAAGTAAGTATGCCCACTAACTGATGATAAAGAGTTAGAGTGGAGAGCAACTTGCCATTTGTTGTTCGTAGTTTGGTGTTAACAGTAAGAGGAGTGTCATAAACTTTATCATCACTAAAGTGAGGAAGGTGAAGAATTTCGAAGGCTTACTTCAGTTGAGAGATAAAATACCCACTAGAACATCGACTAACCTCAATACCAAGGAAGTAGCTTAATTGACCTATATATGTCATTTCAAATACCCGAGCCAAGTATTGCTTAACTTTGGAGATGCCTTGAATATCGCTTCCTGTCAAAATCATATCATCCACATAACGCAATATAAACACATCACCATGTGTAGTACGACAGATAAAGAGGGCATAATCATTAAGACTTTGCTTGAAACCAAACTGAAGGACAATAGAACGAAAATTTTCAAACTAGGCACAAAGAGCTTATTTAAGACCATATAGTGCCTTTTTGAGATGAGACACTTGCCCTGACTGAACCTCAAGTTCCTGTGGAGGCTCCATATTCACCTCCTCTTTTAGATCGCCATTGAGGAAAGCATTCTTGACATCCATTTGATGAAGATCCTAGTTTTGTAGAGCAACAAGAGTAAGAAGAACTCTAATAGTAGTCATGTGAGCAACAGGAGCAAAAGTCTCGTCATAATCAAGTCCATGTTCCTAAGTAAAACCTCTAGCTACTAAATGAGCTTTGTAGCGCTCTATGGATCCATCAACACGAGTCTTGACCTTGTATATCCACCTGCATCCAACAATTGACTTTCCTGGAGGCAAAGAGGTGAGTTCCTATGTAGCAATTTTATGTAAGGAAGATAATTCTAATTGCATAGCCTTGACCCAATGAGATGCACACATGCCTCCTTATAGGTTTATGGTTCATGCACGTCAAAAGAAGAAATTGCATGGCAATCATAATCTGATAAGTAGGGGGGTGGGGCTTAAGAGCGAGAGGGATACCTAGGTGAGGATGGTGGGGCCAAGGGATGCTCCACAAGAAAAGGCGTTAGTTTGGCCAAGGGTGGATTGGCGGTAGCATGTGGTGATGGGGTGTCAGTCTTGGTGGGGGAAGTAGGTGAAGGAAATTGAGAGTAGCATTTGGTAAAAGGATCAACGTATGTAGGTGGGGTAGATGTGGAATTTTTTGGTAATAACATGTAAGGTGTATTTTCCCAAAAATGACATCCCGACTAACCCTTATATGGTTGGCTTGAGGATCCCAACAACGATACCCTTTATGTTCTATCCCATACCCTACAAAGATACATAACTGAGACCTAGGGGAGAGTTTTAAAGGACGTTCTAACTGTGGTAGTAAGATAAAGCAAGTTGACCCAAACTTCCTAAGATGAGTATAGTTGGTAGGAGCACCACATATGAGTTCATAGGGTGTTTGGCCATTTAAAAGTGGTGTAGGTGTGCGATTGATGAGATACACAGCTGTAAGAGCAGCTTCCCCCCAAAAGTGAGATGATAGTTTTAATGTGAGGAGAAGTGTGCGAACTGTTTCGATTATATGTCGGTGTTTTCTTTTAGAGATGCCATTTTGTGGAGGTGTATATGGACATGATAACTATGGTAAAGTGCCATGCAAGGAAAGTAGATCAAGGAAGCGTTTGGAGCGATATTCCCCACCCGAATCTGATCGAAAAACCTTAATGCGTGTTTAAAATTGTGTGTATATCATGGTAGTGAATTTGATATATGCATCATAAACATCAAACTTTTGGCATAAAATAAATAACCAACAAAATCGAGAATAATCATCAATAAACAAGACATAATATTTAGATCCACTTAGAGAAGGTTCAGAAGAGGTCCAAAAATCACTATAGATTAAATCGAAAGGTGCTTTACTTCGTGAATTACTCAAAGGAAAAGGAATAGAATGTTGTTTTCCTAAAATGCAATTTTGACAATCAAATTTTAAAGTTAGAGAAACAGAGCCTAAACTACCATTATCAGTTAAGTCTTTATTCTTGATATGGAGGGGTGTCGTAAGCGATCATGCCAGAGAGAAAGAGAGATGGAGGTGGCAAGTTGAGGTGAACTAATGGGAACATAGAGGTAATCAAGGTGATAGAGACAACCAAACCTACGCCCTTTCCCACATAGCATCCTTGTCCGTAAGTCCTGTATATAACAAAGATCTTAATTACAAAGTTGGGAAATTGATATCAAATTCATAGTTAATTGTGGCACATAAAGAACATGTGGTAATGTCAATTTAGGTGATTGAATTGTACCAATTTTCTTGGTGACAAGGGAGGAATTATTTGTAGTGTGGACAGTAGAAATATTTGGAGATATGGGAAATTTTAGGCAAAAAAAATTAGGTAAAAAGGTCATATGATTTGATGCGCCTGAATCCAAAAACCATAAGGGTTCATGAGGCATACCTAGAATAATGGTTGCGGAAGCTGCAATACAATTACCTTCTTTCTGCATAATCAAATTAACAACATTTTCAACCATTCCTTAAACTGCAGTCTGCAATTGGCTCATGGAAAATAAGCCATCAAGAGAGGGGACCGAAGCTGGTGGGTCAATGGACGACATGGTAGCCGTGGCTTTGGGGTTAGTGAGCTGATTCTTGCGTTGCAAACGAAGACAATTCTGTTTAGTATGCCCTGTTTTTCGACAATAATTGTAATAACCTTTATGTTCTCCCGACTAATGATTACCATGAGGTTTAGATGTAAGAGCAAGAGCAGAATCAGTAGCACCATCAAGAACCTTTTTTTGATAAGTTTGCTCAGAGGTTAATTCAGGCAGAATATCAACAGATGGTAGTGGAGATCGATGGATGATAGACCCCTTAAGATATTCAAAATCACCATTTAGCGCATGAAGAAATTGAAAGGTTTTGTTTTCTTCCAAATAACATTTAAACTCTTTATTTGAAACTAAGGTCTCAGGTAAAGTAAGATAATACTGTTCCCATAAAATAGTCGTTTGTGTGAAAAAATCTAATATGCTCTATAAGTTACCTTGATGAACTTGATGAATCTTTGATTCCAATTGAAATTGACGAGCAAGATTTTTTTGCAAATAAGTCGATTTGAGTGTATCCCAAACGTCTTTAGCGGAATCTGAATCTGCAATAGACATAACACACGCCTCGAACAATTCATGTGAATGAGAGAGATGACAAAGTAATTGTTGCGCTCCCATAGTTCAATGTCAGAATCAGATGCATTAGCCTACGTTAAGGGATTAGGTGAGACTCCTGTAACAATTTTCCAAAGCGCCATACCCTTGAGAACTGAGGTCATAGACTTGGCCAAGTAGGTGTAATTCGGACCATCGAGTTCTACGTTAATAGACTTTAAGGTGAGTTGGGACTCTTGGGAAGCCATAAGAACATAAGGGGGGTGATGAGGGCTGGTGGAAAAATATGTGGATAGTGGTAGCTTAGGAAACCCTAGGACCTTTTAAAAGAGCTCTAATACCATGTAGGAAGAGATTCAATTGTGAAAGGCAAAAATAATGACTTTCATTGAAAGGTTGTAAATATATATACAAGTGTACAAACAAGGAATTAGGAAACAAAATAACAAAATATATACAAAACCTATCTTTACTAGAAAAGAATCACAAATAGAATTATATATATATAACTTATCTCTACTAGGAAAGAAAATACATATGCAAAACTTATCTCTACTAGTAAAGAATCATAAATAGAAATAAAGGCTATTTATAAGCCTAACAATATATGTATGTATGAATGTATATGTATATAAGTACGTATAAATAGCTCTCATTGAGCATCCAATCCCGCTGTCAATCTTAAAAGATTCCCAAGATATTATCCAAAATTTTTATGTCATAATATTTATATTTTATGCACAACTGTGCTCATCTTTACCATAATACATGTTGCATTGTGCGTATATATATAGAAAGACGGGGGGCAGGGGGTGTTTTTGGGTTTTGGTTGGGGAGGATTGGTAATAGACCCATCGAAAAGTTTTTCCCGTCTACGTTATTACTTTGCCTTTGATGTTCTCCCAATGAAATAACTAAGTGAACATGCTAGAAAGAAGTTAAAATTGGGAAAAACTAAGCCCCGCCCCATTAGCCAGTAGAAAGGGTTAAAACCATGTTCGATGCTAATGATTGGAGTTATAACCAAACCTGGGATATATAGGACGGCTATTTGCAAGATATGCATGTGAAATTGAAGTTAACCAGTATTGAGTTGTGATTGAGCATAGCTTCACTTTTAAATTTTCATGGTCATTGGGACTACTTTTGTTCAATCAATCTCTAAAGTTAAGATTCTTCTTTTACATTTTGGAGTGTATATACTTATACACATCTTTAGTCGTGGCTCCATGGAGGACTAGTAGAATCAACCCTACAAATTGTACCACCTCTAATTACAACAATCAATATAGAAGTATAAAATCAGCAACTAATTTGAAGCCTTTATGACTCTAGCCGTTATTTGGCCTAGTTCCAGCCATAGTCCAGCCCACCACTAATGCTCTCACACCAATCCCACTTTACTTCACCACACTAAAACACGGCATCGAACAAACCCTGAATATAACAAAGAAGCTCCTTTATATCTCTTTCCATTGTCTATGCAGCCCCACAAGGTAAGAACCCTATCTTTAGCTATCCTTATACTATTTTAATTCTAGATCTATTACGAATACTTGTTATATGTTGATTAATGTCTTGCAAAGTATTATTATTGTGATGAAATTTACTGTTTCGAGAGAGCCAATCTCCAAGAAAGTGGATAGAGGAAGAAGGTAGAGTTTCTAATTTTTTGGGGAAGTAAAAGCTTCCTTTTTTTTTTCTTAAGAAAAATTATACTTTTGGTTCTTAATATTTGCTTATTTTTCTATTTGATTCATCAATCTTTTTTATTTTCTTTTATCCAAGTTCTTAACATTTTTAAATACTTAAAGAAAAGAGACTTCCTTTAAATCTATTAGGTTTTTTTTTTGTCTATTCGTGATACGTGTCAACTTTAAATCGATCCATAATAATTAAATTAATAAAATAATATTATTAAATATATTTATTTACATAATATAATAAAAAATTAAATATATTTAATGATATAATATAATAAAAAATAAAAAAAAATTAAAAGTAAGAAAACGGATTAGAGAAAATTGTGTGTGCCTTAACACCTTAACCAACTAACTCAAGGTCATTTGAGAGCATACATACCTAGTATAAATTTAATGTACTAAATGTAAATCATATTATTGTAAGGTGTTAAAAATGTTAAAAACCTAAATAGAAGGGAAAAAAAAAAAAAAGAATGAGGACTCAAATAAAAAGTAGATAAATGTTAAAAACTAAAAGTACTTTTCCCTTTTTCCCTATTTTGTTACTTTATGTTGATGAGAGACTTCTAACTAATTGATTTTGATAAATTGGATGATTTTGTAGTTTTTTCTTCTATAGTACCTCGACTTGACATGAGTGTAAAAGAGATTCTAGAATTAGTTTTCTTTTTACAAGGGCTAAAATCATTTATATTTAGCTTTTTGACCCCATAAAGAAGCTTGATTATTGTTATTTCAAATGTGCTTTTCCTTGTAAATTTGGTTACAAGTATCTATTGATGCTACAATCGTGATTTTGTACATGTCTATGTATAAAAACTATAGATCTAAGTGCTTTATATGATAAAATCTCCCTATTGTATTGGTGTATTGCATGTTACTCTTGATCTTGCTGTAATAGTTTTCTTCCTTTCTTCAAATCAACGTTTTGCTCAATGTTGAACAAAAAGTAACCTAGACTTGTGAACCCACAAACCTATTGTTAAGATTTCAATATCAACCATGCCATGTCTTGTCCCTATTATGTGTTATCACATGGCTATAAGTCCATGTCCCTTACATTATGTGAAACTTTAGAAAACAGAAAGCTTCATAGGTAACCTTTGAAAAATGCTTGTGATGTAGCAATGATGAAAATGGGATTAGATAAAATGTAGTCTACCTATTTTTGCATATGTGCTAGTAGTAACTTTATCATGACCATAAGAAATAAACTTTAAAGTCAATATAATGTCATGACAACCATTGCTTGTCCATGCATATGCTGATGTGAAACCAAAAAATTCAAAAACATCGTTAGTCTTATACAAAATAGTAAGCATCATAAGACTATATGTCCATTTGCCATCCCAAACAATATTAGTCCTCAATTGATGAAATCTATTTTAAAAAGAAATGAAGAGCATTGTAGACCAAGTTGTCGATAGAAATTAAATAATGATAAAAGGATAGCCTATACTATGTGATAGCTACCCAATATTTTTGAATTGCAAGAGTGAAGGTAGTTTTCTCTACGTTATAAAAAAAAAATCCTTCCAAATCCAACTTGAAAAAAATCATGTGTAAGTACCTCATTTTGTAATAAAGGCTCTATTTACTAAAAGGTACTTAGATTCAAATCCCCATTATTGATGCTTTTAAGGTCCACCATCACTTGCTCCTATGTTGGAGGGAATTTATAAACAATAGCCACTTATGTTGTCATCTCCAATTGTATAATATTACCCTTGTCATTTTTAAATTTTTTGTGAACCACCCCATTTGAATTACAATTGAAATTGTGTGCATAAATGTGTTTCATCCTTATAACTATGCTCATTATCTTCATGGAATTTCAATTAAAGCATGTATGTGGATTCCTTTTGAATTTGAACATCACTACTACAACATAATACTTGCTATGTGCTAGTAAATGTTTATGAATTGTAGATGTGCATTTGATTTATGGTGTAAAACCTACCTTCTATCATGTCATTCTCAAAAGGCATCATGAGTGCTTTAACAAAATGTTCCCATGATGCAAATTAATTAAATCAATGTATCCATTGATGCCATATTGAAGCTTTATCTCTCATAGCAAATGATGATAATTGGATGAATTGCTCTTCTTTTATTTCAAAAAATCAAATAATAGTTCGACATTTAACACCTATGCTAACAAATCATTGTTATAAAATTTTGGTATGTCCATCTTTATTATACTAAGTAATGATGTAGAAAGTGATGAATCTTGAGAAGAATTATTATTGTGAGTGAGAAAAGAAAGATTCTAATTCAAGCACATGAGATCCAACCTAGAATTTATTACTTGTATAGAGAAATCAACATCATTCACAATTTGTGCAATTACTTTAACATTGTAGGTTGAAACTTGAAACCTTACTCTAGAATCTATGGATGTGACTAAAAAAACGAGAGCACCAAATGCTAAAAGGCATAATTCCAACCATAATCTAGCCCACTACTAATTTTTACACGCCAGATCCACTTTACTTTATCACACTAAAACACAATGTTGTATAAACCTTAAGACCCATTTGAACATTCCAGAATATACAAAGAAGCTCCTTTACCTCTCTTTTTGTTATCTCCATAACCATAAGGTAAGAATCCTAACCTACCTAGCTCTTTTACTTCTTTTTGTTTTTTCTTTAGATTTGTTATAAATACTTGTTAATATGCTATATAATATCATGCCATGTATGGTTATGGCGATGATATTGACTATTTTAAAAGAGCCACTCTTTTACTTTTCTTCTTTATTTTTTTCTATTTGTGCTTTCTATTGATGAGAGACTTCCAAAGAAACCTGACTAAATTCTAGTACTAGTACTTGTTGATGTTACAAATGTAATGTTGTACATATATGTTTTGTTGATAATAGACTTCAACTTGTAAAAATTACATATCTTAGTAGCTTATATGATAAAATCTCTCTATTTTATTGATGCATTGCATGTTGCTTTTGATCTTGACATAACACTAACATACGAGGGTAATAATTTATGATGAGTGAATCAGTGATGGGACAATTCATATGGTTAATTCTATTGTCACACCTCAGACAAGGGCCTTTTTTAAAAGATAATCTTTTTAAAACCTAAACTTACTGTTGTGGGTATTTCTCTAATAGGCCTTTAAGCCTCAAACTAGCCCATTCTCCCAAGCCCTTAAATCCAAGCCCAGCTTGCTCCTTATGAGACAAGAAGATGAACTAGCACCAAGATTGAAAATAATGCGTGAGCGTTACATCTCAATGATGACTTCCACCTCCTAAGGTTTTCTTTCCATCATTTAAAGGGCAAACGATGCATTAAATGCACCCCTGACATTGAATGCATATGAGTAAGGGATAAGGGTGGAGTCAATCAATTGTCTATTATCCTAAATGCCTATATGATAGGAATCAAAATCCTACAAGACCTATCAATAGGGCAAGAGCCAAAGGATTACAAAATTTGGTGATGAGGGTCTTCTTTGAATAAAACGATCCCAGAAATCTTTATATACTAACTTCTTTTCTATTACTTATTTGTTGTACATTCCAATAGGCATACTTGTCAGGTTTTATAAGGCGATGGATAAACTTACTAAAACTCAGCTTATGGGTAATTCATTGATCGACATAAACCGAAGATGAATTGAACCAACAAATTACTCGCTTGACTTGAAGAACCGGCTCTTTGAAGACTATCTTTGTACTTGTCATTTTATTATTGAACCGGTCACTTTGTGATCATTTTTGAGACATTTTTTATTTGTTTGTATTTTGTTGATTAGAACCAGCCACTTAATGGTATAGATGTAATTTCTTAGACATTTTAACCTTGATTGAAGCAAGTATAAATACTTGCTAAGTAGGGTTTGTAAGGGAAATTTTGAACATCTCATTTCTGAAAATTTTGGCCATGGAAAGCTTGCCTCTTTCACGTCTCAAACTCTTATCAATTTCATCCTTGGATTATGGTTAGTTAACTTGAGAAGTATTGTGAGTAACATCAATTTCTTCTTAAGTTGCTTCCAATTACTTTTAGTGTGTCATATCTAATTGTAATTGGTTGTATTCTTTTGTTCTTGTTCACGTGTTTAGGGATCTAAATTTCCAAATTTGAATTCAATTCCAATTTGATTGGAATTCGGTTCATCTTTGTGTGATCCTTAACATATATTACAATTGCAAGTGATCTTCATTATAATTTGTCCTTGTAGTCATTTGAATTCACGCAATTAGGGTTCATTTGATTGTGGATTTTACGCCATCTTGTTGTGGAATTGGAAGTAAATTTGGTGTTCTTGCAATCTCATTGAAAGGCACATCACTATAAGACCCAAAACCATGACAAAAGAAGGAAGGGGTTGGTTGGGTTGGTGTTAGGATAGTGTTCTCTTACTTAGATGTCATGTTGATCTCTATAAGCCTTATTGACTTAAGCATTAAAGTGGTGATGCTAAAGCACCTTCTAGCCGCCCCTTAGCTTGCAAGTGTTTGTTTTGCAAGCACACATCACTAAAAGGCCTATAATCCCCCTTGAGTTAGACCTAATACCAAAGAGCGAGAATTATGCGACAACATTTGGCACTTCTCGTTTATGGCAAAAATACCACAACCACTCTCACAATTCCATGACTTGTAATACCAAAGCTAATCTACAAAGTCTAGCTATTGTGCCATTTGAGACTAACCAATAACAATCTTAACTAACTAAGTACTCTTAGCTACCAAGGCAACTCCAACACATGGAGCAACACTAAAATGTTCTCTAGTAAGACAACAATAATCTCAACAATGTGGTCCAACAACTTTGTCAGGCTAAAAGCAACTTCCCCAGCAAGAAGAGGTTAGTGACCATGAGTAGTCATCCTAAAGTTGGAGCACGTGCTTCTCTTTTAAAAAGGATTGTTCTCCCCTATGCAATTAGTGCTTACCCTTATAGAGCCACAAAAATAGTGGCCGTAGAGCTTAACCTTCTAATGCCTAGTCTCAATATATGCTCCAAAACACACCTATTAAGGATATCAAGAACTAGATTAAGCACCTCAACTACTATACCTACCAAATGAGTTTACTAAGTCTCTTGGAGGCCATCACCTATAAAGCCTTTGTAGAAATCCCAATAAAAGTTGCTTGAACTTAGTATCATGGCCTTAAACCTAATAGCATATCAAGCTTCAAAGTACTTAGCAAAGCCTTTTACAATCATTTCATCACTAGTTTGTAGTTAGACAAGCATGTCTCTTCCCTCAAACTCATTAAGTAAGGTCTAATTGAGACTTTGAGGGAATATGTGGCCTATTTTACCAAAGCCATGATTAAGTTCCCTAAGCTTGACATGATTGTAGCTCTTAATGTAGCCATCCAGGGAATTTTGAGATTAATCTTAGTTCTTCTACTCCATCATGAAGAACTTGCTTAGAACATTCGCTGACTTCCAAAAGAAAGCCACCAACTTAATCAATCAAAGATGCTATGGTGGCCATTTGGTGAGCCAACTAAACCCCAAGGCATAGTAGGAAACAATGTCGAGATCAATTACTCATAAAAGAAAGGCTTGGCCTCCACTTTAGAGATGATAGGCACATTTACCCAAATGGCTACAAAACATTGCAAAATAAGTACATTATTCCATTCTTTATGCAGCATACCTCACTCAACAAACCTCAGGTTGAAGCCTTGTTAGAGGTCAAAGATAGACTAATTTTAACTTGGTTAAAGAAAATGTGAAATAACCCTACTTATAACACCTCTAACAAATATTCTCAATTCCACCATGACTAAGGGCATACAATAGAAGACTATGCCCAATGATGGGAAAAATTCTGGCACTATCAATCTCTTCAGAACCCAATTTGGATGATTGACCAAATTGCTCATATTTTATCTTATGTCTTTATTTCTAATAAACTTTGAGAATAATCTTACAGGTACAATTATATATCTCCATGGGATGCCAAAATGTCCTACAACTTCAGTTGGACACAGAACATTTTTCTGGGAAACAATGAAAGGCCCGCTGCGATTGTTCTCTATTCTGAGGCATTGGATCATGAAGATTTATGTTATTTTGTATCTTGTAAATGTTTATTGAACTATTTTGGTTGTATTTTGGTTTTAGTACACTTTTATTTCTTTGTAACTTTCATTTAGGGTTAGCCACCTTAAAAGTGGCAAACTTGTAATTTTGAGGACTTTTTAACCCTAGGAGTAGCAAGTATAAATACTTGCTTAAGAGAGGGTTTGAGGGAGCTTATTTTTTCAGAACATACACCTCTATTCATGTGTGAATTAGGGTTCATACCTTGGTTCCAACTCTTATCAATTTCAATTCCAAGACTTGAAATTGTGGCGAGTGCAACATCTTGAAATTGTGAGTTATATCAATTTCATTTTGTTGTGATTTCTTTTCTTCTCTAGTGTGTTGTATCTAGGGTTGATTAGAGATAGTTCTTGGTCAGATTTACATCTTATTGTACACAAATTCTTGTGATTATTTGAAGTACTTATCATTTGATGTGGATCATCATTGAAAAGTTTCCTTGAAAACGTGAATTTCACCATTTGGAAAAGGAATCTTACTTTACGATTTTCTTTGTCAAATTAAGGCTTCATTTGCGTGGATTATATGATATTAGAGTGTTATTAGAAACCATTTCCATTGTGGTATTCAGATTATATCATTAGTAGAATTGAATTTCATCATTTCAACATTAGGGTTCATTTGAAAAGTGCCATTTTGGGATCCGATTTTGCCTAGATTTGAGATATCTTTTCTTAAGTCTTTTGGATGTGTTTTAAAGTGTGATTAGGCACATCATCTTTTTGGTATCAAAGCTCTTGTTGAGAGAAGGGAATTGGTTGTATTCAATTTCGTGGAAGTGATCAACAATTAGGGTTGATCAAGTGGAAAAAACGCAATTGTGTAGTTGTTGTTGTTGTTGTAGTTTGAGATTGCGAAATTGTTTTGGATTGGGATTTGATTTTCTGATTGTTGGAGTTGATTTGGGAAGGTTATTATATCACTTTGTGGACACTAATTCACGTGGAAGAGCAGAAGTACAAAGTGAAGTTACTTTAGCAAATTGTTTTGAAGTGTGAAACTTACCAATTGTTGCCGTGGAGTAGCTTGTGGCGTGTGGAGTTGTGAAGTTTGTTGTTTGAATTCCATTGTGTAATTTTGAAATTGTGAAGTTAAATTTTCAGATTACATTAAGTTTGGTTAGTAAGGAATTATTTTGAATTCAAATCATATGCAATTAAGTTGTGGGAGTTAATGATTGCTATTTGAATTTGAATTCATTGTTACCAATTGAGGAAGGCTTGCAATAAGTGAAGCTATTTGAAATTTAAATTGTAAGTTGCTGCCTATAGTGGGAATTCGGAATTCATTTTGGAAAGCTACTTATTAATCTCTTGTCTTCATTATTTTCCGTGGAAGTTGAAGATTACTTGTATTCATTGTTCACTTTGTTGTTGCCGTGGAAGTATTACATATTAATTGTAGTTGTTGCTTGTGTGTTGCCGTGGAGTAAACTTGTGGAAATTAATTTTGCTACACCATGTACTTGTGGCTTGTTGTGGAGGAGAGTATTACACGTGAGTTGCAATTATAAATTGTAACATTAAGTGGGTTTGTTGTTTGTCTTTTGTAGTTACTATTGTGTGGAGTTTAAGGAAGTATTGTAGTGGAAGTGTATATCCTTGAATCATATCATTTTGAGAAACAATATACAAGGATCTACAAATATGTCTAATGATAGTGTGAATGGGGAATTGGGTGAAGAAGCCAATAGCTAAGTTGGTGGAGGACATGTTCGTAATGTGGCAGGCAGAAGAACTTTGGAGGAACAACTTCAGGAGCTTACTACTATAGTTGCTACACTAGCAACTAGAGTTGACAGGATGACTTTACCATAACCACCAGTGGTAAACCAACCAACACCACCTCGAGTAGCTCCACAAAACCCTCATCGAAACAGAGTAGTGGAAGAAAGAGATGATAATTTTGGAGTCAACCTAAATCAAAATAGGGATTTCAGGCCACCTCGGGGTTTGGAATATGTGAAACTACAGATGCCATCCTATGATGGTAAGGGATCAGCAGATGAGTACCTGGACTAGGAGGATAAGGTCGAAGGTCTTTTCGAATGTTATGAGATTGACGATAGTGCTAGGGTTAGATTGGCTGCAGTTGAATTTGTAGGGTATGCTGCACTTTGGTGGAAGAATCTGATCATCAATAGGCGTCGGGATGGAGAGGCTGAGGTTCAGACCTGGAGGGATATGAAGAGGATGTTAAGGAAAAGGTTCATTCCTGAGCACTACAAACAGGAGCTGTTTATGCGACTGCAAACCTTGAGGCAGAGGGGCAAAACAGTAGATGATTATGTGCAGGAATTTGAGACCCTTATGATTAGGTGTGGGTCTGTTGAGCCTCCGGAACAAACTATAGCACGATTTGTCTCAGGTCTAAAATATGAGATGGCGTGTATTGTTGAGCTACAACGCTACACCATACTTGATGAGGCTATTCAGTTGGCCTTAAAAGTAGAGAGACAGAGGAGGTCCAATTTCTTTAGGGCTCCTAGCAGTAGGCCCAATACTACTAATAGACCCATCTCAGTCGACAGTCGATCAGGGGGAGTAAAGGCGGTTGGTGAGGGAGTCAAGATAGTGGACACTACTACCCCAACCATTATCATAGAAAACTTACCCACTGGGAAGGGTAAAGAGGTCATGCACCAGAAACGAGGCAGACTGTTCTCGGATCTACTAGTGGGAAAGCACGCCAGATTAAATGTTTTAAATGCATGGGATTTGGGCATATGGCTGCATAGTGTCCAAATAAGAGGGTGATGACTATTATGGAAGACATTGGAGAGGATACTGAGGACGACCATGAACAGATTGAGCCTACAGATCTACCAACAGCATTGCAGGAATATTATGATGATCAGAATGCAAATGCGCCTGAGGAGCATACTGGAGGAAAATATCTATCCCTCAATGTATTACACAGGATTTTGTCCACATCTCCTGATATCAGTGATATTCAGAGGGAGAACATATTTCATACCTCTTGCAGAATCAGAGGTAACCTTTGTGTACTCATCATCGATAGTGGTAGTTGCACGAATGTTATATCTGCTGCACTAGTAGACAAATTACAACTGTCTACTATACCTCATCCTAGTCCTTATCATTTGCATTGGCTGGATAATAGAGGTAGTATGCATGTTACCCTTAGGGCAAAGGTTCCAGTGAGTGTCGAGCAGAACTGTCATGATGAGATCCTTTGTGATATAGTTCCTATGCATGCATTCCATTTACTGTTGGGTCGGCCCTGGTTGTATGATCGACGGGTGATACATGATAGGTTTGAAAATACCTACATGTTCAGCATGGGCGAGACAAGCATAATCCTATTACCAATGACTCCATCTGAGGTCCAGAGTTTTCAGATAGAGGTCAGGCAGCCGTCCACTACCATGGTTAGTCGGGGAAGCAAAACAACAGAGATCTTAGGGTTCAATTCCACAACTGATCCTCTAGATTTGAGGGCAAATCTTTCAAAAGCCCGAGGAGATGATGGGAAAAATTCTGGCACTGTCAACCTCTTCAGAACCCAATTTGGATGATTGACCAAATTGCTCATATTTTATCTTATGTCTTTATTTCTAATAAACTTTGAGAATAATCTTACAGGTACAATTATATATCTCCATGGGATGCCAAAATGTCCTACAACTTCAGTTGGACACGGAACATTTTTCTGGGAAACAATGAAAGGCCCGCTGCGATTGTTCTCTATTCTGAGGCATTGGATCATGAAGATTTATGTTATTTTGTATCTTGTAAATGTTTATTGAACTATTTTGGTTGTATTTTGGTTTTAGTACACTTTTATTTCTTTGTAACTTTCATTTAGGGTTAGCCACCTTAAAAGTGGCAAACTTGTAATTTTGAGGACTTTTTAACCCTAGGAGTAGCAAGTATAAATACTTGCTTAAGAGAGGGTTTGGGGGAGCTTATTTTTTCAGAACATACACCTCTATTCATGTGTGAATTAGGGTTCATACCTTGGTTCCAACTCTTATCAATTTCAATTCCAAGACTTGAAATTGTGGCGAGTGCAACATCTTGAAATTGTGAGTTATATCAATTTCATTTTGTTGTGATTTCTTTTCTTCTCTAGTGTGTTGTATCTAGGGTTGATTAGAGATAGTTCTTGGTCAGATTTACATCTTATTGTACACGAATTCTTGTGATTATTTGAAGTACTTATCATTTGATGTGGATCATCATTGAAAAGTTTCCTTGAAAACGTGAATTTCACCATTTGGAAAAGGAATCTTACTTTACGGTTTTCTTTGTCAAATTGAGGATTCATTTGCGTGGATTATATGATATTAGAGTGTTATTAGAAACCATTTCCATTGTGGTATTCAGATTATATCATTAGTAGAATTGAATTTCATCATTTCAACATTAGGGTTGAAGATGTTGCACTCGCCACAATTTCAAGTCTTGGAATTGAAATTGATAAGAGTTGGAACCAAGGTATGAACCCTAATTCACACGTGAATAGAGGTGTATGTTCTGCAAAAATAAGCTCCCTCAAACCCTCTCTTAAGCAAGTATTTATACTTGCTACTCCTAGGGTTAAAAAGTCCTCAAAATTACAAGTTTGCCACTTTTAAGGTGGCTAACCCTAAATGAAAGTTACAAAGAAATAAAAGTGTCCTAAAACCAAAATACAACCAAAATAGTTCAATAAACATTTACAAGATACAAAATAACATAAATCTTCATGATCCAATGCCTCAGAATAGAGAACAATCGCAGCGGGCCTTTCATTGTTTCCCAGAAAAATGTTATGTGTCCAACTGAAGTTGTAGGACATTTTGGCATCCCATGGAGATATATAATTGTACCTGTAATATTATTCTCAAAGTTTATTAGAAATAAAGACATAAGATAAAATATGAGCAATTTGGTCAATCATCCAAATTGGGTTCTGAAGAAGTTGACAGTGCTAGAATTTTTCCCATCACCCAACTTGATGAGAGCCATGATGGGAGCCAAGCCAGAAGATAGAATGTGGATCCTCTTGAAGTGCCACCTGGACCGATCACAAGAACTCGAGCGAAATGATTAAAGGAAGCACTTAACGGGTTGATAAAGGATGTCCATGAAGTCGGAAAGGATTTGAGCAATCATGAAGTTGGAAAGGATTGGAACAACCATGGGAATGCCTTTGCTCTTGTACAAGTCATAATGGATACGGGTTGAAGAGGGCGTGTCTTTACAAGGCACGGCCGTGTAGGAGTCTGGAGGTTACACAGAATCATACACGGTCGTATACACGGTTCAAAGGCACGGCCGTGTATGGTGTCAAGAATTTCCACAGAAAGATACATGACTAGAAGTACACGGTCGTGTATGTTGTCAAGATTTCCACAGAAAGATATACGACTAGAAGTACACGGTCGTGTACATCGTCAAGATTTCCACAGAAAGATACACAACTAGAAGTACACGGTCGTGTACATTTCCAAAGCCGATTGTATATATGTCAACGCCGGCTCCAAGGCCGTCGACCTTCATTCCCATGATGCCGGCCTTCATGTCTTGTTTTGTTATTTTTACGCAACTTATTGAAGTGATGTCGTTTTAGGGCTTTATTGTTATGAATTGTAAACCCTAATATAAAGCTCCTAGGGTTTAGAACATATAGAATATAAAACATACAACATTAAAGTTTGAAAAACACTTTTGAGAGAATTCCTCTCTTGATTCTTTAAAGAACTAATCTAGAACTTATCGGATTTTTCTTCCATGGCGTTCATCCGGACTTATCAATCGGACTTTCATCCCGATTGTGGCATCTTCATATTATACCAAGGTTCTTGTCTCGCTTATAGACAACGGGTCGCGGTTTCCACTTGAGTATGTTTGGCATCTTAGGTAGCAAATTCCAAACGTATTGGTATTAGGTTTCATCATACGTTGGCGTGGTTCGTATCAGTTAGGAATCCGAGCAAACCGATTTCATATCAGTTTGGTATCAGAGCCTAGGTTTGTTAAACCATCAGTTCGGTTTGAGGAAGGTAACATCAAAACCCTAACTCGAATCGTTCATATCAATTGTTCGTATTCAATTTCATAGTGTTAATTGTCTATTGAAAATGTAGTACCTACTATTCAATTTTGTTACGACAAAAAAAAAGGCAGAATCACGACAAAAAAAAAAAAAGAACGTGATCAAGAGCAACAAACAAAGGCAACAAAAAAAAATTCGGAAAAAAAAAGGGAGGAAAATTTCGAGCCCTATAGTTGTTTTGAATTCTACGAAAGGGAATTGGTATAGTTTGGGTTAGTTCCAAGAGAATTGGGAAGAGGAATTGGCGAATTGATATCATTATTGCTTGTGAGAATACACGAGTGACTGTGTGATATCATCATTTGAGCGAAACACGTAAGGGAGTGTATTGTGAGGCTTAATCATATATATATTTGTGTTTGTGATAACCTTTTTTCTGCAGGAACGATGTCGAGGCAACATTCTCCTGAAGGTGAGAGGGGAAGGTTTGATGCTAGGTTAGTGATTGAGGCGTTGAGGGGTGAGATGAAGAGGATGTTTCGGGAGGGCATGGAACAAATTCATGAGACGGTGGAACAAAGACTAAAGCAATCTAAAAACGTCTTCCAAGGGCGTAAGAGGGAGAGTTGTTCTAAGAGAGTACAAAGGGGTGGAGATGAAATGTCTGATGATGAATTTGATGAACCTTCTGTCGGGAGTTATAGAGGTTATAGTGGTAGGAATAGAGGAACTAGGGATTAGGAAGATAGAGGAGATAGGAATAGAGAGGATAATTAACTGAGTAGTATAAAGATGAAGATTCCTCCTTTCCAAGGGAAGAATGATCCCGAGGTGTACTTAGAGTGGGAGAAGAAGGTAGAGATGGTGTTTGATTGTCACAACTATAGTGGAAGAAAGAAAGTGAAACTTGCTGCCATTGAATTTTCAGATTATGCCATAGTGTGGTGGGATCAACTAATGTTGAATCGAAGAAGGAATGGTGGACCACCTATTGAGTCGTGGGAAGAGATGAAGAGGGTGATGAAGAAGCAGTTTGTGCCTGCGTATTACTATCGTGAATTACACAACAAACTGCAAACTTTTAGGCAGGGAAGCCGAAGTGTGGATGAGTATTTCAAGGAGATGGAAGTTACTATGATTAAGGCAAATGTAGAGGAGGATAAAGAGGCTACCATGGCTAGGTTTCTTGCTGGATTGAATAGAGAAATTCAAAACGCCGTGGAATTGCAGCATTATGTAGAATTGGAAGATATGGTTCATATGGCTATAAAGGTTGAGAACCAACACAGGAGGAAAGGTAGTAGTATTGCACGGTTTCAACAGGGTGCTGGTTCATCCGCCTGGAAGACTAACCAATGGAAGAAGGAAGAAAAGCCTTTACCCACCAAACTAAAAGGAGAGCAGAGGCAAGCGAGTTCTACTCCTGGTAACCAAGGTAAACCTGACTCTTCTACTCCTAGAAATAGTGACATTAGATGTTTTAAATGCCAAGGTAGAGGCCATATTGCTAGTCAATGCCTGAATAGGCGTGTTATGATTCTGCGTGATGATGGTGAGTATGAGACTAAGGGGGATAGTGAAGAGGATGATATGCCTCCATTAGAGGACGTTAGTGATGATGAGGAGCCTGCAGTAGGGAAGTTAGTGGCAGTAGTGAAGCGAGCTTTGAATGTGCAGGCGAAGGAAGAAGAGGAGGTGCAACGAGAGAATATCTTTCATACTAGATGTTATCTAGGTGATCATATTTGCAGTTTGATCATTGATGGAGGAAGTTGCACTAATATGGTGAGTAATTTTATTGTCGAGAGGCTGGGACTCAAGACTACTAAACACCCTAGTCCATATAAATTGTAGTGGCTGAATGATAGTGGCGAGACTAAGGTGAGTAAGCAAGCCTTGATTGCTTTTCGCATTGGTAGGTATGAGGATGAGGTGTTATGCGATGTAGTGCTAATGCAAGCGTGTCATGTGTTGTTGGGGAGGCCATGGAAATTTGATAGGAAGGTTGTTCATGATGGCTTTTCTAACAAGTATATGCTTGTTCACCAAGGGAAAAGCTTTAATCTTAAACCTTTAACACCTAAACAGGTGTATGAGGATCAGTTACAGCTACAACAGTCTTTTGCAAAATATAAGGTAAGTGAAAATCAGAGGGAGAGTGAGAGAGCAAAAGATAGCGAGAAAGAAAAGGAACACAAAAGTCGATATCAAAAGGAAAAAGAGAGGAAGGCTGGAAAGAGTGTGAGAGACCAAGTTGAAGGGGGATCAACTTTGGTGGTGAGTGAAAAGGAGAGTGCAGCCTTGCAAAAGGAGAGTTGTGTGGCAAGAGTGAGTATAGTAAGGAGAGCGTTAGTGATGAAGCAACCTATGTTGTTGCTGGTTTTTAAGGAAACTTGTTTGAATACTAACGAACTATTTAACTCTTTGCTTAGTGTGGTTGTGTCTATTGTGCAGGACTTTGAAGATGTCTTCCCTGAGGAGATTCCAAAGGGATTACCACCTATTCGTGGTATTGAGCACCAGATTAACCTAGTACCTGGAGCATCGATTCCAAACAAACCGGCTTATAGGAGCAATCCAGAGGAGACAAAGGAACTCCAAAGGCAGGTCGATGAATTAATGATGAAGGGGTACGTGAGAGAAAGCATGAGTCCATGTGCAGTGCCTGTGATTTTGGTGCCTAAGAAGGATGGGTCATGGAGAATGTGTGTTGACTACCGCGCCATCAACAACATCACGGTAAAGTATCGTCATCCCATTCCTTGCTTAGATGAGTTACATAGGTCCAATGCCTTTTCCAAAATTGACCTGAAAAGCGGATATCACCAAATTAGAATGAAAACAGATGATGCTTGCAGTATTGCTAATTTGTTCTTTAGGGAAGTTGTGAGATTACATGGTATGCCTAGAACAATCGTATCGGATAGAGATGCTAAGTTCTTGAGCTACTTCTGGAAGACATTGTGGGCTAAGTTAGGAACTAAGTTATTGTTTTCTACTACTTGTCATCCACAGACTGATGGTCAAACTGAGGTAGTAAATCGAACTTTATCTACTTTGTTGAGGGCTATCATTAAAAAGAACATTAAAAGTTGGGAGAATTGTTTGCCGCATGTTGAATTTGCCTATAATCGCACAATGCATTCTACTACTAAGTTTACTCCTTTTGAAATTGTGTATGGTTTTAATCCACTAACTCCTTTGGATTTATCACCTCTACCTATTTCTGAGTATGTTAATCTAGATGGCAAGAAGAAAGCATAATTTGTTAAACAGATCCATGAGAAGGTAAGGTTAAACATTAAGCGAAGAACAGAGCAATATGTGAAACAAGCCAATAAGGGTCGTCGACAAGCTGTCTTTGAACCTGGTGACTGGGTTTGGGTTCACATGCGCAAAGAGCGGTTTCCTGTGCAGTGTCGATCTAAACTACTTCCTAGAGGCGATGGACCATTTCAAATTCTTGAGCGCATCAATGATAATGCATACAAGATAGATTTACCAGGTGAGTATCAAGTAAGTGCTATATTTAATGTTACTGATTTGAGTCTTTTTGATGCAGGCAATGATTTGAGGACAAATCCTTTTCAAGAGGAGGGGATTGATGAGAGATATGATGGGAGCCAAGCCAGAAGATGGAATGTGGATCCTCTTGAAGTGCCACCTCGACCAATCACAAGAACTTGAGCGAAACGATTAAAGGAAGCACTTAACGGGTTGATAAAGGATGCCCATGAAGTCGGAAAGGATTGGAGCAATCATGAAGTTAGAAAGGATTGGAACAACCATGGGAATGCCTTTGCTCTTGTACAAGTCATAATGGATATGGTTTGAAGAGGGCGTGTCTTTACAAGGCACGGCCATGTAGGAGTCTGGAGGTTACACAGAATCATACACGGTCGTATACACAGTTCAAAGGCATGGCCATGTATGGTGTCAAGAATTTCCACAGAAAGATACACGACTAGAAGTACAAGGTCGTGTATGTTGTCAAGATTTCCACAGAAAGATATACGACTAGAAGTACACGGTCATGTACATTGTCAAGATTTCCACAGAAAGATACACGACTAGAAGTACATGGTCGTGTACATCTCCAACGTCGATCGTGTATATGTCAACATCGGCTCCAAGGCCGCCGGCCTTCATTCCCACGCTGCCGGCCTTCATGTCTTGTTTTGTTATTTTTACGCAACTTATTGAAGTGATGTCATTTTAGGGCTTTATTGTTACGAATTGTAAACCCTAATATAAAGCTCCTAGGGTTTAGAACATATAGAATATAGAACCTACAACATTAAAGTTTGAAAAACACTTTTGAGGGAATTTCTCTCTTGGTTCTTTAAAGAACTAATCTAGAACTTATCGGGTTTTTCTTCCGTGGAGTTCATCCCGACTTATCAATCGGTCTTTCATCCCGATTGTGGCGTCTTCATATTATACCAAGGTTCTTGTCTCGCTTATAGACAATGGGTCGCGGTTTCCACTTGAGTGTGTTTGGCATCTTAGGTAGCGAATTCCGAATGTATTGGTATTGGGTTTCGTCACACGTTGGCGTGGTTCGTATCAGTTAGGAATCCGAGCAAATCGATTTCGTATCACAACTCAAGAACGCCTTCAAAGACTTAGTGTAATGGGTTTACCTGAAGGAATATATCACTAAGGTTGATTGACATGTCAAGTGTAGTCATCAAGGCAACCAACGTACTGAAATCTTGAACATAAACCAACGCATGATACATGGTATAATCCATACTATTGTAGGAGGACCTATAGTTAGAGGATGGACAAGCTCACAAAGCAAGCCCTAAACCACATTCGACTGAGTCCAATAAGTCCTTAATGTTTTGAACAAGAAATCAAAATCTGTCACTATACTCTTCTCTAATAAAGATTTTGAAGGCATAACTACCCCCATATGATGATGCCTTTGTCATCTAAGCATGCAATGCTAACTATAAGGTTTGTAAAGTCCATATCATTAATGGGAATTTTATGGACACCATTTTTAAGAAAGTGTTCAACCAAATGCAAATGCCACTGAGCATGCTCATACTACATGACCATGAGCTTTATGGTTACAACAATCAACCCGTCAAGGTCACTAGCACTATTACACTACTAATGGTGCTCGGTAATAGCAATCAAACTATAGAAGTCTTAGTTGACTTCCTCGTTGTTGACTAATGGTACCCTTATAATGTCATCCCAAGATGAACTTCCCATAATTCACTTGGCATGATCTTATCAACTAAGTATCTAAAGGCTAAATTCCCAACACCAACTAGAGTTGGCATGCCATACGGAGATCAATAGATGGCTTGATCTTGCTACCCGAAGGCATTTTCCCAAAAGGAAGTTTTGGCTATGGAGGCAACAATAGAGAGCTAGCAAAAAAATTGAAGAGAACCGGTTGAGGAAATCAAAACTATACAACTTAGAGAAAACCCTTATCAAACTACTTAAATTGGTTCCTCACTGCCTTATGAGCTAAAGCAGTGTCGTACTCAATTCCTCTACTCTAATGTGGATATATTCACATGGTAACTCGACGACATGCTCAAAATACCACTAAAGGTCATCACACACCATCTCAACATCGACCCAACCCAACGACATGCTTAGAATACCACTAAAGGTTATCACACACCATCTCAACATCGACCTAACTATGAAAATATTCAAGCAAAATAAATGCCACATCACCCTTAAAGAGGGTAACATTGCTAGAAGAGGAGGTAAAAAAACTATTGAAAGAAGGCTTTAAAAGGTTGAAACCCTATACGAACTAGTTAGAAAACACAATCTTCATAAAGAAAGTGAATGGAAAATGGCGCATGTGCATAGATTTCACCTATCTCAATAAAGCCTATGCAAAGGACTATTTTCCACTACCTTAGATAGACTAGTTAGTCGATTCCACATTAGGCCATACTTTTCTCGGTTTCATGGATGCCTTTTTAGGCTATAACTAGATCTAAGTGTACGAGCCTAACCAAGTCCGCACTAGCTTCATCACTAAGTTTGGCCACTATTGTTACAACGATATGCCCTTTGGCCTTAAGAATGTGAAGGTAACTTACCGACATTAGTGACTGAAATGTTTAGCCCCTAGATCAAGAGAAATTTTGAGATCTGCATCAATGATATGATTGCTTAAAGCAAGGTTCTTGAGGAGCACTTGAGAACCTTTAAGAGACTTGTTAGACCTTATGGAAGTACAATATTAAATTAAACCCCTTGAAATATGTCTTTGGGGCCCTTAGGTTCATGGTTACAATACATAGCATTGAAGTCAACCTAGATAAGATCTACATTATCTTACATAGAACCTCCCAAAACGGTGAAGGACATTCAGTGGCTTATCAGAAGAATAATTGCTTTTTGATAAGTTTGCTAAATTCTTTAAAATATTAAAGAGTTCCTCCAACTTTGAGTGGACCCATCAATGCCATATGACCTTTAAAGAACTAAAAACACTCATCACCAACCTGCTAGTTCTATTTAAACTAGTTCCCACAAAAAAAAAAAAAAAAAACCTATACCTCTACCTATGAGTAAGTGGTCGATCACTTTCACTAGTTTTGGTCCGAGCAAAATGATGGGAACATCGACCTATTTATTACATTAGCTACATATTATAAGGGTTAGAGGTTAGGTACTTTAAGGTGGAAAAAGTTGCCCTCACAGTTGTCATCTCTTTTAGGAAGCTATTTCCTTACTTTGAAGCACCCTAGGTAATCTTGCTTATCGACCAACCATTTCATTAAATCCTGCACAAGTCTAACCTCTCAAACCGAATGGTTAAATATGCCCTAGAGCTCAGTGCTTATGGCATCTAATATTCACCTAGAGAGGCCATCAACGCATAAGTTATAGTAAATTTTGTCATAGAGTGCACCATAGAAGAAGATAACCTAAGCTACCCTAGTAAACCTTCATGGACACTCTACATCAACAAATCCTCAACTAAAGTAGGAAGTGGAGCAGGTTTAGTTCTACAAGGACCTTACAATGTAAAATTTCAACACGTTATCAAATTTAGATTCCTAACTAGCAACAATGAAACAGAATATGAAACCTTCATATTTGGATCAATAATGGTTAAGGAAGTAGGGGTAGAAAAATAACATATCTTCTTAAACTTCTAACTAGTGGTCCAACGGGTTAAGAGGGATTGCATCACTAAAGATGAGGGAATGACTAAGTACCTCAAACTCATACGGGCACTCTATTCAAAGTTCTTAACCTAAAACATTAGTAAAGTTCCTCGAGCTTAAATCTCTTAAGACTAATGACATCTTAAAATTGGCCCCAACTAGCCTCATCAACATAGACTAAAAAGTTTTCATTTAGTACCTTCCTAAGAAAAGTATAGACAAATCACCTCAACATTATTTAGCTAGTGACTCCCAGCTATGGTAAGTTAATCTTTGCTGGATGGACCTGATACACAACTATTTGAAAGATAAAATTCTACCACCTGAAAAGAAGGTGGCTAAGAAATTGATGTACCAAGTAGCCCAATACACCTTAGTCAATGGACAACTTTATAGACGTATGCATTTCATAGTCTTTGACATTAAGAGGGAAGTAAGGGATCCACTTGGGCTTAAAACGTGGTGAGTGGCATTGATAGGATAGTTTGTTTAAGGGATGTAGGTACTTTGAAGGTAGGTTTCACTACCTGTGAGCAAACTAGTTGAGAGCTAATGACAAGCTAACATTAGTTGAGAAGGTTAGTCCCCACAATCATAAAGGAGCCATGGAAAAGTCGAATGAAGCCTCTCCTAGTGAGGGATAGGCTTGGAATAAGTCCTAGGTAGGCAAGAATGAAAAGTTGGCTTATTTTCTAGAAATGAGGCAAAAGTATGAAACAAAAGATGGTTAAACACTACACGAAATCTCTAAAAAAGGTGAACCTCCTATCTCGTGACAAGTAGTATTAAAGCTATAAGATTCCAAGCTTTATCGAGCTACCTAAATGTTAATTAAGTGAGATTAAAATAGTGTGAGGGTAGTCTTGTTGATAAAAGAGCTCATGTAGGATAAGCTCGAGTGGCTGAGTGGGCATTAGGTTAAGGATAATGTTGCAAAGGAAAGGTAACCATGTTGTGAGTTATGGCTTTTGTAATAAGAGCTACCTAAATAAGTATAAATGAAAGAAAAGTAATCCAATAGGCTACATTACCATTAGGCTACTTAATAAGAGTTAATCTTAAAAGATGTGGAGAAGGGTGAGGCCAAGTGAGGAGAGCTATGGAAGCTTGGGAGTCTTAGTTGAGATGATCTTGGTGTGGAGTAAGACAACAAGAGAAGGAGCGTAGTAACCATTTAGGAAAGCGTAACTGTAAGCTTCCCTATCATTAGGTAACTCAACAAGAAACAATTTTAAAGGACATGGAGAGGGGTGAAAGGCGAGAGAGGAAGGCTCACAAAAGCCTAGAGTCCTAGCTGAGGTGATTTTAAGGTGAAGTTTAGCAACAAGTAAAGGAGGGTGGTAATTAGTTGAAGTAGAGAAGATCTTAGATGATGGAAAGAGGGGGTAAAGGCTAGAGAGGAAGGCTTGAGGAAGCTTGAAGTTCTAGCCGAAGAAGACCTTGGGGAAGTTTGTTAATGGGAGAGGGTGGTAATTTGTTAGGAAATGGGGTAGTAGCAAAAGTTTTGCTCATGACAAGGGTGTCACAAATTTATGTGGGGGAGAATGTTGTGATCCATGACATCAAGAGGGAAGTGAGGGGTCAACTTAGACTTATAACATACTGAGTGGCATTAATAGGGTAAATTTTTTTAGGGGTGTGGGTACTTTGAAGGTGGGTTTTGCCACTTGTGAGCAAACTGATTAGGAGCTGATACCACTCTCTTGATGATGGTTATGGTAAGCTAAAACTAATTGTGAAGGTTGGTCTCCACAATCGTAAGGGGGATCATGTTAAAGATAAACAAAGGCTCTTCTAGTGAGGGATAGGCTTGGAACAAGTCTTTGGTAGGCAAAAATGGAAAGTAGGCTCGCTATTTAGAAATGAGGCAAAAGTGTGAAATAAATGATGGTTATGTGCTACACAGGATCTCTAAGAGGAGAACCTCCTATCCCATAACACGCATAGCCTGTCTCTCCTAAATTGTCTACAGCTTGAGGAGGTTAAGCGAATCTTGAGGAGTTGCATACTGGCATATGGAGTAACCACATCATAGGGCATTCTCTCACTACCAAGGCATTCCGGCTTGAATGTTTTTTGTTAACCATCAAATAGTTGTACATGAGTTTGTAAGGAAATGTCAACAATGTTAGATGCACGCCTTGAATAGCAAACTCCCTAATAACACCCTTTTACCCATCTTTAGTCCCCAGCCATTTACCTAGTAGGGGCTTGATATACTTAGCTCATTCCCTAAGGCAATAGGTTAGCACCAGCACACTATTATGGCGATGGACTACTTCAAAAAGTATGTAGAGGTAGAAGTAGTTTCCAAAATAGCAAAAAAAAAAAGATAGGAAAAAGATAAAAAAAAAAAAGCGTCTAAGATTTCATTTAGAGATCTATCATATGTTAATTTGGTGTACCATACACCTTAATTACAAATAATAAGAGCCGATTTGACAATGATTTTTTCTTTAACCAAGGTGGGTAGCTCCACTATAAGTTTATGGCACACTCTTAATCCAATGGATAAGTTGAGGCAACTAATAAGGTCATTCTTAATAGTTTAAAAAAAGAGGATTAACTAAGTTAATGGAAAAGTAGGTAGATAAACTCCCTTATATCTTATGGGGATACTAAACTACTTCATGGATAGCAATAGGAGAAACCCCATTTTGGCTCACTTTTAGCATAGAAGCCATACAACTAGTCGAGCTTGAGTTCCTAAATGCCTAAACTTAAGCCCTAAACCCTAAAGTCAATGAGATTGGCTTCCAAGCCAATCTTAACCTCCTTTAAGAACTTTTAGATCAAGCCAGCCCCTAAGTAGCTACCTATCAACAAAGGACAGTTTATTAATAGGACAAGAAGGTTAGACACAAGCTCTTTCGACTTGGAGACTTAATCTATTAAAAATTAGAAGCAATTAGCTCTCACAAAGTGTGTGAGATACTAGCACTTAACTAGAAAAATCCCATCAAAATCAAGGAAGAGGTTAGACACAAGGCCTATAGTCTTTAACAACTTGATGGCCAACCTATTCTAAGGATATGGAATGCTAATAGCCTAAAGTTGTACTATGCCTAGCTAAACTATTATGTTTTTTTCACAAAGATCCAACATGTCTCCACAAGATATGTTTTTTCTTATAGTATGTGCAATTAGCCTATGTGGCTAAATTTCCTTTGAACAACCGCATTAGCTCAGTTATGCAACTACTACCCTTAATAGGTGAACATGATTTGCTCACTTAATTCTAGTGTTTGCTACCCCTTAAGCACCCATTGACTAAGTGAACACAACATCAACTCAGTTACACTTAGCAATTTAGAAATCACTGAAGTTCTCATCTCTAATTAGCAAACGGGACATGCCTTCACCCTTATGGGAAAAAAGGTAAGGGGATTGGTTCCATGAATTGGGACATTCCAACTAGATGTGGGAAATAATCAACTTTAATAATCTCTTGTCTCAAGAATGTCTTTTTTTTTAGGAAGCTTTAATGAAAATCAAAATTTTATGTGTTATTTTAGGGATAATTCATGGATATGAACAATCTCTTAAGGATATTACATACCAAGAGAAATTGAACTATTGTTTAATGTAAATGATATGATGCACAAATAGATCAAACAAAATGTTCACCACAATTCAATGATATTGAATTGATAAAAACAAAATTAGAGAAAGAACTCTCAAGAAATGTTTATTGCCAAAAGATCTTAAAAGTATATTGTTGACAACATAAGCATGTTGCAACCGTGTGTCTCTTTGGTCATCAAATCTTAACAACATGGTATTGTTTTTTGTTGGTAATGCTCATGCTATCAACACAATTGGATGAACACACCTATGTACTTGGTCATATACCCTTCTATTCTTCTATTCCACCCATTAAATAACTTTCATTGTCTTAAATGTATTACATAATCATATAAAAACCTCCAAAATGATTTAAAAGAGTTACGAACTTCTTAATAAACTTGAATTCTTCCTTGCTAATTGATTATTCAAGAATCACATCATTTCTATGACGCTCTTGAAGATTTTCCCTCAAATCTTGTTTTTAACTCATCTTATACATAAGGCGAAATAATAGCTACCACATTTGAGTTTCCCTTATGTACTCATATCAATGCATATAACTCCCTATCATAGATGGAATAATTAAGAGTAGCTCCATAAAACATTTCACTAAAATAGGCGATGAGATGCCTCTCTTTCATAAGAACTACACCTACACCGAAATTTGAAGCATCACACTTCAATTCAAATACTTTGTTTTAAATCTAGCAATATCAAGACATGTGCAGAAATTACCTTTTGTTTGATCAAGTAAAAACTCTTGTATAGCTTTACCCCCACCAAAATGGCACTCCATTCTTTATCAACTCCATAAGTGGAGTGACTACCTCACCTCACTTCCCTACATCATGCACTATTTTAAAAAATTAGCTCCTTTCTAAAGTGAAAAAAATATATACTAACTAACTAGTCTCATAATTTACAAAAATAGTATAATCAACGGCAAAAGTGGCAAGCATATTGGTCAATCAATAGTGTAAGGTGAGTAAACTAAGGTCATATTTTTCATAAGAAACGAAAAAAGGGAAGAAAAAGGTGAACTAAGTACTAGACTATAATGAAACTAAACTAAGCTAATTAAACTGAAATCAAGATTGTCAAGCATCAGTTTAAAATTAGATTAAAGAGAAACTAACACTTACAATTAAATGTGGATCTTAGTAAATTCTCAGCAAATGGAGGTTAGATTCTTCCAAGTTGCAAACGTTAGGGAGTTGTGTTTCAATTTCCTGAAATCATTGCTATCATGTCCTAAAGAAATCTATGATAGTGTAAGTATGGATTTTAACCACACTCACAAGACTAGATTCTTTTAAGTTACAAATGTTAGGGAGTTGCGTTTCAATTTCCCGAAATCATTGCTATCATGTCTCAAAGAAATCTATGATAGTGTTATTATGGATTTTAACCATACTCACAAGACTCACAATCGGCTCCCAAATGGTGGATCTTAATGTAGTAGGAGCATTATATTACCAATTTCCCATCTACATTTTTTAGGTAATTAACTAGGTTTTATCACTACCTAGTTATTCTAGGTAAAACTAAATTCCAATTCTAACTGCTTAAAGCTTTATGTGAGTACTAAACTATAGTGCCCTAATGTGAAAATCTGGTATTATAAGGATTAGGAGTCCTATGTTCTATTTTTGTACCCTTTTAAGTTAGCTAAACCCTATAGGATAATAAGAGGTGATGCTTAATTGTAGAGAGCTATATTATACCTCGTGATAGCTGATCGCTCTGCATATGTTATACGTATTTTTCCATAGATCTAGCTAAAATTCTGTAATTACATATAATACAATATCAATAATTCAATAACAACAACAATCACATTCAAAACCACACAACCTTATAGCAATTAGTCACAAACACCCATATTCATAGAGGATAAAGCGTACAGCACAATATACATGAATATAAGCATCAAAATAACATTAAATGTAATAGAAGATGATTTTAAGAAGAAACCCATGCTCATCGGAGCTAGCATTGATGAACTCACACAAACATACCTAAATCCTATTACATCTAATGCTTAAATCCTCCACTAAATTCCTTAAAATGCTAAAATCCATTAGAAATCTAAGCTATAACTAACATAATTGCAGAAAAAATTATGGAAATGTAAAATTTATACTAAAATCTATCGTATTATGAAAAGAATTACTAGGAGCAAAGTTCTCTACAACTCTAAAACCCTAACTCCTCTAATAATCTATTTGCAAATGGGAAAACGAGTGTTTTTATAATGAGTAGCTAAAAGTCAAATGGTAGCAACCCTATTGTCCGGATGCTAGACACATGTTGCATCCTTGCTTGATCTTTTAAGTAAATGCAATGCTTTGGAACGAGAAACCCTAATGTTACCATTCAAATGCTAAAGCCATACTATTTAGATGGTAGTAAGGGGTCCATTCTATGTAATTTTAAGCCCTTTGGCATCTAGAGGGCTTGCTAGCGACCGGTTTTTTATTTTCTAGCTACTAGTTAGACAGTGTTTGGGTTATTGCTCGGCCACCATGCCCTATGCTCAAAGTTTTGCATTCTCTTTTTTTCTTCCTTCTAATTACTAAGGGTTACTCTCTAATAAGGGTAAGAGTAATCCCTAAACTTGCATTAAAAGTAATGAATCTTAAGTATTTTGCCTTAAAACTAAATAGAATTGTACTAGAAACTCTCAAAATCATATACTTGCCTATATTAATCACAAGCATGAGATTTCTACATTAAATTAATGCATATTATCACATTTTCATCCAAATCTCATGCAACTTGATGGAAATTTTAGTAGATAAGTGTGTGGTTTTACACACTTATCACTAAACCCCCAACTTTAAAGCTTACATGTTCTTAACTAAGTTAAAATATTTAGAATTTCAATTCCCTTAAGGACAATTTAAGTTGCTCGATTAGTTGCATTGGTAAGCTTTTGTCTTACCCTATCGCATGAAGCACTATTAAGTTGTATTTTTCATAAACAAAACCTTAACATGCGTAAAAAGTGATTGGTTCCACATGAAGTAACTCAAGATTAGACAATTTAAGATAAGGTATAATGTCACCAAATGGGAGAATTTTTGAACATTTCATAGATTGACCAATATGTACATAACCCTAATCCATTTCTTAAGTGAGTATCACTTCATGAGAGAAGCGAAATTGAGCCATCCATTACTTGTGTTCCCTGAGCATTTTTCCAATTTTTTCTTGGTTTCATCCATTTACACTCATGCATCCCAAACTATTCATTCAAGGGAGCTCTTAACTATTTTCAAAGCATGGAGACTAGGGGCTTATGAACCCATCTATAAATCCATCATCAACAAAGATGTGCAAGGCACTTATTAAGCACTCCACTACTCTAACTATGCTCTCTTTTTTGCTAGGAAACCTTTCAAGATAAACTCCATTTTAGAATCCTTACCAACCTGTAATTGGCTACTTGAAACTTCAAAGAGTACGATGCATATTAGTCAATTTTCTAAAATGCAAATTCCTAATTACACACCCATAGGATCACCTTATTTTCAAATCATAAATCTAAAGCTAAATAAAAGGGTAACTTTTTAAATCAAAGATTCCACCCATGATTTCTTAGGTGATATAGATAGTTCACCACACTTATATCTCAATTCATGTTTAAATTTGAAAAAAAATTACTCTAAATTTTAGCACATAGCTTAACTTTTTTTTTTTGAAAAATTTTATGGCAAAACTAACAAAAACTTATGATTAACTCATGATCAATGCAAACAACAACTATGTGTTTTGTGGATGCATAAAATTTCATCACAACACACAATCAACAAAGCATAACTACTACTTTTTATCAGTCATAGCTCTACCTAACTTTATATCCACCCTTAGCTTTAAAATTGACAATATCCTCATTGTTGCTAAAAATAAAAATAAAGAAAAGAGGGATGAAATTGGATTGCCTTGGGGTATAAGTGAAATTGTTTTCTTCTAGCACTTATTGTCTCACAAGTCTAGCTTTATTCCTATTTACATGCCTTTAGAAACATGAAAGTAAAGAAAAGTTGGGTTGCCTCCCACTTAGTGCTTGGTTTAAATTCCTTTAATCAGACTTCACCATTAATCCTCATTAACCTACATCAAATATCAATTGCTTCTTAGGTCTAATTTCTAGGTTAATCTCACTTAGTGTTAACTTTTTCTAGATAGTACTAGCTTCTTAACCATTTAGGAAACATAACCAATCAAAAGCTTTATTATGAGAAATAGGGGACTCATCTTGCTCTTTAGATTTTCAATCACCTAGCTTAACCACCTCATCACCAATTTGCTTCATAATCGTTTGCTCTTGTATCCATACAAGAGGCTTAGTTGTAGCCCCAGCAATAGGCTTGGGTGCAAGTTATGCATCCTTTTTGTCTTCCACACTTAGCACCACAAAATCCATGCGAGGTTTATCTCAACTTATATGTACAGTTAAATTCTTAGAAAATTTCATTAGTGATTCACCCCTTAACTTCAAATTCATTACTACTTTCTTCCACACATTTCCTAACTCTAGTCTCTTAATCATTTTAAATGGCATTAGGTGCATCTTTGGGAAGATGTGGTTAACTACTAAGCTTAAATCTTTTTGTGCTAGTGAGGTCATCTCATTAATCCATCCTTCCAATTCAATTTCACTTGAAATGTCACTAGCACTTTAAACATATTCTCCCATGAACGAATCCTTTCTTATCTAGTTTCTCCTCTTTTTAATTTGTACATAAATTTATCAAAGTAAAATTCCCATTCCCTTATTCTATAGCTAGCTTTTCCTTTTTCACCGTAAGTTCAAGTTTGGGTCTTTTAAAGAATTGGTCTCAAGTTCATCTATCTCATCTTCCTCACCATTCTAATCTAATATCATCCCATCATACTCTTTCAATAGAGGTTCCTCCCCTTGCATTTCAAGACTTATGAGGTCTACCATGTTGAGATAATAGGGAAAATCACTTTCTCCTTGTTATTGCTTCAATCTTTGAGGAAATGGAATGGGCAGGACATACAGTTTAACTTCTACTTTTCATACCTAGGTTTCATCTCTTCCTTTCCCATATTAACCTTATAGAATGCCACTTTGATCATTGGTTCATTTGGCCTAAGATCTCTTTAAATCTCATTTTCTAGCTTAGACCCATTTTTCAAGCCATTAGCAATTACTTGCTCAGGACCTTTTTCATTGTTATCAAGTAATGAATCTTTTAAACAATCATTCAATAATTGAGATATTTGAGGCAGTTGCTTTTGTATCTCTTTCATAGCAATTTCTTAGTGGGACATCCTCTTCATCATATCATTCTCTCTTTCCTCCTTTCAAAACTATATTGGCTATTATGAAAAACCTAAAGGATATTTGTCTTGATAATGAGTTCTAAGGCATCCTTAATAGTGTGTAGATCTTGGTATAGGCTTGTGATCCATGCTTGAGGTAGCGTCGTAACCAAGGCTCTAATACTAAGATGATGTAGTAAACAATCAGCTTTAATAATCTCTTGTCTTAAGAATGTACTTCTTGCAGGAAGCTTTAATGAAAATTGAATTTTTATGTGTTTTTTTCTAAGGATGATTGAAGGATATGAACTATCTCTCAAGGATATTACGCACCAAGAGAAATTAAACTATTGTTTAATCTAGATGATATGATGCATGAATAGATCAAGGAAAATGTTTGCCACAATTCATGATATTGAATTGATAAGAATAAATTAGAGAAAGAACTAATAAGAAAAATGTAAATAACCCCCCTAACCACCCCCAACATTTGACTTAGATGTAGATATACCCCCTAAACTTTCACATGTTGCAAATCATCCCCCTAAACTTTGATAAATTGGCAAATAACCTCTAAATCTTGTAAATAACCCTCCCTAAACTTTTACATTGGTGCAAAAACACTGCTCAAACTTATCAAGTTATACTTTAACACCTTCTAAAACATTGAAATTAGTGTGTTCTTTTTTTTTTATACTAAAAAAGAAAGTGTCTTTTATGTTACCAATTTATCAAAGTTTAGTAAGGTCACTTCCAATATTTGGAAGTTTAGGGGATAAACTAAACCTAGGTCAATGTTCAGAAACGTTATTTGCAATTTCCACAAAATTAATAAAAGAAATTTGTAAAATAGCTAAAAGACAGAAATAAAAGCCTAATCGATCACATTGAATCAACATGGTCAGGTAATATGGTCATGTCGCAACCATGTAATAACTTTTAGACTCCAACTCTCAAAGAACATGGTCTGCCAACATGGCTGTGTTGTGGCCATGTATCTCTTTGGTTGTTAAATCTCAACAACATGGTTGTGTTGTTCATTGGCAATGTTCATGCTATCAACATGATTAGATGAATATGATCGTGCACTAGGTCGTATACCTTTCTATTCTTCTATTCTACCCTTTAAACAACTTGCATTGTCTTCAATGGATTACATAATCAAATAGGAACCTCTAAAACCCTTCAAATGAGCTCCAAACTTCTCAATAAACTTGAATTCTTCCTTTGCTAATTGATTAGTCAAGAATCACATCACTGAATTATGAAGCCCCTTCGCTCTAGCTCATGTAATTAGTTTAATGAGAAGTTGATTCTTGTCATACTAGTGCATAAACATTGGTGGGTGCTTCTAATAGGAAATTGGCTTCCTTGGTCACTTGATGCATGAACATCTCGAAAAGGATGAGATCACGCTCAACCACTCTTTTTGCCTAATATAGCCATTAGTGCTACTTGAAACACTAAGGAGGGTGGGGGGGAGGTTTGAGGATAAAGAAAAAAGAAACAATATAATAAATGAGAAAGATAACACAATACTTTCTTTTCAAAGAGCACTCAATAGCACTTATACATTGGTTGAGGTCGACATGCCAACCTACAAGCTTACAATAGAATGAAGTTCCTTTACTTGTTGAAATGCACTTATAGATATCAAGGTAGGCATCCCAATGTGTAGATTACAAATAATCTAACTACTAGCTAAATGACAACTACAAGTACTTCGACTGGCATCTAGCTTAAACTTTACAATCAACAAAGAGGCTACAATCCTCTATTCTACTCTCATAACTTTGCTAGAAGTGGTGCATGAACATATGATAGATGGACTTACACTTCAAGATCCTCACACCAAGCTATCTAAGGAGTTTACTCACTTTGCCCAAGTTTAAAACAAGCCACTAAGAAGCTTGACAAGAGTGAAGAAAGCCTACTTTAAGAAATGGATTTCCACTTCCAAATCCTCTCGGGAAATGGATAAGCCAAACCAATTTCAATCAAACAATCCTAATTATTGAATACAATTGAGCAATTGTTTAACAAAATGACATGATCCCTAATTTGCACATGAACCCTAATTTCATGTAACAAGAACAAAATGAAACTCCAAATTCTTACCAGATGTTACTCACTAGTAGAATTAGGAAAAACAACTTGCAATTGTTGATCTTACTCACAACAATCCAAGCCTCCACTCGCCATAACCCTAGAAGAATTGATAAGAATGATATGAAAATAGAGGAGGTCCTCTTTTCCACGTCAACAAGCAACAAAATATAATCTCCAAAAAGTGTCTTTTTTGTTCTCCTTTACAAGTATTTATACTAATCCCTAAATATAGAAAAATAACATAAGGAAAATACTGACACATAGCTGGTCCTTTCATGCCCATCACGGTTAACAAATACATAACACAAGGCCAATTCCCTTGGTTCATTTCGGTTCACCATGGACCGTGACTCGTCTCCAAACCAAGTGCTAGTGTGTTTGATTGTCTTCTTGTAATACTGGCAAGTGTACCTAATTAATACAAAAAAAAATTATATAAAGTAAATGAAGACACTATGTGAATGTCTTCGGGATCCATTTGATTAAAGAGGACTCTCTGTTGTTATGCTCTATAGTCCTCTAGCTTTGGCTCGGGTAATGGGTCATGTTGTTGCATTAGTTTGATTCCCATCATCTCCTTGGGCCTGTTGAAGATTTGCCCTCAAATCTAATGGGTCTTTTGTTTTAGATGAGAATTTCCGAAAGTCACCTAGATTGAAAACCTTAGTTTGCATATGCTGGTTGTCCTGAAGTCGTGATTGCTCTTGAGTCCTTTTGAGACGTACAAAACTCTTTTAATAAAGCTTCTAAATTTCCAGTGACTATTTCACTTTACTCAAGTTATCTTCCAGTTCCTTCTGCCCTAATAATAAAGACTTCTTTCCAGTAGTTTTATCGATCTATTCTTGGGCTTCGTGTACCTTAGTTGGTGACATAGGAATCAAAACAATCCATTCACCATCCTTTTGAAACACATAAATGTTCCTAAACCTATCATGCAACACTCTCCTGTCAAATAACCAAGGTCTACCCAATAGTATATGTAATGCACACATAAAAAGAACATCACAAACAATTTCATCCTAGTACTTTTCCCCTATGTTGATTGGAACCTTAACCCTTTGAGTAACACACAGATTGTCTTGTTCACTCAACCAGTGCAATTTATAGGGATTAGGATGTAGGATAGTGACTAGTTGCAATCTATTTACTATTGCAGCAGCTATTACATTTGTGCAACTACCACCATCAATAAGAAGAGCACAAAGATTACCTTAAACCTTATAGGGAATGTGGAATAGGTTTTCCCTCTATACGTCCTCAACATCTAGAGATGTAGTCATTACCCTGCACAGTACGTTAATAGCCAGATATTGATCATTTCCCTTATCGTCATGTGCCTCAACATCTGGATCATCATAATACTCCTTTAGCACTATTGACAAATCTATTAGCTCAAGTATCTCTTCTTTACCATCCTTACTTTCTACCTCTATAGCAGTCATCACTCTTTTATTAGGACATTAAGCAGCCAAGTGTCTAAAGCCCAAACATTTGAAGCATTGGATTTGATGATTCTTCCCACCTGATGACCTAGGCAATATTTGCCTAATGTCTGACCCAACAATTGCTTTCCCCTTTCTAGAAATTTCCTTCTCTCTTCTAATCTCAGTAACAGCTGCATTTGCTTCCACAATCTTATCAATTCCTCCTTTTTCACTCTATTGACTATTTGATCTATATAGTTTAGTAGTGGATCAATACCTATTATTTGCTGCTCTATAAAGGTTAGAACGCCTTTGTCTCTCTACTTTCAAAGCTAACTGAACAGCCTCATCAAAGGAGTCATATCGCTGCAACTCTACTATGCAGGCAATTTCATATTTTAAACTGGACAAAAATCGTGCCATAGTCTATTCAAGAGGTTTGACTACTCCACATTGGATCATCAGTGCCTCAAACTCCTGGACATACTCTTCTACTGTTTTGCCTCCCTATCTCAATGTCTAGAGACGCATGAATAACTCTTGCCTGTAGTGCTCTGGTATAAACCTTTTCCTCATAACCCATTTCATTTCCTGCCAAGTATAAATCTCAACATCACCATCTCTCCTTCTATTAGCTACAAGGTTCTTCCAAAATAAGGTGACATATCCTGCAAACTCAACTGCTGCTAGACGAACTCGAGTGTGGTCATTAATTTCATAACACTCAAAAAGGCCCTCTACCTTATCTTTCCAGTTGATATAATCCTCTACAAAACCCCTTCCAACAAATGAAGGCATTTACAATTTTGCATATTCCAGACCCCTAAGCAGCCTGAACTCATGGTTAGGATAAGGTTCATCCTTAAAGTTATCATCCCTTTCCTCCCAATAAGCATGATAATCTCCTCCCAATCTCCTACCCCTATTTCCTCCTACTACTCTTTCCCTACATGCATCCTTATGTGCTACCTGAGGCAGGGGTGCTTGTGGATTTGCCACTAGTGGTTGTGGTAATGTCATCTGATCGACCTGTGTTGCTAGTGTAGCAACAATAGTAGTAAGATCTTGCAATTGTTCTTCTAAAGTTCTTCTTCCACCTATAGCACGACGTCCCTAACCTCCTCCTACAACCTGACTATTGGCCTCATTACTAATTCCGCCAATCACACTATCATTTGACATGGTTGTTGAATTAAACTTTGACAAAAAAAAAAAAAAAAAAACGTTATACAATCACACCTCCACAACACTAATTTCTCCAACCCCAAATACACCCTTCACAACACACACACACACACACTTCAGGTATAACTTACACACTCTCACAGCACAACACACACACACTCATGGCACAATACACCCTTACGGCACTACACACCCTCCATGGCACGATTTCCTCAAAACTTAAGTCAATATTGCAATAAAAGCAATTGAATGTACAATTACTACACAATTACACAATTATGGAATCAATTTGTAGTAATCTCCCAACCTTCCATGGCAAGAACCTTAAATAATACTTTCCTCACTTCAATTTGCAATGACCAAGGTAGACACGTCACAAATTCAAACAATTTCTCAATTTCAATTCACACAACAATGAATTGCTCAATGGTACGGTATAAACCCTAATTCCCCAATTCAAAATCAAGACTCCTACATGTAATTCCCCCTCTCAACCATAGCTCTGATACCAAAAAGATGATAAGTGATAGAGCCATTTTATACTAAATCTTTATAGTATGAATTGTGTTAATTTATTATTGATTTTATAGAAATCATAAAGAAATAGTACTTAATTTTATTATGGTAATAAATCAGGCTTAATGGAGTCAAGAGTGCTAATTCAAGTGATTTAGAGAAGTCATCTACAATCTGGATCAAAGACAAGGATTTACACCGCTAGAGGAAAGTACATGGGTGTGTATTTGAAGTACACGGCTGTGTACTTAGTTTGGAATCAACAGAAACATACACGGTTGAAGTACACGGCCATGTATCTGTCTTGAAGAACCAATAGAAGGAGGCACGGTTTGTGATCTAGCCGTGGTGGAAGCCGTTCCATACACAGAACAAGGATGAGGAAATGTGAATTATTGACCAGAGGGAGGCACGGTTTTTGATCTAGCCATGGTGGTAGCCGTGCCATACACTGAACAAGGATGAGGAAATGTGGATTATTGACCAGAGGGAAGCACAGTTCGAAATCTGGCCGTGTTGGTGGGCATGCCAAGCGTACGTTATTTACTTCTCGAGATTTACTTGAAAAAGAAAAGATATATTCGTATCTTGCTAACTGAAGATCCTCTGCCATTCCCTTAACAGTATAAATAGAACCAACCCTAGAGGACAACAAGGGGGACAAGAAGGAAGAAGGAGAGGCAGAGCAAGGGAGACCGAAAACAAAGACTTTTCATGTTTTCACTTTTAATTTTTGTTTTGAGGATGAACATGTGTAGCTAAGTAGATTTTCTAGCCAAAGGATCATTGAAGTTTAATTCTTCATGAATTGTGAGATCTAATTGATTTATCTTTACTTTATTCTTTGTTTTTGATATTTATATATCTTCTGAATGTTTTATTAATGTTATCTTAGTTAATTGGTATGAATTAGAGCTCTTCTACTCAATTCGCAAGTTAATATATTGTCAACTAGTACGTCAGATCCGTAATTATTTGATAGTTCTAGTTTCTGTAACACAATAACATGTTTGATTATAAATTAGATAGTCAAATTCATGTTATGGAGATATATGATCTTGTTTAAATAGGTTATCTTATAATCTACTGGCATGAATTGGTAATCTCTCTAGTTTTTTTAATGCTATTGATAGATTAAATCCTAAGAGCTTGTTTAGGGTTGTTTAATCAATAAGAGAAGTAATCAAAGAGCTTGTTTTGATTATCAAGAAAGTAAGGAGAGATAGGTTATTAGAGCTTGTTAATAACCATAACTAATTTATCTTAGATAAAGAATGGAAAATATTTGCATCAATGATCAGTTCTATGAATTAAACTATAGTGATTCCTTTGGTTAGGCTTTTATCATTATTCAATTTTTATTATCTGATTTCAGTATTATTTTGATTCACAAACAAAACCCCCCATTCTTCTTTTCCTTTCTATTCTCTTTTAATAGAAATATATTTAACCAATCCCTGTGGATACGACCCTACTCACTACTATACACAAATTATATAATTATCTAGGAGTAGGTTTTTATTTTTGTTGGATTCGACACCCATCAAAATTTGGCGTCGTTGCCGGGGATTGGTGTCAAATTTATTTCTATTCTTGCATGACTCGTTCTTCTCATACAAGTGAACTCACTTATAATCCAGAGATTGAGAAGACTTTTAAGAGACTACGAAGAGAAGCTAGGCTGCGTCAAAAAGAAACCGTATCATCTTCATCCCCAGGACTGAACTTGGCATTGGATTTGTCTTATTCATCCATTGATTCTGAAAAAGAAGAAGATATGGCAAATCCTGAAAGAACATTAAGAGAATTAGCCGCACCGGATGTGAATCAATAACCACTTTATATTCAATATCCTGAATTGGCTGTTGAATTTGAGTTGAAATCTGGTTTGATACATCTGCTACCCACCTTTTATGGTCTTGAGAATGAAGATCCTCACAAACATTTGAAAGAGTTTCATATAGTGTGTTCTAGCATGAGGCCGCAAGGAATATCCGACGATCAAATCAAGTTACGTGCTTTCCCATTTTCTTTAAGCACTAGAGCTAAAGATTGGTTGTTTTATTTGCCTCCAGGTTCTATAACCACTTGGACAGATATGGTGAAGCTCTTCCTGGACAAATTTTTCCCTGCGTCTAGAGCCGCTGGCATAAGAAGAGAGATTTGCGGTATCAAACAGAGGGATACCGAGACTTTTCATGAGTATTGGGAGAGGTCCAAGCAACTTTGTGCAAGCTGTCCACAACATGGGATATCTGAACAACTTCTCATTCAATACTTCTATGAAGGTCTGCTTCCGATGGAGAGGAAGATGATGGATGCTGCTAGTGGAGGCGCCATAGTGAATAAAACCCCTGGTCAAGCTAGGGAATTGATCTCCATTATGGCTGCTAATTCGCAACAATTTGGGTATAGACATGATTCATCTTCAAAGAAGGTAAATGAGGTAAGTGTTTCTAACCTTGAACATCAAATTTCTAACCTAACCTCCCTTGTACAACAGATAGCTCTCAAAAATACACAGCAAGTGAAGGCTTGTGGAATTTGTGCTGCCCCTAATCATCCTACTGACATGTATCCCACATTGCACGATGACAATCATGAGCATGTCAATGCTGTAAGAGGATTCCCAGGACAGCCACAGAGGAAATATGATCCCTACTCGAATACTTATAATCCTGGATGGAGGGATCATCCTAACTTCAAATATGGAAATAACCCACAAAATTTCCAACAATTCCAGCCTAAGCCATCAAACCAAGTATCCCAAGCTCCTTCCACTTCAGGTATGTCTCTCGAGGAAATTATTAAATCTCTTGCTGTTAATACAAAACAATTTCAGGATGAAACAAAGCAGAGCATTCAAAACTTGGAGAACCAGGTAAGCCAACTTGCTTCTTCTATAAACAGGTTAGAAACTCAAGGTAAGTTACCTTCTCAAACTATCACAAATCCAAAGCAAAGCGCTAATGCAATTACCTTGAGAAGTGGAACGAAATTGCAGGGGTCAAATGAGAAAGGACACCGAACTAATCTTGAGGAAGAGACTGAGAAAGAGACTACAATTCCGAGCCAGCAGAACAACCAGACCAGAGGATCCCTCGTTGAACCACCAAAGGTCATGATAACAGCACCTCCTTTCCCTTCTAGATTAGCGAAATCCAAGAATGAAGCTGAAGAAAAAGAGATTCTTGAAACTTTTTGCAAAGTTGAGGTAAATATTCCTTTGCTGGATGCAATTAAGCAAGTACCTCGTTATGCTAAATTTCTCAAAGAATTGTGTGCTAACAAAAGAAAGCTGAAAGGTAATGAAAAGATTAGTGTGGGTGAGAATGTTTCAGCTATTCTTCAGAAGAAGCTTCCTCCTAAATGTAAGGACCTAGGTATGTTTACTATTCCTTGCAAAATAGGTAATCTTGGAATCGCTAAAGCTATATATGATCTAGGAGCTTCAATCAATGTCATGCCTTTGTCTGTTTATCAATGTTTGAATGTTGGTCCCTTGAAGGAAATAGGTGTTATTGTTCAACTTGCTGACAGGTCCAATGTTTATCCTTAAGGAGTTCTAGAAGATGTTTTACTACAAGTTAATGGGTTGGTTTTTCCTGCTGATTTTTATGTGCTTGACATGGAAGATGATGATTCTCATAATTCATCACTGATATTATTAGGGAGACCATTTCTTAAGACATCCAGGACGAAAATTGATGTACATGACGGTACCCTCACTATGGAATTTGATGGTGAAGTGATTAAATTTAACATTTATGATGCCATGAAATATCCTAACGATATCTCTCCTGCTTTTGTTGTGGATGTTATTGACCCATCAACACAGGCACCAAAGCTGGAATTAAAACCCTTACTCGAACATCTAGCCAGGAACGTCTAGCCAAAGACGTTAAAGAAAGGCGCTTCATGGGAGGCAACCCATGTCAAATATATATATATATATATATATCAATTTATTTTATCTTAGATTTATTTTGATTTTTTCTCTTTTGATTAGCTGCAAAAAGGGTACATATCATCAAATGACACTCTCTAGTGCTTAAGGAGAGGACTCCAATCACTTTACACTTTATACCAGGGAAGTACCAGTATTCCTTTTCTCTTATTCTCTAATGTTCCTTATGTTTTTAATTCCTCTTTAATTGTGCTGAATTAGGAACAGTGCGGACACTGTTCAAACTAAGTGTGGGGGAGAGGATAAAAAATATAAAGAATTGAGAATTGACTCATACTTTAAATGTTTGTTCTTAAGCAATTTTAAGCCAAATTTTTCAAAATTTTCATGAAATCTGGAGATTGTACTAAATGTTGTAATAAGCATCTACAAAATGTGAAATTGACTTGTTCAAGTGCTTTACTCACCTACTGCTGTGATTAGAATACTTGGTTAAAATTAAGTAGTGAAATCTTTAAGAAACAAATTTACCTTATATTTAGCTTTAGAATTGGAAGTCTAAGAGTAAGTCGAGTTCTTAAGTGAAAAATAAACAAGCTTACTTCTAGGTTATATTAGCTACTGTATACTCTTTGAAGTTGTTTGTGAAACAATTATAACACTTAGTGAAAGATGTTGAAGAAACTTTTTCCTTAATAACCCTTTAAACCGGATAACTATTATTACTCTAGAAATAATTGAAAAAAAAAAGTGTGAAAAAAGAATCAAGCATAGCCATTACTCCAATGATTCAAATAATTGAGTTAAGAGTATTCGAACTTGAATGTTAGAGTGAGGAAGAGTCCTTAGGGGTATCTTAAAACCCGGTCACTTGAGTGACGAGCTCGGGATGTTGCCGACTCAATGAACTCACTATAACTATAAGGGCAGAAAAGGCGAAAGTTCATGAAAAGAAGCGGGCAAAAACCCGTCAAAATAAATGCTTGATTAAATCAAAAGATCATGAATGTAAAAATTCATTGAATGAAATAAGACTTATAATAAAAAGGGAGAAAATCTAGGGAAAAAGTAGATACCATATGCTTTTACTTTGAGTTGCAAAGATTATATACTTGCTAATATTCAATGAAGTTTAATTGGGTGTTTTTCCTTATTGGATTAAGTATTTACTTTTGGAATAAAAGTTCTTTTGCTAAACATGAGGATTAAAGTTTGTTTTGTTTAGATTAGCTATTAAATTTTGTCTATGGTAATTTAATCACAGGAAACCAGTTTGGTTGGAGCAGTATACATTAAAATTACAAGTCATGAATTATAAAAGAACAGATGCTTGAAATGATGAAAAGAAATTTCGTATAATCTATGACGGATTTCTCAATTGATTTGATTCAATTGCTTGAGGACAAGCAAGAGTTTAAGTGTAAGGGAATTTGATAGAGCCATTTTATACTAAATCTTTATAGTATTAATTGTGTTAATTTATTATTGATTTTATAGAAATCATAAGGAAATAGTACTTAATTTTATTATGGTAATAAATCAGGCTTAATGGAGTCAAGAGTGCTAATTCAAGTGATTTAGAGAAGTCATCTACAATCTGGATCAAAGACAAGGATTTACACTGCCGGAGGAAAGTACATGGGCGTGTATTTGAAGTACACGGCCGTGTACTTGGTTTGGAATCAACAGAAACATACACGGTTGAAGTACACGGCCATGTATCTGTCTTGAAGAACCAACAGAAGGAGGCACGGTTTGTGATCTAGCCGTGGTGGAAGTCGTTCCATACACTGAACAAGGATGAGGAAATGTGGATTATTGACCAGAGGGAGGCACGGTTTTTTATCTAGCCGTGGTGGTAGCCGTGCCATACACTGAACAAGGATGAGGAAATGTGGATTATTGACCAGAGGGAAGCACGGTTCGAAATCTAGCCGTGTTGGTAGGCGTGCCAAGCGTACGTTATTTACTTCTCGAGATTTACTTGAAAAAGGAAAGATATATTCGTATCTTGCTAACTGAAGATCCTCTGCCATTCCCTTAACAGTATAAATAGAACCAACCCTAGAGGACAACAAGGGGGACAAGAAGGAAGAAGGAGAGGCAGGGCAAGGGAGACCGGAAACAAAGACTTTTCATGTTTTCACTTTTAATTTTTGTTTTGAGGATGAACATGTGTAGCTAAGTAGATTTTCTAGCTAAAGGATCATTGAAGTTTAATTCTTCATGAATTGTGAGATCTAATTGATTTATCTTTACTCTATTCTTTGTTTTTGATATTTATATATCTTCTGAATGTTTTGTTAATGTTATCTTAGTTAATTGGTATGAATTAGAGCTCTTCTACTCAATTAGCAAGTTAATATATTGTCAACTAGTACGTCAGATCCGTAATTGTTTGATAGTTCTAGTTTCTGTGACACAATGACATGTTTGATTATAAATTAGATAGTCAAATTCATGTTATGGAGATATATGATCTTGTTTAAATAGCTTATCTTATAATCTACTGGCATGAATTGGTAATCTCTCTAGTTTTTTTAATGCTATTGATAGATTAAATCCTAAGAGCTTGTTTAGGGTTGTTTAATCAATAAGAGAAGTAATCAAAGAGCTTGTTTTGATTATCAAGAAAGTAAAGAGAGATAGGTTATTAGAGCTTGTTAATAACCATAACCAATTTATCTTAGATAAAGAATGGAAAATATTTACATCAATGATCAGTTCTATGAATTAAACTATAGTGATTCCTTTGGTTAGGCTTTTATCATTATTCAATTTTTATTATCTGATTTCAGTATTATTTTGATTCACAAACAAAACCCCCCATTCTTCTTTTCCTTTCTATTCTCTTTTAATAGAAATATATTTAACCAATCCCTGTGGATACGACCCTACTCACTACTATACACAAATTATATAATTATCTAGGAGTGGTTTTTTATTTTTGTTGGATTCGACACCCATCAATAAGCCAAACCAATTTCAATCAAACAATCCTAATTGATGAATACAATTGAGCAATTGTTCAACAAATGGCGTGATCCCTAATTTGCATGTGAACCCTAATTTCATGTAACAAGAACAAAATGAAACTCCAAATTCTTACCAGATGTTACTCACTAGTAGAATTAAGAAAAACAACTTGCAATTGTTGATCCTACTCACAACAATCCAAGCCTCTACTTGCCACAACCCTAGAAGAATTGATAAAAGTGATATGAAAATAGAGGAGGTCCTCTTTTCCATGTGAACAAGCAACAAAATATAATCTCCAAAAAAAATTTTTTTTTTGTTCTCTGATGGACGATCTGACCGCTCTAACAAGTTTAACCCTCTACTCAATCCTAGCTTACGATCAGTTCTCAAGCAAGTGTACCTATCGACTAGCAGTATAGCATAGGAGTACAGGTATCGATCCCACGAAGACTTATAAGTACTAATACTAACAATTCTCCTACTATTTAACTTCTCACTATTGATGATCTCAACTATCCTAATTATTGCTTAAATCTAAAAGAAACAAATAAAATGAACAAAGTAAATGTATTCGAACACTCCCTTAATTAATTCAATGATTTAAACATACCCTGCCCAAGATCCACCCCTAATTCTCATGCAGCTTTTATTCAATTCCAAACTATCCAATGATTAATACCCAATCTCTGATCTGCGAAGTTTCTTACACTAGATTAGAGTCTTTCTCAAGATCAATAATCTCTAATCCTAATTAAGCCAATTAAGATCTCTCTTCAATTAACATAATCAAGATTGCAATAAAATCCTAGGACTCTCAATTGAACCAGACCACAATGACCTTGTTTAATAAAGAAAACCTCCTATAACCTATCTCTAGGATTACAAGGGGTCTTTTTATCCATACCAGATCCACTCTATTAAACGATTTCTCAATCTTAATAACAGAGATATAACCTCATCCTAATACTGCGCACATATCAAGATGAACAACTTATAATTGCAACATGAATAAACTCAAAGAGTAGAATTAATTATTGAACATCAATAATTCCGTCACATGACAATCAGGGGTTTCTCAAGGGAACAGGGATGAAACAATTAGCCACTCATGAATCTAATACGAAGAGCAAAACATAAAATAATTGAGTCCATAAAGAAAATTCAAACACGAAATATCTTGGCTTCAAATCCGAAACTATTCTGGCAACAGCTTCTCTTCTCTAGGGTTTCTCTTGTGCCGCTTCCTCCCCTTTTCTCAATAGGGTTGTTCTATTTATACTTCTCAAGGCATGGCCGAGCATCTTCAGCTGGAAAGATACGAATGTATCTTTCCTTTTCCAAGTGAATCTCGTCGAGTGAATAACAGTTTCCTGACACGCCTAACAGCACGACCAGATTTCAAACCGTGTCTCCCTCTGGTCGATAATATGTAACTCCTCAATCTTGCTCAGTGTTTGGCACGGCTAGGAACACAGCTATCAACACGGCTAGAAGCACGGCTAGATTATAACCCGTGCCAAGTTCTGGAGCTTTCCACGTCTTCGCAGCGTCTGCCACGGCTTCAAGCACACCCCTATCACAAGTCGTGCTTCCTTTCCAAGTGATGCTTTCATCTTCAGGTGTGCCCACGATTCATAACACGGCCGTGGCTTTCCCTGTGTTGTCCATAAGTAACTTTAACTTGATCTTTTAAGCTTCAATTATGCTCCTTTTGTGATCTTTCTCGTTCTCTTTGGTATTATACCCTGAAACATATATTTATCTGTTAAATACCGAATCCGCATTGATTTTATTCAAAAGACTATACAAATTCATCATTAATGCCCATGATTTACAAGGGTTAATTTACTCTTATCATTCTCCTTTACAAGTATTTATACTAATCCCTAAATATGGAAAAATAACATAAGAAAAATAGTAACACATGGCCGGTCCTTTCATCCCCATCACGATCAACAAATACATAAAACAAGGTTGGTTCCCTTGGTTCATTTCAGTTCTCCATGGACCGTAACTCATCTCTAAACCAAGTGCTAGTGTGTTTGATTGTCTTCCTGTAATACTGACAAGTGAACATGATTAAATACAAAACAATTGTATAAAGTAAATGAAGACACTATGTGGATGTCTTTAGGATCCATTTGATCAAAGAGGACTCTCTATTGTTATGCTATGTAGTCCTTTAGCTCTGGCTCAGGTAATGGGTCCTGTTGTTTTATTGGTTTGATTCCCATCACAGGGAAAACTAGTGGTTGAACTCTCTACCTAGAGATTCAATGACTACTTAGAATGAGATAGCAGGGAAATTTTTTTGTAAGTATTTTCCACCTATGAAAATTGCAAAGTTAAGGAATGACATATTTGCTTATTTGTAGATGGTTTTAGAGACCCTGTATGATACATAGGGGTGGTGTAAGGATTTGTTGTGAAAATGCTCACATTATAGACTCTCACTTTAGATGCAAATTCAAACCTTCTATAATGTTCTCAATGTAGCTACTTAGTAGATGATTGATGCAATAGTAGGAGGTACTTTGAACACCAAGACACCTAAGCAAGCCTAAGCCTTGATTGAAGAGATGGCAATGAATAGCTATCAAAGGAACTCAAAAAGGTCGAAGCCAGAAAGGGTAGCAAGGGTCTATAATGTGGATGTAGTTGTTAGCTATATAGGTTGATGCATTAAGAATGAAAGTAGATGGCTTGTTTAGTGCACAACAAACACAAGTGATGGCTTATGAGGTCTATGGAGTTGGACATTGAAGCCAAGATTGTCATGTTGCTAAAGGTAATGGTGAATAGGTTGAGCATGTAAACTTTATGGGTAACTCCCCTAGATCATAGTTCAACCCTTATAGCAATACATACAATCTTGAGTGAATAAGCTACCCCAATTTCTCTTAGGGAGGTTAGAAGCAGAAAAGGAATAATCCACCCCTACAAGGATTTCAACAGCTCCAAAAGCAATAAGAGAAGAAACCTAATTTTGAAGAACTTTTAACATGGTTCATTAATAACACTTAAACCTATTTTAAGGTAAATGAGACCATATTGAGGCTTATGTCTATAATCTAGAAAATCAAGTGGGCTAGATAACCTGCTAAGTAACATTGTGTTGAACCATTAGGAACAAGTCAAGATAGTTTCCCTAAGGAATGGTCAAGATTAAGGAGAAGGATAGAGCACATTAAGCTAAAGACATTAAACATGCACTTCTAGAGAGACAACCCGAGCTTATTTTAATTTGAAATTCTTATTCTAGTTTTTATTTCCCTTTTAGTAGTTTTTATTTTTATTGGTTTTAGGTTTTTATCAATTTCATCTATACCGACATTTTTTTATGTAGTAACCTCAATTTGGTTATAGATTAGCATGATTGTATTCTACATTTGTTTTCAGGAGTGAGCATGAATGACATGGGACATTTGCATACAAAAGTGGTTAAATGTTCAAGGAGCCAAGGGTTTCATGCGCAAGTTCATGCTCGAGAACACTCCCATGATGCATTATGTTTTATTGCTAGTTTATGAAAAGTGGGGAAGAATTTTCTAGTTTGGGTAAATATCACTATTTGTTTTCTATTTTAGGATAACTAGAGTTAAAAACATGTAGTCAAAAAAGGTCAGTCTAGCATGACTTGTGAAAACCCACCTAAAGTTTCAAGTGCCCACTAAATTCTTCATTTTACAAAAGAGGAGCATAGGAGGTATTTTCTAAAACATCAGTCCAAGCCTTTTGGTTAGCCTCATTACTTTAACTAGCATATCCTCGATCAAGCTAGTTTTGAAGGGCTTATTAGACAATTTATTAATTTTGGCTAATGGAAGCAATCGCTCTCTATTAATGAGCTAACATATAGGAAACTAACACTCGAGTGCCTATCTACCTTTAGAATGAATAGATATCATATCATTCACAGAGTAAGAAATGGTATGTCCTTCTGTGTTAATGGCTAGGTATATAGATTGTTTTTTGAAAATTTTGCTATACGAATGGGTTCATATGATGAGGATAATACCAAGACCCCATAATTTATGAAACTTCTGGTATAGTTACCTAAGGTCTTTAGTGAAACACAAATGTGGAGGGAGCTAAAACATGATGCAAAGTATAATCCAAAGATATCTAAGTGTTAGCCTTAAGAAATCTAGCTCTAAAGCTAGTGCACTGGTTGTTACGTTGTAATTTAAGGGGTAAGGGGAATAGTTTTTTAGTGGTTACATTGTCTGACATGATTTATTTACATAACATATCTAAGCACAAGCTCATTAATTTGGCAATTAAGTTAACATTTTACTTGCGCCATCAGCCACAAGATGCCTAGGTTGGGTAAATTTGTGTAAGTCCTTATATTATGTGATTGATAAAAAAAATTGGACATATTTGAAGGATTACCTACAATGCGATAGATAAATAATATTGAGCCAATGCCATTGGAATCCCTGAAAGCTATGAAATTTCAACCTCCAATCGAGCCTTAAGAAGAGGAGGAGGCTATGGAAGAAGGTGAAGTGCCACTAGTCACTACATTGCATCAAGATGTACCCTCCACATCTATGTAGAGTGCACATTCCTTTGAGATTATTAGGATCCATTACTAGTTAAGTAGGTTATGGAGAGGCCAGCAATGTTTGGAGCTTGGTATGGAGATGCTTCTATAGGCAAAGGGACTTCAAATGCCATCTTCGCTTAAGGACTAAGAAGAAGAAGACGAAGATGAGGAAGAGATAGACGATAATGATGATGCATGATTGTATTTTATTTGCTTTATTATGCACTTGATTAGCCTTTACTTAACTACTAGTTCTATAAGGTATTTTGTATCGCTTTAGTTGATCATATAGTTTGAAGTATAGGTGAACTCGTTATGTTTTTTTAGTAGTTTTAGTGATCATTTTCTTTAATTTTTTTTAGTTTTTATTTATTTTCTTTTAATCTTTTTCTCTTTTTCTCTTCTTATCTTGCAAGGCACTTGTACAATGAATTGGAAAATAGGAAATTCACTATTGGAAGTTTCACACAAAATTGGGCAAGTTTCAATTTTCTTTACCTTTTTAGCTTTATTTTGTTTTGTTTTAGTATGTACATTAGAGAAAATATTCATCTTTAAATGTGGGGAAGGGGTAGAATGATATCGTGGATACCATATTTTTTTTTTTTCATAATAGCATGATTTAAGTTATTTAGAATATATTCCCTATACTTGATTTTTGCAAATTTGTTGAGTTTACATAGAATTTAATTAATTATCATTGCACACTTATATCTAAGATTGATTTGCATTCAAAAGTTAAACAACAACTGTTTGGTATAATTTTTTCAATTTTTTAGTGCATAGCTTTACTCGACTATTTATGACCTTTTTACACGATGCTAAAATTGATCAATGAAATTTGTGTAAGGTTTAGTGTCCTGTTATTTAAGCTTAGACTTAAAACTGGGAATTAGGGGGAATATTACTATCTAACGGTTAATGGTTTGTATTTTTAAGCTTACTTTAATATATACTCATTCCTTAGAAATTTATAAAACATAATAATGTTTGTCTCTTGAAAGTTTCTTGAAAAATCAATTAAGTTAGAGGTTAAACAATTAACTGAATTGTGAATGAAATTAAATGAAATAAAATAAAATAAAAAGAGAATAAAGTTTATCAATGGGCCTTGTTGACTTGAATAATTAAGCTTGAGAGATACCTCTTTTCAAGGAAATGACACTTGTTGACTTGAGTGATGAGCTAGGAATCATCAATTGAAAAACTCACTAAATGGGTTAACAGAAAAGTTTAAAAAAGCTAAACAAAATAAATAAGTAATTTAAAGTAATGGATGGTTTAAAGGGGCATTTTAAAACCTAGTAGCCTATGGTCGTCTAACTTGGAACTTACTAACCAATGAAACCACTTTATAAAAAAAGAAGAAAAAAAGAACGCCTTCTAATGAAAAAAAAAAATCAAAACTAAGAAAATAATTAGGGAATGAGTTGATGTAGTATGTATTTACTTTAAATTATCATTTTTAAAGAGAGGGAAGAGGGGATTATATACACTTTAGTTAAGCATATAAAGTATGAATCACTTTCTTTTGGTTAGTTGATGTTAGTCCAAATTTTGAGTTTGTAAGTTTTCATTTAAACGATTGCAAACTTTAGTTTACATAGAATAGTTGTTGAATTTTAGTACACTCTTGTAAATTAAGTGTTTTAAGGGCATTAATACCTAATTGAGTAAAGCTATGTAAAGATAAAGTTTCTAGTGTTTAGATTTTTAAATTCTTGGATGCAAATTATTAAAATAGTAGATCTTCAAAACATTGAGAAGATTGTATGCAATGAATAGTTATTTTTCTATATAAGAAGTATGTTTAATTAAATTGTTGTCCTTAAGAGTTTTTAGTTAAGGATTAATTTATTTTGTTTGAGGATAATCAAATGTTTAAGTGTGGGGAATTTAGATAGAGCTTAATTATACCTATTTTGTTAGGTAATTTTTATAGTGTTCTTATGAATTAAATAGGTATTTTAATATATTTTTATGCTTAATTGAGTTAAATTTTGATTTTCAAGGGCAAAGGAGGTCAAGTTTCTTGTGATTTGGAGTAGAAACTAAAGAAGTTATGGACCTTGATAGAGAAAACACTCGAAGATCATACCCATAGAGTTAGATTGTGATCAATTAAAGAAGAAAATATTAGAGTGGCTCACAATTGGAGATCACGCCCATGATCATTAGCCGTGAACACATTAAGCTTTGGAATTTAAGAAAAGGAGTTAGAGAGGTTCATGGTTTCACTTCACAACCATGAACAACCATGATCATGCTAGTTGTTGCAATTTCCATTTCTCTATTTAAGACTTTTGAAGATAAGAAGGAGTAGATTTTTTGGCATTCATCAAGAGGATGAATTAGGGTTTTTAGAGGAGCAACTAGGAGTCAAAAGAGTGTAGATCTAGTAAATTTCATAAGGGTTTTTATCAATGTATTTTATTTTCTTGTTTTAATCATTATTATTATGATTAGTTAGTTATTTGTTAGACATTAAAACCTTGGGGACTATGTAACTAAATTCTTATTTCTTGCTATTTAGTTATATGATTCTTAGCTCATTGCGATCCAATTATGTGTACTTTATTTTATATACATTAATATATTTGGAGTGTAATTTATATTATTTAGTTTTATACATAGAGATTGAAAGATCCTATATATGAATAGATCTGCATAATTGGAAAGAGCTGCACACACCCTTAGAAATAGGATTATGTAAATCCTCTAGATTAGGGTCAAACCTAATAGTAGAATTTATGGAGTGATAATGTGATTCGAAGGGTTTTAACTATGAAACAATTTCAATTAATCAATGGAGAGCTAGGAATTAATATTAGAGAGAGATTTATTAATTAATTTAGGAATTCTCTTGGTGTAATGAAATTGAGATGAAACTCATGGAATTAATTATATAGTTATCTTAGGGAATCCAATGTCCAAATATGTAGTTTTATATTGTTTTATGTTTTAATTATTTTTACTTGTTAGTTTAATTTAATAAAATTAGAGTAGTTTAGTTTAACTTTATTAGTTTTAATTTATGAAAATAAATTTGAAGGTTAGATAATAAAAGGAAAAGGGAATACTAGTAATTTAATTGTCTTTATGGGTTTAACCTAGTCTCACTAGTAATATTGCATACATGACCTAGTGTACTTGTTAGCATAAATAAACTTTATTTTGAAGCACTGAGCAAGTTTACGCGTATCATAACCCCAAAATTATTGCTTGCATCATATCAAGTGGTGAATCCAAGTCATGTTATGCTTGTTGTTGAGTCATATCCAATGAGTGGCTCATGAAACCTAGTTAAACCGATTTCACACAATTACATACATCTCTGTCTCATGATACCCTAGTAAAAACTTAGCTCCTAGGCATATCATCTTTTTCTTTAGTATCAAAGCATGGGTTCCAATGAAGGAGTGTAGTTGTTGTTGCCGTGGTGTTGTTCTTGTTGCTAAGTTGTTAAGTTAAGTAGTAGTTGTTGTCGTGAAGTGCAAAATGTCAAATCTTAGCGTTCAAGAAGGTATTAAAGACTTTGAAAGTGATTGACATGGATGTAGAAGGTAAGCAAACTAGAACATAAGAACTATCGATAAGCAAATCTAAGAGTTGACCACAAAGTTGTAGTTACTGTGTAGCATTTAGTAGATAACTAAGCCACTCGAGGTAATACAAGAGATGATTAAGCTTGAAATGATGAGAAACAAGTGACCCTACCTCGAAATGTTTGAAATGGTGGAGGGTTGAGGAGAGACCGAGTTATGAGGAGGCTTGTAGAGATAGTAGATGAGCTTGACGAAGAACTAAGAGATAATTTTGATAAATAGTATGTTGTGTGAGATGTTCAAGCTCCTAGAGGTCTTGATAATGTATTGATGTAAATGCCCTCTTTCTCAAGTAGTGGACATGCAAATGATTACCTGGACCGGAAAGATAAGGTTGATAAGTTGTTTGAATTATGAGTACAAAGAAACTATGAAGGTGAAATTAGCTGCTCTTGAATTTTCTAGGTATGTAACATTATGGTGGAAAAATTTGTTGAAAGCATGTAGATGAGCTAGAGAGAATGAGATCAGGTCGTGGACCAAAATGAAGAGACTATAGAGGAAAAGATTTGTCCTAGAGTACTACTTACAAGAAGCATTCAAAAGATTGTAGACCTTATGCATGTATTGATGATTATGGAAAGTAATTTCAAATGTCAATGATAGATGTGAAGTAGAGGAACCTAGGGATAGGACCATAACTCGGCTTATAGCTGGGTTAAACTATGAAATTGCCTATGTAGTTGAGTTGTAGTGTCTGAATACCTTTGAAGATGCAATTATAATGGCATAAAAGGTTAAGCGACAAAGGCATAACTATCTAAGCTAAGTGCCAATGTCAAGTTTAGAAACTTTGACCTAACTAGCTAGTAGACTACTTAAGGGGGTAATTGGTAGGGAGGCTAAATAATGAGATGTCAATTGGGATAAGAAGTATGACTAGTGCGAGAAGTCGATTGTCACCTCTCTTAAGCCTAAAAGGGAAGTTGGACAAAGCTGAAGAAGGAAGATGAGCCAAATTAAATGCTTTAAATACTTGCGTTTTGGGCACATTGCTTTTTAATGTCCAAATCGATAGACCATAATCCCGAAGGGTGAAAGACCCCAATATGAGGTCAATAGTGCTAACAAGGAAGAAATCAAAGAGAGGTTAAAGACTATTGAGTAGGCTCTTGCTATGTATCATAATGACAAAGATGTCATAGTTTATACCAAGCAGGGGCAATATTTAAGCATGGTGTTAAGGGGAGCCCTGAATGCAACCCCATTTAATGAGGAATAGCAGAGGAAGAATTTTTTTTCATATTAGATGCAAGGTGAAGGGACACTTGTGTTTGGTGATTATAGATGGAGGAAGTTGTACCAATGTAGCTACATCATCTTTGGTCAACCAGCTCAAGTTACCGACCATTAAACATCCCCATCCCTACAATTGAATTAGCTACATGAGAAAGGAGCCATACATGTTATGTAGCAAGTATGAGTACTAATAAGCATTGAAGATATGTACTAAGATAAAATCTTTTGTGATGTAGTGCTAATGTGTGCTTCCCATGTATTCCTTGGTTAAACCTAGATATTTAGCAATGAGTACGATAACATTTATGCATTCTAAAAGGATGGTAAGAGGGTTGTCATACATTAATTTATAGCTCAAAGTGTCACTACTAAACCAACCAGCATATCGCATGGAACCCATTGAAGCTAAAGAGCTCAAATGCCAAGTAGATGAGACGATTGCTAAGGGACATGTTAAAGAGAGCATAAGTCCTTATGCTACACCAACATTGTTAGTGCCAAAGAAAGATGGAACATAGAGAATGTGTATTGATAGCTGAGCTATCAATCGAATTATTTTTAAATACTAATATCTAATCCCAAAACTCGATGATAGGGCCGGTAATGCGAGCTAAATGGGCCAGCCCGCCCCGACCCGCATGGCCCACGGGTTGTTGCAAGCTGACCCGCAGTGGCCCACAAGTCTCGCGGGTAAGCAAAATCGGCCCGCCCCGCCCCACGGGCCAATGCGGGCTAGCCCACGACGACCCGCAGTGGCCTGTGGAAGTGGAAGAGAAAGACGAGGATCGACGACTGTGCTGTCGTCTTCGGTTTGCGACTCTGAGTGTGGAGAGACGATGGAGGAGTCGAGGCGAGGACGACGGTTGACAAAAGAGGGAGGAGTCGAGGTGAGGACGACGGTCGACGGACGAGGGAGTGTCAGTGTGTGACGCCCGTGACAGTGTGGCCCAAGTGTGGGTGTGTGTGGGCTGCTGCGGACGGCGGTGCGGTCACTTCAATCGACGTCGTCCTCAACTCCTTGTCTCATCATCGTCACTTCAGTCGACATCGGTGTCGTCAATCGTCAATCCTCAGTCCTCAGTCGTCCTCGCCTATCGGTCCTCAGTCCTCAATCGCAAGCCTCGCGATCGCAGGTCACTGACTCAGTGATAGAGCACAGCACAGCAGTCCTCAGTCGCGGTCGCGGTCGCGGGTCACTGACTTGTTCATCATTCTTCGATTCATTTAAGCTCGCTTTACGGCACTCGGTGGTCGTCGGTCGGTGCTATCAAACCCTCAAATTGATTGAAGGTTTTTGACAAACACGTAGAGGGCAAGTAATCCGACCCACTCTCGAGCACTACTCATCACTAAAGCATCGGCGATCAGCTTAGTCCTTAGTGCGAGGGAGCACTCAGCAGACAGGAGAGGAGACAGCAATCAGCAATTTTTTTTTTTGGTCCGCGGGCCAACCCGCGCCCGTGGGAACTTGCTCGCCCCACCCCGTGGGTCACGTAGGCACGGGTCAAAATGGCCTGCAGCTTCAGCGGGCCAAAATTTTTTGCCTGCCTCGCATTTTTTTGCGGGCGGGGCGGGTCAGCCCGCGAACCCGCCCCACAATTACCAGGTCTACTCAATGACATGTTAGATGAGCTACATGGATATTGGATCTTCTTAAAGGTTAATCTAAAGAGTAAATACCATCAGATTTAGATAAGGCTAGGTGATGAATGGAAGATTGCCTTTAAGATACACCATAGACTATATGAGTAAACTAGCATGCCATTTGGGCTAACCAATGCATGAAGCACCTTTATGAAGCTTATGAATCATATGCTACAGTGTCTACTAGGCAAATGTGTGGTGGTCTATTTCAATGATATCCTAGTTTATAATTGAGACTTATCTAACTACATTGGTCACCTGATGGGAATCTACCTTGTGGTCCTAGCAATAGGAAAACCTGATTTGGATATATGATCCAAAATATCCACATGTGTTCATTCTTTTTTTTACCTAATAATGTTTGGTTTGCACTATAGTAGGTACAGTGATCAGTCTTTACTGGTTGGCCAAATAACATACAATGTTAATCAAATAGGGAACATCATCGGACTCACATCGAACGGTCCACAATGAACTCAATTGACTTGAGGAACTGGCCCTTTGAAGACCATCTCTTATACTTGTATTTTTATTATTGAACCGGCTACTTTTTACTCATTTTTTGGACTTTTGATTTACTTGTAATTTGTTGATTGGAACCGGCCACCTAAGTGGCTTATTTGTAATTTTCATGTGGTTTTTACCCTAATAGGAGCAAGTATAAATATTTTCTAAATAGGGTTTGTAAGGAACTTTTTTTTAACATCACATACTTGATATTTGTTGCCATGGAAATTAGCCTTTCATGCCTCATACTCTTATCAATTCTCCTTTGAATTGTGGCAAGTGGATTTTGATTTTGTTGTGCGTAATATCAACAACATCAAGATCAAACCTAATTCCAACTAGTGCGTAATATTTGATAAGGAATTAGTTGTTCTTTTCATCCAATTTCACGCAATTTAAGTTCATCTTACTAGCTAAGGATTGTGCCTTTGATTGGAATTGGATACTTGGTTTCTCCTATCTTTGATTTATAATATAATTCCCTTGAAACACATCATCTTTTTGGTGATTAGAACACATTGATTTTAATAATTAGGGTTCACATGGCAAGTGGAATTCACGCCATCAGAGCAATTAGATTTGGTGTTCTTACAATTAAAGTGTAGGTACATCATCACCATAAAGTCGTATTTAAGTTGCTAAGGGTTGAAAGTTTATATGGCAATTTAAAGAAGTGCATATTTTTTCAACCCGAGGTGGTATTCTTGGGATTCATTGTATTAAGAGAAGGAATCAAAGTGGACGACTAAAAGGTCAAAGTTGTGGTTAGTGGCCAACCCCTCAGAGTTTGTTTAAGGTCAATTAACATCCTTCTAAAGTTATTTCTTTCAAAACTTTAGCACGATTATAACCTCATTGATCGTGTTGACCAAAAAGGGAGCATTGTTCAAGTGGATGGAAACTTAGAAAATTTTTTAGGAGATCAAAGGAAAGCTTACCACCATCCTAATACTTGCTTTGCTAAATATGTTGCCTAGTTCAGTGTGAAGCTTAATGGTGTTGCACTTAACTACTCAACATAAGACAAAGAGTTTTACTTTTTAGTGCAAGCATTCACTATATGGTATCACTATCTATTACTTTGAAAGTTTGTGATCTCTACTTATCATGAGCCACTCAAGTATTTATGAGATCAACAAAAACTATCACGAAGGCAAGCTAAATAGGTTGAGTTCTTAGAATTTTTTTCATATGTGATTAAAAACAAGTTTAGGAATTCAAATGTAGTAGCTAACACCTTGTCTAAAAAGCATGTACCAATCACCATAAAGCAAGCTAAATTCTTAAGCTTTGGAGTGATGACCAAGCATTACCAATAAGATGACAGTTTTCGACCTATTGTGGTAAAATGTAAAGTTGGTGTGGCTATTGATGGGTATTTTATGGATGAGGGTTGTCTGCATAAGAAAGGATGGTTATGTGTATTGACTAATTCAATGTGGGAGTTATTGGTCAGAGAAGCTCATGTTGGAGGATTGGTAGGTTATTTTAGGGGAGAAAAAGACATGAGTTGTTGAAAGAACATTTTTTCAAACTTAATATGATGAAAGATGTTCATAGGACGCTAGAGTGGTACACTACTTGCAAGAGGGAAAAGGGGAAGAAAGGACCCTATAGGCACTCTCCTCTAAGCCACTGTTGGTTAGAATCCTACCAATTGGGACTTGTGCTTACTTATTATCAAGTTCACCTACAGTAGGTTGACACACGATTCTACCAATATGTCCCCATTCAAAGTCATCTATGGCTACAATTTAACCCTTCTCATGGGCATGATAATCACCTCAACTTTAAAGGAGGAAAGCTCTAGTGTTATTGATCGAACCTAAGAGATTAAGTAGCTACATTAGAAGGTATTTGAGTAACTTTCCAAATCCTTAGAAATCGAGGCAAAAAGGTCAAGAAGTTCAACCTTAAGGACTTAGTTTTGATTCACCCTAGCAAAGAAAGGTTTTCCAGTCATTGATCGAGCAAGTTGTCTCTTAGAATAGCTAGACCCGTCAAAGTCCTTAGGAAGATTAACGACAATGCCTATGAGCTTAAATTGCCCAAAGGATATAGATTGCCTCTGACCTTTAAAATTAGCAATGTGACTTTGTATGTGCCAAAGGAGGACCTTTAGGAAGACCCCCCCCTTGATTTGAGGGAAAATTCTCAACACCCCCAAAGAGATGATAGGAATCCAATCACCAACCTTATTACCTGAGTTAGGGCATAAAGACATCAGGACCTGACATAGAGGTTACTCACCAACCAACCAATAGAGGGCAAAGCTTTCTTTTTTTCATGGCATTCAACATCTACCATCTACCAAGATGCTATTAATCTCTCGCCATTGTTCAAGTCAAGGTGATGTCACTTTATTTACCTCAGGATTTCAAGGCAACCCAACCCTAAGGCTCAAATAGCTTAGACCAACCTACCCCAACATCATCTAACTTATCTGGAGCCTCAACATATTACTTTCTGAGTAGTTCATCTCAAACCCCTCCTTTGTCAACTTGATAGGATCACTAATCTGCCTCAATAGAATTTTGTCCCTTTTGTTAAGGGAATAGTCAATGCCTATGCAACATGCGTCCCTAACATCTAATAGATTCACACATTTCCTAAATATTCCTTTTTTTCTTCTTTACATTTTTACCCTTATTGTAATAGTTTGAGAAGAATATTTTTTATGTACTATTTTAGATTTTTCCACTTTTAGTAATGTAACTTAGAGACTTACTATAAATAGTCCACTATAATGTAAGCTAAATATCATCTCAATATTACTAAACATTTCTTCTATATTTAGTTCTAGAGCTTATAAATTACCTACTCTTATTAATCTTATTAGCAAGGATTATGGCAAGTAAACTCAAAATTATTGCTTGTGCATCATATCAAGTGGTAAATGTAGGGGGTGTTGTGCTTGTTGCTGAGTTATATCTAGTGAGTAGCTCATGAAACCTAGTTAAATGCATTTCATACAACCGCATACATCTTGATTTCATGATACCCTAGTGAAAACTTAGCTCATAGGTGTATCAATAAATGTAGATGTTATTATGTCTAAAGTTTGGCTACCAACCTTAGCTATAATAAACAACAGCTTTGCTAAGACATCTGAATGCACCTCCACCACTATCCTCGCAAGGGCACTATCCTCCTTAAGCGATGACTTTACTTCCAACATTATTTGATTTATCCTCTTCTCCTCTTGCACCACTATCACTACTATCATCACCTTAGAAGGAGGAGTGTGACCAATAAGAACAAACACGAAGGGGCCACCCTGTATCTCCTCATAGTTCCTCACTTAAGGACCTATTGGGTTAAAAGAAGAAGAAAAAGGGGAAAGTTATACCAACTGTTAAAGAGGAGAAAGAAAAGATAAGAGGTTTTTCAAGGGTTTATCCTAACATAAAACACTCAAACATAACCTCCCACAATCATGGATCCTTCAATAGCATTCCACATCTATGCCCATCCATGTATCCTTGCAAAAGCTCAAATGTGCAAGATTAGTCTATGAAAATAGCAAAGAAGCCATACTTGATGTCACATGTCCCTTTAGTGACTAACACAAGGTATGTACTATTTAATGCACCAAAATATGCATGTCAAATTAAAAGGTTATGCATCTTCGATTATGCAAAATAGTTTCAAAATTCAAAAAACGACAAAAATGAAAACTATTAAAAGAAGCTCAATTGCCCTATGAAAAACTTAAGCAACACATTTTGCTAACTACTCAAAAGGCCAAAGGGTAGGTGAATGAGTCAACAAGGTCGATCACTTGGTATCTCAGAAAAAACCCCATTTGATCTCACTTACCACATGAGCTCTATATAACCTCTCTACAACTTGACAAATACCTCACTTAGTCTTGTTCACCACTTATGCTTCCTATAACACCATACTAGCTTGATAGAGATCTCACTTACTATTTGTGCTTCTTATAGCGCATCAAAAGCTTGATGAAGACCTTGCTCAGCCTCACTTACCACATCAACACTCTATGCCTCTCACCTAAACCATAACAACCATCACTGCAACTAGCTCGCCAAGATCACTATAGCTAGGTTACGAAAAAGGTTAGTTCTCCTACCCTCAAGTGGAGCCTACTCATTAATCGCTTGAAAGCCCAATAAGCAAAAATTTCCCTAGTAACTAGCCACTAATGAGAGTAGGGGCAAGCATTGATGGGTATTTCTCTAATGGGCCTCTAAGCATAGAACTTACTTATTCCCTTAAGCCTTTAAGCCTAAGCCTAGCTTGTTTCTTGTGACATAAGGAGATAAACCAACACCGGGATCAAAGATGATGGGGAAGCGTCACATCTCATTGATAGCTTCCACCTCCCAAGGGCTACTCTCAATCATTTAGAAGGCAAACAATGTATTAAATGTGCCATCAGCATTAAATGCTTATGAACAAGGGACATGCATGGAGTCAATCAATTGTTCATCACCCCTAACACCTATAAGACTCAAAACCCTAACAAAAGAAAGGGGATCTCTTGTAACTTCTTACGCTTACTTAGTTGTCGTGTTGATTTTTCTACACTTTACTAACTTAAGCATCAAAGTGGCAACACTAAAGCACCCTTTAGCAGTCTTCCTTAGTTTACATGTGTTCACTTTGCAAGCCCATCATTTAAGCCTACATCACCTAAAGGCCTACAATCCCCCTTGAACTAAACCCAATACCATGAGGGAGAGTCATGCGACAACATCTACTATGCTGTTAAATGAAAAGTTTTGAAAGTCGATCATAGAATGAAAACATGAGAGATTTTCTCCTTCACATTCACAACTGCTTTAGAGAGTATCAAAATCTCTTAGAATTAATGAAGGAAGTTTAGAATGTGAACCAAAATCTTTTGAAACAACTTACAGTTTAATTATTCCCCCTATTACCTTTTACATGAACCCAAAAAAAAAAAAAAAACTAACATGCTTTCCATTCCATTAAGTTAATTTGCTAACCACCTAAGCAGTGCTTGAAATGATGTTAACCTACATTGAGAAATTCTAAAAAAGTCATTTCTTTTTAGTTTATGTTTGAGTAAAAATTTTCTAATCTAATTTCCATTGTTTGACCAATTTGAGAATAAGGCTTAAAGAGAGGAATAGTGGAAAGACTATATATAGCTCTCAAGAATTTCACTTATCTTCTTAACTAACGATTTTCTATACCCATTACATTCTAATACAATAAGTTCATATAAAAATTTTGTAAAAATATTACAACTTTTTGTATACATTTCTTTCAATCATTAGCATAATCCTATTTAAATTACTATGGATATGAAACTTTGGTTTTCCTTGTTTTCTCCTAAGTAAAATAGTTGTCTATTCCCCTAACATTAAAGGATTAGAAGCTATAAATGGTTTATTGATGTAGGTGGTATTGTAAAGTTAGATTTAGGCTTCATGGTTTTTATCGGTTTTTTGTGATTTGTCGATAGTAATTTGTTCTCTTTGGTGTTAGATTACAACATCTCCAATAAATTTTGATATTGAGAAATTTAATAGAGATATGACCTTCAATATGTTGCCATCAAGTATTTCATTGGTGCCTTGAAAAAGTCTAGATTCGTGTACAAAGGTGATTGGAGGAAGTTAAATTTTAGAGCTCCTTTAGTGGCTCAAGTGTGCTTAACAAGTAATGTCCTATAAGAGGTTTCGAATGAAGTTATGACTATAGGCCTTTGTGCAAAACTAGAAACAATCTACATGACCAAGTTATTAGTTGACTTGCTAGTATTGAACGAGCATTGGCAAAGGAATACACTAGTGAGTTTATTTTCCTTGCAAATGAATTACAAAACATTGATATTAAAGTAGATAATGAGGATTAAAACTCTATTGTTATTTTTTTCTTTACTTACCTCATATAAGAATTTTAGGGGACCATAATTTCCTAACTCTTTTCCGTTTAAAGGAAGAGAACAATCTAGAGATGTTACTCATAGGAAAAGTAGATCTAGGTCCAACTCAAGGAACAAGTTCAAGACTTACAATTATTTTGGGAATAAATGGCACATTGATAAAGAGTTCTATGAGTTACATGATGTTGTTTTATCTCCTTGTGCTCAAGACTTGAGACCCACTCATGCGGATGTCAAGATCTGATAGCAAATGGTATGATAAGAGTGGTGAAGTTGTGTTCAATTAATGTTATGTAAATGATTTTGATAAGTTGGGTGCTTTCATTAAGACCAAGTATAAGGCTTGTCATAGGTACCCTTAGATCTACTCATGATCATCTTAGGGACCTTAATGCTCATCTAGGCAAACAAAAGTTTAACTTTGATGCATCTCTTGAGATGTTGAAAGAGATCTAAGAAGGAATTTTTTATGTGAGCAAGGTTATTTCTTCTATTGTGATTTTCATAGGTCTTCTCTTGAATCGCATGAATACTATGAAAAGCACCTAAGTGAGTTGAATGCTATTGTTTTGAAGTCTATTTCTATGTTGCTTCCTTATTCTTTTAGCAAATCTACTAAAGCTAAAAAAGGTGATTAAGAACACAATTTTTTACAAAGCTCACATATATTTTAACAAGTGTATTAGGATGTGATGAGAAGAACCATGAGAATTTGATGGATTTGGGTTACAAAGACTAAACTCTTTTCTGAACCGTGTATATTATATTGATATTAAATCTTCTAAAAATCCAACTTAGAAGTTTATTTTTAACTTTTAAAAAATAGCTGGCATATTTTTAAGAATGCAAATACGTCTAGGAGATCCTACTTATTCTATCAAGCAAATATTTCTCTTTGGAAATAACTACTCTTTCATCTTTGCAAAATCTTCCTTAAACATGCACTCTAACTTTTTATACTCAATTTTGCCGATTTATGTATAGGATTTACTTAGGATATTTTCAAGTTTATTTTCAGTCAAGTTAAATTTTTCAAAAAAAATGTTTCTCTTCTTTTCAACACATCATGGAATGTTCATCAAAGAATTGTTTTTATTTCGGCATGTTTTATAATGCATAAGCAAGATTTTCTTAAATAAACTTAGAGAAGATTTATAACAAAAAAAAAAATTAAGTTCTTTACTTCTTTGAATGAGCTTAACTATATATAACTAGGAGACCTCAGCAATTAGCATTGATTTTAGTTAATTGAAAAGTGAGTTTGTGAGATTGTCTCGCTTAGTGCTTGTAACTATAGCATCATTGTAACGCCCCAGAACCCGGAGCATCACAGCCCGCCACATGTTGCTATTACTAAGCAACACACCAAGGCTCTAAAACTTCAACATACTTCAAAATCTACTCATATGCATTATTCATTATACCACTATAACTATAACCAAAATGAATGACTCACAGATGAGTCATTCCAAATTTCATTATTTAATAACCATAAAGTCTCAAACCACAATCCATCTCCATAATTCCAATTTAACAATAAAACATCAATTTACAATAATTCAAAATTCTTGTCACACTTCCTCTACATAGTAACAGTGTTCTCTTCCCATCTCATCCATGTAATGTCCCACCAAGTTTCCATTTTCATCATACTCTAGTTGTTTATCATTTCCACCTACAGCTAAAAAAATATAGGAAAGGGGGGTGAGCCTAAGCTCAATACGTGAGTACCACACCCACATGCACATGATACACCACAATAATAGCACATGCATATATGCAACATTTATCCTCAACACATTCATAATTCAGTTCACACATCAACACCAACAATGAATTATAACACATGGGGGTACTTATGACCCCGGTACACACAAAATTTGTCCTAGTGGAAACTGCCTCGACAGGCCCCATCTAACCCTAATCTACCTTAGATCATTTTGATAAATGGCTCCACTAGGGACAACGTAACATACCGATCATCAAGGTGCCCCTTAGGGATCTACCACTACGGGCCCCTAGGCCGAGCCAATCATAAGCAACATATTTCATTCCATTTACATAATACTACATTACTTCACGATGCCACATGATTCACATTATGTCTCAGCATTTCATTATTTCACATACAATTCATTTAGTAGCTTCCTAACAATCACATACAACAAACAAAGTAAACACGTACTCGGAGTCCTAGACATACGCACTTCTTGTCCCAAACTTAAGCTAAGTCAATAACTGTATAATCAACACATTAATCTTAGTATTAATCCAACATAATATAACTCTCCTAATTCCTCTTATTCTATTAAGTCATCTAAGGTTTCACTAATTTGTTTTGGTTGTGTGGAACTTCATTAATTAAGAAGATAATTCAATGTATAATAATAATGTTCATCACTTAACACGGCCATGTTGAAGGTTGTGTTGCTTAACATGGCTAGTACACGATCGTGCTAGGGGTCATGTATCTCTCGGTGAGATTTGGCTTCAACACAGTTGGAGCAAGGTCATGTTGAGAGGCTGTGTTTCTCTTAATTCAACACGATTGAAACACGACCGTATTAAGAGGTCGTGTATCTCTTGGCATGACTTTTGGACTTAACACGGTCAAAACACAACCATATTGGGAGGCTATGTTCTTCTTATTTCAACACGAGGGCAACATGACCGTGTTGTATGGTCGTGTATCTCTCAGGACACTTTTAAATTCAACAAGGTCGTAACACAGCCGTGTTGGGAACCATATATCTCTCAGTATACTATTACATTCAACATGATCGTAACACAACCATGTTGGGAGGTTGTGTATATCTTGGGCAATCCCATGAACCCTAATATTTAACTCCAACTTCTCCCAAATTCAATCCTTTTTATCCATAAACTCCATTAAATCTTAAAGATATGTAATTATTTCTCAAATAACATAGTTATAATACTTACATCGAATTTTCCCATGTATCGACTCCTTGATCCAGGAGTTCCTTTTTCTTTATGTTCACATTTGCTTCGCCGCGCTACTCCCTCGAATCTCGTTTAGTCTTCTTAGACACGCCTCCTCTCTTTCTATGTCTCTCTTTGTCAATCGATCTTTGTAGTTAGCTGGGATTGTCAGATTTTCAAAAAGAGGAGAACCCTATGTCATTTTAGCATATATATAGTCCCACTAAGAAAAGACAAAACTACCCTTGTCCTTTATTCGTAATTGCGAAATTGCCTAGAACCTTATATTATTTATTTATTTGAGTGTGTATACATACATATATATATATATATATATATAAAATATCGTATATTACATTCTTTCCCCCTTATTAAAACTTTCATCCTCGAAAGTTACTTGGAATTAGGAAAAGTTCTGGATGCTTTCTCTTCATTTCTTCTTCTAATTCCCATGTCACCTCTCATTTTGTTTGATTTGTCCATTGCACTTTGACATAAGGAATACTTCTTCTTCTTAAAACTTGTTTCTTAGTATCCACTATCCTTACAAGTCTTTCTATAAAGGACAAGTCTAGTTGTACCTTCAAAGTGGTACAAACTTTCTTAACATCGACACATGAAACACATCATGTACTCCAACCAGACTTGGCAGAGGTGCCAACTTGTATGCGACTATTCCGATTTTCTCTAGAATTTCGAATGGACCCACATATCTTGGATTCAGCTTATCCCGTAGTCCAAAACTAACTACCCCTTTAGTTGGAGATATTTTCAATAAGACTTTATCTCCCACTTAAAACTCTAAAGGTCGTCACCACTTGTTTACATAACTTTTTTAGTGACTCTAGGTTGATAGGATCCGTTGCCTTATGACTTTAACCTTGTCTACTGTTTCCTATACTATCTCTAGCCCCAATACTCGTCTTTCTCCCACTTCATCCCAATGTAAGGGAAATTTGCACTTCCTTCCATATAATTCTTCATAAGGGGCCATCTGTATAATAGCTTGGTAACTGTTGTTATAAGCAAATTCTACTAAAGGCAAATAATCACTCCAATTACCCCCTTGATCCAATGTACAAGCTCTTAGTAAATCTTCTAGAATTTGAATAGTTCTTTCAGATTGCCCATCTATTTGAGGATGAAATGCTGTACTAAACTAGAATTTGGTTCCCAAAGCTTGATGCAGACTTTTCTAGAACTTACTCACAAAACTAGTATCCCTATCAAATGTAATCTTAGCTGGGATCCCATGTAACCTAACAATCTCTTTAATATACATTTAAGCAAACCTTTCTAGTCTATAGTCCAATCTAAATGGCAAGAAATGTGTGAACTTGGTTAATCTACCTACTATCACCCAAATCGCATCATATTTCTCCCTTATTCTCGAGAGTACTGTGACAAAATCCATAGTTATATGTTCCCACATCCATTCAGGCACAGGAAGAGGTTGTAACTCACCAGTTGGTCTTTAGTTTTCAATCCTTATTTGTTGATAGGTGAGACACGTAAACACATATTTAGCTATCCCCCATTTCATGTTTTTCCACCAATAAGTGTTCTTAAGATCCCTGTACATCTTGGTGCTTCCCGAGTATACTGTATACCCTAAGTAATGGGCTTCCTTCATAATCTTCCTCTTTAATTCTATGTTATTTGGAACACACCATCTATTACCATACTTGACTACTCCTTCAATGTTCAACACAAATTCCATGGCTTCCCCCTGTTCTACTTTGTTCCTTATCTTCTGAATTTCAGGATCTTCCATTTGTGCAGTCTTAATCTGATCTAAAAGATTGGGTTGGATACTAAGTATAGCCAACCTATTTCCCACTCTTTGTGTCACTACTTCCAATTTCAGCTTATCCATATCTTCTAATATTTTCTTCTGAGACGTGATTAATCCTGCAATATTTATGTGTTTCTTCCTACTTAAAGCATCTGCAACCACATTTGCTTTTCCAAGGTGATAATGAATTTCTATATCATAATCATTTATCAATTCTAGCCGCCTTCTTTGCCTCATATTCAACTCCTTCTGAGTAAACAAATACTTCAAACTTTTATGGTCTATGAAGATTTTACACTTCTCCCCATAAAGATAGTGTCTCCACAATTTCAGTGCTAAAATCACAACAGCTAATTCCAAGTCATGAGTGGGGTAATTCTTCTCATATTGTTTTAGCTGGCAGGAAGCATATGCAATGACTTTCCCATTTTGCATAAGCACACACCCCAAACCTTTATTTGTTGCATCACTGAATACTTCAAATTCTTCTCTCGTCTTTGGTAGAGCCAATACTAGAGCTATCATTAATTTATTTTTCAATGCTGTGAAGTTGCTCTCGCATTCCACACTCTATACAAATTTAGCCTTTTTCTTTGTCAATTGAGTCAATGGAGTTGTTAACCAAGAAAATCCTTCTACAAAGCGTCTATAGTACCCAACTAATCCTAAAAAACTCCTTACTTCTGTTACAGTTCTTGGTCTTGGCTAATCACTCACTACCTTTACCTTCTCAAGGTCTATTGATATTTCGTTCTTATTCATCACATGTCTTAAGAAAGATACCTGTTCCAGTACGGTTCTGAGATGTGCTTCATGTTCTTCTCTACTTTTAGAATAGATGAGGATATCATCTATAAAAACCACTACAAACCGATCCAACCATTCTTTAAGCACTCTATTCATGAGGTCCATGAAGGCTACTAGAGCATTTTTCAAACCAAAAGGCATCACCCAAAACTCCTAATGCCCATACCGAGTCTTGAAAGCAGTTTTCTGTATGTCTTCCTCCCTAATTCTTAACCAATGGTATCTTAATCTCAAGTTAATTTTGGAGAAGACTTGAGCTCCTTGTAATTGATCAAATAGATCATCAATCTTAGGGAGAGGGTATTTGTTCTTGATTATGACTCAGTTTAGTTCCCCGTAACCTATACACAGCCTCATACTCCAATCCCTCTTCTTGACAAATAGTATTGGAGCACCCCATGGTGAGACACTTAGTCTTATAAACCCACTATCTTGAAACTCTTGTAGTTGAGTCTTCAATTCAAATAGTTCAATAGGCGCCATTCTGTACGGTGCTTTGGATATGGGTATCGTTCCTATTATAAGATCAATACAAAACTCTATCTCTCTGGATGGTGGTAAACTTAGCAAGTTCTCGAGAAAAACATCCGTATACTCCTTCACTACTTGCACAATTCTCAGTTCTTTAATCGGTCCTGTCTCTACTAATAAGGCTGACAATCTTCCTTTGTTCCACAGCTCATATGTTGGAAGAGTCGCAGGCCTTTGTGGATCTAACTTGTATACAATTTGCTCCTTATCAGGAAAATCAAACTTAACCACTAGATTGTGACAATCTATTATAGGAATTAAACCTCTGAATCCAGTAGTGGAGAAGCCAATTTGAACTAATGATTCTAGACATCCACATGTTATCTTTATTCATTTCATAGTAATTTGTCTCTACATTGTAGCAGGTAAATTTGTTGGTTTTACAGGATGGCGGATATAATTCACTAAGGCTCAATTGTGGGTCATTCATGGACTTACATCAATCAAAGAAAAACCGGTCCAATATTGATCCATGGAGGTACAAGAAGCCGGCTACTTATGAGGGTTTACTTGTAATTTCCTTTAGTGCAAAAACCAGCCACACTTGTTGTTTTTCACTTGTAATTTTCTTTGTTAAATTTGCCTTATTTAGAGCAAGTATAAATACTTGCAAAGTAGGGTTAAAAGGGTACTTTTTGAAGATTATACACTTGAAATTTGTTGTCGTGGGAGTGCTCTCTTCACACCACCTTACTCTTATCAATTTCACTTGTGAAATTGTGGCGAGTTGGCTTAAGGAATTCTTATGAGTCATATCAAGATTTCTTAAGTTGCATCCGATTATTGCTAGTGAGTAATATCTAGTTTATAATTGGTTGAGTTTGTTTGTTCCTTTTACGCCAAATTAGGGTTCTTGTATTGCCAGGTTTTCACGCCAATTATAAGGATTGGAATTGAATTGTTTCTTTATATTTGATTGGTATTGGAATCCAATTGTGGTCCATCTCAATTTGGTCAACACCATTTAGGGTTCTTCGTGCTTGTTTCATGCCATTTGGGGGATATATCTTCTATCTTTTTTACGTCAGTTTTAATTTGAATTGAATCAATTGTGTGTATGTTCTTGTTAATTGGTATTGAGATCCCTTAAGCACATCAATCTATTGTATCATGATACTTATACAACCAATTCACCCCCTAAAATTAAGTCAAACTCTATCATCTCTAATACAAACAATTCATCTAGCATTTTCTTGCCATGTATTACAATCTCTACATCTTTACACATTTGATCTAGTTTCCCCCCTACTCCAAATGGAGTATTTACAATCATAGCATTCTCCAACACAACATGTTTTAATCCACATACATTCATAATTACAGGTGATATACAAGAATGTGTTGCACCTGTGTCAAATAGTACATAGGTAGTGTTTGAGTTTATGAGCAATGTACCTTCTATGGTATCTTGATCATGAGCATCCTATTGTTGCTGCTACTGTTGTAATGCGAACACTCTACCATGTGCCCTCTGTCTTGGTCCCACATTCTGATTTCTACCTAGTGGTCCTCTAAGTGCAGTCCTTATAGGTTGTGGGGCTTATAGGGGTGCAAATGCCTGAGTGTGCTGAGCACCACACTCAAATGATCTGTGTCCTCTCTATTTACAAGTGTAGCAAAAAGTCTAAGGGAGGGTCCTTTCAGTACAATTCTTGTTGGTATGTCATGTTTTGCCACAGGAGAAGCATGCCCCTTCTGGCCAATTACACTGTTGCAAAACATGCAATCCTAAACATCTAGGGCATCTCACACCTTAGCCTACTTGTGTTGGGGGAAGCAATGCTAGAGGTGTGAGCTTCATTTGAAGAGGTCTAAGTGCATAAGCCATAGGTTTAGCTAGATATACAGTTGGCCTCTTCCCTTTGTCTACATAAGCTATGTTAGAAACAGGCCTTTTTCCTATAACTGATCCTATTCTACGAGACACTTGTTCCTCTGTTCTCTTTTTGCTCTACTCCAAGTATTTAGCTTTGTCAACTACTCCTGCATAAGTATTCAATTGAAAAGCCCCCACTTCATGTTGTAGAATAGGCTCTAATCCCCTCAAAAATCTTTGTATCTCAGGAGGCATCATCACCTCTGGTAAAACTTTGCTCAAGTGGTTCAGCTCCGCTTCATATGCCTCAACAGATTTACTACCCTATTGGTAGTTATAATAGTCTGCCTCCATTTTGTCCCTAATGCTACTAAGGAAATACTTCTCATAAAAGATTTCCTTAAACCTTTGCCATTGATCTGGAGCTCCTGTTAATCTGGACATGCTAGTCCACCAATCTACAACTACTCCCTTCAATATATAGGCAACATACCTCACTTTTCTAACTTCTGGGACCATGAAGGCTTCAAAGGTCCTCTCAATCTCGGTGATCCAATATTCAGCCTCTATTAGATCATCAACCTTTGGGTAGAACTCCTTAGTTAGTTTTACAAATTTGTCTAGCCCACAAGGTTCCTCTACAGGCCTGACAAGTCTCACAGCCTACTGTTATTGTTGTGCCAACATTCCTACTAGAGCATTTACACTCTCTAGCAGTTGAGTAACGGTGACATTAGCTTGCTTTGAGGTTTCCTACTGAGGTGGTCTTTGAGGGTTCCTATCCTCTAAGGCATCTCCACCCGGTCCAACACTAGATGAACCCCGCATGATATTTCTTCTTGGAGGCATTATGTGTAAATTGGGATAGCAAAATGATTTCAGTGTTAGCATTTATAAGGGGAATTAGTGATATTATACGTCTATGTATACTCAAGATCAAACATAGGTATGTTCCTATACAAAATTAAACAACAATATTCAACAAAATACATCTGTATAAAATATTAGGATTAACACAACATAATAGTTATCCCCTAATTTGCCCACTCTCTTCATTAGTCAATTCTAGAAGGCATCAACTAAATCTCTACTAGATCACATTTTAAATTCTAAAGAGCATTAAAACCTAGTGTTCTAAAACTACTTACTTTTTTTTTTTTTTTTGGATCAAAACCTAAGCATCTAAGGATCATCAACCTATACTCCTATGGATCATAAACATGAGGCTCTGATATCACTTAAGTTGTAACACCCTAGAACCTGGAGCACCACAACCCACCACATGTTGCTACTACTAAGCGACACACCAAGGCTCTAAAACTTCAACATACTTCAAAATCCACTCATATACATTATTCATTATACTACTATAACTATAACCAAATGAATGACTCACAGATGAGTCATTCCAAATTTCATTATTTAATAAACACAAAGTCTCAAACTACAATCTATCTCCATAATTCCAATTTAACAATAAAACATCAATTTACAATAATTCAAAATTCTTGTCACTCTTCCTCCACAAAGTAATAGTGTTCTCTTCCCATCTCATCCATGTAATGTCCCACCAAGTTTCTATTTTCATCATACTCTAGTTGTTCATCATTTTTGCCTGCAGCTAAAAAAAATAGGAAGGGGGGGGGGGGGGGGGGGGGGGGGGGGAGGGAGGGGGTGAGCCTAAGCTCAGTACGTGAGTACCACACCTACATGCGCATGATACACCACAATAATAGCACATGCATATATGCAACATTTATCCTCAACATATTCACAATTCAATTCGCACATCAACACCAACAATGAATTATTACACATGGGGGTACTCATGATCCCAGCACACACAACATTTATCCTAATGGGAACTGCCTCTACGGGCCCTATCTAGCCCTAATCTACCTTAGATCATTTCGATACATGGCATACCGATCATTGAGGTGCCCCCTAAGGATTTGCCACTATGGGCCCTTAGGCCGAGCCAATCACAAGCAATATATCTCATTTCATTCACATAACATTGCATTACTTTATGATGCCACATGATTCACATTATGTCTCAGCATTTCATTATTTCACATACAATTCATTTGGTAGCTTCCGAGCAATCACATACAACAAACAAAATAATATGTACCTAGAATTCTAGCCTTACGCATTTCTTATCCCAAACTTAAGCTAAGTCAATATCTATATAATCAACACATTAATCTTAGTACTAATCCAACATAATATAACTCTTCTAATTCCTCTTATTCTATTAAGTCATCTAAGGTTTCACTAATTTGTTTTAGTTGTATGGAACTTGGTTAATTAAGAAGATAATTTGATGTATAATAATAATGTTCATCACCTAACACAGCCATGTTGGAGGTTGTGTTGCTCAACACAGCTAGTACACGACCGTGTTAGGGGTCATATATCTCTCGATGAGATTTGGCTTCAACACGGTTGGAACACGGTCATGTTGAGAGGCCATGTTTCTCTTAACTCGACATGATCAAAACATGACCATGTTGGGAGGTCGTGTATCTCTTGGCATGACTTTTGGACTTAATACGGTCGAAACACGACTGTGTTGGGAGGCTATCTTCTTCTTATTTTAACATGAGGGCAACACAACCGTGTTGCATGGTCGTATATCTCTCAGGACACTTATACACGACCGTGTTAGGGGACCATATATCTCTCGGTATACCATTACATTCAACACAGTCATAACACAATCGTGTTAGGAGGTCGTGTATATCTCGGCTAATCCCACTAACCTTAATATTTAACTCCAACTTCCCCCAAATTCAATCCTTTTAATCCCTAAACTCCATTAAATCTTAAATATATGTAATTATTTCTCAAATAACATAGTTAGAATACTTACATCAAATTTTCCTGCGTATCGACCCCTTGATCCGGGAGCTCCTTTTTCTTTATGTTCATGTTTGCTTCGTCACGCTACTCTCTTGAATCTCATTAGGTCTTCTTAGACACGCCTCCTCTCTTTCTGTGTCTCTCTTTGTCAATCGATCTCTCTAGTTGGCTGGGATTGTCGAATTTGCAAAAAGAGGAGAAACCTAGGTCATTTTAACATATATATAGTCCCATTAGGAAAAGACAAACTACCCCCATCCTTTATTCATAATTGCAAAATTGCCCAAAACCTTATATTATTTATTTATTTGTGTGTATACACACACACACACACATATATATATAAACATCATGTATTACAATCATACAACTAAGATTGTCTATTATTAAGTGTTGTACCAAGGAAACCTTTCTACATCATCTTCTTCTTCTTTTTCTTCTTCTTATAGAAAAAATGATTACTCCAATCACGAGCAAAAAAATTATTAAGAGTTAGGTATGAAAAGTAGCTAGTAAAGTTAAATTAGTAGACATGGAGAACTTGGAAAAAGTATGGAGGACACAACATCTAGAGAATTTCTTCTAGTGACTATGAGATGAAAGAGCTTTGTATGAGACAAATAAATTATTATACTCATTCTTAAACTTTGAAGTTAGATGATTGCCAATGTTTAAGCTAGTAGAAGACTCCTATACTCCTTTCCCCCTTCTTCAATTTTATTATTACTTGTTATTTTATTGCGCTTAATTTGAGAATTCAAGCAAAATTGTTAATTTTATAGAGGGGACAAAAATGTGAAATTGGTCTTGAAGTTTTTTCTATAATTACCAATTTACCCTCCCTTCCCTCTCAACCCCCCTTCTCTTAGTTACTAATTTTGGGACCTAAATGATAGTCATTAATAATAACCACGAAAGTTACTAATTGAAAATAAAGAAAAAAATTATTTATCTTTTAAAAAGTGAAATTATTCTTGTTTTTCATTAATATTTCCTATGATAGCTAACCACACTTCTAGCTATCGATTGCTATCCTTGCCTTTGAACATCACTTCTATTGAAAGCCTCCAATACCGCAACACTTTGAGTTTCCTACTTCATATTTGATAATTTTAAGGCTTTGATCACGTAAGTTGGAAAAAAAAATCTAAAATGTTTTTCAGGAAACAAAAACTCCCTAAATATAACTTGTTTTTCTTTGTGAGGACAAGAACACTATAGTATCTTCTATGTTTGTGTTAGAACTTAATAGAATTCCAATGTTTCAAGTGAGTCTTTTCAATTCTTTATATTTATATTCATATATTAAATAAGTGACTCCATTATTGATTTTCTTCTAGGCATTAAAAAAGGTGGATGTGACCCCTACACTATCAAGCAGCGTGCTAATGTAGGAAACTACTTCTTTTAAATAAGTGTCTCCATTATTGATTGAACGAAGTTTATTATTTTCTTGCTGATAAAATGCTAAGGAAATCTTTAGTGGTCGGCCAGATCTTGTTATCGCTAGTAGGGGATCCCATTCCAGACATGGGCATGCATGACTTACCAGTTGAGGCAAAACCCCGAGTCCATCCATCCTTTGCACAAACTTTTGCTAATTTGCCTTGTCGGCTCAACAAAAAAGTACATATAATGTACCTTAGACCTTCAACCAAAAAAAGTTAAAACCTAGAATTGGATCCAGCAATATTGGCCCTTCATTACGATCACATGAAGATTGGTCTCTAATCAAGCGATCATTGGTAATGTTGGTCCATAAAAATTTCTTGGTTGGGCATATTATATCTAGAACTATAAATGATCTAAGTGAAAATTTAGATAAATATTTCCAGTGAAAAAAAAGGAAAACGGATCACATAAATTTTTAAGTCAAATTAGGCCTATTTTAGTAATTCCATAAAATTACAGTTCTTGTGCGTGCTTGCTAAAAAATGTAGATGCATGATGACTGAAAAGAAAAAAACTCTATGGCTATTAACTTTTAGAATCTGATTCATCTCTTCTATTAGTAATTTAAGATTATAAAATTATAGACTATGAAGTTACATATATTTTATCATCATAGATGACATTTGACTTGTGTCTAGAGCTAACGCATATATGGAGCTGAGTTCATCTTCACTGACCGAGAGATACTAGTCCATCTTATATGTACGAATTCCCGGAAATAGAATACGATAGATACAAAAAACTTTAAGAGGATGCCACATGTATATATATATTATTGTTTCCTCCATTGGGTGAATGAGAGTATGAGTCCTTGACTTTTAGACCTTCATGCATCTTATGCATGAAACATCTTTCTTTATTACCCATATAAATAGTCCTAAGCACGGCTATAAATAATGTAGTTATTAGATATGGTTTATAGTATAAAGAAGGTAACAATGAGTTAAAAAAAAAAAAAAACCATATCATACCTCAAGAAAGAAAGGTTAGCATCTCTAATCTCTTGGATGAATAAAAATAATTGATAAGTTTATAGATATTGCAATATTCAACCTTACTGTTTAAGTAATCCAATAGAAAAGGATATATTCAAAGATTATGTTTTCCTTCCTTAATTAATTTGAGACATCCAAAGATGTTATTATACAGTTACGTGGCAATCATGTTATTGATTACTAGTCGATAGTCAATTTCTACTACACTGCATAGTTATCCCAAGATGGTTATTTTGGTTTGTATCTAACTACATACTACTGCCTTTATATAAAAAAGCCAAAAGGTACCATGACAATAAAATTAGGCATTAATAAGTAAAAGAGCTATATGGCCTAAGATAGGCAGTCATTCCTATGTGCATAACAAGGGCCATAGTAAAGCCTAAGATTTTTCATTGGGATTTAGTTTGTGTATTTGCTTGTTATGTTCTTCAAGTTTTGTACATAAAAATCGGTTCCTCGATAGCTCGCATTTTGAGAAAAAGAATATGAACTCTACCCCTCTGCTGTGGATGGAAATTCTCATAAGTTCACAAGAGGTAAGTGGGGGCCTAAATTGGTTCAAGCCTTTACCTACGAAAGAGCAAATATGAGTCAAGAGGGTACCACTCAAGTTAGTAAAGTATAAATGAGAAATTCACCTAACAATATTATATTCTAGAATTCAAAGAACTCGAATCCTTTATCAAGGAGGGCTTGGAGGCCATTTAGGCCATTGAGATTGTGAAAAGTTTATGGAAGTCCTTCTTGAACATTTTACAATACTTGCAAAAAAAGTAATGCCTATTGCTTATCACAAAATGTCTCCATGTGGTGCACCTCACTGTTATTATAGACTTTATAGGCTAGAAAAGTGCTGGGGGGCTCAAAGCCAAAATCCCCATATTACGCTCTCCATCAAGACCAACCAATGTTATGATCTGGGACAAAGCTGGTGGTGCATGCGTGCAGATGTAGGGCATTTAGACAAGGAACCCAAAAGTTTAAATTTCATTACAGCTTCTTGACTACAAAAGCATTATTATGTATGAGATTTTTACATATATCATTAAACCATAATTACATAGGCCATTATTAGTTTCGAAATCTAATTTTTCAAAAATTCTGCTACACGTATGATACGTTTAAAACTAGCAACAGTATTGGAGTTTCACGATACATTAAAATTGAAGAAGAGGCTCACTTTAATGTTTTATGTGTTTATTAATTTTAATGCGTGTAGATTTGTTCTTGCTAAGTGTTTAATAATAAAAAGAATTTATGAACAAATTGATCTGCTCCAATTATTGAGTGTATGTGAAAATTGGGATAATAAGATTGTTTATGATCTAGACTTTTAAATTATATATATATATATTTCCAATTTTATTTCCCAGGTAGCTGGCTTACACAAATGAAAAGATAAGATCACAAGGCATCTGGAGTTGTTATGCATCCATGGCATCCGAGTCATCAAGTAAAAAGGGGATGATTCTTTGGCGTACCTATCTTCAGCAATGCTTGTCATTTGGCTGGGGGTAACATATAGAAAATAGAACCCACATGCAGATTGCATATAAAACCATTTTTTATACTTCACAAAATTAATAGAGGGTATTACTAGTGCACAATAAGTAGGTGGTGTGTTCATAATAAGTAGGTGAAGCTAATAATTTTCGTACAACCCAAGACAAATTTGAACTAACTTGTGAGCCTATAATTTAGTAATATCATTGGTTTTAAGTGCGTTGATTAAAAATGAGTAGCAAATTGAGCTCAATAGATGTATTGGCATAAGATAACTATGTTTAGTGGACTTGAGTGGCTAAATAATAATAACTATTGTCATCTATTTCGACTCATTCGTTTATTACGTTGTAAATGCTGATGGGCCTAGAATTGCATAACGTCAATGAATAATTTTGCAATTTAAGTTACAGAGTTGTATGTCCTTTTTAATGGGTTGAGACAAAATAAATAAATAAATAAATATCAATTGTAACTTTGGGTCTGCGAGCCCATTTTATTTTAATTTTATTTCTGGGCCCAAGTCGTAGAGGAAATAAATTAGATTAGGACTAAGTAAATTTAGTAAGCCAACATGATCAAGAACGAAGCCTAGAAGTGAGGAGTTATCCAAACTCCCAGGTCTATCCAAGTAAATCAAATGCGGCATAATAATTTTAAATGTTTATTTTTTAAATCATTTCATGTTATAGGACTAAGCTCGGCCCAAAACTCCAAGTCGGGTTCAATGCAACATAATCATTCACAATTTATTTATCCAATTAATTGTTTTATTTACGTTTATTAAGTATACAAGCATTAATTATTACGAGGAGAGTTGGTGTATTTATATGGGACTTTAGAACTCCTTGTTGGCTTATATAGAAACCATTAAATGTTTATTGATAAATATTAATGGGTTGAGACTTTGAGTTAACTAAATTATTTATTTATTTATTTATTTTGCTAGGTATAAATCAAGGCTTACTTGATAAGAAAGCTAGCTTTAGTTATACCATAAGTTACTGGGATAGATAATTAGTGGATTAATGCTTACTTGTCGAGAATGAAAATTCTTCAAGACCTTACAAACTCGGTCTAGCTCAAGTTGGGCTTATAAAAACAACAATCGTGAACTAAGAAGGTACTGAAGGTGATTATAGCACATGTACTCTGACACTCAAGTCAGGTAAAGGATAAAGATAGAGAGTGGGGAATTCCTAATTGACAATATCAAAAGGAATTGAGACTATGAAGTTCTCGCATCTTACTTCTTGTGGAGATTAATAGAGCTTTATATATAGAAAGGAGGAAGTACAACTATTAGCTGACATTCCTCTACTCTATGAGTTGCTATTACCCATCTAGCATTTAATGTAGTGTAGCACATCTAATGTTGTATATGTTCCATAAGATGGTGCTTGATGTGATACCTATCCTTTCTTCTTCCTAGCCTTATGTATTCATAGAGCATCACTCGAGGGTCATGGGCTTCTTGGGTTGGCTTGGTGCATGGAGGCCCAAAATTAAAATATGCACACAACACTTGCACCCATCCCCCCTCTTATTGACAACTGGTTGCTGAGGAGAGTATGGTAAGGCCTAACCTCAAGTATTGAGGGAAGAGCTAGACTAAGCACTAAAGTTCTAGTGTTGATCTTTTAAGTAATGAAGGTACTAAATCAAGTGTCAAATTAGCTTGTGAGTTAGCATGACATTTGTCATTCAAGGAGCTCAGCCAAGCAATTAAGCTACCAAATCAAAACCTTACTTTACCTCTCTAGCCAAGTTTGCTTAGATTTGAGCTTAGGTAGAATGATGTTCGGTGTTCCTAAACCAAGTGGCAAGATACCCTGTGTAAGTTTCACCGAGTGTTGAGACAGTCAATCCTTACCTCGCTCGATTACAAGGTTAAGGGAATAATAATGTTGCAAACTTCCTTACTGCTACAATTGTCCTTTTATCAATCGTCATTTTGACATAATATAAATAGTGAGTTTGTCTCTCCAAATTTTTAGTCCACAAGCTTTCTTTCCACTTCTTTAAACTGCTTACATTTCTTTACTCCATCTTCTTTTCTCTTAAGTCAATTTAATTTGTGCTATCTGTAACAAAAGTATAGAGCTACTTCCATAAGTACCTCCACTCATCCTTATCCACCCCTAACACCCACCACCCACGATTGGTGCCTAAAAGAGTCATCTTTGTTGTGGCTCTAGTAGCATGTGGTAGTGTCAACAATATAAACTGTGAATCATAAGGCATATGAGGAAGTGAAATGGTGGTTAAATGGGAATGATTGCACCACGCTAGTTAGGTCATTCAATAAAGATAGATATGTTGTCTACTAAGCGTATTGGTGTCACTCCTAGTTTGAATTGTAGATCTCGCTTTCTCCCTTTACAAAGATCACAAGAATGAATCATGATCTTCACAAAGGTTAAGAAAGAGCTAAGTATGGGTGGGTGCACTTTTGGGGTAAGGGCTCTATGTAGCATCTTCTTTTGCTTTCTTCTATTTTTATGTAAATCGACACTCTATCTTGCACTATTGTAAAGAAGGCTGCAGAGCTGCTTCTAAGGAGGCCGACTAAGGCTAGTCTAAAAACCCTTGATGATGTTAAAGGGGGGAAAAATCAAGTCCAACTAGCAAGGCCAAAACTTGGGAAGCCATTTGAATGAAATGTGCATTCGCTAGTCCTTGAACAATAAAGGCACATGGGATGCTCTTCCTAAGAGCTATCCTTGTGAGGATAGAGGGAAAGACAAGTGGAGATAGATCTTTTCCCTTTGCCTCTATGATCACCATCATCTTCTTCTACTTTTGCCCCCATGTAGTGGCTTTGCCACTAACATCTCCACCATCAACTCCTTTGAGATGTTGAAGAGGCAAAGTTCATCCAATTTTTAGATGTTTACTAGAAGGACAATGTGCTATTCCTTTAGTAGCTCAACTTGGACATTTTGACGCAAAAATTCATCACTCCTTTTTCACTTTGGACAAGCTTCTTTATAGCTTGTATAAGGACAAATAGATAGGCCTTCCAAGTGTTATATTCTTCTCTCGTTCTTTCACTTCATTCAAAGCAGTAGTTATGTTTTGTGTTTAGTAGTCTTGAGCAAAAGACTCAATTTAGCAATATAATCCCTTTTAGTGGGATGTTTACACTTCAAGATAACCAAGAATCTTTCTTCCTATTAGGAGCATTCCATCATCAAGAGTTGTCTCGTTTGCCTATCAAAAGCAGAGACTGACTCATTCTATGATTTGGGACATCCTAATTTGTTAACACTAAAATCTTAGCCCAAACAACAAGTTCTTCTCAAACACCCAAGTTTGGTTAAAATAACCCCATCCTTGAGCCTATGAGAAGGTAAGGGCATTGCCATTCGCCTCCAAAAGTGAAGGGCACCTCATTTTTATTTTATAAGATGAAGGTTATCCTGTTAGCCTGCTAAAAGCAAGACTAATCTAACCTGTAAGCCACCTTAAGTGACCAAGTTAGCACTTTGACTTGTTAATCACTACATGGTGATTAGGCCAATGCATCTTAGGGGACTTCCTATTAGCCGCTAAAGGGTAACAAGTTAAAGCTTAGTATAAGTTGACCTATAAGATACTTAACAACAACCAGGTCGGTGTGGACTACAACTCTTTCTTCTGCATATATCAACTTTCTTCTTTTGTAAAGGTTGAAATCTCACTAAGTTTAGGTAGTTCTTTCTCCCTCCTCCTAACCCCCATCGCCAACCACCCCCCCTCCCCCACTTTTAATAATCCTGTCCTTTAAGCCCAACTGGCTATCTTTAAATTGACTTGAAGGGCCTTAAATTCAATTGGTATAGGGTATTAGCATAACTGAATGGCATTGGTCACCCGCCTTGTTAATACGGTGTAGCAACTAGTGCAATTAAGCCTTAAGGGGCCTCATGTACTAGCTCACGAGTTACTTTAAATGTGACTAGGTAAATGTGGCTTTTGTTTAGCTTTGTAGGTAAATGATAGATACATAAATTTTATGCCATAATTATATGAAAGACATGCTGAAGGGAAAGGTATCAAACTTTCATTGCCTCATGCTAAACTACTTACAATGTACGCATAAAGCTTGTATTGTAGGGAGCCTTCCTTAATAAAGCATCAAGTAATGTAAGTAGACACAAATGTGTCAACTTGTGTTGTTTGCATGGAGAGTGATTCAATTGCTTAATCTAGACTCCAATTGCAAAATTTCCTTATGGGACAAGGCTTAAGCATAGTACAACCTAGCTAGTTATTGATTACCTTGACACATTTTGACATCGATTGGGGTTAGGAATTTTTCCTTCAACTATATTGTAGATGCTACCACGTCAATGGTGTTTTGATTAGGTTTGTATAGGATGGTGTTGTAAAGCGACTAGCTATCCATGAAGAGGAAGTCAACCAAGGCACCAAACTTTTCCTTAATGTCGCTAAGCTTGATGGAGAAGGTGATGATGCTAGTGACTTTGCTAAGCTAGTCGTCAAAACCATCAAGGTTGTTCTCATAGGGCTCTATGTGAGTGGGTAACTTATCCTTCATTTGTACAAAAGCCCTCATGAAATTATGTCAGTTGAGCTACCACCATCTATAAGGACCTTTTGTAGCTTAAGTCGGCAATCCAAGCACAAACAACCAATGCATCATTATATGGGGTTAATACCCCCTTTGTATCAACCTTAGAGAAGGAAATCTTTGTGTATGCCTTAGGTTTCTTGCAAAGCGAAAACCTACTAGTACTTGTACGATCAAACATAGGCCTCACTTTATAAGCTCGATTACCCACCTATTGCTAAGCCACCCACAATATTGTAAATAGTGTTGTAGGTAAGGTCAGCCATTGTTACTTAAGGTTTCGAGCTAACCTTTAACCAAGGGTTAGTCTCACGCCTCCCTTTTGCTCAGTTGCTATTGCTATTTATTAACTTTCTTTTGTACAAGGATGTATCTTCTACTTTGATGTATTTAGTCATCTTGGTCTAGAATTTGGTGAAGGTGGTTAGCCTATTTTTTGAGATAAAGTAGAAGAATTGGCAATGGGCCTTCACTCCCATGATTGTTGTATTGAGTGCCATGTTCATGCCATGACTTGGGATCTCAAGCATGGTGATAGTAAAACAAGCCACATAGTCTTAAACTGGCTCATCATGTCATTGCTTAACTGTGGTGAGGAAGGAAGCAGCCTTCTTTAGTTGTTTTCTTGTGATAAAATGTTGAAAGAATAACTAGCTACACTCCTTGAAGGAGAAGAAGGAATTCAGCTTGAGGACTCTATACCATATCTAAGCTACCTCTTTCAATTATCTAGTGGAAGCCTTATGAGCAATAGCGTCAAACACACTAAGTAACTCCATCATCAAGCGTAATAAGCGAGGTGTTCATTTGGGTTGGTTGTACCATTACACATCTCTAACATTAGTCTGTCAACATTTAGGGGAAGAATTTTCCTACATGTGGCGTAAAAAAAAAAAAGGGAGATTGTCCAATAGTGAACTCCTAAGGGTCATTCTGTTGCTTTAACTCCTTAAAGTTAATGAATCCTTTTATCATGTCATTGAGCTACCGATCTTGGCATCAAACAAAGTTCTTTGGGTTTCACTTTAAAATGCTGAGATTAGATATGTTAGCTCCCTCAATTGTGAGGCTACAAGAGCATAACTATGCCAACACTCAACATGGGATGTTGTGCAAGAATATTGCTAAGATACAATGTAAGTATAGTGTTAGGACTCAACAAGGGCAGGTACACGGTGCAATAAAGCAAAGGGAGTAGGGGTACTTCATCTTGAGTTGTGCTGAGAGTTGTCATCATTAACCTCTACAAGTTTCCTATCACAATGGTGTGATTGATTTTCTAATTGATAGATTTTATTATTCCAATGTTAGTTTTCTGCCATCATGGTAGCCATTTTCTACTCAAGGAGAGTAACACAATCAATAACAGCATCATTCACCTATTGCCTCTCTTGGTGTAGAGACAATTGAGTAAAAGTTTTAACAAGATGGTTGTTATCAACCAATTGTTTGCCAATGTTCTTAGAAGCTCGTGTCTTTTGAGTATATTTGGTGGTGTTAGTGTTAGTCATGGCGCTTGTGGCTAACAACAGCAGGTTTTAAACCAGAGAAATTGAATATTTGTGAACCATGGTGGGTTTAAGCCCCATGATGACTGCTAAATATTGATGGTGAAAATTCTCTAAGACTTTGTGGGCTTAATCTAGCTTAAGTTAAGCCTACAAGAGCAATAAACATAAGATAAGAGTGCGCTGGAGGGAGCTTCAACATGTGCACTCCGACGCTCAAGTTAAACTAAGGGTGAAGATGAAGAGTGGAGAATTTCCAACCATAAATATCAAGAGAAATTGAAATTGTGAAGTTCTTGCTTCATACTTCATGTGGAGATTAATGGAGCTTCATATATGAACAAGGGGAAGTACAAATATTGGCTAACATTCCTCTACTCTTTAAGTCATTATTAGTAGTTTAGCGTTGAATATAGTATAGCCCATTTAATGTTGTGTGTGTTCTATAAGATAGTACTTGATGTGACAGATGTCCTTTCTTTTACCTGGGCTTATGTACTTATGGGGCATTACTTGAGCCAACCATAGGCTCTGTGGGTTGGATTAGTGCATGGGGGGGGGGGGTTAAAATCAAAACATGCCTACAACATTACCTAAATGATATGGTGTTTATTTACACTGTAATTATCCATATAGCAAGTAATTTGGGATATTAGTATACTAAAGGAATTTAAGAATAGGGACCTGAGTCTAATGATGGGGTTCTCTGGACCTAAGTATGATCGTGTGAGTAATTTAAATTTAAACATCTTTACTAATTGAGTTAATATGAATAAGCACTAGATATCTTTGGTAAAAATAGGAATAATAGCTTGCGACTATTAAAAACAATAGTAATAATAATTTGACACCATGAAAGAAAGCTTGGTGTCTAGGAGGAATCAAAACCTTAGCAACTAACTAATGATGTCTTATAGCAAAGTAGGTAACTTATGTAAAGTATTTTGAAGATGTAGTGTACATCAAGTGCATCATGTTTTCCTAAATGAATAATGATCTTTAGAAGTAGCAAGAAAGAATGATTGCATGAGAGATGAACAACCATGTATAGGAGTTTTTTAAAGAGCTAGTTGTAGCTAAGCATTATAAAACCTAAAGGGCTCTAGTGCATAAGGGAAGCCAATTAAGCCTTGTATGTTCATGTGACGAGTATATTAGGGAACTTGAAAGTTTTAGGTTTGCATAGACTTTTAATCTATCCAGCAACCTCATTCTATCATCACTTATAGATAGCTTTTCCTAGTTTTCATGGGTAGTAATTATTGTTTGAGTCACTTAGTATGCTCAAAACAACTAAAAAAAGGCAACAAGGAGTCCTGAAAGCAATTTAGTTCACAAGTTCTTATAATTGTTAAGAAGAGAAAAGTTAACAAGGGGAAGAAATGTCTGAGAGAGGAAAATTCCTAGGCTAGAACCTTAGCGAGAAAGAAGGTAAAGAAAGGGTAATGGACAATACATTTTCCATAAACACCCTCTTCCCCAATTCATATAAAATTAATACAAATAAATCTATGAACCGTAAATTTAAAAAGGTAGGGAAAGTAGAATTAATCAAGGATTGAATAGCCACTAAAGGTTAGGGTTCATAAAACACTTGGCCTTGATTGACATCTACATTGTTTAGTTAGGGATTATCTTTTGGGGATTAGCATGCATTTGGCAATAATACATTACATATGTACATTGAATTAGGGGCTAAGTATTAAAAATCCTCTATGCTTATGGCAAAACTTGATCAAGTCGTCTACATATATAGCAAAATGTAATCAAGTCATAAATATTTTTATTGGGTTATATATGCCCTCTATTTTTGTGTTTATGCATGAAGTAAGTCCCACTCTTAGTAACTTTTGTAATTTATGATCATAAATATAAATAAAAGGCTTGTACAATAACACAAAGATAAAGGACTTAAATAACTTATTCAAAATATAAAGATATTATAAAGCACCTTTGACATGTTTGCTTTAAAGTAATACAAAATGAAATTGCATAGTTATTCCTAAAATTGTTTTTATTCTTTTATTTACTCAAAACATGACTAGTTATCTCAAGAGACTATTCTATTTCTTCTCTATGGGGTATATATATATAGCCTTTAATCATGTGGTATTAGCTATTCCTTCTAGACATGGAATAAATCTCATAATTATGCAATAATTTTACCATGCTTGAATTATAGCACCATTACACTACCATGAGAACCACCACCCTCATTCCATTAATATTACCACTCCTATCACAATTACCATTAGCACCACCACCACAACCACTGTTACAAACCCCACCTCTACACTATCATTAATACTTCTATACCATCAACACTACCATTGTTGTTATCACAATAATTACCACCACCATCATTATAAACTCACCATTGTTGCTAACAACACGTATCACTACTATTATCCTTGCACTAAATGCCCCTACACCACTATTAACATCGTTTGCCTTTTTGTTGTTGTTGCTACAACACTACCACCACCTTGTTACATCATTAACAACTACCATTAACCTATTACCTTTACTACTACTCTGCAACAACTATCACCAATGCTACTACCATCATCACTACCCTGCACTAGTATCATCATCATAACACCACAAAACCACTAACACTACAGTACTACCTCCTTCATCACTAGTACCATCAACATTAACTTCCTTATTCACTTCAATACCCCCATCACCACTACTAAGAACTATCACTATCACTACTATTGGTACCACTACACTACTACCTTACCATCACCATTACATGAACATCACTACCAATATGGTGATGGTTGTGGTAATTGTTCAATGGTAATGGCAGTGGCAACATTAAGGTAGTAATGGTGTTTAGTGGTTTAGTTATAGTAATTGTTGTGATAATCTAATGATCACAGTGGTAATGGTGGTTCAAGGTTGTAGTGGTAGTGGCAGTAAAATGGGAATAGTGATACGACTGGTAGCACTATAAGGTAAGGGCAATGAAAGTGGTGACAAAGTGGTATTTTTCACAAAGCAAGAGCAATACTAGTACTTTTAGTGTGTGCACATGAATACAAAGACACTACTATAAATAAATGAGTTTAATCAATAAATGTAAAGATTAGTTGTTTATTTAATGCATTTCTACTAGCAATTTATATATAACAAAGTTTGATGAGAATAACACATAACATCAATATTCAAGTGTAGTTAGTCATTCATGTAGGTTTTCTAGCATTATATTAAAGGGAAAATTGCAAATAATCTCCCTAAACTTTGACCTAGGTATAAATATACCCTTTAAACTCTCAAATGTTTCAAATAACTCCTATAAAGTTTAATAAGTTGGCAACATAACGGACACTTGCATTTTCAATTTAAAAACACACACTAAATTCAAGTATATGCAATGTTAAAGTACATTTTGATAAGTTTGAAAAGTGTCTCCACACTAAGGTCACAGTTTAAGGAGGTTTTTTGGTAACTTTTGGAGATCATTTGCTAATTTATCAAAGTTTAAAAGGGTGATTTATAACATTTGAAAGTTTATAAAGTATATCCACACTTAAGTCAAAGTTTAAGGAAATGTTAAGTCCTAATTCATATTTTTCCTTCATAAACCTAGCCTAACCCACTTAATATAAGTTACTCAATAGCAAAATTAAGGAAAAACTTAATTTTTTTAAAGGAAGTTCAAAAATATGAGTCGCCACCATTCTAATTAAAAAATACAATGAGATAAGGTTAATTGGATAAATTAGCCTTAACTAGCTATGAGTCTGCAAATAATTTTAATCACCAAAGAAAACTAATTATGGGAGCTAACCTATTAAATTCTCAATGGTTACCACTTGCTATTTTTGAAAAGCATGAATTAAAAGGCTTTATAGAAACTCCCTTCAAAATCATTTAAGGAAAATATAACATAAAATAAAACAATGTAAAAAGAACTCTTTATTTTTTTATTAGGAATTTTCGATTCTTATTTTATTTTGTTGCATTTTTATTTACTTAAGAAAAGGGAATTTGGAAAATAAATTTTTTCCATTTTTTATAGTTGCCTTATAAGTGCCTACATATTTACTAGTTGAGATCAAACCTATAAAAAATAAGAAGATAATGGAAATAAGTTTTGATGCTAACAAAAGGTATAAACAAGTTTTTGAAAGACAAGATTTATATCAAAGGCTTGAGAAAGGTATAAGTTTATTATATATTGTTTCAGTGTGCAAAAATAAGTCATTTGGAACATGCTTATATGTTTGAAAGATGTTGGTTCCAAAAAGTAAATTGAACAAAAATCAGAATTATACAGTTTAAATTCTTACTGCAATCAACCAAAATGAAAATGAGATGATTTCGAAGAAGGGAAAATTGAAGATGAATGATGGAATAATAATTCTTAAGGAAAATACAAGTTATGAAGTCAAAAAAACAAATAAAGGAAATAATTTAATATAGGTTAAGACCCATCTCCACAAGCTGAATATATTTAAGTAATATATTTGATCCATTCCACTAAAATTGGACATGAATATCATAGGATAACATTTTTATCAATTGAGAAGGCAAATATACATAGAAAGCTAATTATTGTCGAGAAGACCAAAAAATAATGATTTTGAAGCATTAACAGGAGATTATCAACATTCATCACAAATTATTATCTAAATCTAACAGCACAACAATTTTGAATGAAGAAATTAAAGATGAAATAATAAAAATAGCTGAGATCAAGGAGAAAATCAAGTTTTAAACTTTAGAATGCCCTTTATAAATATAAAGGAGGACAAATGAGGAAAACACACGTGACATAATATGAAAGAAGAAAAGAGTATTGAGTAGAAACAACAAAGTTTATATTTTAATTCTATAGTTAAGTTAATTTTGTAGAGAATCATTACTTGTCAAATCCTCAAAGATTGAAAACTTCATTTCGAAGTTAAATGTATTTGTTTTCCCTGTAGTTTTGGTGATTCAGCTTGTGTGTAGAGTTAAGTGATATAGAGTAAAGAAAGTGACTGGAATTTATATTAGAGTGATTATAAAGTAGTTGATTATTGTAATACTCATTAAGAATTTTTCTATGATATAATAAAATGAACTAGTAAAGCTAACCAAGATCTCAATAATGGAGGCTAGAAGAGTGGACTTGAAAAATCCCAAAAATAATAAATGAGGTCAATGTGAATAAAAAAGAAAAAATTAGAATTAATTAAGAAGGATTTACAAAATTGGAAAATCAATTTTTTTCAAAAATGACCTTTTTTCCTTGGAAATCAATTTTATCGAATTCAAACCTAAATAAGTTTAGATACCCTAAATGTAGCTCCAAGACCTTAATTAGGTAAATAAAATCAATCACAAGATATTATGGAGAAAATTGGAAAAGAAAATTTTGAATTCGCAAGTCAATGGGATAAAATAACCAAAATACTCCTAAGCTTGATTTTATTGAAGGGTGGCTAATCACTTAAGTTCCTAAGAGTAATTTGAAGAAAATAATAGGTATTTTTGTAACTGAAAGTGGGGGGGGGGGGGAATAAAGGAAAATGAAATGCCAAATATCTTAAAAAGAAGGGCAATTGACACCAAATTGCATAATCCACTAAATCCTTATGATGCCAATCACTTTTTCTCTTAAACCTTAGCTAAACCCTTCCCTTAAATATCCCTTATTGACTAAAATTACGATAACTCCTCCCTCATTCCCATTTTCAAAAATAGCAAGGTAAAAACCCCAAAGTATTAGTTGAAACCTTAAACTCTAATCTAGCTTTGAAGCCCATCTCAATTGGATACTAATTCTACTTCTTTTCTTGTAAGTTTTAGGTGGAAAAGCAAGTGAAGAACTTAGCTAGGGGGCTCTCATACTCATAATTCAAGAAGGGAAAGGTAAGTAAAATTTTAGTAAGATTTAAGATGGTTTAAGAAAGTAAATCCTTAGTCTTGATATTAAATAAGATGATTCATGTGAAAGATTGAAGTAGGAACAAAAGAATAATTTGGATTTATGCTTTGGGTGTGGTGGCCTACCATTAATTTGGAAGGATTTGTGATTCTCCATTAAGTTAAGCTCAAAATCAAGCTTAAATGAGTGATTTAGGTTTGTTAGAAGTAATTAGACATGATACAATGATTTCCTGAATCTTTATGGAATCTTACACACAAGCCATGTGACCACCACCTATGTGGATGTTTATAGAGTGTTATTTGATAATTTGGATGTTAATCTGTGATTTAATATGCTAAATGTGTTTTAGGTGTCAGATTTAATAATAGAAATCAAGTTTGATGCATGATGTTTTGAGATATGTAAAGGGGCATATGTGACCGCCACATCAGAGGATAAATTGGAAATTGAATCTCACTTTAAATCTGATTTAGATGATAAATTATGCTACTTCAATGATTAAAGTATGAATATGTAGATTTAGGAGTAGATTAGGTGATGAACTTCATAAATATGGCATGTTAGAAGTTGAAATTGATTATATGAATGAGTTAATGGATAAACAAGTTGATTTGATTGTTAATCTATCATTTCCCAGCATGTTGACATGTTTTTGAAGTGATAAATTTGATGAAAATTGAAGTTACATAATGAATATTAAGTCTAGCAAAATTTAGGAGTAATTTATGATGAATTGTGACGTGATTGATCTTGAGAAATTATGATTTTCTTGTTTGATTGAATGATATGCTTAATTTTGGAAAAATTAAAAAATATTATGTTTAATTTGGGTTAATTTGGTAGAATTATGTTTAATGAATGAATATGATTTAGATTGGATGTAAAATGAAGCTTAAAAGTGGACTTGTGTTGAAATTAGGCTAGTAAGATTGAACTTAGATGTGTTGGGCATGTTCTAAAATTTCAAGTCTGATAGAATTATTATTGGACTTAAAATTAGAATATAAATGATGTTTTAGACTTTAGAAAATAATAAAAATAAGTGGGTTTTGTTTTAGATTGAATTGAACTTGAATTAGATAAGTTATGGACCTATAAAGTTAATAATTCGTAATTTAATATAATCTAAAAATTCAGGAGCCCTAAAATGAATAAAATAATGCTTTATGCTAAATGGATAGTGGAAGTAATAAGGGTTCAATTGGCTTTGGATTTATCTTAATTTAAGCCTAAATAGAATAAGTTATAGTCATTTAAAATTAAGGCCTTCAAATACGACAAATTAAAACATAACATTAATTGGCTTAATTAACTTGAGTTAAGGCTGGCCCAATTCTAAGTCGTCCTATCATATAAGCTCAAGGACCACCCTCTTACCCTACCCATCAGTAGCCCATATAATTAAATATAATTGGATTAATTAGGCTTAATTAAACTTGGTTATCCTAAATAAACCAAGATGGGAATTGACTTTGTAAGATAGACTTAAGTGACCAATGGGCCCAATGCCCAAAATCCTATTAGACCCATTCTCTTTTAAAGCTTATACTTTAGATGGGCCTTTAAATCATATTAAGGCTCAAATCAAATTAAATATGTAAAATAAACTAGATTTAGGCTTAATGAAATAAAGTGAGCTTACTTGACTATAATAGAACCCAAATGAACCTAAGACTCAAAACTCACTTGGGTTCATTAATCTTTAAAGCCCATACCCTAAATGAGCCCTAATAAATCAATTAAACCTAAATGAGTATTAAACCCTATAAGGCCTTAAACTAACTAAAAGCATAAAATGAAATTAAAATTGGCTTAATAATTAATTTAGCCTAAGATTTAACAAATGGGATTAATTGAACATAATGGACCTCGGTTAATTAAAATAAACTAAAGTAACCTAATTAGACTTAAAACAGACTCACAATTAATAATTAGACCTAAGTAATTTCATTAGGACTAGTGAGCCTAATTTCAAACATAATTAGGCCTACTATTCTTTTAAGGGCACAAACACCCTAATTAAGCCTCAAACACATCTAAACTCAAATTTAAATATCTTTGTAGGCTTAAATAAATAAATCCTAAATTATTTAAGCCAAAATTAGCTAAAAGGCTAATTAGGCCTATATAACCCTTAAGAGTCTCATAACTAATGTAGGCCTTATGTAGTTAAATCAACCCTCAAATAGAATTCAATCACTTAGAACAATCAACTAACTTAAAGTTTTCTCTTTGATACATAAAATCGGTTAAACCTACTCAAATGAAATTTTAGATTAAATTCGGGAACCTTCAACCCTTCCAAGTATATAGTAACGTGCGTGTTACTTGTTAGGTTAGAAAAATTTAAACTAGACTAATAGTCAAACTTGATTAAGTATCTGTTTGTTACTTATGCTTGATTACTTAAGCCAAAAAATAGCAAACCTTCAATCATGATTACATTTGTGGCCATATAAGGTTTAAGACCTTTTTTTTTTTGCGGCCATAAAGGTTTGTCATTTTTTGTAGCCATGGTAGTTAGGCACTTAAGCCATCAAGTGATGGCTCGATGGGTAACTAACATGTGAAATTGCATTTAATAATGGAAATTATAAATGGAGAGAAGGTATATTGAAAGTCATCTGAGGATTATGGGTCTCGACAAACGATATGATATAATTGGAATGTGATTAGTGAGGCCACATAACAGTAAGGTCACATAGACTAAGCTACTTAAGTATTGGTTTTTTATGACATGGAGTTTGGCTACTCCCATCAACCCCCGATATCCACTATGGTGGAATCAGACCTCAAGTCCTGCATCGTGATGTCCAAAGTTATGGGTACTCCCATGTTTAATGTTTACTTAAAAAGATAATTTAATGAATTAATTGATTGCTCGCTACATTAATGCATAGGCTTACTTAACTTCTATGTATATGATTGTGTTACTGTATATTAGAACTTTGTGGCTTACTCCTCTTTTCTTTTTTAGGCAAGCACTTTACTGATCTCTTACACGATTTGATGGGGTTCGGCTCTAACGAGGAGTACAAAGACAAGTGTAAAGATATAGATTATGTAGATTACAACTACTATTGAGCTTTGTTTATTTATAATTAGTTTATGTTTTCAATACAATTTTTGAACTTTCATTAAGAGTTGCCTTTGACTTTGTAGCTTGTTCCTTTTATGTTTGTATTTTGTGGGCTCCTTAAACCCTAAAACTTAGATTATCTTTTATACCTATCCATATGTTTTCTTAACAGACAACTTCCAAAAATTTTCGAAATCAAACAAAGCGTTAAATTGTTTTCAAAATCTAATTAACGATTTCAAAGTCCTAAAATTGATTTAAAAACTCATCTAATAATTATAATCTTACGTATTTTGCTTAAATAGGTTATGTGATAAACTGTTATTGCTATAGTAAATTAAGGGCATAATGGGATTGACGCATAAGGTAAACCCACTAAAAATCGTTACTGATTTTCTAATCTCTTACTCTCTATTTAATTTTTTATTGCAATTTATTTATTTAATTAAAGACTTGCAAATTCTATTGTCGATATAATACATTACAATATAAATCAAATATCATTGATAGGTAATCAGAAGGAGTCTTTTTTTTAATAAAAAAAAACTTCTTAATTACTAACTAAGACTAACAATTGGTATCAAAGCTTAGCTTCATATTGATTGAGTTTAAAGATTAATGATGCAGAATTTGATAGTCCAAATGAGGTAAGCTCCTTACTTCGATAGATCTAATTTTATGTATTGGAAATACATGATGGAAACTTTCATCAAAGTTTCATACTATGAGACATGGGATATAATTACCACAAGAGATAGAACATGTACTAGAGATGTTAGCAATCCAGATGATGAAAAGAAGGCTAAAGAAAATGTGACTCCTTTTGAATTTTATGTAATTTCATCTTACAAAGTAAAAGAAATTTAAAATACATTGAGTAAAACAAATGAAAGAACAAATACATTAAGAACACTTGAGTCAACACTCTTATGCAATGGTATGAATTTTTTAAAATGCTACCTAAAAAAGAAAGAGTATTGTTATAATTTTTTAAAATCTTGTTGCTAACCCATAAAAAAAAAGAAGGAAAAAAAAGTGAATAACAAAATTTGAAAACATTTAGACGGAAACTCTTTTTTTTTTTTTTTTTGCCTCCACCTTATACGTGGCAAACTCACAAACCATGACCAATCGTGTGAACTGAACCGATCTTTTCTAGAATTCACCTGAACACCTCTCTCTCTCTCTCTCTCTCTCTCTATTCCCTCACTAAAGGCATCAGGCAACGAATCCAAACATCCTTCACTGAAACGCACCGCATCGTATAAACCCCCGCGTTTTATTCACGAAAAAAAAAATGACACCAGCTCTTTGCGGCAGAGCAACATCGATCCTGTCCTCCGCCACGATACGACGGCGTTTGCCCTTAGTGGGCGCATTCTGTATAGTCGGTTTAGGAATCTCTGAGCTCCTCCCTTCTCTCTCCTCTTCCTCCTTCCTCCTCAAAACGGGCGGCGCTCAGTCTCTCCCTCTCGCTCCTCTCCTCAGGTAACACTTAGCACTCGCCCTCCTAGGGTTTTGAAAACCTTTTATGCTTTTGAGGTTTTACATCTTTGATTTTTTTTTCTTTTTTCTTTTTTTTTTTTAAATTGATGTTATGAAATATGAAACAGATCGAAGACGCAGAAAAGAACAGTACAGCAGCACTCGGTGAAAATGGAAGCGAAGAGCAGTGGTGATGTTGTGGAAAGTATCGTTGTTTATGTCACTGTTCCTAACAAGGAAGCAGGTAACGGTGTTTGTGCTCTTTATATTATGTTCAAAACATAAATACTAAACCTCGCAATCTTAGAGTTTTTTGATCAGCTTGTATCGGCATTACATTAATTGAGAATTACTAATTCGATTCCCCGAGTTGTGGTTAAAATTTGCTACATATTGTTGTTGCATTGTGCTTGTATTTCGTTAGTGCTGAGATTCCGCTTAAAAGGAATCAAGAAAGAGCACACTTAGTGATCCTAGAAGTAGGTGAGGGTCGATTTTCCAGTGCCTGAGGTTAGGGATAGCTGTTGCACTTGATTTCGTGTTATTTGATTGTTAATAGCTGCATAAAATAGTCATCATATATGACGAGATGTGATTGGCGAGGATAGTGGAAGCAGGAAAGTTTCATCAAGGCATTAGTATATATTTTTAGAGATTAGTTTCATCGAGAGTATCTTTTTGTGTTGTTCTTTTCGGATTTGAATTACCTAGCTCGTTTGTGTGGACTTAGCCTTGGAATTGAATGGTTGTGTTACTGTCGATAGTGGAAATGCTTTGGCAACAGTAGGGAGGGACCCCTCATATTGCGCTAGGAATTCGTTGCTTATCATAGAATTGGACCCTGAGATGGATTCTAAGAAAATAGGAATTAAATTTTTCAAGAAAAATAACCTTTTCTCCTTTTACGGGTTAGATTTCTGATTCGCATGCCATGTAGTTGGACTGTGTCCTGTAAAATAAACCAAATGTGTTTGGATTCTTTTATAAACAAATAGGTATGGAATCTCATTGTTTAATATTAGGATTTTATTGCAAGGGGTGGATATATGGAGTGTATCAGTTGATTGTCTAGGATTTTCTTTTTATCCAGGTTGATTTTGATCATAATTTGAGTCAGCCTAAATGTAATTGCATAGTTTCTGAAGAGATTTCACTCTTTTAGGAATTTAATCCTGACTATTATTCAGTCATCACCTATAAATAAGTGTAATTATACAAAATGGTATATCTATTAATTATAAAAGAGCAGTAATTCTATTTTAAGGTGAATTTGATAAGTCCAATATAAAAGAGCTGTAATTCTATTTTAAGGTGAGTTTGATAAGTCCAATATGATTCTTATTTATCAAACATATGTTAGCTTGGGTGTCCTAGGTCAATCAAGAGTTGATTTCACTGACACTTTACAAGTTTACAGTGTCCTTACTAATTATTTTGTATCATGAATTATAAACGTGATCATAATGATGACTGCATTACTTTTAACAGCATATAGTACAGAGATCATCAAGTAAAATATTGATGAATTTGCAAGTCTAGCATATATTGTGCCATTCACTTATGAAATGTACCTGCAAGTATGGATATATTTGGCCAAACACATGAGTGCTTGTTAGAACAAGCTGACTGAACTGATTTGATGCAAGACACCTTATAAAATCATCCTGCATGTATCAATGGTGTAAGTTTCATTGAAATTAGTTGTGTAAATATAATATTAGGACTTGAAATAGTCTCATATTTTCTGTATGGAGTTCAATATTTTGGTATCAATTCTTTGATTATTTAAAATTGGACTACGATCAAGATTGGGTATCTTATGGAATATTGAAAGAAAGATGAAAAACTAAGAGAGTTCTCATCGATTGTAATGAAGTAAGATATCCTAAGGGCCACTTGAGATGAATTGATATTTAACTCAGGAATCTATTTCTACAGTGAAGGAGATTATCTAAGATTTATGTAGATCTAAGTGAGAGCTAAATTATCAAAATCTTATCTTAAGAACTAAAATCTCAACTAACTTAAAGTTCACGCTTGTATTAATTCCCAAACTCATGTTTAGATATTTATGCTAAAGGGATTTAATCAAACAGCGACAAACTATGAGAGGTTTTGATGAAACGATTATTTTTCATATTCTTAGGTGGTCAGGGACACATTTCTAGACACAATTCATGATCTACAAATATAATTGATTTACAGAAACTGGAGCCAATTGAAAAGGGTTTAAATTTTAGTACATTTTTTTACCCCCAATAAGTTTGGGAATCTAATGGATCACTAATGATAATCACTATACTAGAAAATGATAAAATTATGCCGTGTCTTAGATTATGTTGATTAACAGCCTTACTGAAGAAATAATGCCAATATGTTGGGTGTCTTCCCCATTTCAATCATGATGAAAGATCCCTATATTTAAAAAAAGAGAGAGAGAGAGAGAGAGAGAGAGAGAGAGGAAAGAAAGAAAGAAAAATTGACACAAATCAGAACAGGTAGGTACGTCAAAGTGCAAAGCAACACAATAAATATGAAAATTATATATTTCATTTCCTGTGATGCCATCTCCACCCTTTTTATTTTCTACATTTGTACCTGTGTGCTCTTTTTAGTATCATGTAAGAGTGGCTTATAATTTTGTTGATAGTGCTTTGACAATGAGCCTTCTTTGCCTTCACTAAGGTGAGATGCTTCAGCAATAAATTTTTTATAATAGACATTGCCATTGGTAACTGATGTCTAGAAACCTTGATTATTTTCTTGGCAACTTGAAATTCTTGCAGGGAAGAAGCTGGCTGAGAGCATAATCCAGGAAAAACTTGCAGCATGTGTAAATAGAGTTCCAGGTATGTGTTTCATTCATTCCTAATTTGTGATTCTTGTTAAGCATTAAGCAATCTTTTAGTATTCTTGAGGTGAAAGATCTACTTGCAGTTTGTGCAGCTGATTGTTTTTCATGTTTTGACAATAGCAGATGTTGATTTGCATTTTGCATAAGAATAAATAGAACATTGCATCTTAGAGTTGCTTAGTAACCTAGAGAAAAAGATAATTTCTTTTACATCCCTTCTGTCAGAATTCATTACCTCTTCATAGGATGGAATCATGGATGGCAATATTTGTGGTGAAACATTACTTGAGACGCTAGATGCTATTGTATGGCCGCTTCAGCTCATATGTTCATATACTAAACAAGAGCGTTGGCTGTCTGCAAAGATGTGCACCCAAATACTGTTCATTATCTACCGTCCAATTGTATTCCCTGGAAGTCAATTTTCTCCATTGAGTTGTAGGGGCTTTGCAGTGTTTTAACTCATTTTTCTTGGATTCTTTCTTATAATTTGGTCAGTCAACTGCTTACTTTGCAAGGGGTAACGCCCATTTCGTGCAGGTGTTGAATCGGTCTACTTTTGGGATGGTAAGGTATGTTATTCTGTTGACAGATTAAAGTGAGATACCGTGAACAGGAATTCTGCACTGATTTATAATTAATATCCGTATATGAGATGCAAGTAAAATTGCTTGTATTGATTTAAATGTCGCTTGGACGGTCATTACCACGTCGTAATACTATGCTAAAAAATCAAATGCATTTTGCAGGTCCAGACAGATTCAGAGGAATTGCTTATTATCAAGACTAGGCAATCCTTGTTGGAAGCGCTCACAGAGCATGTCAAAGCAAACCATGAATACGAGTAAACTTTACACCCGAGCCCGATAGTTAACTGCTACCTCTCTTCCTGTTTTTTTCCCTGTTCTAAATTATTTCAAATTTGCAGCGTTCCGGAGCTAATCGCTTTGCCTATAACTGGCGGAAGTCAGCAGTACCTTGAATGGCTAAAGAAGAGCACCAGAGACTGAGAATCCTTTAGTTATGGGTTATCATTTAAAATCTCTATTCAAGTGTTTAAATGCGCTTGAAACAATAAAATGGATCATCACCAACTTGTATTGAAAACCACATATTTGCTGCTTGTGTCTCTTACATGTTTTCTTCGGTCGATCTCATCTTAATCTTTATATGCTGAGGAAAGAAGATAAAGGCTGCGGCGGTGCCCTGATATGGGTAGCAATTCAACAGGAAAAAGGCCACGGCGGCGAAGCAAAGGCAAAATAAGCGGATTAATAAAAGAAAAGGGGAAACTACAACTGTTTTTAATTCATATAAAAAAAAAAAAAAAAGAAACAAGAAAAGAGGGAAAAGTAAAAGGGCAAAAGGGTAAATTATCTAAACATGAGAAACATGTCAATAAGGCACACTTCTTAATTGGAATACAAATGACATTCAAAGCCCACCTCCTCCCAGGAGCTCAACATCATCGCATCTCTAGGGCTCATCTAATTGGTCCTGCATACCCACAAATTATCGAATTATAACCAGATCGGGTAATCAGAATAGAGAGGGAGAGAATGCGCGGTTTATGTTTTTCAAGGTACTGACCTGCACATCGGAAGTCCACAGAGTGAGGTTGTCCCTGAGAAGTTGCATGATGAGGGTGCTGTCCTTGTAAGACTCCTCTCCCAACGTGTCCAGCTCAGCGATGGCTTCCTCGAATGCCTAAATCCATTATTCATTCCTCAGCACATGGACAAAAAAATCGACGAAAAGACCAAGCAATCATGGTTTATACTGATCGCTTAGCATCTATGGCCGTATTTAGACACAGCCGAGGCATATGATACAACAGCGGAAAGCAACTGCAGCTATTTAAGGAAAAACCGTCAAATCACAAGAACCAGTATAGGGATGGAGTATGGACGGTGGAGTATCGAATAACACAGCACTAAGCCGTGGTTATGAACCAGAGTAGAACTTTGAGAAGAATTTCACCCTATTTGCTGAAAAATAATCAGCCGCTTGATTATTTTAATATAAGTCCATAATATAGAAAACCTTTTTTTCTTTTTCCAATTAAAAAAAAAAAAAAAACTAATTGTGACTCGCAATTAGCAGAAATTTAGATACGTCTACGACTACTCTGCCCGCAATGTAAGACATCCCCACAGCCACTGCCACGTGTATGTTACCTTCGTATGCACGATGTACTTTAAATTCATCTAGAATATATGTTTCCAATACTATATCTGATAAAGTTTATCTATGATTTACATCATTTGGAATGTTTATCCTCTTTTCATACATAGAGGCAGACATTCACCCTTTCTGTCGTAACTATTTTACTTCGGCTACGTTTTAACAGTCTTCGATCATTTCATTTACATCATCTGCCCTATATCTATTTAAAATAAAAAATTTAAATAATATATAATTTTTATCTTTACCTTTTTCCTATCTATTTTGAGCTAAAAACATTTTCATTCACTTTACTATATAAACTAAGAGAGGAATAAAATTGTAATTTGATAAGCTGGGCAATGGAGTTGATCGCAAAGCAAACCCCAAATGCAAGTTGCATAGGGACGTGAAGAATAGATAGAAGTGATCCTCCACACCTTGTTATTATTGTGCAATCTTTACATTTGTGTACTTTACATAACATTTTCCTGTTGTAAATCAACCGTCAAAACGGTTGTACACCTTTTGAATCAATAAAATTTCAATTATTAAAAAAAAAATATAATAAAATTATAATAACTATTATCCATCTATTACATTATTTAGTTGATATTAAAAAAAAATAATAATAATTAATGGTAAAAATAATATATCTATTAAGATCATAGTAATAATAAATATTTATTATATTAGACAATTGATATACTAGTGGTGATATTTCTAAAGCAAAAGGTATTTACAAAGATATAATAAATAAACCACTAAGTAACAATTTATGAGGGTGGGACATGAATTGTTAATTCATTATTTTGCATAGGATATTTAAAATACAAGTAAATATGGTATTGTGAACATGCAATCAAATTTAAGTAGACACCAAATAAATACTAAACCAACAAGAAAAAGATGAGACAAACGGACCTTTAGTATTACTAACAGACTTCAATAAAATGAAAAAAATAAAAATAAAATTAAGCGACTTTTTTAACTTTATATACCCCTATGTAATTATCTTTTAGCTTGAGCTTTCAGTTTTTTAACTTTGCATGGCTATGCTACTTTTTCTTTTCAGCTATGTGACCTAAATTTTCATGATTATTTACTTGCATATTTATGATGTGAATTTTTCAGCTATATAAATCAAACTTTTTTAATGTTACGGAGTCTTCATGTTTTTCTGCTAGGTTTTTCTTTTCTTAACGGTGGTGTAATGTTTTCATGACGGAGTTGATGTTATGTAATCAACAAAAATAGTGGACATACAAAGTTGGCTTGATAAAAAAAAAAAAAAAAGAAGCGAATACTCAGGTCATTCAAGTCATATAACTAAACAATAAAGAACACAGGTATGCAAAATTATAATTTAAAAAAAAAAAAAAAAAAAACCCACCAAAACTGAGGTAACGAAAAAGAGAAAAAGAAAGTAAAACAAGTATGCAAAACAAAATGCACAAAAACTCATATATGCTTTTTATAATTAATACTGCATTATAGTTTCCTACTCCTTGAATCCCTAACACCTAATGGGAGAGAAAATTCTAATTTCAAGAAAATGAAAGCTAGAAGATCATTTTTTTATATATATATACATATTGAGCTCTACATTCTCACCATAGTTTGTTTTACTAAGAACAATAGAAAAATTACATTTCATGGAATTTTATTTAATTGAATAAAAACTTAGACGAATTCATCATTTTAAGTCAAGATGTTGGGAAAAATGTGGGCCCACAAAGCAAAACATATGACCTCATCACTCGCAATTGAATTTGATTCTTCTTTTCCATTGGTTATTGGAATTTTAAAGAATTGAAAGCCACGAGGGCATATTATTTTTACTATATCACCATTACGTTCCCTCCGAATTCTCGTTAAAAACAAGAATATGTTGGAGTTAATGTAAAATCCAAATTTATGACATGAATCAGAGGAAACCAAATGGTGAAGTGAATTTTAAAGCGATAATCTCAGAATTTTATCATGTGGAAAAGCAAGCAGGAGAAACTGTGCAATGCACACAAAAAGGGGGAAAGGAAACAACTCATGCAAATGCCACAATCCAGCAGCAGAAGAAAGCCAGCCAGCCTATGCTCGTGCCATCCTCGAAACATAGCATGTCCATGGAAGTCCGAGGATCTTAAATTACTTATCGAATTGATCGATTCTTTTAAGGACCCAAAAAATGAGGGGTAAAGCAGCAACAATCATAAACAAGGATATGTCGAAGCCGAGCAGATAAGCAAATACAGGACAAAAGCTCATCGATGGTTAAATAAAGGAGAGGCTATACATAGGGAAGTAAAATAAGGGTCACCTGCTTAGCCATGCTGCAAGCCTTGTCAGACTGGTTGAGGATCTCATAATAGAACACAGAGAAATTGAGTGCCAACCCTAGCCTTATTGGATGTGTCGGAGCCAGATCAGCCAACGCAATGTCCTATATGTGTATATATATATATATAAAGTTTAATTCAATTTTACTTTTAAAATTAAAAAATAAAAAATAAATCAAGACCCTTTTATTGAATCTTATTTGTCAATACAACTTTTCAAGCACATCAACTCAACTAGTGATAGTGAACTCACAGACGTGTAACATGTAAGTTCCAGAGACTTAAACTGCAGGGGCCAACTTCAATTATTAATGGCATAGCACGTCCGGTATTGGACTTGCTATTCCGGACACATGAACCACCATGTATCGTTTCCAATACGCCGATATAAATTCTAAAATTAAACCTTTCCATCAAAACCCTAACTGACAGCTTCATACTTTACACATTTTAATAAACCAAAAACCCCATAAAATCCTAAAAATTAGGTCAAATCAAAGTGAAATTGAATTCAAAATTTAAAGAAATAAAAAGAAAGAAAAAAGAAAATACCTGAGCAGATTTATAAGCAAGCATAGTATCTTCAGCAGCGGTTTTCCTTTCATCACCGACCTTAAACTCCGCCATGTACCGGTGATAATCTCCTTTCATCTTCAAATAAAACACCTTCGATTCACTCGCTGAAGCCGAAGGTATCAGATTTGAGTCCAGCAAACTCAATATACTCGCGCACACATCCGATAACTCATTCTCAACCTTAGATCTGTACTCTTTAACCAAAACCACATGCTCTTCGTTCTTTCGGCCTTCTTCCTTCTGCTCGATGGAAGACACGATGCGCCACGCCGCACGGAGAGATCCGATCACGTTCTTGTAGGCGACAGAGAGGAGGTTTCGCTCCTCGACGGTGAGTTCACCGGCAGGAGTTGGGGAAAGCACGAGCTTCTGCATGAACTGGACCATCTCTTCATAACGCTCGGCTTGTTCGGCGAGTTTCGCGAGATAAACGTACTGGTCCCGAGTTAGGTTGTCAGGTATGGCCATTTTCGGTGAATTAGTGAGTCGACTCGGTGAGTCGATGGAGAAGGAGAGGGAAGACGAGTTAGGAAGTAGAGAGTAGAGAGAGAGAGAGTTGAAAATTGAAACACGAGAGAACAGGTTCGTGTTTTTGAGGTTAAAAGAATTTTTTGAAGGGGATCTTGTGTGTGCGAGTGTACCGTGTTGATAAATCGTGGTCCGTTGGATTTAACAGCGCTGATGAGAGAGAGAAAATGATTTTTTTTTTCCCTCCCTTTTTCCTTTGCTGACGTGGTACATTGGACTGCTTTCGATGTACAGTATGGCAATGGATCAAAATTTCTAACCTTTGAATATCGCTTCCTTGAATGTCCTCTCAAAATATATGCTGTTACAGATAAAAAATAATTAATACATATCATATCTTTTTGCCTTTTGTTTATAAATCCACGATGCATGTGGAAAATATACATATATATATATATATTTATATATATATATATAGACATTAACGGATCATATGTCCACAATGTGGGTGCTAAGTTCAAAATAGAAAATTTTATTAAAATAAAAAGTGTAATAATTATGCTCCTAATTATACATAATATTAACTATTAAAGGGAAAAAAAAGTATACGTGAAAGACATTTAAAAAGAAAAAGTAAAACAAAGATAAACATTTTAACTTTGTGTCTTTTAAAATTGCTTTGAATTATACTATGACAAAAATTAAAAAAAAAAAAAAAACACTACCTAGCATTTATACAAACTATATGGAATTGTACAAAGAGTCTTTTTAGGAACTTTACAAATAAAAATGTAAAATTCAAAAGAATATATTTGCTTAATAATATTTAAATAAGAACAAATTTCAAGACATAATTTGATCATATAATAGCCATTAATCATGTCATGTTCCTTTTTATGAAACTAGTTTCAGAACATATTCTTATAAAAATTTCCTTAAGTTATTTCAAATACATTCATCACATGTGCTTAATAAAAAGATATAAAAATTTTAATATACTTATTAAATATATCAAAATAAATGTATAAAATTACGAAAATTCTTCTTTCTCTTATGTCGTTAATTGCACCACTCCCCTCCTCATTAAATCACCATTACCACTACCACTGCTAAGCAACATCACCACCACCAAATTTCACAATTGTCACTATGAAAAACTCCTCATACACCATAAATACACACTACCTCCAATGCAATATCACAGGCATTATCATTACCACCACCATCATTATAACATCACTATTACTATGTTGTTTGCCTCTATTAATACTACCATCATCAAAACCACTACAAAGCCTTAGTGTATCACCACCACTAGACCTTTACTATTTCTATCATAATAAGACCACCTTCACCACCATAGACAAGACAATTGTAATCAACACCATGGTTGTTACATTCAACACCAACCCCATCACCACCAAAATGGTATATGATAATAACAATACTATTTAGTTTATGATGATGCAATTATTGTCATGGTCATGAGGAGGCATCAATGAGAGTAGTGGTATGACAAAGGTAGCACTTGACAATGGAGGTTCTGGTGGTAATAGTCATTTCTAGTGATGGTAGTACATAGGTGGTAATGATCTTGATGGTAGCTTAGTAAAAAGTTATTAATATATATATATATGAAATAACACATATGTATGGCTATCAAGATTATGAAGTCTTAGTGTAATATTTATACATCACAAATAATAGATAACATAAAAATTTATGTATTATACTTAACTTATCAAACATGGAATATGAGGCATGTCAAATACCATTTTTCCATACTATGATGGAAACAAAAACTGCAAAAGCTACCAAGTTTCCCTTTTCTCTTATAGAAGAATCCTTTCTTCATGCTTCTCCATTGTACTATCTACAAGTTTAATCACTAAAATCAAAATAACAAATATAAACTTTATCACTAGAATAGCATTTATATATTAAAAATCAAATAAGTCATAGATTTTAGAAAAGTGATATATCAAATAGCCAATATTAAAAAATCATTAAAAAAATATTTAAGCAAGTCAAATAAGTCAAAATATTTATAAAAGCACAATAAAGGAGGTTGTTAATGTTGAAATCCAAATGACTTGTTTTAAATCGATTCAAAACATAATAGCCCAAGGTAATTGTTTCCTGTTCTATAAAATGAAAACACATTAAGCTTTGGTTCCTTTCTCTTTCAAATCAACAATTCTGCTTTTCAACTATAGAAATCCTAAAATGGGTAAATAGACTAGATTTAAAATAATAATAATAATAGTAAATTAGAAAAGACATAAATGTAAGTGCATTTAGAAGGAGAAAGTACCGTTATATAATTTAAGGATGAGTGGATATATAATAGATAAGGTATTAATTATGTTCTGCTCATTGAAATTGTTTGAAAGCACACTTTATACTAATTAGAAAAGTGATTCATATAGTGTCCTAGAAAAAAAGTAATACTATAAAACTAAAGTGATAAAATAAAATGCCCATAAGAAAACATACCCTCCACTTATTCAAATCTTATATCTATTAGAAAGTTTAATTCACTTGTTTAAAATATATAACACTAAATCTATTATAATAACTTTACAAATATAACATCAAATAAAAATTATAATAGTAAAGATACGAGTAATAATGGGGGAAGAAATGAGACAAGAGAGATGGAAAATAAAAATGTAGAAATAAGATAAGAGAAAAGTGGAAGAAATGAAGTAAAAAATTCTTTAGGATTCCTTATGGATGATAAGCTTGAGCTAGCCTGTATGTTTATTCCTTTTTGGCTTTTTGTAGAACTTAGAATGTGAAATTTAAGAAGATTTTACATTTATTATTATTATTTAATAATTTTTATAAGTTTGAAGTAGAATAACTTAGAACTTATGCTATATATGCCTTAAAATAGTAATTTCGAGATAAATATATATCTTACCCTATGGAAGTAGGTTAAAAAAAAATTGTATTTGAAACCTATCTCGTGGCCTTCGATGCTATTTAAAATGTACCCAGACAAGTAAACTATTACAAAATAAAAGATATAACAAGATTACACACTTATCCCTAATATGTTTATTATAACTTAATGCTATTACTCTGTTTTATTTTTTCAAAAAAAAAAATTGAATAAAGAGTATACTGGAGTGATGCATGTGCTCTTGTTATAGAATGTCTAAAGGCTTATAATATATTCGAGTAACGTCACATACATATTGCAGTTATACTATCTCTGGATTGAAGAAGACGAAGGTTAGGGGACGAGAGGACTTTGAAGGCTTCCTCCGTTGTTTGGAAATAGAAGGAAAAGGAGAGGAAATAGATCTAGGGAGAAAAACTTTTTATCTTAGACTTGCCAAAAATAGTTCTAGAGAAAATTAGGAAAACGTTTTGAATTAAATGACAAGCTTACCCTTATTGTGTTTTAACAAATATATATATATATATCTCCCTTTCCAAACTAGAAAATTTATAATTTTTGCTTTCATTATCTTTCCTCTCTAATTCTTTCACCCCACTTTCCTTTCTTTCCTTTTCCTTCTTTCCAAAGATAATGTTGATACTTTTCTAAAAGAAATCGTTAAATGATTGTCCATCAATGGTTATTAATTTCTTCAAATACTATATTTTATATAGTTTCAGTTTAATTACATTTCAAATAGACCCTTATACATTTGATTCATTTGTCCTTAGTGGGGTAGTTCTTAAAAATTTGGGCATCATAAACCGTAAATTATCCTTGGTTTATAGTTGTTGATTTATATTAGCAAATTTGTTTTTAATAAGTATCTAGTGCGGTAGCTTTTTCTTATTGTAGTTACAATATATATAATAGATAAACCTTACCAACAAATAATAAATCAAAATAAGAGCAATGTCAAATTCACTAGCTTTAATTTGATTTTTAATTTACTACCTAAACTTTTAATTTGTCCAATTTACTATCCAATTGAAACTTTATGTGTCAACATTACTACCTCGCAAACTTAAATTAACATTCGTCTTATTATCAATCTTAAAGCAACATGTCATTAAAAAAGATCAAATAATAAATACAAAATGCCACATCAAACTCCAATATAGATACCATGAGGCCTAAACTTAAAAAAAAAAATTAAAAACTATATATTGTTAAACTAAATCTATTCAATATAATAAATTATGATAAGTCTCTTAACTATAATAAATTAAAATCAACAAAAAAAAAGTCTAGAATGGAAAAAGCAAACCACCACATAGCATTGGCATTGAAATTACCATCCATGACCAAAATAAAACAAACACCAATTTCAATTGAATAGAAGAAAAATTGAACCATAAAAATTTACACCCACAAATCAAACTTTAATTGACAAGGTATATACTTATGAAATTGTTAATTAAATATTAAACCTATGAAAGAACCTCTAAACTCAAACCACGCCCATTGGTCATCTTCTTTCACACATTTAGGCCTTACATGAGTCCAAACTATGACAAAAGCATTGTCTTTTTCAAAAGACTTGCCCTTTAGCTTTTGGGTTTGAAAGTGTGTAGGAAAGGCTATTAGGTTTATTTTAATGATAAATCATGTGAGGTTAAATGTGTTAATAATAATAAATGTATAATAATTATATCATTATCATGCTCCTAATTCACTATAGTGGTGACAATTCACTGCGTAACCTACTTAAGTAGAGTAAATAAGGCTACATTACTAAATGAGTTTCTAAACTAGTTTTAGAACTCTAAAATCGTTAATTAGATTTTAAAAACATTTTTGCGAAAAGTTGGATTTTTGAAAACATTTGATAGTTTGTTTGTCAAGGAAACACATGGATAAAATGTAAAGATAGTTTAATTCCTAAGGCCTATAAGCCTTACAAAATACAACCAAATGAGCTACAAGTGACTTCTAAAAGAGTCTAAGTACAAAACTAAAACATGGAAACAAAGTCTAGAAAAAGAAATAGAAATCAGTCTTAGTCGTAGACAACGTAATCTAAGTCTATGTTCTCATCCCAATACTCCTTAAAGTTGTACCCCAACAAATGGCATAACGGATTAGAAACATCCCCACCTCAAAAAAGAAAAGAAGAGTGAGCTACAATGGCCTAGTATATAGTAACATAAACACTATATGGATTTCAAGTAAGCCTATACACTAACAATCAATCAGATCACTTAATTATCTTATTTAAACATGTAGCACAAGAGTCCTCATGACTCTAGACATCACATCAAGGGACCTGAGATTTGATTTCACTATAATGAGCATTAGGGGTTAATGAGAGCAACCAGCTCCGTGTCACCAAAACCAAAACCTAAAACAAAAGAATTTCATCTAAGTGAACTTATTGTTATCCAGCCTTATTGATCATAGTCTAACTATATGGTATCATATGCTAAGACCTATAATCCCCTAAATGACTCTTGATATACTTTCTCCCTATTCAAAGTGTTTGTTATCAAATGCAATTTCACTTATCAGATACCCATTAAGCCATATCTCAACGATATTATTTCAAGGTATATAATTGCAGCCATAATCTTAATCGAAGATTTATCACTTACTGACTTAAGTAACCACATACAAGGAGCAAAAAAATACTTAGTTAGGTTAATTAATAGTTGGTTAATTTTTCTAACCTAGCAAGCCACATTTATGTTACTATGTACCTAAAGGGGTTGGTGATTCCTAAATCATAATTCAATTTCCGAATGAGTCAATTGAATTGATTTTATGCATCAAAAAAGAAAACTTAAGTAGTTGATTAATTTAAGTGATTGAATTCTAGTCTAATATTGCTTTAGACTATTTAAGACTCATACTAAATACAAACCCAATTAGGGTTACTTGGGCCTAATTAGCTTCTAGCTAATTTTGGCTCAAACCATTTAGGATTTATTCATTTAAACCTAATAAGTTATTTGAATTTTGATTCTAATTATTTTTAGGACCTAATTAAGGTAATAGGCTCTTTAAGAGTAATTGACCCAATTATATTTAGAATTAGACCCACTAGCCTTAATTAAATTTGTTAGGCTCAATTATTAACATTAAATTCATTTTAAGTTCAATTAGGTTGCTTCCATCTATTTTAATTAACTTAAGCCCATTATATTTAACTAGTTTTACTTGTTATATCCTAGGTCCAATTAATTTATTAAGTCCAATTTTAATTTTAGTTTAGGCCTTTAATTAATTTAAGGCCTTGATGGGTTTTTTAGCAAACAAATAGAAGCTCTATCTATCAATATGTGTAGGCTTAGGACATTAATAATGATTTTTCTTTAGAGTTTGGTTACTTAATTGATCCACTTACTTCCATGATATAAATATTAATTACTAGTATTGGAATTATTGTTCTTTTTTATAGTGACAATTATATGTCTTATGATTAAAGATATTTAAGATTTTTTGCTTATATGAATTTTTTTAATACTTTAGTGTTGGTTATAAGCACTAAAGATTAATGAGTCCAAGTAAGTTTGGGTCTTGAGCTTGCTTAGGTTTTACTAGAGTCACGTAAGCCCATTTTCTTTTCTTTCTTTTTTTGGCTAAAGTCTAATTTATTTTAATTATTTAATTTGATTTGAGCCTTAAAGTAACTTGAGGTCCGGTTTAAGTTATTTATCATGATACAAGACATTTAAGTTATGAGCCTTAAGAAGGAAATGGACCCATTTAAGTTTAGGAGTTGAATTTTGGGTTTGTTGGTCATTTGAGTTTATATTATTGAGTCAATTTCTTTTTTAATCTAACTAGGATAATCAAGTTAATCAAGCCCAATTATGCTTAATTATATAGGCCACCTAAGGGGAAGGTAAGAGGGTGGCCCTTGGACCTATATGGTTAGGCTGACTTAAGGTTAGGCCAGCCTTAACCTAATTTAATTAAGCCAATTACTAATTTAATTCCAATTTGTCGCAATTAAAAGTCTCCATTTTAAATAATCATAACTTACTCAATTTTAAGCCCAAATTAAATGAAACTAAAGCTATTTCATTCCTTATCACTTCCACTACCAATTTTAATATAAAAAAGACTTATTTTATTCATTTTAGAGCTCTTAGACTACCTAATTAATTAAAGTTACAACTTATTGACTTTACAAGTCTATATCTAATCCAATTTAGGTGTAAATAACTCCAAACCAATACCCACTTGTTTCTATTTCTTTTTAGAGTTCAAAACATCATTTACTCTTCATTTAATTCCAAAATACCTCTAAAAAAGAGCAAATAAAACAAAGCATGCCCAAAAATATTTTTACTAATCCAATTCAACAAAATTTCACTTCTAGGCCTCATTTCACATCCACTCAAACTCCTATTCATTAATTAATCATAGTGTGAAGTTTGAAAAATTTTGAAAAATGATATAAACCATTAAAGAGAATAAATAAAATAATAAATTCTCCGAAACGTAATTTTTAAATGATATTTGGTTAAATAACGAAATTAATTTAAAATTAAAAGTTTAAGAAGATCAAATTAAAATTTAGAGTAAATATTTATCTCTGGGATAAACAAATTAGCTTAGATGTAAGCTTTCGTAGTAAAACGTTAAAAAATATAATATTTAAAGATATTCTTGCACGTGAGTGAAATAATAAAATAGATACATTGAAATACAAAATATAATATATATAATAATATAAATATTTATATCAGCTATAAAAAAAAAATTCAAATCGCGTGTCTATTCGGCTTTCCCTTCCACGACCGGACGGCAACTATAGCACTCGCCTCCATCACATCATTGGCGCCGGGTCACATCATCTGTCCTTGCTATTCCCCCGTCCGCGCCCCCTACTACTTCTTTCTTCCTTTTCTTTTTCTTTTTCTTCTTCTTCTTGGCTTTTCCTTCTTATTCTTCCCTTATCCTTTCCCTTCTTCTTTCTCCTTTTTCTTTTCTCTTTATAGTCGTTGGTCCTCTATGGCACAACACCGCGCAATCCTCTAACGCCGGTCACCATGCCTCACCTATCTATCCATATATATATGTAACTACCATCTTGCTAGACTCACTGTGGTTCTCCTTGCTAGAAGCTTGCAATAGAGCACTGCCCCTGTTTATGACTTTGAAAACAGGGTATACTCAGTTGATCCATTTCCGTGGTTGATCTTGATAACCTCGGCACCCACTTGAAGATTTGCAGTTGTAGTTATCGCCAAGATGGTTGCTAGAGCTCGTAAAGATGAATGCAACAAGGAGAGATGGAGCAAGAAGGGATTGAATTAAGAGGAGAGTTCCAAGACAAGTAGCGTAGGCTTGACTTTGCTCTTGTGGTTGCAACTCCATCTGCAGCAATAACTGTTGGGATTTTTTTTCAGAATGACATTGCTATTATCGGCTTCTATCGTCTAATGGACGTTCTGAGCATTGCAAAAGACACTCTTGATCCCTGTTTTACTTTAGGAGCTTTATACCAGCCACATGATCATGATGTACAATGCTTTCTACAGTGACTGCGCGAGAAGCAAATAGAGGCCGTCGTCCTCTCCTTTGCCTTTTGATTTCTGCGCGACCATTAAGATCGGTAATCCAATGATCCATCAAGAAGGTAGAATGGAGCCATTACGAGTTAAGGATTGCTACCTATGATGGTAATAACTGGATGGAAACCGAACCTCCATTACTCCCAAAAGAGCTGCCGATGATCCGCAAGTTGGACAAATCGATTGTCAATCGAGTAGCAGTAGATGAGATTATCCAATGATCGAGGAGCCAAAAGCAATTCCAAAGGCAAGTGCAACTCCTTTTAAACCTACAATAGAGGCATGGTGCCACGTGAATGTTTCGGTTGCTGAAGAAAGCAAAGGAGAGGGGAAAAAGCATAGGTGAAGATGGCATCGAAACTTTGTTAGATGGATTAGCCAAAGGAAATGTAAGGTTTTAAGGAGAAGGCAAATAAAGATTAAATGTGAGGCATGGGAAAACGCAGCTAAGGAGTATGAGGAGCTTTTGGTTTATATGTTTAAGCAAAAGTTGGCACCAAATTTGCCTTACATGAATTCTCCGTTTTTAGGTTAGTTTGAACCCGTTTGTAATGCAATCGAGAATGAAAAAGAATTGTATGGGCTTATGAAGAATAGAATGTCGTATGCACCTTATATGGATCATTTGCCAGCTGATATGACAGTAAGAAACACAATGCATAAGTTGGTGGGGCTATTGACAACTAGTGATCATGGTATTGCAAGGGCTATATAGGTAGTGTGTACCTTAAGGGCTACTATTATGCAATAGGTTAGCTTGAGTAAGTGCTTGTGGATTCACAATAGGTGGGGATACACCATTTCTTAGAGAATACAAAAAGAGAGACGAAGAACGGCAATAGAGATGAAGAGGAGAAAAGAGGGTTGCAAAGTGCAGTTGTGTGTAAGTGTAATTATGTATATAGTATGATTTTGTGTAATGTATGTGAAGGTGGTATATGTGATGGTGGGTGGAGATATGTGTATATGTGGGTGATAGTGCAAAGTGTGTGTAAGGATGTGTGTAAGTGTAGATGATGGTATGTAGTGTACGCGGAATGTGTGTGTGTGAATGAAGTGTGTGTATGTGTATGTATGGTTGAAGGTGTACGGTATGTAAGGATATGTGTATGTGTGGTTGATGGTGTATGATGTGTATAAGGATGTGTGTATGTGTTTGAGATGATGTGTGTTGTGTATAAGGGTGTGCAGTTTGTGTGTGTGTGTGTGTGGATGCCATGTAGCGTGTAAGGGTGTATGTGTATATGTATGGAAGGTGTGGAATGTGTGGAGCATGTGTGTATATGTATGGAAGGCATGTGGTGTGTGGGTGCGTATATATGTATAAGGAAGGAGTAGTATGTGTGGGATATGCAGAGTATGTGTGTTGAAGTATGAAAGAGTGTAGGGTGTATGGACATGTATGTGTGTAAATATAGAAGTTGAGGATGATGTATGTGGGATATGTATGTTTGAATATGAAATGATGTGCAGAGTGTGAATATGTATGTATGGGTATGGAAGGCAAATGTGGTGTGTGCAAAGTATGTGGGTGTGTGTATTGATGGTGCAAGGTGTATATGGAATATGTGAATAGGTGTATGAGATAATATATAGTGTGGGTATGTGAGTATGGATATGGGAAGTGTGTAATATGTGTAGAGTATGTAGGCAAGTGTGTATTGGTGGTGTGAGGTGTAAATGGAGTATGGGCATATGTGTATGTCGGTGGTGTAGAACGTGTGTAGAGTATGTGTGTATGTATGCACTAGTGGAGTGTGTGTACATGTGGACTCAATAGGAAAAGAGGATAATGACATGCAGTTGCCGGTGTGCAATTTGGTGTACGATATGGTTGTGTGTATGTATGTATAGATGCGTGCGTGGTGTGTGAAGTGTGTAGGTAAATGGATAAGAATATGTGTATGTTGGTATGCATGTGGTGTGTGGGAAAGGCTGGTGTCTGTATGGTAATAGAAGCAATGATTCATAGGAAGATGTTAGAGACAATTGGATAAATGAAAGGTTCAAAAATGCTTCATGGATGGGAGAAGCATCTATGATGGTGTAGATGGTGAAGGGAATGATTCAAGTAATATTCAAAATGATGGCCTGGGAGATATTTGGAATGAAGTGGATTTCACAATGGAGTATTCAAAGGATGTCGCGGAAGATCGTTCCTTCTGGAACCTTATATCAGAATCACGTTGAAGAAGTGTTCAACGTTCGAATCTTGTTCGCCCGAAGTTCCTTAAGGAGGAAACTTCACCCTTTACCATAAAAACAAGATGAGTAGAGTACACATATCGGGAGTTAGAAGATTACCAAAGTCAGGTGGAGATGCAACTTTCTATGATTGGGTTGAAGAAGCAATGCTGAAGGATACTGACTTCAAGAGGAACGCAAAGGAGTTACATGCTGGAATCGCTCGACTCTGGCTAAGACTACGACAACTCTAAACAAGTGAGTGGGAAACTTAATGATATGCTACTATGTTATGTTGTATGTTGAATGCTATGCATGTGAAATTGTTGTTTGTTGTGTTTGCTATTTAATACGATTGTTGTTGAGTTAAGTTATGCGGTAGGGAATAATGAGTTAGGTAAGAAGTCGTGAAGAATATAAGGGAATGAATGGTTCGAGAGTTTAGATGTCATTACCTTAATGATAACACCTAGCTCCATATCACTAGTGCTATAACCATAAGCCTAACTTATGCTTTATAAATTGTTTTCTTCCAAATCAAACCAAAATATAGAAACTTAGCTTTTCCTTCTATAGCTACCAAGAAGGTATGCTTAGTTGGAATAGGGTGTATAGGTATCAACATGTATACATGTCAGAGTTGGTTCCTAAATGTGTATGCATATACTTAACCAAATTTATTTTCATATTATATTTACAAAATACACTAATGAGCTCAATCATATAAATCATGAGTGCAACCTTAGTTTTTACAACATAACGATCATATTTTCTTACTCTCTTAAGTTCATTGATGCGCTCCACTTCTTGGAAAGGTCTATCTCCCTTATGATGCAATTTAGACTTCCACTGCTCTGTAAATCTTTCTGTTCTCAAATGCACCTAAATCCCTTCTCCTGGATGAAACACGATCCTAACACGTCCCTTTAGCCACTTCCGGATTGCCTCCAATTTCTTCACATCTATGGCTATCCCATTTGTACCTATAACAAAGCCATAAGAAAACACCATACTAGGTAACGAAAGGTTAATGTCAGTATAAGTAAAATAAACATCCTTGTACATAAGTACAAGTAGTTGTTTCCTCACCAACATTGCACTCTTACACTCACTTTTTCTTACAATTTTCTCTCATCTCAGTGTTTCAGACTCTCTTCCCTCATAACTCACCAATGTTTGTTTCTCACTCTTCTTCTTTTTCTCATCCTTCTCTTGCACACTCTTGTGTTTCTCTCTAAATTCTTTTGCCATCTGCATCTGATCCTCACTAGCTTCTCATGGTTCATGTGGTGTGAGAACCACTTTCTTTTTGTTTAATACAAAGGAATACTGATTCTTGTACCCGTCATATATAATCTTCCTATCGAATTGCCAGGGTCGCCCTAACAGTATGTGGCTAGCCTGCATAGGTACCACATCACACATAACCTCATCTTTGTAGCTCCATATGGAAAAGGCTATAAGAACCTACTTGGTTACCTTAACCTCCCAACATTTATTCATCCACTGTAATCGATATGGTTTCGGATGTTTCACAACTTTCAACTGCATGTTTTCTACTAGCAAGGTGCTAGCAACATTAGTGTAGCTGCCACTATCTATTATCAAGATATAAACTCTACCCTGTACATGACACCGTGTATGAAAAATATGTTCATGCTAGATCTCCTCACCATCCTCCTAGGGTTATACACTAAGTACTCTCCTCGTGACATACAACTCGCTATTCACGGGTCCCTCTAAGTCAACATCTCCATACTCCTACAATGGTGACTCCTCCTCCTCCTTAGAGCTCACACTCTCTACATCCCCATTGTCACTAATAATCATGGCTCTCTGATTTGGACATTGGGATGTAATGTGTCCAAACGCCTAACACCAAAAACACTTAATATCTCTAGTCTTAGAAGGGGGTTTAGTGTTAGTTTTTCCCTTAAATGCAGTAACTAGATTCTTAACCTTCACGTTCTCCTTAGGCTTTGAATTGGTGGAGTTCCTCTTCCAAGTAGACTTCCATGGAGATTTGGAAGTCGAACCAATCCTTTGCTCACTCCTATATTTTAATTGCTCTGCACAATAGTTCTTCTATATCTAAATAATGGGGTAGGTCCACTACATCAGTTATTTCCCTATTCAACCCATTGATGAATCTTGCCATAGTAGCCTCATCATCCTCCTCAACTCTAGCCCTGATCAAGGCTATCTCCAACTCCTTGTAATAATCATCTACACTTTTGGTTCCCTGTGTCAATCCCTGGACTTTCCTAAGTAAGTCCCTATGGTACTGAATAGGAATAAATCGTTTTTGCATAATAGTCTTCGTCTCATCCCAAGTGTTAACAGGTTTCTCTCCATACCTATGCCTATTACTTACTAGCTGATCCCACCATACACTGGCGTAATATGAAAACTCTATTGCAGCCAGTTTTATCTTTTTCTCCTCAGTGTAATTATGGCATTCAAACACATGATCCATTTTCCTCTCCTACTTTAAATACAACTCTAGATCATTCTTTCCCTGAAATGTTGGGATTTTCAATTTAATACTACCCAAATTATTATCACGCTTTTGGGTACTCCTTCTATCCCTGACGTGTTGATAATCTCCAAAATCAAACTCCTCACCTTCTTCTATCCTAACTCCTCCCCTATTCGGTCTACCTACTCCTCGCTTGACAGTAGTACTATTAGATGGTTCCCTACTCATTTCCATCTTATCCATTCTTTCATTGATCTGCTTAAGTTCACCCGTCAAAATTCTTTTCATCTCCCCCATCAACTCCACAAACATTACTCTACTCTCTCCTCCATTAATGTTTTGTCCCGACATAATTCTAAAGTTATCAATAGAGTAAGATCACAAGTAAAAAAAAAAAATTATATATCTTCCTCACACCCTCTCGTATATTGCTCACAAATAATATGCTCACAATTCTACTCGTGTATATCTCTCACAAAATATGTCCTCACAACCCGCTTTTTTTATAATCTTTTGCTAAGAACTCAAATTGGAACTCCTCAACACAAATCACTAAGTCAACACCTAATGAGCACTAGTGGTTCCAAGTCATGATGTAATGAAGAACAAGTGTGAATTCTAATAGATATGAACAAATTATTATTACTAATTTTGGAACAAATCAAACAAGTCCCTAGTACGCAAATTAAATGGAAACATAATTTGCACCGAATATATATCAAGAATATTAGTGTAATTCGAATGCATAATTTGGAAGGACAAGATGTAATTTGCGGCTAGAATTGGAAATTGAATTTGATAATTGAATTGGTACTTCCCAAAACTAGATTTTCTCTCTCTCTCTCTCTCTCTCTCTCTCTCTCTCTTTTAAATTTCGGTTCTTGATTTTTCTTTTGCAACCGAATTGAATTTTTTTTTTTTGTACGTATGCCTTTCAATATGAACTATGAATTGAACAATGACTGAATGTTCAAAACCTAACTAAAACTTAGTTGCCATCGGTCTCCAAGGGATTTAGTGACCAAACAAGATTTTTTTTATACCAATTTCCATATATGAGTATGGAAAATAACAATAGATGAATAAAAAAAAAAGGATAGAATTTACTTGATTTAAGAAGTCAAAGCTCTGAGACCAAATGATGCGTGAAACCCTAGGTATATTAAACCTAGAGCCTTGACAACGTTATTTGAATCAATTACCTCGAGGACTGTCTCAAATAAGTATTGTGTAACTAGACCCCAATCACACCTGTTGATTGAAACCTAAGTTATCAAAAGGGTTTCCAAGCAATTCGGTTAAGAATTCCTATGGAAGAGTTCTTTTGCAAAAAAACAAAAAAGGGGTTTTCGTACTCTTACAAAAATTGTGTTTTCTCAATTAAGTAATAAGATATTTCATGGTCGGCCCCTTACATGGCTTTATATAGTGTACATACAACAATATGAAAAAAACCTAAGTTGCCTAATCTATTTGTTTCCTTATTCTCATATAACTGAATAGGCAACTAAATAATATAAATTATAAACCAAACAAATAAAACAAAAACATAACAAATAACAAAACCAAATGCACTTCTCCCTTTTCTGTTCAATAAAATTAATTTATTCTAAGGCCTCTAAATCATTACATCCCTTCATGGAAACGTGAATCAAGTTGATAAGTGTTGGTTTTCCTTTAGTGTAACTTAATTCCTTAGCTTGTAGGTCTATGCCCAATCCTTGTAAAGCTTCGTTCATCCTCTTAGCTCTAGCTCGGGTCATCAGGCCTCCAATACCATGTAATGAATCATGGGATTTTGGTTCCTTCCTTTTAGATGCTAGCTGATCCTGATTAGTTAAACTATCAATTCCAAAGTTTGATGTGTGTAAATTGCTTAGTAATTATCTAGACTAAGAGAGTCAGGTACAGCAACTGTTTGAGTGCTATAAGTATGACGAGTATAAAAAGGTCAAGTTGGCTTCTCTAAAGTTTACAAGGTATACTGCTTTATGAAGGAATTACCTTAAGATTCATAAAAGAGATGATGATGAGGTTGGGGTTGCTACTTGGAAGATCATGAAGTGGTTGATCAAGAAGAAATTTGTACCATATTACTATAAACAGGAGCTATTCTCAAGGTTGCATAACTTAAAGCTAGGAGGGTTAAGCATAAGTGAATACACTAAAAACTATGAGGCATTTCTCACTAGATGTGAGGTAAGGGAATATGTTGAGTAGAACATAGTAAGATTTATTCTTAGCTTGAAATATGAAAGCGAGGATGTTGTGGAGGAACAACCATATAAAACTCTAAATGATATTATCAAATCGGTATTGAGGGTTGAGAGGTAAACATAAAGGAGTAAGACTAGATCATAAGCTTATCAAGAACTCCAAGCTAGGGAAATGCCTAAAGAAGAACTAAAATCCAAATATTTAAACTTTAAGCATTTAGAGGTCAAGAGCTATGAAAAAGTTAACAACAACAAATCTAATCTTAGTCTATACAAAATGCAAGAGATTAAATAGGTGACTTATAACAAAAGAGCAAGTGAAATCAAATGTTTCAAATGCCAAGGATTTGGACATCTAGTCTTAGAGTGTCCAAGTAGAATAGTTAGGGTGATTAAGGGTGACGTACTAAAATTTGAAGTAGAAAGCAAGGAAGAAAGGGGAGATTTAGCTCTAGCCTTAGAAGAGCAAATGAAAGAATTTGAAGCTAAACATTGTGTAGATGTAAAAACCTAGGAGGATCTCGCATAATTCATACCACTTGTCATTAGATGATCTTTACTCTAAGAGTAACCAACTGATACTAAATAAAGGGATAATATATTCTTCACCTAGTGCCTAGTGAAAAGGTAAGACATGTTCTTTAATGATCAATGTTGGGGGCTATGCAAATGTTGCCTCTACAACCTTTGTCCATGCATTGGAGTTGAAAACATTGCCACATCATTAACCATATACTTTACATTGGTTTGGAGAGAAGGGTAAGATTCATCTAAGGATGTCACTAGGTTAGGTTTGAGACGAGTTTTATAAAACCCGAACCCTACTAGCTACCCTATAGGGATACCTATAATCGACCCTAAAACCTTATAAGTTTTTATTTAATACCAAAAACTTGTCCCATCAAGGGTATTATAAACCTACGACCTAATTTGCCGACCTATGCCACTAGAATTTATATAGAACACTTTCTAGTAAAATATAGAGATAAGGTATTATCAAGACTCTTAAATCTATTTTTGCCATTCATAGAAACATATACTAGGAGTAAAGTGATGGCATGTTACATGATAGCATAAATTGTTTATAGGAGAACAAACATATTAAATATGACCACTTGTAATTATAATTCTCATAAAATAATCTCATAGAGATATTACTACACACTTGAAAATTTGATGTTCAATGAAATAAACTTCATTAAATCACACTTAAAAGCTGCTACAATAGGGAGTTCAATATATATATATATATATAGACATTCATCTAAATTCCAAATTAAATAAAGTCCGACTCATCAATCACATATTCCTATAAGTTTATGACATAATTCACCAAATTAAAAATTAACTAAAGGTAATCCCATCCTCTTCTTAAACATTCATTAAAATTAACTGAAGTTCAACTCATTATTTTTGTCAATTATATCCATACCTACAAAGGGGAAAAAATTCCATAAAATAGATTAGAAGAGATATGAGACTAGAGAATGTAGATGTGGCTGGGACGTGAGAATAATAAGATTAGTCGATAAGGATATGACTATGGTTTCTTTGGCTTTAACAAATAAAATAAAAGAAATAGTCTTCTTTGATGCGATGTAACAAGTAAGTGGGGGTCATAGTGTCTAACTTTTGAAATTAGAGACTGACCCACATAATAATTTTTTAGTGGGCCAAGTCTTCCCATTGATTTTTTTTTTTTTAAAAGCCCGAAACCTAACTCAAAACTTTATAGGGTTTTAAAGTAAAACCTAAACCCATTTCAAAACCTTATAAGGTAATTAGTAGGCTAAGTAGGTCCGTTATCCTATAATGACCCTCCTAGTGGCATCCTTAGATTCATGTTAATAAGCAGGCAACGTTTACTTTGAGAATTGGCAAATATGAGGATAAATTGTTGTGTGATGCTATTGTTATGGATGTTACGCATGTGTTGCTTGGTAGGCCTTAGATGTATGGTGAGAGGATTCTCTACAATGGGTTTAAAAACATCTATACCTTCTCAAAGGGTGGAAAACATATTATTTTGACACCAATGACTCTAAGAGAGATCAAGAAGGACCAAATCATACAGGGAAAGTTACAGGAAGGATAGAAGAGTTTGTTTACTTAGAAGGCTATTAAGCAGCCACCCAAACATAAGGCAATTGGAGATTCAAGGGTAAATCTTTAACAACCTCGAGTGGATGTTAGGATTCAAAATGCTAATGGTAGAGTTAAAGGTTCAAGATCAAGTCAAGGGCGATCCAAATTGAGGCAAGCTTTGAAAGGACAAGAAACCAAATAAGAAACTAGAAAAAACTACAAAATTGTAGTTGATGCCTAACTACCAATTTATATGTCATCTAGATGCCAAGAGCTTCTAAAATTTCCATAAGTGGATTCATATTACCAACTAACCAGTAGTACACTTATCAATTGGTTAATAGTGCCTAAAGCAACCCTATTCTTTTTATTTCATGAATTTTATTACAAACATGTTTTATTTATATTCCTATTTTATATATTAGCTATCTATGGTAATTACAATAATATCATTAAGGTTAAGGTAGTATTTAGGTGCCTTTTTTTCATTGTAATGATCATCACGTTCTTATCCTTTTCATGTAAACTTCTCTTTAATGAGAATGGAAAACTTAACTTATCTATAAGCATTTTATCTAATCTTATCAATGGGGTTTTTACAACTTAATTAAGATGATTACTAATTAGGATTACTCATGAATAATATCAAGTACTTCTAATTTAGCCATCGATTTCCCAAGTTCACAAGTAATATTGATTGTAGAACTTTGACCATAGAACTTTAACATGCCAATTCAAGTAATTGGATTCATTTCAATAGTTGTCTATATTTCCTTTAATGTTTTCAATTGTTATTGGTAAATATCCTAAAACAAAATACAAAGAATACACAAAAGTACACATTTCATCCATTTACTACGTAATCGCACCATCCTCCATGAACTATGCTTGGAATCCAAACGATCCCAAGCATATCACATCTTATGCTTCCCTAAGGGCATGCTACTACATCATTTTCCATTCTAACTTCTCATTTAGAGCTTATAGAAGTTACGCTAACTTACTACATGATACATTACACATGATGAATACATAACTAATGTATAAAATTTGCAAGACCATGTCAACTTATGGTCTTTCAATAGTAAACACTTGATCCTCATTTGTAGATTCAAAAGCATCCCATAAAAGCACCTATACATTAAGGTAAAGTGTAAGTACATACTTTGTTAAAATACTTTCAAAGTAATAATCTTAAAGGTACTCATAACAAAAGTTTACATAACCTTATCTCTAGGATTCTTGTCTAACTTTTGGATCACTTTATTGATCCTTTCATTTGTCTGTCTTTAGTTGAGATAGCTCTTGCCTAGACATCCCCACCTCCATGTGACTCAATGATAAATTGTTGATGAAATATAACTACAAAGGAATAAAAGAAAAAAAAAAACGAATTCTGGATAAAATTAAAGAGTTTTTAATTCGATAGTAGGATGGTATCATACCATTATGAACATAAAACAACCAAGCATATATTTTCTTTGCATTGTTTTATATGACTATACACTACGTTACATCCTTTCTAACTTATATTTAGCCTTGTTGAAATGTGCAAATCTTCTTAATTTAGTCACTACTGTAAGATAGTCCTTATGATTTGTCAACTCAAAGTGAGGTGCAAGCAAGTGACCGAGAATCCATGTGACAAACATTTGCCAAAATATATCATCTACTTTAACATCATTGCTTGTAATTTTATCCTAGAGATTGTTTAAGATACAATTTTCCTTTAAACCAACCACATTTCTAACATCATCTGCAATAACTGTTGGAACATCCTCTTCACTACTACTTAAACCTAAAACATCCTCTACACCACAAGGAGTTACCTTCAAACTCTTCCCATTTACTTATAAACAACAGCTCCTAGGGTCAAATATTTCAACAAGCCATACACCAAGGTCCCTATCCATTTTTCCATGGGTCATATGCAAAAGATTACCAAACCCAATTTCAACTATGGCATTTCGTTTTGCTTCACTAAGATCTTTTAAGACCTTTACCATAAGGTTGGGAGCACATGTTGTATCAAACTGAAATGAACAAACAATCAAAGTTAAATAATCTCATTTACCAAGGTTCATTTTGAAAACTCTCTAATGTTACCTACTTCATTTGCTTTTTTAACTTGCTATACTCGATTGAGCTCTTGTTACCCACCTATATGTATTCCTTCTTTTGTTCTTCTGGAAGAGTACATCACTTTTCAACTCTTCTCTTATGCATCTAGATGAATAAACATAATCAATTGTAAGTTATCACAAACACGATATAGCTATACATTTTCCCAATAAAATGAGTTATATTCATACTATTGTATTTGTAGGCACCCCATTTTTAAACTACCTCCCTCTCTCTTAATTAGTTTTCATAGGCTAGGTTTTTAAATAAGATAAAAAATAAAAAGATTGGTCATGTACTTCCTCTGGCCACCGAAAAATAGAGAGAGAAAGGTTAAGCAACTCAAGACGGATTGAATGAAATCTAATCTTATCTTTTGATTATTATTATTATTATTTTTTTTTGCAAATTAACAAATTAACATATATAAATTCATAATCAATTTGTTAGAAAGATAAACTTAAGGCTTTATTCATTTTTACCCAATTTGATTCAACTCCAATTTATGCTTATCAAACTCGATTGACATACCTATATATAGATGGATGAACCATAAACTCGAGACAAACATGAAGAAAATTGAATAATAGGCATTTGATAGGCTTGCACAATAGTTTTCTCTCTCTACACCTCTTTAGCCAAAAGCTTCCAACTTCTCTCTAGGATTATTAGTTATATATACAAAATTAATGGAAGTTATTGGTATCATTAGGGTCCTGGTGTTCTTTAGATTCGTAATATTATAATCTTTTCCTTCAATCATTCGTGGTTTGACGGATCAAAAGCTACAAATTTCAGCCAACGACTACTTAGTTGAACCACCATTTCGATACGACAGGGGAATAAACTGACCATAATCATGTTCCTTAACCCAGAACTAGCAAGCCCAATGCCGCCAGGAGTTTCAATGATCGTTGGAGGACCACGGACCACCACTCGAGTGTCGCTGTTGATCTCTTGTGCCCCTGCACATGCTGAGAATGTGTGCTTTAACCCACAGCGACCAACCCGAGCCATCAACTTGCGTTTCTGACTTGTATGACCGAATCTCATAGCTCGGGCAGGTTTTTTTTTTTATTTTTTTTTATAGTTAATTTATTTCTAAAATGATAAAGAATTAAAAAAAAGATATAAAAAAATAAAACAAAACTAAAACAATAAGTGAATAATTAAATGAATAAAAATTATTCACTAACTCGTTTATTTGTATTTTGTAGGTCCAATGTCCTATTTTCTTTTATTTAGTTACATTTATTATCTAATTACTATATTTTCATATTTAGTTTCATAATTGGCATATCACAATAGATCAATCGTTACATTAACGTGTTTGATGCAATTGACTCGTATATTCGCATAACTAATTGGCATATGAGCATGTTAATAGGGTTGATTAGTCTAATTAGTTTCACTGCATACTTGCATGAAAGCATGCTAAATTGCATAATTAGGATCCGCATTATATTAGTAAAGATTATATGTTTGAATTTTAGGTTTTCAAATTGTTCGCTACATTGGTGTTTGATTACTTTGACATCAATTTGATATGCACTTTTGTGATATATTTTATAAACTTATCATATTTGCATGTTTAGTGAAAGTTGATTGGTATGCTTATCAGGTGTGATCATGATTTGCATTTTATGTTAGATTTGCGTCACTTTTTTTTTTTTTAAAGTAAGAGATAAAGATAATAAATTTTCTTTTCTATTAGGAGGGAACCATTGTATATATTCAAGGTGTTATAGTATAATCGCCACCTAGGATCAATTAAGTTCTCAATTAGTTTTATTTTTTAGAGTTTTAAATAAAATGGTTTTATCACTTAGAAAAATGGTTTTCAAAAAATAAAAAATTTTAACTGGTGTTTTCAAAACTAGGAGTATTTACGGGTTTTTTTTTAATACTTAGAAAATAAGATTTATGGTCTTTAGGATTTTTTTTCTAAATAAAAATATAAATGATTAAAAAAAGTAAACCTAGCTTGTTTTCATGAATACAATAAATTAGCATACTAAAATTTTATAAAAAATAAAAAAATAAAAGAAAGAAAGAAAGAAAAGGAATGATAGTGGTTTGATTTAAAATAGTATATATGTAAACACATGCGGGGCAATCAATGAAAAATTAAAAAAATTATTTTTTCAAAAAATAAGAAAAATTAAGATATATATAGTTTTCATTTGCTTATCTTATTTTCCTATTGCTGAATGTTCATTTTTTTTCTTTCTTTTAAAAAAAAAATATAAATAAAGGAAGGGAATTTCATAAAGTCTTTTGATTATCATTTCTTGAAAAATAACAAATGGTAACTATTTAAATTTTATAAGTTAACCCCCAAACTTGGTATCTCTAGTTTATGTTTTTCTAAAAAAAAATTTTTTTTGGAAAATCCGCAAATTTGTAATTGGAAATTCAGTTTAATCCACACAATTAAACTTAATTTCCTATTTTTCCAACTTCGATTGGTGACGACTTCTATTTTATAAAGATCTTTAAAAATTAAGATTTTTTCTTAAATTTTACTATCAAGTAACTTATGCTAAGGGGAGTTAACAAATATTAAATTAAGAAAAATTCAAAATTAGGCTCAACAGTATTGTTTTAAAGCAAAAACTATTTAAAGCATACCTCTTGAAGACTTATCCCTTCATCTAGAATTTACTTTCCACACTCCTCCATATTGGAAACAAATAGAAAAAACAAGGGTTTACAAGATAATTTTAATGCATTATTCACAAGGTATAATTATTGTTGCTAAAATGTTAGGTTAATAATATATCTTAGTAGAAATGCATGTAGGAAGTTGTTGGATACCTCATAATTATAACAATCTTTCTACTACCAATCATAAATGGGAAAGACATGTGAAACAATGACTATTGACTAAATAAAATTGAAATAAAAATTATCAATCTACTGTAAAGATTTATATTACATTTTCACCATTCAATAAAATTATAGCTTCAAGTAAACAATAAAGTTAAGTCCATAATTTATTAAAAAGTAAAAAAGAAAAAAAAAACTGGTGTAATTGACTTTTAACTGACTTTGTCAAACCTATCAACAATTCAGTTGGCTTCAACTAAAAGAAATCTTTAAGGATTAACTGTCAATAGACCTAAAAAACACTATCGACAGATTAAACCTATTTCAACACATTCATTTCCTTAGGGCATAACTGCTGTCAAGCAATATGGAACTGTCTACAATTATGCCTTAAGGTAATGAATAAGTTGAAATAAGTTTGATTTCTCAAAAACCTTTTTAAGGCCTATTGATAGTTTTTATGAGCAATACAAGCAAGACGATTATTTTGGGCTCGTTGTAGCCAAGTGCAAATCAAGAATAGCAATTGATGGGTTCTATATGAATAAGTGATATTTGTTCAAGAAGGGGAAACTATGTATACTTACTAGCTTAGTAAGGGAGTTATTAGTCAAAGAAGGCCATGCCAAAGGACTAGCAAGGAATTTTAGGGACAAAAAGGCATATGAATTGTTGAAGGAGAACCTCTTTTGGCCAGGGGTAATGAAAGATGTTCATAAGGTATTAGGGAGATGTGTTGTGTAAGACAGCCAAAGGGAAGAAGGAACCCTATTTGAATACACCCCTTTACCCATCTTAGATTAGTAATAGACCAACCTCAGCATAGACTCTATCCTAAGGCTACCAAAAACAACTTAGAGACATGACTCTATTATGGTGGTTGTAGATCGAATCAACAAGATGGCCTATTTCATTCCCTACCATAAGATTGATGATGCTTTATTTGTTGCTAACCTCTTTGTGCAAGAGATCATGCTACACGAAGTTCTCCATAGCATTGTCATATATTAGGATACTAAGTTCATCAACTTCTTTTAGAAGACTTTTGGAGACTTGACATAAAGTTAATGTTCAACACTTCTTGTTGCCCCAAAATTGATGTCTAGACAAAGGTCATTAACTAGACCTTAGGTGCCCTCCTCTGAGCAACAATTGGTATGAACTTTGGGGATTAAGACTTGTGATTACCTATTGTTGAATTTGCTTACAATATGTCAACACATAGTTCAACCGATAAGTCTCCGTTTGAGGTCATTTATGGTAATAATCCAACTTTACCCATGGGGATGATCTCCATTTTGACCTTAAGGGAGGAAAGTTGAAGTGGTTTCAATAGAGCACAAGAGATCCAAAAGCTACACCAAAAGGTATTCAAGCAGCTCGCCGAAATAATAGCCAAGTAACGAGAACTCAAAAACCGAAGAAAGAAGGCTATAAACCTCAAGCTAAGAGACTTAGTGTAGATTCACCTAAGTAAAAAAAGGTTTCCTAACCATAGAACTCACAAGTTGTCCTCCTAAGTTGATGGCTACAAGTTAGACCTACTTGAAGGCTATAGCATGTCCCTAACCTTCAATGTTAGCAACCTAACTTCATATATGCCAAATGAAGAAAGACTTGAAGAACCACTTGATTTAAAGTCAAACCAACTATAGCCCTAGGGAGTTGAAAGGAATTCGACCTCTAAACCACTTATATGAGCTAAGCTCTAAGGACCGCAGAACCTAGTGCCCTAAATCTTAAGCAGTCAACCAACTGAGGATAAGGTGGCCTTTATTCATGGCTGCAACCTGCACCAATTGTCGAGCTACTATTACCTTCTTATACTATCTGAGATAAAGAGGTGCTAGGAAACTCAACTTAGGATGATGTGATAATACACTCCTAAAGTTCAAACAGCTTAAACCGACTTATCCCAACACCTTTTGGCCTATTTGGATCTCGGCTATGCTAATTCCCAACCTATTCTCTTCCATGCCACCTCCTACTAGCTTAGCGAGAGCCTTAACTGGCCCTATATAGTTTATTTTCTTCTATTAAGGACGTCATCGGTGCTTAGATGACACATACCCTAAATTTCTAAAAACTACACATGTTAACAGAAACTTTCCTTTTTGCTTCTTTATGCTTTTACCCTTTTTGTAATCACCTACAAAGAATGATTAATGTAATGTACACTTTCAACTTTCTACTTTTATCCATGTAACCCTAAAGGATACACTATAAATAGTCCTTAATTTGTGTAAGCTAAATCATCATCACTATCTAATACATTTTTACTCTCTCATTTTTATGAGTTCATACTCTAAGTTCATCTCTTACTCTTATCAATTCTTTTAGCAAGAATTGTGGCGAGTGACCCCTAATTATTACTTGTGTATAATACCTAGTCATTAGGTCACATAGTTATTTTTGTGGTGAGTAGTATCCACGTAAGCAACACACATTTTTATTAACCCATTTTGATTATGTAACACCTTAGAACCAAAAATGCTACAACCCACCACTTGTCATTACTTAGTTATGACACGCAAAGGCTCTTAATTAATCTAAAAATCCACAAATACTAAGAAGAACACCCTATGCCAATTAACAATCATCCAATGTCTATACATACTTGAGCATGCTTCTCTATCTACTTCACCATATAACAAGAATGTGAAAAGATAAACTAATTAACCTAGTGATAGGAGTCTCAGATGACTCCAACTACATTTGATAGCATTAGAACAAAATAGCCTAAGTACTATAGGAGTTCCATCTCCAAGTCATACATAAACAAAACATTAATCAATGATAGCCATAACCTCCTTATGTCAACTGCTAATCTTCGTAACAGTATAAATACTCCACATCCTCATCTCCCTATCCATACACATAATCAATGAACTCTCATTTCATCATCTATGCTTATATCTATAACTGAAAAAGAGTCCCACTATGGGGTGAGCTAAAGCCCAATATAAGTTACCTACAATCACATGCACATGACACCAACTCACAATCATCACATATATCAAATGCAAACATATAATTCATGTCCAATTACTTATCTTTATTTATTTCCATCAAACACACAAAGAAGTACTCATAAACTTACACAATCTTCCTTGCAATATATATATATATACATTTAAGATACTGCCACCACTAACCCTAATAGCTAAAGTTCTACCACTTTAGGCCCTTAAGCCAAGCTACACATAGACAACAAACAATTAATAGCTAAATTTGTATTAAGTTCATTTAACTCCTAAATCTAGCAAGCACAAGCAAGAGAGAAGTGAACTTGTACCTACTATACAAACTTTTACACAAACTTAACCTTTAACTTAAAACCTGATGGAATTATAAGTAATATGTTTTTAAGACCCCTATTAATCTAAACGAAGCTTATTCTACCTATTTTAATTGTCAGAAGCACTAAGGAAAGGGAAAAGGAAATGAAAGAGTGCATTAACATGTTACATAAAGATCACAAGTGAAATTACAAGTGTGATCTTGCTCGTGTACCTTATTGGAAAAAAAAATTAGATGGCCTTCACGAGCATGTCTGTGCGCATAAACCTCTCAATAAACTCTCTTTTTAGGGCACACTTCACTACATGTTTCCTATGTTAACATGTGATCTTGCACTACAACCCCTAAAACATGTTTAACACACCATCTTAAGTATAAGGAAATGGAAGGAATGAAGGGAACGAATTGTTTGTTATACTGACCTTATGAGATTGTATTAGATTGAAAGATTATGTGTAGAAAAACTACTAGGGAGGAAATAAAATCAAGGAAGAGAGAGAAAAGAAGGAAAGAGAGGGACAATAGATATATTGGCGCCGGTTTCAAATCTTTTTGAACTTCTAATGTTACCCTTTTAATTATTACTTAAGTTACTACATTACCCTTATTTATTTATTACTACTTTCCTATTATCTGGCTAGGTTTTACATCCTCCTCCACTTAAAAGAAATTTCATCCTTAAAAGTTACCTACTTCTACAAATAAATTGAGATACTTTCTCCTCATTTCTTCTTCTAGTTTCCAGGTGGCCTCTCTTTCTGTTTAGTTCATTCATTGCACCTTTAGCTATGGAATTACTCATTGCCTTAGCATTTGCTCTTTAATATCCACTATCTTGATAGGTCACTCTATCATTGAATGACTTAGCTACACATTTAAAGGCTTGAGTGTAGTCACTTCATCTGGGTTTGGTATATACTTCCTCAACATAGATATGTGAAACACATCATGCATACTATCTAGACTTGGTAGTAAAATTAATCTATAAGCTACATTACCAACCTTCTCTAATATTCAAATGGGCCAACATACCATGGAATTAGCTTCTCTCTTAACCCAAACCTGATTACTTCTTTAGTTGGGGAGATCTTCAACAACACCTTATCTCCCACCTAAAATACTAAAGGTCGTCGTCGTTTATCTGCATAACTCTTTTGACAACTTTGAGCTGCTAACATTTGCTATCTGATCAACTTCACTTTATTTGCTACTTCTTGTAGTAGCTCAAACCCTAGTACTTATCTTTCTTTTACCTCATCCTAATATAAGGGGGACCTACATTTTCTTCCATACAATGCCTCGTAAGGAGCCATCTAGATGGTTATCTAATAACTATTATTATAAGCAAACTCAACCATTGGTAAGTGTCCATTCCAATTGCCACCAAAATCAAGTGTACACGCTCTAAGCAAATATTCTAAGATCTAGATAATCCTCTCAAGTTGTCCATCAGTTTAAGGATGGAAAGTGGTGCTAAACTGCAGCTTTATATCCAAGGCTCTATGTAAACTCCTCTAAAACTTGCTTACAAAGCAAGTGTCTCTACCTAACGTAATACTTATGGTTACTCCATGCAACCTCAAAATCTCTTGTATATATATCTTCACTAGTCTCTCCGATTTATATCTTACATTAACTAGTACAAAGCGGGCTAACTTTGTCAATCTATACACTATCATCCACACTACATCACATTTCTCCTTCGTCTTTAGAAGGGTTGTGACAAAATCCATAGTCACATGTTCCTACTTCTAATCAAGTACTAAAAATGACTATCACTCACCATATAGTCCCTAATGTTCTATTATGATCTGTTAGCAAGTCAAGCGCATGGAAACATACTCTGCTATTTCTTGTTTTATGTTTTTCTACCAGTAATGACACTTCAAATCCTTATACATTTTGGTACTTTTGAGATGGATCGAATATCCTGAATAATGAGCTTCCTTAATGATTTCCTTCTTCAACTCTATATTTCCAAGCACACACAATGTGGTTCCATATCTCAAGATACCTTCCACATCAATATTAAACTCAGCTACCTTACCTTGCTTCACTTCACTTTTAAGCTCTTGTATCTTAGCATCATCAATTTAAGTGACTTTAATTTTATCCATGAGTGTTGGTTGGATATGCAAGCTAGCCAATCTCGCTCCAACTTCTTACATTGCTATTTCTAGTTCTAATATGTGCATATCTTCTAACCAATGCCGTTGTGAGGTGATCGAAGTTGCAAGGTTACCCTACTTCTTCTTGCTAAGGCCATCTGTCACCACATTAGCTTTGCCTAAATGATACTGTATGTCAATATCATAGTCTTTAATCAATTTCAACTATCCCCTTTGTCTCATATTTAATTCTCTTTGGGAGAAAATATATTTCAAACTTTTATGATCTATAAAAATCTTGCACTTCTCCTTATAAAAAGCAGTGTTTCCAAAGTATAAGTGCTAATACCATCGCTATTAGCTCCAGATCATGAGTAGGATAGTTCTTCTCATATTATTTCAATTGTCATGATGAATATGCTATGACTCTCCCATTTTGCACCAAAACACAACCTAGTCCTTAAGCGAATGCATCATTGAAAGTAATGAATTCTTCTCTACTCTTAAGGCCAAAATTAGAGTTGATACCAGTTTCTCTTTCAACTTTTGGAAGCTCTCTTCACATCTATCATCCCACTCATACTTTACTCAATTTTGAGTTAAATGAATCAAAGGTGCTACCAACTTAGAGTAGCCTTCTATAAACCATCTATAATAATTAGCTAATCTTATAAAATTCTTGATTTCTATCACTTTCTTAAATCTAGGCTAGTCTACTACAGCCTTCACTTTTTTTAGATCCATTGATATGCCTTCCTTATGTACTACATGTCCTAGAATAGCAACTTACTCAAGCTAAAAATCACATTTCTTAAATTTAGCATATAATTTTTCAACTTTCAATCTACTTAGCACTAGCCTCAAATGTTCTTCCTTAGTCTTAGAGTGTATCAAAATGTCATCAGTGAAAATGACTGCAAACTTATCTAAGAAATCCTTAAACACCCTATTCATTAGGTTCATGAACACTACTAATGCATTTTCCAATCCAAAGGCACTAAGAACTCATAATGTCTGTGCTAAGTCCTAAAAGTCATTTCTATATGTCTCCCTTTTTATCCCTTAACTGTTGATATCTTGATCTCAAGTCGATCTTTGAGAATACTTAAGCTCCCTATAATTGATCAAAAAGGCCATCAATTCTCTAGTTAGGACACTTACTATTAATAGTGACTCGATTCAACTCTCTATAATCTATACATAAGCTTATACTCTTATGTTTCTTCTTAATAAGGAGAATTGGTGCACCTTATAGAAATACACTTGGCTTGATGAACCCATTGTCTTGTAACTCTTAAAGTTGATTTTTCTACCTCCTTGACCAGAGTTAATTTGGGTAGTTCATCCGGAAAGACATCTACAAACTCCTTCACTACTGGCACATTCTGAAGCTTCACTACTTCACTTGACTCAATAGATACTACTGCTAACACTCTTCAACCTACAATTTGAAAGTAGGTAGTCCAATTGGTCTTTAGGCATCTAACTTGAAGCTAAAAGAGTCATCTCTGGTGGATTGAGTACACTACCATATTGTAGCAATCTATGGTAGCATGGTACTTTAATAGGTAGTGAACTCCCAATATTATATCAAAATCCATCATCTCTAACACTAGGAGATCTACTAGTATCACCTTACCTTCTATTTCTACCATAATATCCCAACATATACGATCTAAAGCCTTTTTCCTCTTCCCAAAGGGGTACTCACATTCAAAACATCATACATACAATTAGCAATCAAACACACATGTACAAATACATTAAAAAAAAACACTCACTCATGAATATGTGGCACTGGCAGCAGTATCAAATAAAACATAAGCACTATAGGAGTATATAAGAAAAATACCTGCTACGGTGTTAATGTCAAGATTATCCTAGTGCTACTGCTAAAGAGAAAACTTTAGCAGGTACTCTCTGTCTCAAACCTCTTGACTATAGCCTACCATCTTAAACTCTAGCCTAAGGTTGCACCACCTATGATTGCTAAGTTGCGACGGCCTAATCCCCTGCACTACTGAAATCTATTGCCTTATGCCTCCTCTACTTTTACACATAACAAAAAGTGAAAGGAATAGATTTCTTTGTGTAAGTCCTACTACTTTGACTCGTCCTCCCACATGAAAAGCATGCTCCTTTTGAACATTTGCAATATTTCACCTCATGCAGTCTAAAGCAACTAGTACACTTAACTAAAGGGATTAAAAAACGAGCCAATGGAACATATCTAATTTGTGAAGAGGGAGCTACCATTGCCACAAGTCTGGTTTGCAACACTTATGGTCTCTTACTCTACTCATGGATAACAATCCCCTACATAGGTCTTTTTCCCAAAACTACCTTGAGTCTACGACTCAATTGCTAATCAATCCTCTTCTTACTCTACTCCATAAACTTCACCTTGTCAACTTTATGGAAATCAAAACATATCTATTACAGGACCACTTACTTGAGCTAGAACTAAAGGACTACAGAATCTATCATTGCAATTTCTACTTGATCAAATGGAACACGAAGAAAATCATATAGTATCTTCATTTCTTTTACATGATTGTTTTACATTCAAGCAGGTACATTTTTCAGTGCTTTAGGACAACAATCAAGTAAACTAAAAGAGATGGTTTACCTTGAATTGATGTGTAGTCCATTTAGGCCGACGGTTTACAACTTATTTTGGCCAACATGCTTTGTGTTTTCCTTTATTTTTCTTTAGTTCACATTTGTTTCTATAGAAGGTTACTATAAATACCTTGTTAAGGGGACGCAAAAGACACTTTTCATTTTGGTGGAAAATAGAACATACACAAGAGAGTACTCCTCATTTTTGCACAACTCTTATCAATCTTTGCATGATTGTGGCGAGTTAAAAGCTAAGGATTGTTGTGTGTAATAGCAACAACACCAAGCTTAATCCTTCCTTTACTAGTGTATCATATCTGGTAAGGGAATTGGGTCCTTTTTTTTGTTTAGGCTAGGTCTTTCAATTTGGGATTGTTCAATTGTCGTTGATATTCTATGTTTGCTTGATTCTTTATTGAATTCGACATATCACAACTACTTTAACAAAGGTGGTCAATTGGAAGGAACCTACCTCATGCTAAAGGTTAGGCTCCAAGCCCCTAATAAATCTACAAGCTCTAGATTGGTTGCCTACTTTAACATTCTCTAGTGAAAACTTCACTAGACGGTTTAGCTCCACCTCATACTCTTCTATTGTCCTATTCCCCTATTAGCAATTATAGTAAGCTATCTCCATTTTGTCTTGAATACCATTGGGAAAATATTTTTCATAAAACAACTCCTTAAACCTTAACCAATTTATTAGACCTCTTGCTAGTCTAAGCATAATTGCCCACCAATTTGCAACTATACCCTTAAGCATGAAAGCAGCATAATCTACCTTTCGATCATGTGCTCAACCTCTATCGGATCATCAACCTTAGTCTCACGTTCTTTGGCTAATCTCACAAACTTTTCTAGCTCAATTTGTTCATCTACAGCTCATGCCTAGCTAACATCTAGCTATTGATGATGCTATGCCAACATCCCTACCAAAGTGTTCATCGTCTCTATTAGATGAGTGGTGGTTTCCACTACCTGTCCTTGACTCACTAGCTGAGCTTCACCCATCTGCTAAGGGTGCACCTATAAGTACCTATCATTTGGGTTGCCTCCCCCAATATTGGATGTAAAACCAAGTCTTGAAATTCTTCTAGGTAGCATTCTACAAGGAAGAGAAAATAAGAAACATGCATAGATGATAGCACATTAAGTAATAAAAATAAGTATTACATATATGAAAGTAAAATATTAACTTAAAAGAAAAACATATATAAAAGCAAGATAATACTATTTAACTTATTTTGACTCCGGTTCACTCCTCTACCCACTATCTTCACATTGCCATTCTACCATCCAATGCTAAACTCTATTGATCATCAACCTAATCATGACCCTTAACTTCAATAAATCAAGTGCCTAAACTCTATTAATCATATCTTACTTTCTATACTTCATCCAACTTAGTTCCTACAAATCATTAAACCTAGCCTTTGATATGACTTAAGTTGTAATGTCTTGGAACTTGAGATACTACAACCCACCACATGTCACTACTTTGTTGTGACATATAAAGGAACTTAATTGATCTAAAAATCCACAAATACTAAGAAGAATACCCCAAGCCATTAACAATCATCTAATGTCTATACATGCTTGAGCGATACTTCTCCATCTACTTCAGGCTATAACATATAACAAGAATATGAAAAGACAAACTAATTAACCTAGTGATATGAGTCACAAATGGCTCTAACTATATTTGATAACATAAGAACAAAATAGCCTAACTACTACAAGAGTCTCATCTCTAAGTTATACATAAATAAAACATCAATCAATGATAGCCATAGCCTCCTCAAGTCAACTACTAATATTCATAATAGTATAAATACTCCACATCCCCATCTCCTTGTCCATATACATAATGAATGAACTCATAACTCATTTCACCATTAGTACTTATACCTGCAACTAAAAAAGAGTTCCACTATGAGGTGAGCCAAAACCTAATACAAGTTACCTATAATCACATACGCATGACACCTTCTCACAATCATCACTTACATTAAATGCAAACATATAATTCATATCTGATTAATTATCATTTTATAAATCCACCAAATACACATAAAGGTACTCATGACCTCGCACAATCTTTCTTACACCACACACACACACACACATATATATATGTATATATTCATTTCTTTTGGGATACTACCACCATCGACATCAATATTACAATGTTTGCTACTCCCGACCTCAATACCCATGAGTCATCTTAAAATTTACCTAAATCATTTTAATGTGTGACTCTACTATGGACAATGTTACGCAGAGATCATCAGGATGCCCTCTAGGATTCTACCACTTTGGGTTCTTCAGCTGAGCCATGTATATACAACAAACTATTAATAGCAAAATAGGTATTAAGTTCATTTAGCTCCTAAATCTAGCAAGCGTAAGCAACACATAGTATAAACCTATACCTACTATCTGGACTTTCACAAAATCTTAAGCTTTAACTCTAAACCTAATAATGTTATAAGTAAATACATATTTAAGACCCCCATTAATCTAAACTAAACTAATTCTACCTATTTTAATCATTAAAATTGTTAATGAATGGGAAAAAGAAGAAAAGGAACCGTTAGCACGTTATATGATGATCACAAGTGAGATCATGGGTGTGATGCTGCCCATGTACCTTGTTAGAAAAAATTAGATGGCCTTCATGAGTAGGTTTTAGCAGCATGTTGATGTCTGCTAACCTCTCAACATTAAAACTCTCTTTTTAGAACACACTTCACGACCTATAGTTCCTATATTAACATGTGATTTACACTTCACAAGTAGAAACATGACTATGTTCGTGCCTATTTACCTCCATACTTCACTTTTCCATATGAAATTCTACCATTTCTAACACAACCTGATGCACAATACTAAACACCAACCACAAACTACGAGTTTTATACATTTAGCCACCTAACTAAAACTTGCTACAAAATGGAGTTACACCACCACTCTTTGTATGAAACATGCGTTATGTTCAACCTATAACCCCTAAAACTTGTTTACCACACCATCTTAAGTATAAAGAAATGAAAGGAACGAAGGGAACAAATCATTTGTTATACTTACCTTATGACATTATATTAGATTGAGAGATTGTGCACAAGGAAACTACCAAGGAGGAAATAACGTAAGGGAAGAGTGAGAAAAGAAGAAAAGAAAGAAAGAGAGGGACAACAGTTATATAGGTGTTGGTTTCAAATCCTTTTAAGCTTCCAATATTGCCCCCTTTTATTATTACTTAAGTTACTACATTACCTTTATTTATTTACTACTATTTTCCTATTATCTGGCGAGGTCTTACAAATTATCTTTGTATCTTCATTCATACTTGAAAGGACCCACTATTCTCATTGTGCTTCACAATTTGATGGTCTAGTAAAACTTAGCTCCTAAACGCATCACTAACCCTAACAATATTTATCAATTTCCCATTGAGTTGTCAACATGAATTGTGGACCTATTAATAGCATCGTAGAAAAATTTAAACACAAAACTCATCTAAAAAAAAGCCCCAACCCTAACCTTAACACTAACAACTCAATTAAATAAATCGTAAGAGAAAATTAATCAAGACAATAATGCAAAAGTGCACAAATTTAAGAGGAACATACCTTAAAAACCAACAAAAGATGCAATCTTATTATTATGCAATTTTAGCCTTTTGTTTATTAAACAAGAGAGTGAGTTTTTTTTTTCTTTTACTATAAATTAGGTATTTTTACTATAGATAAGGGTTTTTACAATTATGAATAGTGGAGTGTTTTTTTCTCCTATATAATATTAATTTACTATTTCTTTTTCTTATTTTCGTTATTTATTTTATTTTATTTCTGATTTACCTATTGCATAGGTTACATATTGATAAGCTAAATTGGAATGGATGGTTAAGATTATGTTGTTTTTAGAAGTACATTATAGATTGGTGACTATATTATACAACCACTTTTAGTGAAATCCCCCATTTCTATTAGTTAAATTTTTTAGCAAAAATAGTTCCAAAATTGAACTTATATCCTAAATACCACAAGTTTTAGGTTCCAGAATGTCCCCATAAAACATTCAAGTCCAAAATTTATCAAAGCTCACAAGCAAAACACCAAGGCACAAACACATATATTAACATAGCAAGTACAATTAAAGGTCCTACTTATTACAGCAAGATTTAGGCCTAAGAATTATTAGTCCATATTAATTATATGTACGAAATTTAAGGCATATGCATTTAGATAGAGCCAATGCAAGACTTATTAGCCCACACCAATGCATAAGTCTTACAAGCTCATCAACAATCATATACTCAAATCCCAAAACATAATTAGGCCAATCAAGGTACATATTATTCACTTAAGCCTTAAATCGAGTTTAGCTAACTTATCCCATATAAATGAGTTTGATTAATTTAATTTAAGTCTAATTCCATAAGTAAAACCGACTTTAATGTCCAATATATTTTTATGTCGAAATATGTGAAAAACTACTTGGGTCAAAATTTATGCTTGCACTTGGGTCAAATCGAAAATTTAGAATTAATTTGTGCCATTATATGTAATCATTTAAATAGATGTTAGACACATCAAGAAATACAACTTTTGCAATACAAGGAACTCAATAGTTATTTTTGTTAGTATCATGTGTTTTACTTTATCATATCTCTAGTTTAGAAAAATTTCAGTACCTCATATTACAGTCTTACAGACATAAAAATGTTTCTGCATGAAGTTTCTTAATTAGGAAAGAATATACAATCACCAAAAGACTTCATCGGTTCATAATGCCATCTGAAAATTTATCAGAATGGTCATAACGGAAGCCAACTGAAGAGTTGGGCCTTTTCAACTTTCAAGCAATGAGAATCAAAGGATTATGTTGCTTTCCAGTAAATGCCGTCTCATCCCCAAAATAGGTAAAACAGAAGGGGGAAATAAGGACTGATGGCTTGCCTTGTCCACTCATTTTTGTGGGCTCCACATGAATTGCCACTTGTTTTGTGATCTGTGGGCACTCAGATTCTCTTTTATACGGAGAAGTCCCTATCACTTTCTTGTCATCTCCATCTGGATTATCCCTAATGGGCAGCTTTATTTTCATCCTTATGTTTTCCGAGGGGAGAAGTTTCATGCATCCTCGTCGGAAGCCGAATCCTCGGCGAGGAAAATCATATGACCCTGTCCCTTACTTCGTTACTTCCACGTCATGTCGACTATTCCTTTGCATGTATTGCAATATTATTCCTTTTTTTTTAAGGAAAAATGTATCCAAATTCTTTTGGTTTTTACGATAAAGCCCTTTTTTTTTGGTGGGGGGGGGGGGGGGGGGGGGAGAATTTATTGCAATATAAACAGCATATAGATCTTGCTGTTCGTAGTCTTGCCAATCCTATTGGCTTTACAAAACTAGAGTACTGTTCCTTCCTAGTTTTTCATTACATAACATAACATAATATGTACATCTTCTGGAGGAACAAAACAAAAAGAATCATAGTTGTCCCCATTCTGTACTAGCCCTGCCATATAATGTGCCACTTGGTTGATTTCTCTTGTCTGTGCTCCTACTTCATATTCCCGGAGCATTGAGACACCTTTACGCTACAAGCATGAAGAACATCAGCATATTTACTTTTATAATTTGTATTCGTTGTTAATAAGTATGCAACAACTTTGGAATCTGTATTAACTTCAGATACTGGGAGATTCCAAAGTTTAGGTAACAATATGTCAAGCTTGCCGATTCTTTTTGAAAACCCTAATATCTACCACCCAATTTCATCTCGAATGACACCTCTTGTGGCTGCTTAACTTGTATGTATCAACACTGAGGCAAGGGTATTTAATTTTACCCATCCTTCTCTTTGAGGTTTCCATCACAAAGCTTGAAATCTGATCATGGCAATTTCTTTCTTCTTCTTCATATGAGCCCAAAATTCATAAAATAATCTTCTAATCTGTCGAATCCTTCAGATCCTCAGTTTGCTCTTTGCATCGAGGACACATCGCTTGCTCGATATTCCTTTCCCTTATGTTGATAGCTGTTGGTAAACTGTTATTATTGTGTATGTTTGTGTTTCAAGGCACGGCCGTGTGTGGAGCCTAGCAAATCCACAGAAGAGTACACGGCCAAAGTACACAGTTATGTACACGGCCGTGTATCACTGCCTGAATGTGCACAGAAATGTACACGGCCAAAGTACACGGTCGTGTATATGGCCGTATATCTCTGCCAGCATATGCACAGAAACGTACACGGCCAAAGTACACGGTCGTGTATATAGCCGTGTATCCCCTGTAGGCCAGCTTGTGCTCTCCATAATTATGATATCTGTGATTGTTGTAATTTAGGTAGATAGATATCTGTGTAATCTTTGTAATTTAGGTAGATAGATATTGGAGATATGCTTGTTATTTTACTTAGCTAATTTGTAGGAGTCAGTTTAGGAAATTCTCTTGTATATATATATCTAACATGTGGAAGAAAGAGAGAGAAGGAAATAGAACGAAAATCAATTTCCCAAATTTTGTTACGGTATCGGAGCAGCAAATCGCATCTTGATTTGTTTGTTTGAAAAAAAAAAAAAAACACGGTAAAGATGAACTCTGGCGATGATGGAAACTTCAAACGAAAGACCATATCACCATATGACATCACGTCCCTCGACAATCCTGGACTTCTGATAACTCAGGTCCAGTTGAAGGGGGAGAATTATGACGAGTGGTCTCGCTCATTGAGAACGGCCTTGAGAGCGAGAAAGAAATTCGGATTTGTTGATGGAACAATCACGAGACCTGATGAGGACTCTGCAAACCTTGAAGATTGGTGGACAATCAACTCGTTGTTGGTGTCTTGGATCCGAAATACTATCGAGCCCAGCCTTAGATCAACAATCTCACATGTAGAGATTGCGCAAGACCTCTGGGATGATATACGAGAGCGTTTCTCGTTGGTGAATGGACCTAGAATACAGCAACTGAAATCAGACCTTGTCGAGTGCAAGCAGAAAGGAATGAGTATTGTCAGTTACTATGGCAAACTCAAACAATTGTGGGATGAATTGGCCAACTACGAACAGCTGCCGACGTGCAAGTGTGGAGGATGCACATGTGATCTCAGGACTGTGTTAGAAAAAAATCAAGAAGAGGAAAAGGTGCATACTTTTCTCATGGGATTAGAAGAAACAATATATGAGACTGTCCGTTCTAACATTCTGGCTCAAGATCCGTTGCCTAAACTGAATAAAGTGTACTCAATGCTTATCCAAGAAGAGCGAGTGAAAGCTATTTCTCGTGGAAAAGATGAACGTGGGGAAGTGATGGCTTTTGCAGCTCGTACTCGAGGAGATGGGAAGGATAAGAACATGGTGTGTACACATTGCAAACGCAAAGGACATGAGGCCGACAGCTGTTTTGCCTTGATTGGATATCCGGAATGGTGGGGTGACAGACTCTGGAACGAAGGGAAAAGCGGAGGACGTGGCAAAGGACAACAATTGCCTCAACAAAGAACAGGACAAGGAGCTGGACGGGGGTCTGGTTTGGTACGTGCCAACGCTGCTCAAACCATAGAAGGTAGTTCTTCCTCGACGAACAATGCCGAGGGTGATAGACCTGGATCGCTTGGTCTAAGCAATGAGTAATGAGAGGCACTTGTGAAGCTGGTAAATAAAAAAACATTTGGAGGTGAAAAAATGACTGGTAAGCACATGTCTTGGATAATTGACACAGGAGCAACGAACCATATGACGGGAAATCTGAGTAGCTTGTATAACTTGCAGACAGTTCTGCAGTGTTCCGTGGGGTTGCCAAATGGGAGCAGTGCTCTGGCCACCAAAGAAGGGACAATTTATCTTGATGAAAATCTTGTCCTTGAAAATGTTTTATATGTGCCTGGATTAACCTGCAATTTGATTTCTGTGTCACAACTCATAGATCAATCCCATTGTATAATTAAAATCATTGACAATCTTTGTGTAATACAGGATCGATCTTCGAGGATGCTGATTGGTGCGGGTGAACGTCGGGATGGACTCTACTATTTCAAAGGGACACCAAGAATTAAAGCAATGAAAGCAGATACGATGGGATCACTCGATTTTTGGCATCAACGTCTAGGTCATCCGTCTATGAAGGTTACCAAGTTACTTCCAGTTGTGGATCCTACTAAGAATAATAGTTTGAATAAATGTTGTGAGATTTGTCAAAGAGCTAAACAGACTAGAGAAAAATTTTCTCTTAGTGATTTTAGAGCATTTGAAATGTTTGAATTGATACATTGCGATTTGTGGGGTCCCTATAGAACAATCTCTTCTTGTGGAGCATCATATTTTTTAAACTATTGTTGATGATTACTCTAGAGCTGTGTGGATATATCTGCTTGTTGATAAGAAGGAGGTATCTAAAGCCATGGAAAGGTTCTTTTCCAATATTGCACGACAGTTTAATAAACAAGTAAAAATTGTGCGAAGCGATAATGGAACGGAATTTACTTGCATGAAAACGTATTTTCTTGAAAATGGCATTTTTTTTCAAACATCTTATGTTGGGACACCACAACAAAACGGTCGGGTAGAAAGAAAACATCAACACATATTAAACGTGGCTCGAGCTCTACGCTTTCAAGGCTGTCTACCTATTTCATTTTGGGGTGAATGTGTTCTAACTGCTGGTTACTTAATCAATCGAACACCTTCATCAGTTCTGAATGGAAAAACTCCTTATAGTATTCTTTATGGACGGGAACCTGCGTATGACCATCTAAGAATTTTTGGATCATTATGCTATGCTCATAAACAAGGGAGATCAGGAGACAAATTTGACAGTAGAAGTAGACGGTGTATCTTCATTGGTTATCCGTTTGGGCAAAAGGGCTAGCGGCTGTATGATTTAGAAACACGTGAATTCTTTGTTTCACGCAATGTGAAATTTTTCGAGACGGAATTTCCATTCGCTTCGTCCTCTAGATGTAAGATTGCTGATATTGATTCACCAGATGAGGCTAGCTTGGTAGCAAGGGGGGAGACACATTGATAACGTCTTTCCACCAGAAACAACACTTAACCGGGACTTCGAACAAGAAGAGGAGCAGGGTAGTCAGGACCAAGTTGTGGAACAGGGTGCTGCGGTTGCCGATGGAGAACTGTTGGGTCGCGGCCATAGGCACAAACAACCTTTCGTTTTGCTGCACGATTATGTTACTCATGCAGTCAAAACCTTGAGTCCATCCCCCTCGTCATCCACACCACAGTATCTCTCAGGTACGGCTCATCCTATTGCACACTATGTGAATTGTGCTCAATTTTCTTTGCGACATCGTCTTTTTCTTGCAACATTAAGTGCAAACCGTGAGCCAATCACTTTCTCTGAAGCTGTGAAACATAAACGGTGGCGCGAGGCAATGCAACAAGAAATCCAAGCATTGGAAAATAATGCAACTTGGGATATTGCTGATTTACCTCCCACTAAGAAAGCTCTAGGCTGTAAGTGGGTATACAAGATCAAATATCATTCCGATGGCACTGAGGAACGTTATAAGGCCCGGCTCGTGGTGTTAGGCAATCGTTAAGTGGCAGGGATCGATTACACTGAGACTTTTGCTCCCGTTGCCAAGATGACTATTGTTCGAATGTTTTTAGCAGTGGCAGCAGCGAAAACTTGGGAAGTGCATCAGATGGATATCCATAATGCTTTTCTTCATGGAGATCTTCAAGAGGAAGTCTACATGAAGTTGCCTCCTGGTTTTCACGTCTCGACTTCTGGCAAGGTCTGCAAATTGCGTAAGTCACTATATGGTCTCAAACAAGCTCCGAGATGTTAGTTTGCCAAGCTATCTACTGCTTTGAAAGCGTATGGGTTTAAATAGTCCCTTTCCGACTACTCCTTGTTCACTATGCAACGTGTTACTATATAGCTCAATGTCCTTGTATATGTGGATGATCTTATTGTGTCTGGCAACAACACTACTGCCATACAACAGTTTAAAACATATCTCTGTGCTTGTTTTCATACGAAAGACTTGGGCATTTTGAAGTATTTTCTTGGTATAGAAGTTGCACGGGGACCTGCCGGATTTTTTTTGTGTCAAAGGAAATATGCGTTAGATATTATTTCTGAAGTTGGCCTGCTAGGAGCTCGCCCTGCTCAGGTTCCTTTAGAACAAAATCATCGTTTGGCACTTTCGACTAGCCCCTTGCTCCATGATCCGGAATCATATAGTCGTCTGGTTGGACGATTGATTTACTTGTGTCTCTCTAGACTTGAACTTTCTTATAGTGTTCATGTTTTATGTCAATTCATGCAGCAACCACGTGAAGATCATTGGCAAGCTGCGTTGCCAGTGGTTCGTTTCCTAAAGCGTAGTCCAGGGCAAGGCATCGTATTGAGTAGCAAATCTGAGCTTCGATTGCATGGTTGGTGTGATGCCGACTGGGCCGGTTGTCCATTGACAAGGAGATCGCTTACAGGTTGGTTAGTATTCCTTGGTGACTCTCCTGTCTCTTGGAAAACGAAAAAGCAACAAACGGTGTCTCGTTCGTCTGCTGAAGCGGAATATCGTTCTATGGCTGCCACTACCTATGAGTTAAAATGGTTGAAAGACATCTTGTGTAACCTCGGTGTACTTCATCCATCACCCATGACCTTGCATTGTGACAGTCAAGCCGCTCTCCACATATCTCACAATCCTGTGTTTCATGAACGAACGAAACACATTGAAGTTGACTGTCATTTTGTGCGTGATTCAATTTTTCATGGTGATATCTAAACGAAATTTGTGCCGTCTCGTGAGCAACTTGCTGATATTTTTACCAAGGCTTTAGGTACAAAGCAATATGAATATGTTCTTCGCAAGTTGGGCATTCGAGATCTTCATGCTCCCACTTGAGGGGGAGTATTGTGTATGTTTGTGTTTCAAGGTACGGCTGTATGTGGAGCTGTGTGTGGAGCCCAGCAAATCCACAGAAGAGTACACGGCCAAAGTACACAGTTGTGTACACGGCCGTGTATCACTGCCGAATGTGCACAGAAACGTACATGGCCAAAGTACACGGTCGTGTATATGGCCGTGTATCTCTGCCAGCATATACACAGAAACGTACACGGCCAAAGTACACGGTCGTGTATATAGCCGTGTATCCCCTGTCGGCCAGCTTGTGCTCTCCAAAATTATGATATCTGTGATTGTTGTAATTTAGGTAGATAGATATCTGTGTAATCTTTGTAATTTAGGTAGATAGATATTGGAGATATGCTTGTTATTTTACTTAGTTAATTTGTAGGAGTCGGTTTAGGAAATTCTCTTGTATATATATATCTAACATGTGGAAGAAAGAGAGAGAAGGAAATAAAACGAAAATCAATTTCCCAAATTTTGTCAGTTATGGATTACTCGCCAAGAGAATTTGGCGGAAAGAAAGGATGATTCCAAATCCTCTTGCAGTTTTTGCTTTCAGAATTTGACTGGTAGAGAAAAATTCTTCATCCTGCCTCAGCTAGTCTATTGACTTTCGATTTTTGCAACATCATCCCACAACATTTAACTTGATCCGTCATTTTTGTTGTCACAGCATTCAATGAACACTTACAACAATATTATTCGCATAATATATTTATATATATATATAATCTTTTTATGGTAATTAAAACCATTATCACTTGCTTTTAAGTTCAAACAACTAACCACTCGTCTATATCTAAAATTTTGTTAAAAATGGTCTTTAGTGTATACATTTTCTTAATACATATATTTTTTTTCAAAAATGACTATTAATAATATATATATATATTTCTAACTAGTGGGGGAGGAAATTGATTCTTACACACTTGCTAATTAAGTCAAATCGAGAGTGATTAAGCAAGACAAGAAAACCAGTGCGGCTGCGTGATAGACGTGGTTTTGACAACGGAAAATATATGTAGATAGCACAATCTGATACAACAGGTTTATTAAACGATGATAATGACGATGACGATAACGATAACGATGACACGCGGATATAAACTAAAATAACATGAATACATAATACAACCCCGCTTCATCTCTACTCTCCTGTACACACATCTCGTCAGTCTCAGTCATCATGGATTAGAATTTAGACCCAGTCCCCTTAACTATAAGGCTTCCACCAACACCAACCCCTTCCCTTCCTAAAAGAGGGTAATGGAATTGTAGTAGTTTCAGCTAGCTTCAAATTCTCAGAATAGCTTTTCTCTATCTTCTCAAGCCTTTTTTTTACAATTAATAGAAATTAAGTCATGTAAAATACTATGGTATTGAATAAACCGGCTAAACGGATCCCATGTTCAGCCACCTTTATTTATTAATAGCCAACCCAAAAGTAGGTACCATATATATACTAATGTAGCCAATGATGCAGCAGCAATAGTAGTTAGTACTAGTAGTAGTAGTAGTAGCACTAGCAGTAGCAGTAGTATTATAATTGCATCATTTCAAAAATGGACAAGTCATCAAATTTTCCTTGGGAAATGAGGTGATAAGTTTACATGATTGGAGCCCTTACAATAAGGGGGCTCTCTGCAAGCCAATCATCCGATGGTCACTTCTATGTGAGCATCAACAGATAAAGATGGCTTCAGCCACTAAGACATGCAGAGTCCATCGGCTCCTTCACTCAAACCAGGCTACAACATATACATTGCCAGGCTTTCACAAACTTGTACATATGTGCTGAGATCAAATGTATGAGCTTCCCTCACCAGATGGGCTGCTGAATCCCCAGCCCGTTACACGTCAATATAAGTCCCTTGTAGCGATTAAGGTACTCCTACAGAAAAGAAAATTGAGATGTGTTAAACCAGGAAAGAAGAACTCACGAACTATCGGGCATGTTCCAAAATCCAAACTTAAACACCATAGTGCTTACTACTATATTATAGTCATGGACGTATAGCATCCCTTTACTGTCATATTCGCTCCTTTTAACAGGATCACTCAGAACTGCACAAGAAAAAACAATTCATTAGATTCACAATTAGACCAATGTAATGCTATATGTACCATAACAAGTACTTAAAAATGTAATGAATGAAAACAAATAAAGCAGCTGCAAGCCTCAGATAAATCATGATCTGTGTTGATGTCTCACTCTGACCAAAGATAACTGAAATGCAACGTAAAACCACAGTTTAGCCTAATGTTTTTCTGGGCTTTCTCTGACATTTTAACTTCTCCATTGACACATATCACAAACAGGACAATTTATGACCTAAGCAGTTAAATTAGCCATAAGAGCATTATGTCTTCTCTGCTTCAATAGTTTAACACTAATTTGAAGAGATCTCAAAAATAACAATGGATAGCTAAGCACCTAGGGAAAAGTAAGTGCATAGACTGGACATAAAAAATAGAACACTCCAGTTTGATGTAGGTGGTGTGTTGAAAATCTAAAACTTAATTCATTTCTAACTTCAGATTTTCTTTTACATTTTCTTAAGAAATTAAGCAGAAAACATAAAACCTAGCAAGTACAATGAAAAACCATTGAAAGCATGTTAGTGGCAAGCGATTGTGATCGTGTGATAGGTCTAGAGAGTTTTGGCTGTAGAGTTAATGATTGCTTGTGAGATTTTCTTCCTAATTTATGGTTGCCTAGGGGGTGGGCTCGTTGGAGAGAACACAAGATCTCTTACTAGGGGAAATTGTTGCTGGAAAAATCTTGCCTTCATTAATCGTCTTCTTTCCTTAAATACAACCTACAGCAAAATGCATAACTTAGCCACTATCTATACTAATTCCGACCCACTCATCCCTATTGCCCCACTACTTGACGATTAGCACCCATGTTAAGCTCCCTGGAAGACACAGCACCCATGCACAGCTCCCTTGCACTTGTCTCGATTGTGGTCTCCTTGTTCCCCTGATCTTTTCCCCCACGTCTCTTCCTATAGTAGACCTGGTCAAACGGCTTGATCCCCCTCCCTCGGCCACTATCAAAGCAGTTTCTCAAACTATTTCATAATGTTATTGTAGAATAATATCAAACCAATTCCAAAAGCTGTTTTGAGCACTGTCCTGAAAAAGCTCTGAAAGTTTCATTTACTATCACTCTACCTTGACAATTTCTGCAAACTAGTAGGACTAATAAGCAGGTGAATCCTACATTGTCGCAAGACAAAAATAGGCACTTCAATCATCATGCCTAACTTCCAACATAATAAAGGTGCCAAATGACCTGATTTTTATAGAGAAAACTTCTGCATGGGAAAGGCTATTATTGATGTCATGGGGAACATAGAATTGAATAGAAGAGAAATTGACATTGGATTTTGGATCTATCAATATGGTGAAAAGGTGATAAGCCCAGCTGTTGGTTATCAGATGAGGGAAGAAATGGTTAAAAAAAAAACCTGTGGAACCTCTAACATGAGGATATGCAGGATATAATCTTAAAAACATAAGACTACAAAATGGAAGGCATACAATTGCTAACCAATCCATCTTTCATGCCCCTAGACAGCCTAGCTGAAAAATGTTAGTAGTCCTAATTAATATTTTTGCTAAGTGTATTATATCAGGAGCTATCAACAAAGCACAGAGCAGATATGTTAAACAGCTATACAAAAAGGATAAAAGCAAGACTTTCAAGATAACAGAATTATGCTTTCAGAATGAAGATAAACTTCATCCACTTCTCAATGAAAATAAATGTGTATCACTATTACTTAAAAGAAGAGTTTAGAGCAGCTTTGCACCTCATACCATGATCTAACTTTTCCTTTATTCCACCTAAAAGCAGATAATAACAACCCACCCAGAAAAAAAGGAAGAAAAAGAAAAAGAAAAAGAAACATTTTGATCAAGAAAAAGCTATTAACTGATTTTCTCTGCATGTGCACCAGGGAGAAAAGGTCGAAAATTTCAAACTTCCGACCTCACCAAACTATTGTGACTTTCTCCTGCTTTCTACACTTATGGAACACTGCTTCTTGGCTTCAAACACTCAATTACTAAGGTTAGTCTCCAAACATCAAATCTTTTGCTAGGTGCTCCTCCCCAACAAATCTCAGTGCATTGGTAAATCATAAAAACAAAAAATCAGGCTTTCTAGATCTTGCTAACTTGGCAAAAGCATCAGCTACTTGTTGGACCCTCTGACTGCATGAGAGTTTGAAGCCTGAGTAATCTGCAGAAAGAAAACTTACTTCAGATACTATATTGAGTGAAGACATCCATTCAAGGGGTCTTGTTGTATCATTAGGTACCAAACAGGAATCTGACTTTATTTTCATAACCTCTACTTTCCTTTCCACACATAAATGCAAACCAATTTAAATAGCTATTATCTTAGATATCAATCAAAGCACTATCTAGGAAATGACAAAAGCCAAAGGCCCAGCCCTGGTGGAATCCCTTAAACCTCTCCGACACCTGAGCAGTTACAATCTCTGCTGCAGTCAGTGCTAAATTAAACTTTCCTCAAGGAAACATATCAACCAGCATTTTAGTGAATAGCCAAAGATCTTGCAAGCCCCAGATTTCTACTTGCAGGATGATATCAAGATAAAGCAAGATCTGAATCAGGAAAAGGTGCTTCTTCCTAAAGCCAGAATATAAACACATCAATGATCTTTCCAGTGAATAGCCTAATATCTTGCATGCCCTGATTTCAGTCGCAGGGAGATACCATCATCAGAGCTCAACTCAACCATATACACATCTTTCCTTAATAGCTGTCACAGTTTAGCACCAACTCCTTCAATGCCTTTCAGTTGCAAGCATTCGTCGCTTTCAACACACAGCATTAACCCTTCTAACATCCCCATGCCAAGTTACTCTCTCCATTGTTGCCCCAGTCTTCAGGTATAAAATTCTGTTATTACCCCATTTCCAAAGTTTATATGAGGAAAAAGAAGCAACCAGTAGTGGAGTAGCTTTGGGGTCCAATTGTTTGTGCTTTATGTAGTAGTGTTGTGTCCTTAGTGTGAAGTATTGGTGCTGTGGTGCTGTGTTGTACATCCGTTGTCCTCGTAAAATGTTGTTATTTCGGGTTGGTGATGTGTGTCTTAGTGTAAGTGTAGTGCATGTGTTAGTGGTGTAGTGGGCAAGTGGTCTGTATGCAGTTATCATTTAGATAACCATCAAACCGTGAATTTATATGGGAAGCAAAGAACTGGAGAAGACAGACTGATTTTTACAAAAGAATTTACTTGACAAGAGATCTTGGGTTCTCTCTTAATGAGCCCAGCAACCCTTAAGGAACCATAGGCAAGCGTGGAAAGAAAGTACCTAATATCTATGCTACTCCATATAATTTACGATCTGCTAACAAATTCTAACTATTCCAATGAACATTTCTCAACTATTGTTTCTTTCTCAAATTTTCCAAATAAAAGAGCTTACATCATAGGCAATTTAAAGACACCTAAATGACAAGAGGGTCACTCCCGGTATACAAGACTTATGAAATTTACGTTTCATTTATGTAGATCTTGAATAAGTAGCCCCAACATACATAATGATGATCTTAGACCTTTAAACCTATATCAGATTAGTGCACAAGGATTCTCTCTAAAGTTTTTTTTTTTGGGATAAATCCCTTCTCTCTGAAGTTAACTGATGAAATGTGAAAATCACATTTATCCAACTAGAAATCCCATTGTCAAGACTGCTATGGTGAGATCACTATCCCAATTTCATGGAAGGTTAACAAGTGATACACTATAGCATGTAGGAAAGAATACTTTGGTAAAAACAGTGCCTCTCTAATTTGACATTACATTCCACAATTTGTTTGTATAATACTTTCAACACAATTCAAACTCACTTCCAAATATTGCCAACTTATAGTACCATCAACCAAGGGTTAGAGCAAATTAAAAAATATCATGCAAACCAAATCCACCTTTACAAATGTCATCTGCACTCAATCTTTGACTACATATTAAAAGACATTTGGTACTTCCATAGATATTAAAGGAATGATAAAACTAAGAAGCCCTCCTTTTTACCACACCTTCAAAAACATACTCAAAACTATAACATTGTATATAAAAGAGCCATTGCAAGAAACATCATCAAAAGCAATAATCCATCAAATATCTTTCCAATCAAAAAAACAATTATTTTTGTTTGGGGGGGCTAAATGAGGCAAACAAATTACAAACCATCAAAAACTCAAAATTGAACATAGGAGACTACCTCACTTTCCACTAATCTAATAAAACCAGTCAAACTCCACATGTTATTATATGCGCATTGAAGACTACTTCAATTAACTACTAAAATATTTTTATCCACTAGCTTGTTCAACAATACAAGGCACATTTGGGCTAAGGCCTTTTGTAATCTCCCATTTTCTGGGAAGCTTTTTTTGTATGTTCTCCTTATCGATTTAATAATTACTGAATTTATCCACACCACTCCTTACCCACCCCACACCGCACAACCCCCCAACCTCCCAAAAAAAACAACCCAAAAGAAAAATAAATAAAAACCAAACAATACAGAGCACATTATCTGGATAAGAATTGACTGACCCTGGTATGCCTCGTTTATCTCTTGAAACCTTGATGTCGCTTCGTCCTGATCTTTCTTCTTATCCGGATGCCATTTCTGCACCCAAAAACATTTTTTTAAAAATCTAGCAAAGCTTCAACATGACATTCCAAATTCATGATTACACTTATAACTCGACAGAAATCCACCCATCATTTCTATATGGTTAAGCTCAGGTTAAGGAAATAACCCGCGAACTGTAGCTGATCGAATTCCAAGATACCACGCCACAAACAAACCAATATACTCTATGGAAAAATACCCAAATCCCCAAACAAACCCCAGTTTCAACCCAACCAACAGAAACAACTCGATTGAACATCACTTAGGCATAAAATTCAACAAATTTAAGTACTAACCAGAGCAAGCCGAATGTAATTGGAACGAATAGTATCGTCCGTAGCATCATAATCCACTTCCAATATCTTGTAATAATCCTGCAAAGTTCCGAATTTCGTCATAATACACGAAGCAAAACCCTAGACAGAAAAACTACTTTTTTATTTTTTTTAAATTACGAGTAACGATATCAGGTACCTTGTGTTTGGAGAGCAGAGAGAAGAAATCGAAATTGGAAGGAGAGTCATGGTCTTGTTCGTCACCGTTTTGGGGGAAAGAGTCGTCCTCGTCCTCGTAATCGTGCCACATCATGGCTACAAAACGATGTCGTCGCGGGGAGAAGGAGAGAGAAAGACTTGAGTTAGAAAGTTGAAGGTGGGTTGTGTTGTAGTAGGTCGGGAAAAGGGCATAAAACAAGAGAAGGAGAGTGAGGGAAATGTGTGCAGAACCGAAGCAGCGTAAATGCATTGGAATTTTGACAAGCGGAAAATTCTAGAGCACATGTAAGAGGATAATTGTTATTGTTATTCATTGCCCTTTTATGGATTTTACAATAATTTACGTGCAATAATGTTAACATCAAGATCAATGGAAAAAATAATAACAATATATATAAATATACACAATGGTTTTTAAAAACTTTTTCAAAAGATTGTATAAAATTATAACTTTAATTTACAATTTAAGAAATCTAAGTTGAAGTTGCACATTCGTAACTGAGCTTAAATTAATTTCTTTAAAACATCATTTCATTGAGACTAAATCTATACAAACTTTCTTCTCTTCCATCTTTCTATAGAATAAACTTTAACTCTTTAAATGATACGTATGTATATATATAATGGTTTTTAAAAAAAAATTAAAAATTTTGCATAAAATCATAATTTAAATAAAATTGTAACTTGAAGTTACACATTTGTAATCAAACTTATATTAGTGTCTTTAAGGCCTTATTTTATTGAGATTGTTTTCCTTAAAGATCTGAGAAGGAATTTAATGAACTTAGAAATCGTTACTAATGATTATACCAATTTAAGTCATGATTCCACTTAATTCATTATTGTTATACAACTAATGAGTTTTAGATTTGTTATATTTCATTAAACTTATTTCACTAAACATGTTATTTAGGTTGTAATTTTATGTTAATCTTTATGACCGAATAACATTAGTATTTGTAAAAGTTAATTTTATTATCGCTCTATTTATATTGAATATGTAAGTATTTTATAGATTTACTTATAATTCTTTTATCGATAAATGGGTTCAAGCTGGGTACAAGACATGTGGGTTGAGTTACAGGTTTTTGTTTTCATACACAATTAATAAGCGAATTGTGTCACATATTAAAGTTTTTCAAATATAAACTCATTTAGACACCAATACTAGACATGGGATAATAACACAAATTACTGAACCTATAGTGACCACACAAATTTACAACACTTTAGAAGGTTATTTTGGTTGTATGTGAATGTGAGAAAGAGAAAGTAATGAGCATAAGTGCAAAAATTAGTGTAAAAATATTTCAAAAATAATAATATACATTAAACATCTAATCTTTAATTTCCATGACTTACAACTCTTCCTAAGGACGCAATCTTTAAAAAACACTTAGTTTTTGTGAGCCTTGCAAGTTGAGTTGGATATGTTTTCTTAAAGAGGAAGACTAATATCTATGTTATTGAAGGATAACTAGTCTAAGTTTTGATCAAGTAACAATAAGGATAAATAGGCTTGAACCAATAGAGAGTGTAATGTCCCAAAAATTTCGAAAAGCTATACAAATTTTAAAGAAAATAAGTGAAATAATAAATACTTCTAAGCCAGGACAGCAAGAATGATAATTTTACAATATTAAAAATTTTGAGAAATTTATAACAAAAAAAATTAAAACACCGTAATACATTAATACTATTTTAATAATTTATAAATAACAAAAAGAAAAAAGAAAAAGAACTCGGCCGCATTGTCTTGTTTCATTCCCTCCCCTCCCATGTTAGTCAAAGCAAACGCATCAGCAAGATCAGATCAAGCCAACCTCCATCACATCAGCTACTCTTAGTTACGCCGCCTATCCCAACTATCCCTCATCCAGTGCTTCTTCTATCCTTCCTTCCTTTCTTCTTTTTTTTTTTTTTTTCTTTCTATCGCACTGTCCTACCTCGTCATCTCCCTACCGCAACCCCTGCTCCTCCATTTCCCTTCTTCTTCTTTTCCTTCCTTCTACTCTTCTTCTCATCCCCTTGGACCACGACAAAATTCCCTCTCTCCACACAACCACACCCTTCCCAAATCGAAATCACCCCAACCCAGTCCACCTAATGTAGTCCGCTGCTTCCTCTCTTTCAGCCGTTATAGCTTCGTCCACTTCCACTAATGAAGACTAGGCAAACAAAACAGGGAGAGATAGAACTAGAAGAGACCAAACCAAGAGGCAAGTTTCCAAGACATATAGCATGGGATTGACCTTTGCTCTCATGATCATGGTTCCATCACAAGCAGTAGTCGTTAGGGGCCTGCAACTTAACGCTGTTGTCATCGGTTTTCGTCGTCTCGTTGGTGTTCTCGACACTACAAAGGATTCTCTCGATCACCATCTTACTCCCAAAATGTATGAAGTTGTAACATCGTTTTATCCTACCACCGAATGTTTTAGTGGGTCATCTACTAATTAGCTATACGAGATTATGTTATTCCGTGCCATGATTTAATCGTAACTGTGGAGATGAACGTTGTAGGTCTGAGTTGCAACGTAGTTACAAAATGTGAAGTTAAGGGAAATAGAGGGGTAAGAATGGGGGAATTGAGGAATCATTACCTCCTGATAGGCTAAAGGATACGATGTCGAATATGGCCAGATTGGAGGATGAGGTAAAGCTTGAAGTGATATAGGAATAAGGGGTTAAAGACGTGGAGGCAAAGAGGAAGAAGAGAATGGTTACGAGTCTTGAGTTTAGCTTCTCAGCTGCCGGGCTTCTGTTTCCTTACCACCTTGAGGTTGCTCAATTTCTTATGGAGTGTTTATATCAAGGAGACAATGCCATTAGTCGGTTCCTCGCCCAGTGCTATAATGTGTTCTGTGATTGCTTCAGGAGTGACATGGAAGAAGCTCTCAAGGCTACTAAGGTATTGGCTGAAGATCGCCGAAGTGGAGGGACTATATTTCAACTTAGGGTTGTTCTTCGTGATGATCTTGATAAGTTCCTCCTTAAAGATGCTCTTCTTGGCCATCTTATGGAGACTGGCACTACCAAATGTCCCCTTATGAATAATTGTCTAAATCATGTGGAAGAGAAGACAAGTAGTTTTTGAAAGGACCATAGGCATAGTGCGTAATACTCTATTGGCAACCGATGATCTTGGCACCATGAGGATGGAGTTCTTGTTGTAAGCTTAAAAGAAATTCCACGAGATGATGGTGAATGCAGACAAAAGGCGTACATTGATCTAACTGCAGATGTAAAGGAATTTAAGATTGTTGCTCAATGAACTTCAGGTGAAGCATAAGAGATTGGCGAAAGAATTTTCAGGGCTATCAAGATGCTAACACAAGGAACAAAGGCAAACTTAGGCAATTGAGAGGGGAAAGTCGTATGGTTAATTGTGTGTTGTAAACACCCCATTTTTGCCTTAGGAATGAATAATAATCAATTTTCAATTTTTCCCTAATTTAGCATAAATAATAAAAATATTCAAAAAAATAAAAATAAATAGGAAAACACATCAATTTTGAAAAATGATTTTAGAAATGGCAATAATGAATAATAAATAATTTTATAAAAATTTTTTAAATTTCAAAAAAAAAACAAAAAAATAAAAATCGCATTGTATATATGTAATTTGCGAAATTAATAAAATCAGGAAAATGGGCTAGCCCAGCTGGTCCGGACCATGGTCTAAGGCGCGCGCAAGAGGGCTCGGTCACAGGTTCGAAACGCGGGAGAAGCAATTTCCGCGTTTTGTGTTTTTCTTACTTATCCAGGACACGTGGCAGCCTCTGATTGGCTGGAGGGAACGTACGCGCCGAGTGCGTGATCGTCTTCTACCTCGGGTCTGAGATCGCCGGCGAAGGAGAAATTCGAATTTCGGCCGTTTCGATTCAATTTTTTGCACAAATCCAACAGATCTCCAACAGAATTGAGATAAACATCATCCAATTGGAATCAAATCTCAACAAATCAAATGATTTACACAAATCGGAGTTGGTTTATTTAACCGTCGATTCGATTTGCTTCGATCGGTGGAAATCCGAGCTTATCCAGCTCGATTTCAAGCGCCTATAAATAGAGGAGGAGGGGAGGAAGTCAAATGACAGATCACAATTGAGAGAAAGTGAGAAAAGAGAGCAAATCAGAGAGCATCGGAGGAAACCCAAAATCACGATCACCGATTGGAGCTGAGCCACCACTAGGAGACGTTCTGAGAGCGAACCACCGCCACCATTGGATTCAGCACCCTCGAGAAGCTAGGATTCGACACCTCACCCATTGCAAAAGGCTGCCGGAATGCCGTGAACGAGCACTCCCCTCCACCGTGACCGACCGACCCGATTCGATCCGACCGACCCGACCCGCGCACCAACCCGAATCCGGGTAAGTCGGATTTTCCGAATTTTTCCAATTTATTTATTTATTTCGTTTATTTATTTTTATTACAATTTTATTTATTATTTGTTATTTATTTATTAATTTGTTGGTTATTTATTTATTTATTTGTTTATGTTTTATTTTCTATAAATAGGAAAATGTTAGAAATTAGATTTCTTTAGGATTTAATAATGTAGAAAAATAAGAAAAAAATAAAAAATAATAATAATAAAATAATAAAAATTTAGAAAAAAATATAAATATTAGAAAAATAATAATAAAACTTTAGGTTTTAAAAATATGATAGATAATAGTTTAGGATAAAATTTTTAACAAAAATTCACAAAAATTATAAAAATCATAAAAAAACTATAAAAATCATGAAAACTCATAAAAATTATAAAAATTGTAGAAGAATAAAGAAAAATAAAAAAGAAATAAAAAATCATAAAAATCATTAAAAAATTCAAAAAAATAAAAAATTCAAAAAAATTATAAAATAGAAAAAAGTGAGTTTTATCACTTAGAAAAATCGTTTTCTCAAATAAATCCAAAATTGATGTTTTCCCCAAAAATTATTTTCAAAGATCAAATTACTAAGCTTAGGTTTAGATTCTTTTAGAAAAATCCCAAAAATGTTAAAAACATAAATCGAAAGAGATTTTCAAATTAAAATTCACAAACCCACTAAATATTTTCAGAAAAAAGCGAACTACGGCTTGTTTGATCCTGGCTAGCAGGTATGTAGGCACCCATTTGGGTCAACCTATAAAATGAAATAAAAAATCATTTTCTTAGAATAATAAAAAACATAATAAAAAGTAACAGAAACAAAATAAAAGACATTTCTAGATAGGAACAATTTTAGGAGACTAGGTGGTAACCGTAAGGTTTTAATAGGTTAGCCTCCAGACTTAGAAACTCTGGTTTTCCCTTTTCCTCTTTTCACAAAAACGAGAAGAGGAAATCATGACGACTAGTGGTCCAAATTAAAACTAATCCGCTCCTTTAGTCTTAATTCAATATTTCCTAACAACAGTTGGGTGGCAACTCCAAAAATCAAACGAAATTCCTAATTCAAGTCGAGGATCTACATTAGATGAGCATAGGGTCTAGTCTAGATCGGATTAGGAATGGGAAAATTTAAAAATTAGACTCGACAGGATGACGACTCCACTAGGGACCCATTCCAGTAGGTTAGCTACCTGAATCTCCTCAAGTTGTTCCTTTTTAAGTTTCAATTATTATTCTGTTACTAACTTTTCAGGCATTAGTTAGATTTTAGTTTTCTTTACTGTGGGGTTTGCATGCATAAGTTTGTGTGAATAGATGCGGTAGAACTTGGACCGTCCTAGAAACTTAAGTCGGGGAGCCATTGTGTAGGTTTCGGGCGAAGTGAGTTGATCACCGTTCGGGACCGATTAGGCTACCCCACCCAATGCTTCGATATGGCCTGAGATCCATTTCTCCGAGAATGCGGGATGCCATAGAGCTTGGGGACCAATTAGAACCAATCTACTTGCATACATAACATCATAGGGTTGACAATTGATGACGATGTAATGGTTTGTTGTTTTGTTTTGGAGTTCAAATCTATTTCCCTATAATGTTTCATAGTTCTGTTTGTAATTAGGCAATTTCTTATTGTAATAGATGGCTAGCACCGCAGTCGACCGCCTCCTCCGTAAAGAAATTCGGGTGTACAAACCTTTGGACCCAAAGTTGGTATTGGACCATTGGTTTACCTTATACAACCCGGAGGAGCAGGCCTTCATCCAGCAAAAGATAGGCCCCATCCTCTCATTAACAAAGATAGAGGCGAATTTGCCTTTGGTACGGGCCGTACTCCAGTTATGGGAAGTCGAGCCCGCATCTTTCTTTATCGGGCCGCATGAAATCACCCCTACTTTGGAAGAGTACACCCAGCTACTACAGGCTCCAGCACTGACTGACCAAATCTATGCACCAGACCTTGAGGCCGGGCCAGCCGGTACCTTTAGCCGACTACTAGGCATCCGTAAAACAGCAGTCAACAAAGCTCTAGCAGACTGTAATGGGTATTGCATACAAATGGATGATTTAGAAGCTTGGTTCATCGCCCGAGAAGACAATGGGGATAGAAAGGACATATTGTGTGGGGACCCCAAGACTTATAAACAGAGAAGGGTGAATGCTTTCATCTTGACAGCTTTCGCCACTATACTGTTCCCTACCGGGACCTTCTATATTCACTACTGGGTTGCAGAGCTGGTAACCCAATTCCTGGAGGGAAAATCTTACATCCCGGCTCTATTGGCTGAACAGATCCGGAACTTGAATTTCCTCAAGAAGAAAGGCCATGGGATCCTCCGCTCAAGCCTCAACCTTCTGCTGATATGGTTCGTAAGCCACCTTAAGTGCTTCGGGCTGAACACGGTCCGAAAAGCCTTAGCCCAACAGGTGGATCTTGTGGATTCATGTATAGAAAAGGTAAAGCTACCTGACGACCTTACCAGCCACAGTTGGGTAGAAGTGCTTAGAAGCCTCAATGTCGAGGATATTCTGTGGATGGCCAGGTGGAGTTACTGCGACAAAATTATTTTGACCTGTAGTAATTTTCAAGCCGTGCCTTTGATCGGAATCAATGGATGTATTGGATATCACTCCAACTCAGTGGTCCGCCAATTTGGTACTATCCAAGACATAGTTTATCGGCCCTCGCTGGAAGCAATCACCTTTGAGTATCAAGATCTGAACCTGTTGGTAGCTGAGAAGTTTGCTAAGCTGGCAGAGGTCAAAGCACTTTGGGAAGCTAGAATTGAAAGCTCGAATGTAGACCTCGGGGAGCTAAATGGCGAAGTGGGAAAACACCGAGCCACCGGAGAGTTTGTAATCCGCCAGCTCTACCAGACAGGAGAGAGAGCATACCGGGTTCCAAATGTCACCCAACCAAGGCCAGACGAGATCAATCCAGAGTTGGAAGTCTACCTAGAGCAGGTTAAGGCCCGAATGGAGGTATACTTTGAAGCTGTAGATTATAAGAAAGACATCTGGAAAGGACGATTCAAGGAATCCGACCAAAGGAACAAAGCCTTGGAAGCCTAGTTGGAAAAGGCCAAAGCTAGAGTCGAAGAACTGGAAGCCGTCATCAACAGGAAGTCTGAGCTTCCACAACAGAAGACCAAAAGAACTAGGAGATAGATCATTATTTGTAATATTTTATTTTGATTATTGAACTCCAAAATTTTCAATATTAATAAAAGTTTCAATATTACATTGTCGATCAATTGTCAACCCTTTTATTTTTATCATTCGTGTGACACATGCATATCATTTTGCATACATTACACTAAAACAAAAAAAAAAAAAATGCGCGTCCATATATCAAGATAGCTCTCAAGCAACCGAACCCTCCCAGAAGTCCAATTCTCATACGTTCAAGAACAAAAATGGCTAACAGTAGCGACAACCGCAACAACACCAATGCTAAAGCTGCCTCAGACTCCAAGATCATATCTCTAGAACAAACGGTCCAACAATTGGCTGCCCAGGTCCACCTCCTAACTGAAAGCATCGGCCTCCTTCGCACCACTCAGCCAACCCAGGAAGAACATTCAGGAGCCAGGAAAGGGAAAGTAGTGGAGGGACAGCCTCCGGAGTATGAAGAAATCAATTCTCACCTCAACCCGGCTTTTGAATATGAGCCGAAGATCAACTAGGGGCCAACCTCTGACGACCTGAAGAGAGAGATGGAAGAGAGACAGAAGGAAATGGAGAAGCGACTCTTCTAGCAGCTCCATGATAAGATGAAAACAATTGAGGGCCCTGATGGTTTTGAACAGGCCAGAATCACCAATCTGCCAGCATACAGGGAAGAGGTATACCCTGAGAAGTTCAAGACCCCAGAGTTTGAAAAGTATGATGGGACTGGGTGCCCCAAAATGCATATTAGGCTATATGCCCGGAAAATGAGCAAGTATGCTCAATACGACCAGCTCATGCTCCAGACATTCCAAGACAGCCTCACAGGCCCTGCATTGGTCTGGTATGCCCACCTGGACTTCAACATTGTCAACACCTGGGAGAAGCTAGCCCGAGCGTTCTATGACCAATACAAGTTCAATATTGAAGTCGCCCCATCTGTAATCGACCTGGGGAGTCTCCAGAAAAGACATACTGAGCCGTTTAAAGAGTATGCTCAGCACTGGAGAGCCCAGGCCGCCAGGGTAGCAATCCCGATATCTGAGAAGGAATTGACATCCATATTTGTCAATACCCTAAACAAGACCTACTTTTCACACCTGGTAGGCCAGACCTCATCCAGTTTTGCAGAGGTAGTAGCTGCGGGATGTAGGATCGAGAACGCCATCACCACCGGCAGACTCCAAACAATGGAGCCTCCCAAGGTCACACCAACATAAAGGCCCTTAGGAGGAAACAGAGCTAAAGAGTCCACCGTCAGCACGGTCCATTCCGGTAAGGCGGAAAAACCTGGGACTCGTATGACATTCCAGACCACGAGTACCCCTGCCCAACAACCCACGACAGGTCATACCCAAGCCATCAGGGTCCCCAGGCAGTTCACTCCAATCCCCATACCGCTCAGTCAGGTCTTCGCTCGATTGAGGGCAGACAACTTGATTAGTTTCGAGATCCCCAATGACCGATACAGGCCCAAGAATTTTGACTCAAGCCTCAAGTGTGACTACCATATGGGTCAGGAGGGGCATTCTACAGATAGGTGCTGGAGGCTCCGGCACAAAATATAAGACTTAATTGATGCAAGAATCATACAGCTGGATTTCGTGAACGCCCCAGCACCCAATGTCAACACCAACCCGCTGCCTAATCATAAGCCCACCATTAATATGATCACATCTGAGGAGTCGACTCCTAAAGAAACCCCTAAGCAGAATACGACGGAGCGACAGAAGAAGCAATCCCATCAAGCTCCAGAAGAAGCACCAAAGGCACACATTAAAAGCAGGTGGTTAGCTGGAGACCCAACGGTCGGCACTTTGGGAGAATCACACAGGAGATTTCAGTATTTGGTAAACTATTCTTATACCCCAACTGAATATGGGCCGCCTAGTGGATGGGGGCCGGAATTTGAAAAGGAAGACAACCCGTTGAAGGAAGAGGGGAAGACTATAAACATGATCAATTCTCACCAGAAGCCCAGGGTTATACAGTGCTATGAGGGACAACCAGCTGAGGTACAAATCCCAAGGAAAAGATATGTATTCAATGTCCCGATACCAGCAGAAAATTACAAGGCTGCACCGTTCGACTATCGGGCCCTCGAACAAGAGCGACCTCCTATGGTGGGAGGCATCACCCGCTCTGGGAGATTATACGATCCAAAGTATAAAGGCCCAACTGAAGAGCCCAATGTGGAAAAAGGACAGGAAGAGGAACAGGGACTCGCTGCGTTTACGAAGATGGTCAAGGCGAGTGAATACAAGATAATGGAACAATTAAATAAAGTTCCGGCATAAATTTCACTCATGGGCCTTCTTACAGCGTCCGAGCCTCACAAGGAAGCACTCTTTAAAGTGCTCAAACAAATTCAGGTCCCAGAGGGCATCGCTACAGACAAGATAGGTCACGTGGCGGACTCCATCTTTACAATGGATCAAATATCTTTCTCTCCGAAAGAGCTAGGAGAAGAGGGAAACCAACATACCAAACCACTGTTCATAGTGGTCAGGTGCAACGACACAATTGTCTCCCGGGTACTCATCGACAACGGATCGTCCCTCAACGTTTGCCCACTGGCTACCCTCAACCTATTGGGGGTCGATCCAAGCAATATAACACCTAGCGCAATAGTGGTCAGAGCTTTTGATGGGTCAAAAAGAGATATAGTAGGGGAGATAAACCTACCAGTGGAGATTGGTCCACAAGTATTCCACATATCTTTCCAGGTCCTCGATATCCCAAGATCTTTCAACCTACTCTTGGGAAGACCCTGGATACATACTGCTGGAGCCATCCCCTCTAGTCTTCACCAAAGGGTTAAATTTATTGCGAGTAGCCAAATAGTCACCGTGTTGGGCGAGAAGGATTACGCCATATACAAAGAGACTGCCATACCATATATTGGGGAAGAAGGTTCAGAAAACTTGGGATTGCAGATTTTCAATGAAGTGAACGTGGTGACTAGCAAGGAGGGCCATCAGTTTAAAGATGGGCAGCACGGGACGTTTGGACTGAGGTACGTTCCTACAACCGCAGAAGAAGCACAAACAAGAGGTGTCAAAGGAAGAATAAAGGAGAAGTTGATCGACACCCAGATGTGCATTCCACCTCTCCAACAATCTTTCCGAAAGGCAAACATCATTCAAGAGCCTCGGATAAACAAAGAGGACGACAGCAAAGGGAAATCAACCCTCCGCACGTCCAACCAGCATCCGGCTTTGAACAATTGGTTTTGTTATCCTATCAGTAGCGCTAAGTTAGCTCAAAAGTAGAGAGAAATTATTAAACAAATTTTATTGAGACTCTTTATCAAATTCAATTACAGTTTTTTTTTCTTCTTATATATATGCTTTCATTTTACTCAGATCTCCTACCATCGAACATCAGGGATATTTCGCACAGGTAGAAAATGAAAACGCTGATATCGTTTCCAACGCTGCTGGGTCAGTTGTTGAAGGCGATATCTTAGACCACGAAATAATACAAGAAGATTGGCAAAAACATGAACAAAGCGGAATTTCGATCGACGAGCCTGTGGAGACAGTAAATCTAGGAAGCATGGAAAACCCTAAGAACCTCAAAATCGGGACTAGTTTGAGTGCCGATAAAAAACGTGAGATAACCGAGCTATTAACGGAATATGCAGATGTGTTTGCCTGGTCATATGGTGACATGTCAGGGCTAGACCAATCAACAGTGGTTCATAGGTTTCCCACAAGGGAAGATGTCAAACCTAAAAAACAAAAACTGGGAAGATTTAGGCCTGACATCTTGCTAAAGATTAAGGAAGAAGTCAAGAAACTGCTAGAAGTAGGGTTCATTGAAGTATCCGACTACCCAGAATGGGTAGCAAATATAGTCCCCGTTATGAAAAAGAACGGAAAAGTACGTGTATGCGTAGACTTTCGGGACTTAAACTAAGCTACGCCAAAGGATAACTTCCCCCTACCTCACATTGATGTTCTAGTAGACAACACTGCGGGAAACCATCTCTTCTCATTCATGGACGGTTTCTTAGGATATAATCAAATAAAAATGGTTGAAGTAGATAAAACCAAAACAACTTTCATCACAACATGGGGAACTTTCTGTTACAAAGTCATGCCCTTCGGTTAGAAAAACGCCGGGGCAACGTATCAAAGAGCCATGGTTACAATACTTCACGACATGATGCATCGAGAGGTCGAAGTATATGTCGACGACATGATAGCCAAATCCAAAGAAGGAGAAAGCCATATGGATATCCTGAGGAAATTGTTTAAACGACTGAGAAAATTTCAGCTCAAGTTAAACCCAGAGAAATGCACTTTCGGGGTCACAACGGGGAAATTGTTAAGGTTTGTCATAAGCCAGGAAGGGATTAAAATTGACCCTGATAAGGTAAAGTCTATATTAGAGTTACCTTCCCCACGCTCCGTTAAAGAAGTGAGAAGCTTGCTGGGAAGATTAAATTATATAGCTCGTTTTATCTCACAGCTCACCGACAAATGCCGACCATTATTCCGTCTATTGAAGAAGAATGCCACAATAGAATGGGACGACGAATGCGAAGAGGCATTCAGGACAATCAAAGACTATCTTATAAAACCTCAGGTCTTGATAGTCCCAAAACAAGGAAAGCCCTTATTCTTATACCTCACTATACTCCCTGAATCCATGGGATGTGTGCTGGGGCAGAAAGATGACGAAGGAAGAGAGCGTTCCATATACTATCTGAGCAAGAAGTTCACAGATGGGGAACAGAGGTACTTAGAGGTGGAGAAGACTTGTTGTGCTCTAATTTGGGTCATGCATCGACTAAGGCAGTACACCCTTTACTATCATATTGAGCTGCTGGCAAAACATGATCCTTTGAAATACTTGGCAGAGAAACCAGCTTTGATAGGGAGAATCTCTAAGTGGAAAATGCTCTTATCCGAGTTTGACATTACATACATAAATCAGAACTCGATGAAAGGGCAAGCCTTAGCCGACCAATTGGCAGAACACCCTGTTAAGACAGATTCCCAAGAACTACAAGCCCAATTTCCGGATGAACATATATTAACAGTGGAAGATATACCGGTAGGAGACTTTGGGATAGAGTAGAACCCGAAATGGAAACTGTTTTTCGATGGAGCCGCCAACGTATTCGGTTGTGGGGTTGGGGCAGTATTGATATCCCCAGACGGCACTCAATTCCCTGCAGCGATAAGACTTACATTTCCATACACCAATAATATCGCGGAATATGAAGCATGCACTCTTAGCCTCAAGATGGCCTGTCAAATGGAAATCCGCGAATTAGAAGTATATGGAGATTCGTCGCTCATCATACTACAGACAAGAGGGGAATACAAGACTAAAGACCCCAAACTGGTACCATATCATCAACACTTGACAGAGCTAATTGAAGAATTCAAGGCAATCACTTTCACATACATCCCGAGAACTCAGAATCAGTTTGTAGATGCACTAGCCACACTAGCATCTATGATCTAGATAACAGGGGGAGCCGAAGTTCAACCAATGAAAATAGACATCGAAAGTCGGCCCGCCTACTGTTTAACCATTGAAAAAGTACAAGATGACAAGCCCTGTTATCACGACATCAAGACTTTCCTCCAAGAAAGTAAATACGCTGAAATGGCTAGCAGGAATGACCAAAGAACAATCAGAAGGTTAGCAAGCCATTTTTTACTAAGTGGGTCTGTACTCTACAAAAGATCATTTGATACCACCTTGTTGAGATGTGTGGACAAAAATGAAGCATGCGAACTGATGAAGGAAGTACATGAGGGAGTATGTGGACCTCATATGAATGGCTACATGTTGGCCCGAAAAATCATGAGGTTAGGATATTATTGGTTAACCATGGAATCAGATTGCATAAAGTGCATCAAGCATTGTCATATGTGATGGGGATCAGCTAGCATCAAGAGTTCAAGAGTCAAAGTCTAATGACCCGTTACATGGTATTTGAGGTCCAATGACAAGAGCCAGAGCTAAGTGGAAGAGAGAAGCTTTGCAAGGATTAGTGATGGAGCTGCAAGAGAAGGAACCGAAAGGAATGAAGGAATCAACAGGATCATACACGGCCTCTATACACGGCCGTGTATCACGACCGTGTATACTTACACGGCCTAACAGCACGGCCAGTGGCACAACCGTGTGTCCCAGTCGAAATTTCACAGAGGAATACACGGCCAAAAGGCACGGTCGTGTATGAAACCGTGTACTGTGCTCGTCATATACACAGACACATACACGGCCTAGAAGCACAGCCGTGTATGAGACCGTGTACTTTGTTCGTCGCATGCCCAGCATCATACACGGCTTGGAGACACGGCCGTGTATGGAGGCCGTGTACTACGCGTGTATTTTATTATTTCTTAGTATAAATACCCTCTTGTCAGATACGCTAGGGGAGATTATTACGGATATTTCATTATTGAATAGATATTTTGAGAGCCCTCTCTCTTTTGTTCTTTGCAAAAGAACTCTTTTCAATTTCTTCGATCTAAACGCTTGGGGAAGTCATCTTGATAACTTAGGTTTCAATCAACAGGTGTGGTTGGGGTCTAGTTCCGTTCATCGCTTGTTCAAGATGATTCTTGGGAATCCGATTTCAAATCACGATCGACGGATTCTAGGTTTAATATACCTAGGGTTCGCATCATTTGGTATCAGAGCCTCGGCTTCTTGATTCAAGTAATTCTATCCTTTTCTATTAATTATCGTTGTCTTCTTTAAAAAAAAAAAAAAAAGAAGAAGAAGAAGAAGAAGAAGAGAAATTTGTATTAAAAAAAAATAGAAAGAACATTTTCAGTAATCCAGTATCTATATTTCTCGTTCGTTCGATTGTATTCATTGTGTCCCTATTGGAGTCCTTGTCCGTGTTTCCCTTAATTGGCTGTTGAATTGGAACCGTTTGTTTTAAAAGTGAGTTGCCTTAGTGGTTTAGGTTAAAGAAATTTTGATTGAGTTCTGATCAAAGAGCCTATAAGAGCGAGTTGTGAGGATCATCTCTTTATTGAACGAAACACGAGTGAATTCACATCTGTGAGTGTAAACAGGTGAGGGAGTGAATTGTGAGGTTTATTTTTATTTTTTATTTTTTTGTGTTATTTCTAACCCTTTTGTTGCAGCAATATTTCTGATCAAAGTCCTACTAATGGAGAGAAGGGAGGCGTAGATAAGAAATTGATGTTTGAGGCATTATTCGGTGAGATGAGAAAAATGTTGAGTGCTGAAATGGAGCAAGTTCATGAGAGGTTGGATAAGATGGAGCAGAGTAGGGAACCGTCAGGTAGTAATGTTGTGGGGAGAAGAACCAATAGGCATTCAAGAGGTGGAGTGAGTATAGAAGAGAATGAGGATACTGATTCAGGGGAATATGGTTTCATGAGGGAGAGAAGAGATACCCAACGGCGAGATGGTAATTTGGGTAGTATTAAGATGAAGATACCTTCCTTTCAAGGGAAGAATGATCCAGAGTTGTATTTGGAGTGGGAGAGAAAAGTGGACCATTTATTTGATTGCCATAATTACAGTGAGGAGAAGAAGATAAAGTTAGCTGCAATTGAATTTTTTGATTATGCCAGTGTATGGTGGGATCAGTTGGTGCGTAATAGGAGAAGGTATGGTGAGAGGCCTGTTAGCACTTAGAATGAGATGAAAACAATTATGCAGAAGAGGTTTATCCCTAGTCATTATTATAGGGATTTGCATAGGAAATTACAGGGGTTGACACAAGGATCCAAAAGTGTAGAGGATTATTATAAGGAGATGGAGATAGCTATGATTAGAGCTAAAGTGGATGAGGAAGATGAGGCTACAATGGCTAGATTCCTCAATGGGTTGAATCGGGAGATCGCTGATGTAGTAGACTTACAACATTATGTGGATATTGAGGAATTGCTGCATAAGGCGATCAAGGTAGAGAAGCAGTTGAAGTATAAAGGGAATTCTAAATCTTGGGCGACTTCTAACTCTTCATGGAAGTCAAATTGGAAGAAGAACACTGCAGACTCAAAACCAAAAGAGGATGTGAAGGCCAAGAGTCCAGTTACTTCCTCTAAAGGTAAATCTGACACTAAACCATTCACTAGAACTCGTGATGTCAAATGTTTCAGGTGTCAGGGGTTTGGACATATTGCATCTCAATGTCCAAATCAAAGGGCCATGATCATTCGGGATAATGGAGATGTGGAGAGTATTAGTTCCAGTGATGACGACATGCCACTATTGGAGGATTGTAGTGATGTGGACGTTGAGGGACCCGTGAGTGGGGAATTGCTAGTTACTAGGCGAGTCCTTAGTACTCAGCCTAAGGATGATGGTGAAGGGGTTCAGCGTGAGCATATTTTTCACACCCGGTGTCATGTGCAGAAGAAGGTATGCAGCTTGATCATTGATAGTGGTAGCTGTACTAATGTTGCTAGTACCTTATTGGTTGATAAGTTGAGGTTGAAAACTTCGAAGCATCAGAAACCATACCGGTTACAGTGGTTGAATGAGTGTGGGGAAGTGAAGGTGACCCGGCAGGTTCTTATTTCATTTTCTATTGGGAGTTACCATGATGAGGTGATGTGTGATGTAGTTCCCATGCAGGCTAGTCACATATTGTTAGGGTTACCACGGTCTCAAAGTGGAAAGGATAGCATATTTGTTGTTGTTGATAGGTTTAGTAAGATGGCTCATTTCATTGCTTGTTCTAAATCTAATGATGCACAACATATTGCTGATTTGTTCTTTAGAGAGATTGTGCGATTGCATGGCTTGCCCAATTCTATTATGAGTGATGGGGATGTGAAATTCTTGAGTCATTTTTGGCGTACTTTGTGGAATAGGCTAGGCACTAAGTTGTTGTTCTCTACTGTTGCACATCCTCAAACTGATGGTCAGACCGAAGTAGTCAATAGGACTCTTTCAACCCTGTTGCGTGCTGTGATTCATAAAAATTTGAAACAATGGGAGCAATGTCTACCACATGTAGAATTTGCATATAATAGGACTGTGCATTCCACTACATCTTACTCTCCATTTGAGATTGTGTATGGTTTTAATCCTTTGACTCCACTGGATATTTTGCCTTTGCTTGTTAATGAATTTGTTGATCTTGATGGAAAGAAAAAGGCAGCATTTGTGCGGGAATTGCATGCTCAGGTTCGGGCTAACATTGAGAAGAAGAATGAGCATTATGCTCGCCAGGCCAATAAGGGTCGTGTGAAGGTTGTCTTTCATCCCGGAGATTGGGTGTGGGTGCACCTGAGAAAGGAGCGATTTGCCGAACAGCGAAAATCTAAGTTGCACCCTAAGGGAGATGGGCCATTCCAAGTGTTGGAACGCATCAATGATAACGCTTACAAGATTGACTTACCAAGTCACTATGGTAATGTAAGCGCAACTTTTAATGTTTCTGATCTTACTCTATATGATGCAGGTGATTCGAGGACGAATCTTTTCGAAGAAGGAGGGAATGATGGGGATCAGCTAGCATTAAGAGTTCAAGAGTCAAAGTCTAATGACCCGTTACATGGTATTGGAGGTCTAATGACAAGAGCCAGAGCTAAGCGGATGAGAGAAGCTTTGCAAGGATTAATGATGGAGCTGGAAGAGAAGGAACCGGAAGGAATGAAGGAATCAACAGGATCATATACGGCCTCTATACACGGCCGTGTACAACGACCGTGTATACTTACACGGCCTAACAGCACGGCCAGTGGCACAACCGTGTGTCCCAGTCGAAATTTCACAGAGGAATACACGGCCAAAAGGCACGGTCGTGTATGAAACCGTGTACTGTGCTCGTCATATACACAGACACATACACGGCCTAGAGGCACAGCCGTGTATGAGACCGTGTACTTTGTTCGTCGCATGCCCAGCATCATACACGGCTTGGAGACACGGTCGTGTATGGAGGCCGTGTACTACGCGTGTATTTTATTATTTCTTAGTATAAATACCCTCTTGTCAGATACGCTAGGGGAGATTATTACGGATATTTCATTATTGAATAGATATTTTGAGAGCCCTCTCTCTTTTGTTCTTTGCGAAAGAACTCTTTTCAATTTCTTCGCTCTAAACGCTTGGGAAAGTCATCTTGATAACTTAGGTTTCAATCAACAGGTGTGGTTGGGGTCTAGTTCCGTTCATCGCTTGTTCAAGACGATTCTTGGGAATCTGATTTCAAATCACGATCGACGGGTTCTAGGTTTAATATACCTAGGGTTCGCATCAATATGTGTCAAGCATACGCGAACCGGATAAATGCTCTGCCCAACGAGCTACACTTGTTATCAGCACCATGGCCTTTCTCCATGTGGGGAATCGACATAATAGGCCCGATCACTCCGACAGCATCTAATGGCCACAGGTTCATACTGGTAGCGATTGATTACTTCACCAAATGGGTAGAAGCTTCATCATATACCAATGTCACAAAAGGGGTAATAGTCCGCTTCTTGAAAAAGGACATAATAGCCCGGTATGGAGTTCCTGAGTCCATCATCACCGACAACGGTACCAATCTTAACAACAAATCGATGACAGGTTTATGTCAACAATTCCATATAAACCACAGAAATTCAACTCCCTACCGACCTCAAATGAACGGGGCAGTAGAAGCAGCCAACAAGAATATTAAAAAGATCATCGAAAAAATGACAACAACTTACAAAGATTGGCACGAAATGTTACCGTTTGCTCTCATAGCTTATAGGACTTCGATAAGAACATCTACGGGAGCCACCCCATATTCATCGGTATATGGTACTGAAGCAGTGCTACTGATTGAAGTCGAAATACCATCATTCAGAATCTTGTCAGAAACTCAGCTAACTGAATCAGACTGGGTAAAGAAGAGGCTTGATCAGCTAAATCTGATTGATGAAAAAAGACTTACCACACTATGTCATGGCCAGTGTTACCAACAAAGAATAGCCCGAGCATTTAACAAGAAGATGAGACCTTGATACTTCAAAGAGGGGGATCTGGTACTAAAGAAGGTTCTCCCGAATGCCTAAGACTCTAGAGGGAAATTTACCCCAAACTATGAAGGCCCTTTTGTGGTGAAAAAGGTTCTGTCAGGAGGTGCTTTGATACTAACTCAAATGGATGGTCCAGAATTGAGAGACCCCATTAACACAGATGCTGTAAAGATGTACTATCCTTAGGCAAGTGAATCAAAATTTTGCCAATGTTTATGAAAGCCAATATTCGATACAAATTTCGTTGAGTCGAGTTTTTACTTTTTACAAGCAAAGTTAATATCCCTGAATGGTCGATAATCTAAATCAATTCCCATCACCACAAATATTCCTAAACACATTACCCACCACTTCGCCGATAAAAGATAAACACTAAAATGATAATGAATCTCAATATATTTGGTAATATAGTTCCATCTACTTTTGAGCATTAGAACATAGTGCATTAGTAGGGTAACATTACCGTTAAAAGAGCCATGTGCATAAGGAAAGGAAGCACATCAAGATTTTCAACCCCGTGTCAAGAAAAGAAGAGGAGAAGCAAAAACAAATTAGCCCGAAGGTTCGGTTGTTTGGTGGCTGTCCACGATAAACTGACGAGCATATTAAAATAAATAACTATCATCATATCATGAAAGACATCACATCATTTAGCTCAGTTAGTAGAAAGCATATTCAGAAGCATAAGATGAGTCAGCCCATAGTTGGGCATTTGTCTAAACATTCCTTTTAATAGGGTAGTCAGCCCAAAAAGGGGCACTTCCCTAGATCTTTTCTAAGGTCAGCCTATAAAGGCACCTTTTTGAGATATCATTTTTATCTTAGGTTAGTCAGCCCAAGATGGGCACTTTCCTAAACATATGTTCTCAATGTCAGCTCATAAGGGCACTTTTTGAGACAGTTCTGTCATAGATTAGTTAGCCCAAGATGGGCACTTTCCTAAAAATCTGTTCTCAAGGTCAGCTCATAAGGGCACTTTTTGAGACAACTCTATCATGGGTTAGTCAGCCCAAGATGGGCACTTTCTTAAAAATATGTTCTCAAGGTCAGCTCAAAAGGGCACTTTTTGAGAAAACTTTATCATAGGTTAGTCAGCCCAAGATGGGCACTTTCCTAAAAAGTTGTTCTCAAGGTCAGCTTATAAGGGCACTTTTTGAGACAACTCTATCATAGGTTAGTCAGCTCGAGATGGACACTTTCCTAAAAATCCGTTCTCAAGGTCAGCTCATAAGGGCACTTTTTAAGACAACTCTATCATAGGTTAGTCAGCCCAAGAGGGGCACTTTCCTAAAAATCTTATCTCAAGGTTAGCCCATAGGGGGCACTTTTTGAGGCATTTTATCAAAGGTTAGTCAGCCCATGAGGGGCACTTTCCTAAACTCTCCCGATTAGTCAGCTCATGGGGCACTTTTCGGAAATATTCTTCCAAACAGTTGCTAGTCTAACCAGACGCTTCTGTTGACAGGTAGCCAACTCATAAGGGCGTTTCCTAAGTAAATTTTCTTTCCAAGGTTGCTAGTCTGATAAGACGCTTCCTATCATCATTTCTTCTACACAATGCTTAAGGTGTTTCCTATCGCCAATTAGTCAGCCCATAAAGCACTTTTGGGGAGGGGACATTACTCTAAATTGTTAGGATTATCTTAAATCGTGGGATTATTAGCTCTTGGAGCATTTTCCTACCAAAAACAAATTCCAGGTAACCAGCCAAACCAAGGCGTTATCTATTTAAGAGGCCAAAAATGGCGTCTTTCTTGTCTTTGTGGTTAAGTTTTTCAAACTTTACCACAAAGAGGGGCAGCTGTAAACACCCCATTTTTGCCCTAGGAATGAATAATAATCAATAATAATCAATTTCCAATTTTTTTCCAATTTTTCCCTAATTTAGCATAAATAATAAAAATATTAAAAAAAAATAAAAATAAATAGGAAAACACATCAATTTTGAAAAATGATTTCAGAAATGGCAATAATGAATAATAAATATTTTTTTACAAATTTTTGAAATTTCAAAAAAATACAAAATCGCATTGCATATATGCAATTTGCGAAATTAATAAAATCAGGAAAATGGGCTAGCCCAGCTGGTCTGGACCATGGTCTAAGGCACACGTAGGAGGGCTCGGTCACAGGTTTGAAACGCGGGAGAAGCAATTTCCGCGTTTTGTGTTTTTCTTACTTATCCAGGACACGTGGCAGCCTCTGATTGACTGGAGGGAACGCACGCTCCAAGCGCATGATCGTCTTCTACCTCGGGTCCGAGATCGCCGGCGAAGGAGAAATTCGAATTTCGGCCGTTTCGATTCGATTTTTTGCACAAATCCAACAGATCTCCAACAGAATTGAGATAAACATCATCCAATTGGAATCAAATCTCAACAAATCAAATGATTTACATAAATCGGAGTTGGTTTATTTAACCATCGATCCAATTTGCTTCGATCGGTGGAAATCCGAGCTTATCCACTCGATTTCAAGCGCCTATAAATAGAGGAGGAGGGGAGGAAGCCAAATGACAGATCACAATTGAGAGAAAGTGAGAAAAGAGAGCAAATCGGAGAGCATCGGAGGAAACCCAAAATCGCGATCACCGATCGGAGCTGAGCCACCACTAGGAGATGTTCTAAGAGTGAACCACCGCCACCATTGGATTCAGCACCCTCGAGAAGCTAGGATTCAACACCTCACCCGTTGCAAAAGGCCGCCGAAATGCCGTGAACGAGCACTCCCCGCCACCGTGACCGACCGACCCGACCCGCGCACTGACCCGGATTCAGGTAAGTCGGATTTTCCGGATTTTTCCAATTTATTTATTTCTTTCGTTTATTTATTTTTATTCCGATTTTATTTATTATTTGTTATTTATTTATTAATTTGTTGGTTATTTATTTATTTGTTTGTTTATGTTTTATTTTGTATAAATAGGAAAATGTTAGAAATTAGATTTCTTTAGGATTTAATAATGTAGAAAAATAAGAAAAAAATAAAATAATAATAATAATAATAAAATAATAAAAATGTAGAAAAACAATATAAATATTAGAAAAATAATAATAAAACTTTAGGTTTTAAAAATAGGATAGATAATAGTTTAGGATAAAAATTTTAACAAAAATTCACAAAAATTATAAAAATCAATAAAAATCATTAAAAAACTATAAAAATCATGAAAACTCATAAAAATTATAAAAATTGTAGAAGAATAAAGAAAAATAAAAAAGAAATAAAAAATCATAAAAAATTAAAAAAATAAAAAATTAATAAAAATTATAAAATAGAAAAAAGTGAGTTTTATCACTTAGAAAAATCGTTTTCTCAAATAAATCCAAAATTAATGTTTTCCCCAAAAATTATTTTCAAAGATCAAATTACTAAGCTTAGGTTTAGATTCTTTTAGAAAAATCCCAAAAATGTTAAAAACATAAATCGAAAGAGATTTTCAAATTAAAATTCACAAACCCACTAAATACTTTCAGAAAAAAGCGAACTACGGCTTGTTTGATCCTGACTAGCAGGTACGTAGGCACCCATTTGGGTCAATCTATAAAATGAAATAAAAAATCATTTTCTTAGAATAATAAAAAACATAATAAAAAGTAACAGAAACAAAATAAAAGACATTTCTAGATTGGAATAATTTTAGGAGACTAGGTGGTAACCATAAGGTTTTAATAGGTTAGCCTCCGGACTTAAAAACTCTGTTTTTCCCTTTTCCTCTTTTCACAAAAACGAGAAGAGGAAATCACGATGACTAGTGGTCCAAATTAAGACTAATCCACTCCTTTAGTCTTAATTCAATATTTCCCAACAACAGTTGGGTGGCGACTCCAAAAATCAAACGAAATTCCTAATTCAAGTTGAAGATCTACATTAGATGAGCATAGGGTCTAGTCTAGATCGGATTAGGAATGGGAAAATTCAAAAATTAGACTCGACATGTGTGAGTGTGGACTTAAGGAGAAGAGAGGGTTATAGAGTGCAGCTCTGTGTGTGTGTGTTTATGTGCGTAGTATGACTGTGTGTGGCTATGTGTAGGTGTGTGTTGGTGTATGTATGGAGTGTGTGTGTACGGTGTGTATGTGGTGTTTGGTGTGTAGGAGATATGAAGTAGAAGAGGGAAAATAATTGGGAAATGAAGGAAAAGAAATGGAAAATGGAAGATGTTTAGCAAGAAGAAAAATTGGAAGATATTAGAGACAAATTGATAAACGAAAGGTTCAAAGTTGCTTCATGTAACGGAGAGGTGAATTTGGAAATTTCCAAAAAGGAGAATAAGGGAAAAGAGAGAAGAAAGAATGGAAAGGTGAAGTCGAGGAGGAAGAGGGAGTTGCATGAAGGAGGTGCGTGTGTCTATGTGTGAAATTAAATGGGAAAAAGAGGTGTCATTGATGTAGTAGCGGTGGCTCGAGTAGCTTGATCAAGTGTTTAAGTTGTAAAAGGAAGTCTTGGAAATGCGGTGTGCCATTGGTGAAATGATTGTGTGTATGAATGAGTGTAGAAAGGCATTGGAGAATTGAGAAGTGACGGGAGTTAACGAGAGATCGAGAGATCCAACGGGAATTGCATGGAGTCACCGTAGTTGATCCTTGATGCTATGTTTGGTAAAAGGATTATATGTCGAGATCACTCGACGACAATTAAGACTAAGACGACCATAAACAGGTGAGTGGGAAACTTTATAATATGCTACAGTGTTGTGTTTAATGTTGATATGCTTTGTGTATGTGAATTCACTTGCTTGGCTATGGTTGCAATTGGTTGTGGTTACTATTATTTTCAAGGTATATAGTGGGGTTAAATGAGTTTGGAAAGGAAGTTTATGAAGAAATTGGTAGTTAGATAAGTTACATATGAATAATGTCTTAATGATGTAGAGGACAGAATGAGCTAAGGGATAGATATCACTATCTTAACGATAGCACTTCGCACCATTTTGCTAATGCTATTGCTACAGGCCTAATACCGTGATTCAACATTATTTTCTTCAAACTAAACTAAAATATATAAACCTAACTTTTCTTTCTATAGCTACTGTATATGTATGCATAATTGGAATAAATTATATACATATCATTATGTACACATATAAGAATCTACTCCTGAATATGTATATATGCTTGGACAAAATTATTTTCCTATTATATCTATAGAATACATTTATGCATATAACTATACAAATCATAAGTGTAAATCTTTATTCTACAAGCTTAATAATTATATTTTCTTGCCCCTCTTAAGCATGTAAGGGGAGGTGCCTAGCAAATTTATCCTTTAGTTAAAAATACATTTATAAATATATATATATATTTTATATATATATATAAGTAGGTACTTGAGGACTTGGAAGGGATATATATGTGGTTACCTTGTTTGACTCTTGAATATGTGAAATGGAGCATGCGATGACACAAGGCTGTCAAAGAATGAGAATTGTAAATCAATCCCAAGTGGTTGATTTGACAGTAAGTGAAATGACATAAAGGTGTCAAGGGATGAGAATTATAAATCAATCTCGAGTGGTTGATTTAACGGTCGATGAGATTGAGACACTAATATTGATTTGGTCTCATATGACGACTCATTTTTAAAAAAATTATTTAATTGTGATTTTGTGTCTAGCTTGACTGATTCTACTTGGTCAGTCTGATCTTCCTTATCATATCGGTAACATGTAATGTTTGATATTTCTTGTTGTGATGAATGTAAATGTTAGGTGTAACTATTTTGTTTATGGGATATACTTGGTTCTTATTGGTTATTCGTGGACTTATACATCTTAAATGTTTGATAGTTACTTTATCATTTTTAATGTTGATTGATTTGTGATTATATATTGTTTGATCACCCCAAATCAATTAATTGAAGGATTGGACTCAATTTAAAACTATATATGCATTTACACGAGATATTGCATGAAAGTGAAGGCCATCACTGCTACAGAGCTCGTCAGAAGTAATCAAATGATTATTGTTCTACCAAGTGCAAACTAAATGACTAGGGGATTGTCGCGACTTGATGGTTTCGAGTTCGATCGGTCCTTGAGGGTGTTACTCGGTGCATGAAGCACAGGAGCGCTCGGTGTATGAGAACACTCGATCTTATAATATCAAAGCTAAAAGATATTTTTATTATTAAAGAGGTAAGAATAATTGAATTGGTTATGAGACATGGGCACTGATGGTGGCTTTGGAATCCCTAACCTAAGGTTAAGGGGGGGTAAACCCTAAACTTCACGTCGATTACCGGAAGACTATGTGAGATGCTGCATTTATATGGTTGTTCATGCATAGCATATGATTTGATAATTTGATTTGAAATTGCTTGTTTTTGTGTAGCATTGAGAGTATTGCACTCTCATTCATTGAGCCATAATGTGCTCACCCCTCCACAGATTATTTTGCAGGTAAAAATTTTAAAAGCTTGAGATGGGATAAGATGTAAAGTATCAAGGGTTTTTGGAAGTCACGAACGATAAAGTAAGAATTGTGAATGGTAGACTATTTAGATGAAATATTATTTTTAGGACCTTGATATAAAATTTGAAGTTGTGAAACTTAGGGTTTTATTCTATTTTACTGGTTGGTAAAGGATTCTGACTCTCTACGATCTTAGTTGATTGTAGGGCATAGAATCCATAGTATTATTCTCATTGTATGATTTATGAAATATGAATAGCTATAATTGTTTAATTTATTACTTAGAGTCTTACAATATCTGACTCATAAGATGGTTATCATGTAAGGGGTGCACACGTGCCATGATAGCTTTTAGCCGAAACTTCCAAGCCCCCTTTGGGGCGTGACAGAGAGTATGTAAGTTAATCCAAATTTCAAGATTGAAGTGTAAAGACGAGAATAATAAAGGAAACAATGAATCAAATTAAAGGATAAGGATAAAGTTTGGAGATTGAAAATAGAAGTAAAACCCCCATGATTTTGATATTCTATAGTAAAGTCTAAGATAGCATATTCAATTCCAGATCAATCTATAACACTTCAGAACATAGGAGTATCCCCAAAGCTCACATTTTGTAAGTACAAAAAAATAAATAAATAACATAAAATAAAATATGTAGATGAAGGGTTTTGTGCAATATTGTCATGTGGATTGCTATGTGAGTATCATGCTATATGTGACTTCAAAGGAGTGACACGTAGACGGCACTTGAAGAGAAGGCTTAAGGGAAAAAGATCAAGAAGAGGAATAGGCAGTCTTAGACTATCTTCAACACACTTGCAACAAGTGAGGGAGCCATTGAACATCAACCTCACTGCTCATGATCAAGTATTTACTTGTTTTTTGTTTTAACTTTACTTTGATCTTTGAGAGCAGAGGTTCATAGGTTGCTTCTCTAATCTCTAAAGTATCTAAAAGTGACAAATGATGAGGTATAGCTAAGTATTTATAAACTTTTGAACCAAATAGCATTTGTCAGATCATATTGATGATCGATGGATGATATTAAGTTTACTCATTCATGATTATTTTAATGAGTTTGTAATGAGCTCAAGGCCAATAGCTTACCTGAGAAACGTTAAAAGCAGATGTATCAATCTAACAATTCTTATTCTAAGCCCACCAAACCAAATTTCTCTAAGTCATACCAATACAAACCAAAGTCTATGAGCCCTATCACTAAACCTAAAGAGTCAAGTCTAAATATGCAATGGGCCTAGTCTAATATCTTAATGTAACAAATTTAACCATTTACATTTTACTCCATGACCAAAATTCTTATACATGGTCTAAGTATTTTGGGCATTAATCACTTACTTCAAATAGTTAGGTCGCTACTTAGCGCATGAGCAATATTTCTATAGTTGAAAACTTCAATTTGTTGATTGATTGGAGCATATGACCTTAGTGCCAATGGTACAAATTCATTTATGGTATATTCTATTTCAGTATGCGAGTTTTCAACACCATTCTTATTACGCAAGTCGCTTTAAGCTTATTAAAGCAATATTGCCCATTGAGACAATATATTACATAAATCATCTTTGATTATCAACTTCTTCTTTTGTAGACTATTTTTTTTTCCCTTCTTTATTTTCATTCGTGTGAAGTATGTGTCTTATCAAGCTGTCTCCAAGGCACCAACTCGACATTAATTTCTTCAATTGAGTTTGATCCGTTGTCATGAGCCAATAAATCCATGCTGCCATGCACACATTCATTTTAACGGAAACAAAATTCCAAATAACACTAATCGCCTAACCTTTGACACCATCTTATCATGCAATATATTTTTCCATATCATATCAACGAAACCTCAAAATATCATATCAAATATATATCTTTTAAATTACTACTTATGCCTCCTTTCTTCCATAAAATAGGCCATTCAATAGAATTTCTTCACGATATATAATGTAAGCTTCATATATTGTTCTCGTACAAAAGTCTCCGACACAAGATCATGCTTGTCTTTCTTTTTCTTTTTTTTCCTTAAAAAAAAATTAACACTTCGAATAGCATCGGCATGAATAGCAAGAATATATTCATATTGTATCAATCCTTCAAAATGGCAAGCCTCAGGGATATAAACAAATATGTGTAACCAAGTTGAGCCTCGTCAAGTCGTCATCATTTTAATATATATATGTGTGTGTGGGCAACCGTCAATCTTTTTCTTATCATCCTAAACTTGATTCGGTCAAACTCTAGTAAGGTGACAAACGAGCACAGGGATGAATAAATCAACAAGCGCGGCGTGAAGATCAAGCAAATCAAGAAAAGCTATACTCCGCACGGTGATAAACGTAGAAAACTCCCATGCAAGACGTCATATTCCTATCCCTAGTAAGGTGACAAACGGAGCTAAACGTCGAGGAAGGTAGGAAGAATACCACCAATAGTGCGAATTTCATTGATCAATTGACGACAAATCGGAGAATCTTCTGTAGATTACTTGAAGACCATCTTCCCATTCGAAGGAGCAGGTTTGTGTGATCATGTCATGCGCAAAAAACAAATCTTCACGCTATGACTTCTACATATGTCTTTGACAACGAGCGGACTTCTTGAATACAAGTCTCTTGTTGCACTTTGGCTAATTTGCCTTTCCTAAAACACTCCTTCTTCGAATACAGGAGAGGAGCTTCTTCCCTTTTTTTTTTTTTTTTTTTTTTTTAATATGTTCCAAATGCTATTCCGTATTGGACCTGAAGCTTGTTCAACAGGAATCATATCAATCTGATCGTCCTTAATGCCATTCATAACTTTTTCATGGCAATCACTTGACTTCCTTACTCATCTAGTTTGCTGTAAGTACATAATCTTTTTTAATTTTCTGTGAGTACCCAAAATTTTATTTTATAATGATATATGTTATAACATAAAGTCATGGTTAAGGATAGAAATTGTATATAAAATGAGAAGCAAATGAGTCATTTTATATATGAAGGGTATAAATACCCTAGTTAACCTAAAGAGCCTTATTTGTCATTTTGTGCAATGAACTAGTAAACAAAAAGAGGAAAACGCTCTCCAGACCCCTAAGGCAACTAAGAAGAATTCGTCGACATGCTATCCGATTACACGAGGTAAGGTTTTACTATGAAATCGTTAATTAAAACACCAAATTGAAGATTTAGTTAGTACCTTGTCTTTTTCATCTGGAATATGAATCAAAGATATGACATAGCAAGCACGAGAATCAATAGATCAAGGATTCGAATCGCAAAAACTTAGAAATTAATATGCTAATCCATGTAAAATAATTAGAAATTTCGTATTTAGGGTTAATTTAAATCTATGAGCAATAGATTTAGAATTAGGATGAATTAGTAAGAGAGATATTAAGGTTTGCAAAGATATACCGAGAGATACACGGCCTTTCAATACAGTTGTGTTTCGACCATGTTAAACCCAAACATACCAAGAGAGACACGATGATGTGCTTAAATTCTAAGCACATGAACACAAACCAATTGAAGAATTAAACTAAACCAAGTTCACAAAAATGGCGTGATGAACAATGGCCATGTGAATCCTAATTATAAGAAACATCTTACTCTGTTACCAAAATATATGTGCCTACAATCCAATTGCAAGAACACCAATACAAATGGCGTGAACAACAAATTACAACCAACAATTGGCTTGATCAACAACTTCACAAATAGTCCCTAATTCACGTGTATATGGATAAGGAACCAACAAATTGCACTTAGATATTACTCACTAAACACAATTTGTAAAAACAACGAGAGATTATTGATATTACTCACAATCACTCTAGTTGGTTCTCGCCACAATTTCGCAAATGAAATTGATAAGAGATCAATTGCAAGCAAGGGAATTCCTCACGGCAACAAAGTGTATTTTTGTTCAAAATGTCAAAAGCTCCTTAAAAATCTTAGTTAGCAAGTATTTATACTTACTCCTATTAGGGTAAAACAAACAAAAAAATTACAAAGTTGCCACTAGATAGCTAGTTCCAAAAATCAAAATTACAAGTACAAAATAAACAAAATGGTCGGTTCTCATAGCAACAATTACATATTCAAATGGTCTTCAAGTGGCCAGTTCTTTAATTCAAGTGAATAATTTGTTAAACCAGTTCTTCTTTGGTTTATGTCGGTCCATGAATAACCCATAAACTGAGTTTTAGTGAGTTTATCCATCGCCTTGTAAAAATCGACAAGTATACCTGCTGGAATGCACAACAAATAAGTAATAAAAAAGAAGTTAGTCTATAAATATTTTTAGGGTCGGTTTGTTCAAAGAGGACCCTTATTGCCAAATTTTGTAACCTTTTGGCTCTTACCCTAGTGATAGGTCCTGTAGGATTTTGATTTCTACATCTCCTCAGGCCTCAGGAAGATTTTTTCTCAAATCTGATAAGTCAAATGCAGCGAAGACTCTGTATCCTCCTAGCTAGTTATCTGTAAAAATATCACTGTAGTCTCATAATACTTGAGATACCATAGGGAGGGTAGTTGCTCTCGCCCCTCTATCTCCAGGATACATCTCATATGCAACACATATAATATTCTATCATCCGCTATAGCCTCCCCTAACTCAAATTGTCCCACCAATAATATCTTCTTCTTCCCTGTTTTACTTATATGTCTTTGAACCTCTTGGCCCTTTAATGGTTTACTCATCTGCCCCTAAACCTTTTAGACCTCTGATGGTTGACACATCTGCTTCTAAACCGCTTGGTCCTCTAAAGGTTTATTCATTTGACTATGAACCTTAGGGACCTCTGATGGTTGACTTATCTGTCTTTGCACCTCTTGGACCTCTGATGGTGACATAGGATTCAATACTATACGTTTACCCTCCTACTGGAACATATAAGTATTTCTATAGCCATCATGTAAAACCCTCATGTCATACTACCACAACTTGCCAAGCAATATATAAGATGCACACATGGGAAGAATGTCACATTCTATTTCATCATGATATTTATCCCATCTACTGAAAGGTACCCTAGCTCTCTGAGTCACATGGAGACTCCCCTGCTCACTCAACCAATGTAATTTGTAGGGTTCTGGATGTGGAGTAGTTACAAGTTGTAATTTCGATACTAATGAGGCAACCACGACATTAATACAACTATCAACATCTATGATAAGAGCACATAAATTACCTTGCACCCTACAAGAAGTGTGAAACAAATTTTCCCTTTGCTCACCATCAATAGTTGTAAAAGAAGTCAAAGCCCAGCATGATACATTAGTAGACAAAAACAAGTCACTTGACATCGTTGCTTACTAACTTCAGCAAGCCAATGATACACTACACCACATGCACCACAGCAACACAATCCTACACACTCACGGTGCAATTCACTTTTAAACCTCAACACCACTTCAAGTGCAGTACTTCCTCACCTTAACACACATAAGACCACACGTTGCAACCCCTTCAACTCAATACACACTTATACTGCCACACATTAACACAAACACAATCATGGCAACAATTCAAAAAATTACACCCTTAATGCAACCTTCTCCACAAATGGTAAGAATCAATTTCAAATTCAAATAGAATGCAATCAATACCACTCAATAACTTCTTCAAACTTAATGGATGTGTTTGAATTCAAATAATTTCATATTCTCCATGCAAATTCAAACTTGGAAATTACAAGTGACGATTACAATTTTCCGAAACACCAACACACAATTCACTCTTCTTCCACAAATGATGTACCCTCAATTCCGAAAATGACATAAGAAATGCTCTTCTACTTCCCTTCTCTTCACGGCAAGTTCAAGAACAAAGGGACTACTATAAGATCTCCACTTCTACTTCAACAATCACAACAAGAATGAAATAAAATCTACAAGCACTTCTACAATTCACTTTAACAATTTCGGATCAAGAAATCAACTTCAATAACCCTAATTGTCAAATGATGATCACGTAAATCCCTTCCTCAAAACCTATGCTCTGATACCAAATTATGATGTGCTCAAATTCCAAGCACATGAACACAAACCAATTGAAGAATTCAACCAAACCAAGTTCACAAAAATGGTGTGATGAACAATGGCTACTTGAATCCTAATTGTAAGAAACAACTTGCTCTATTACTAAAATATGATGTGCCTACAATCCAATTGCAAGAACACCAATACAAATGGCGTGAACAACAAATTACAACCAACAATTGGCTTGATCAATAACTTCACAAATAGTCCCTAATTCACGAAAATTGAAGCCAAATTGATATATAGAACAAACAATTATATGAATATCAATGGATAACAAAGGAAATGAACTAAGATTCCACTCAAATTGAAAAGCTTCAAATCTGAAAATAAGAACCCTAATTCACGTGTATATGGATAAGGAACTAACAAATTGCACTTAGATATTACTCACTAAACACAATTTATAAAAATAACAAGAGATGATTGATATTACTCACAATCACTCTTGTTGGTTCTCGCCACAATTTCACAAATAAAATTGATAAGAGATCAATTGCAAGCAAGGGAATTCCTTACAGCAACAAAGTGTATTTTTGTTCAAAATGTCAAAAGCTCCCTAAAAACCCTAGTTAGCAAGTATTTATACTTACTCCTATTAAGATAAAACAGACCAAAAAATTACAAAGTTGCCACTAGGTGGCCGGTTCCAAAAATCAAAATTACAAGTACAAAATAAACAAAATGGCCAGTTCTCATAGCAACAATTACATATTCAAATTATCTTCAAGTGGTCGGTTCTTCAATTCAAGTGAACAATTTGTTAGACCAGTTCTTCTTTGGTTTATGCTAGTCCATGAATAACCCATAAGCTGAGCTTTAGCAAGTTTATCCATTGCCCTGTAAAAACCGACAAGTATATATGTTGGACTGCACAACAAATAATTAATAGAAAAGAAGTTAGTCTACAAATATTTTTGGGATCGGTTTGTTCAAAGAGGACCTTCATCACCAAATTTTGTAACCTTTTGGCTCTTGCCCTAGTGATCGGTCATGTAGGATTTTGATTCCTATCACATGACCTCCTAACATGGTCATATCATGCTTGTATTGAATCTAGACCTTATAGAAAGATACACAGCCTCCCACCACGGCTATGTCTCAACCGTGTTAAACCCAAACGTACCAAGGGATACACAACCTCCAAACACGATCATGTAATACTCGTGTCGAACCCAAACCTTACAGAAAGGAACATGGCCTCCCAACACGACCGTGTTTTGCCCTACATAAAAATTATATCCTACACTAAAAGGTACATGGCCTTTAACATGGCCTTTAACATGACCATATACCACCTCATGTTGAGTTGCATGGCCTTCAACATGGCTATGTTAGGTGAAACATAACCTAATTGTATACCTATGTAACTTCTAATTAAGTTAATTTCCACGCAACCTAAATAACTAGTAAAACCTTAGAAAATGTAATAGATTAAGAGAGTTAAGAGATTTTATTATTCTTATATTAGTACTAAGAAGGACTTATTGATGTTGTACATATTTCAGCTTAGCTTAAGTTTAAGACCAGACGTGCTTAAGGCTAGGATTCAAAGTACGTGTAACTTGTGTGTTTCTTGTGTTTGCTTAAGTTAGAATATATTGTTGAAATGGATTAAGTACAAGACTAATTTAGTGTTTAAGTGTATACAGTTTATACTTATGGCCCATAGTGGCAGATCCCTATAGAGCACCCTAATGATCTTTGTGTAACATTATCCCTAGTAGAATCGTGCTTGGAAATAATTTAGGTTGGTTTAAGGTTTAAGTGTTTAAGTTATCATTGGTATGGGGCCTATAGTGGCAATTCCCATCACCAAATTTAAATGTTTAAGTGATCATGGGTGTAGGACCTATAGTGGTTGTTCCTATCACTAAGTTTAAGTGGTTTAAGAGATCATGGGTGTAGAGCCCATAGTGGCAATTCCCATCACCATGATTAAGTGTTTAAGGGACCATGGGTGTGGCGTCCGTAGCAGCAGTTCCCATCACCAATTCATGTGTGGGTCATGAGCACCCTGTTGTTGCTTGTAGGCTTAAATAATATCTTAAAATGGTTGTTGTTATTGTTAAGTACTGCATAATGCATGTGATACATGTTCATATTTGTTTATGTGTATGTGCTTGTGTTATACATATTGGGCATTAGCTCACCATTCAAGAAATATTTTTTTAGATGCAGGTATTAAGGGAGATGATAATTCAAAAGATAACCTGAGATTGGGTGAATCACAAAGAGAGGAAAAATATGGTTGTCATTATTACTATAACGATTAGAATTTAGAAAAAAAAATTGCTATTAAGATATAATAGTTAGTAGTATCTGGAAAATATTAATTTAAAATTTTTTAGACTTTCACTGCATTAAATGTTAAATATGGATTCATGTTAAATTGGTTTCAAGATTTGAATGATAAATTAAAATGTTTTTATATCATGATGGTATTATTATAGACAATGAATGATAATTTATAGGAATTGTTGAATTGCATGGTATCAGAGTAGTCTCAGAGCTTAACATGTTCTTGTGTAAGAAAGACACATGACAAGCAATAGCGTGGCCCTTGATTTTGGGGCATTACATTTTCTTGCTTTCATTTTTATTCTATTGTCTCGTTTCTTAACTACATCTTCTTTCTCATGGATATCATAACGAATTACTTCCAAATCTTTTTTAATGGTCAATTATCATCAGCAATATCTTACTTTATTCTCAAACAAAAAATTCATTACCATCATTAGCCCTTTTATACCATGCATTGCTATTCTTGTTGGTCCGCTTCCCATTAAATGCATCATTATCTCTGGCCATTATTCTTCATGTGTGCTTGGTTTCTTCTTTACTTAAGACAAAAATTCACTATCATAATTTTTTTTTTCTTTACAACTTGATAAAACCGGTTTTGCTAACAATCAAGCTTATAGCCATCTTAAGAGTTGTATTGCTCATTAATGGCTAAAGAGTCAAAGACCGAGTATGCTCACAATAATATTGGAGAAGTGAAGCAAAAGTGGCAATTCATCCAAATTAGTCAACTTTGATCTCCCACGGAAATGGCAACATCTCTAAGTTGCAACAAACTGCGACTTAGCAGTGGCAATTTACTGTAGGACATTGTAGATTGTCATTTATTTTCAAGTGATCAATAGTAAATGTAGAATAATAGTCAAGATAGACTACATAGCCTCCAACGATCTACATCAATAGCAAGTGGAAATAGTATGATTGGTGATAGCAATGGGTCCTTCCATAACTTCTTGCAACAAACATAACATGCATTGATAGCAAAGTTTGTTAAGATAACTTAGCATTTCTTCTAACATACTTGCTTTTTTTTTTTCTTTATGTGTCTTTGCATAGGACAAGACTAAGAACACTTGGAAGCTAAAGGTGCAACCACCTCGAGGAGATGATGGTTAGGAGGTAAAGGGTGCAATAACCCTAAGGTGATGATGGTTAAGAGCTAAAGGGTGCAACCACCTTTAGTCTCTACCAAAGAGGTGAAGATTGCTTATGCCGAAGAGGTAGTGATTTTTTCCTTTTGAGCCCTTTGATATTGAAGCTTCTCATGGGGAGAGCTCTTATGCCGATGTCCTTCCTCCCCTAGTTATTGCTATGTGATAATAAGACAAGGCAACAACTCCTAGTGCAATGATAGAAGAAGGGAGGAGTGCTTTGTCTTGTCATGCCCCCTACCCATATTAAAGAGTTATGATAATGGTGTGTTAGAGTTATCCCCCTATCTAATGGACCTTGGTTTTCCTAATCCTTAAAGGACTGCAATGTTTTGAAGGAGCACATGGTATTGACTTCAAGGCAACGCATTGTCTAATAATGCTTAGACTGGCATGTTGCTTCATGGCATACCTTTTGGGAGAGGATGCAAAGTTTATTTATATTTTGAAAGCATCATGCACTCAAAAGCAATGATGATAAAGGTAATTAAGTAGGAATCCTTGAGTTCAAGGATAAAGTGGTTGTGATATTAGAGTTTGGCTAGACTTAACGAGTAATGGCATCACCTAGGCTCAGAGTGTAGCAGTTAGATTCCAAGAGAGTGTTTGAACTCAAAATATAATAGTTGAGATGCCAAGCTAGGCATAAGGCATTGTATTTGTCTATGCTTGAGTGATGGAAGCCATGATGTTAGGGCATTACTTGGGTTTAAGGCATAGTAGCCATGATATTAAGGCGTTGCTTGGGCATAAGGAATTATAGTTGTGATGCTAGGGTGTTGCTTGGGCATAAGGTTTAAGGGCTACATTTCCAAGGCTTTACTTGGGCTTAAGATGTGGAAGCCAATATGCCAAGATGCTACATAGGCTTAAGACATGGTAGCCGTGATGCTAGGGTGTTGTCTAGGCTAAAGGCATGAGAGCTAAGTTGCTAGGGTGTTATCTAGATTTAAGGTATGGAAGCCAAGTTGTCTAGGCATTGCCTAGGCTTAAGGCATGGATGATAAGATGCCAGGACTTTGCTTAGCTTAAGGGGAGCAAAGCATGTAAGAATGCAAAAACTACAAGGATGAAAATGAAGCTTTTCATTATTGACTAATGAAATTCACTCTTTATTTACTAAAGGAGTGCCAAGTTTTGACTTTAACTCTAATGCCTAATAAATCACTAGTCATTATCAACTGACTTGTGTGCCAACATATGAGCATCATTGGTTAAGAGGGGGTTGCTTTAGATATCATTGTCTTCAATGACAAGCTCCCTACTTTGAGCTCTATTATGGAATAATCTTCTTAAACTTCAATAATCCTTAATGGGATGGTCCACTATTCTATGATATAGACAATACTTTAGATCTCTTCTTTCATTTGCTGTAAGTTGGCATTCGACTCTTGGCAACTAGATGTTTTCTTCTTGCAGCTAACAATCAAGTATAGCATGTACCTTATTGATTGGGCATAGGAATGAAGGTACCTCTATAGGGCTCTTCGAGTAATCATTTCTAGGCTTCTTATTATTTTTAAAGCTCTCATCTTGAGCGTAAATTATAAAAAAATTAGTCTTTAGCCGTAAGTTACGGCTTGTTCACTTCACTAAATGAAATAAGGTTTTAATGAAATAGGTATTACTGGATAATGGAAAAAGGGTATAATAGGTTATGAATGGGTATTACCGTATTTACTTCAGCGTAATGGAATCATTAAAACGGCATTTAGTTAACATAATTAGTAAGGAATAAAACATCAAAAGTACTAAGATATCCCTCCAACTATTAGAGTAATATAGTAGTGAAAGATAAAAAAATAAAAAGACGAACCAATCCTAATCGAATTCCTAAATTAGGAATAATCCCCAAATTGGAATGTGCAACCACCAAAGGAAGCAACGACCAACAAAACAAACAACATAAACAGCACAGTACCATCCAATTCTTGAGCTCGAAGGAAGGAATGAAGCTTGTAGCGGCCATCTACAATCTGTAGTTAGTTCGTTACCTTTTCAAATTTCCAGCCAAACTAGGGATTGCAATTAGCTACCATCTTCACCAACTTTCGTAGAAAATGCGAAAGTTATATCCAGATTCATGCTTAAACATATGAAGCTTAGGTCTAAATTCCTTCTTGACATGAACTACGATTTATTTGGGCACACAAAGCTTAGGTCCAGATTTGCACTCAAACGGACGAACTATGACCTCAATTGGCTACCCCTCCTCTCAAGTCATAACTTAAGCTAGCGACAATGGTGCAACAGTAGAGAGATGTATAATGAAGTGGAGATGGAGGAGGTACAAGTACAGCGGGAGGTGATTTTCTTATTGTGGGGGAGATTAAGGGGAGATGAATGATGAAAGATGGAGGAGGTACAACCTATTTGATAAAGTCTTTTTGGTGTTTCTATTGGGGTAAGTTGGGGAAAAAAAGGTTTTTTTTTTTGCTAAATTCCAATTCCGAGGGTAGGCTAAAGAATTGTGATTCCATGTTTTTTGTAATAGGAATTCTCCAAGGTATTGCTATTCCACAATTAAAAACTAACTAAACGTTGTAATAGCAATTCTACATGGAATAGGGGATAAATAAAATTGCTATTACAGCAAAGTGAATGAATCATTAATCATAAGTGAGTTATTTATTATTATCTATTTTCTTTTAAAAAAATAATAAATGTGATAATACATAAATAGGGTGTTAGTATAAGAGGCAATCATAGTCTACTCACTACTTAAGTAGTGGATCTCCAAACAAAGCCCCAATCAAAGGACGGCATTTAATGATACCAAGTAGTTTCTAAAGGTCGGGGCGATTACATTGGACAAAGAATCACCTTTTTACAGCTTCTCCATACCACTACACAATGTTGACGGTCTTTTTCATGCAAGTCATGCAATTGATGTCCAATTTATTTATTTATTTTAGTTTCAATGATTATTGGATATACTACAAGGTGATCAATTAAGTATAGCAGACACTCAACAAAAATACAATGTAGAGCGATGTAGCATTCAATATTTCATTTCCATACAATTAGAGTATTTTTCACATAACAAAACAACCAATTTCAAGCACATACAGATCTCATTTACCAACACAATTCATTTTCATATCATTAAATTCATGTGCAATTATACTACAAGTATAGTAATCATGCAAAATTACTCACCTATTTATCATATCTAATAAAAAATAATTCTCCAGAAGGTAATTGCTAGAAGTATCCTCACGTAGTCAAATGTAGGGTAATTAGGTATCTATCACTATAACTAAAAGAAACTATACTTAATTGACTAGGTTTGTTCGCTTTTTTCAATTTGAATCCATAATGTTGAGTGAATGCTGTTTATTTTTTTCAATATTCGTTTCAAACTCATAGGTAAAGTACAACTTGAAGGTGTTGACCAAGTTGTCGATGAAGTCAAATTGAGTTGTTTTTCCTCTTAAATAACAAATTATGTTGATTGATTTTGTAAGTTAAACATAGTTTGTTAATTAAAGGTTATGTGACTTAATTTTGTTTAGGCTTGGTATTAGTAGTCCACACCATTAAGTTTTTTTGACCTTATGTATAGTTAATTAGTCAAATTAATTTTATAATTTTAGCATATCTATTATTTTAGGGGTTATCTTACTTAAAGTAGTTTGGGTCCATATAATGGTGTTTCCAAGTTACAATTTGTATCCTAACTTAATTCAGGAACCTTGACAATAAAAACATGAGATTGAAAGGTCAAATTTATTATATTTAAATCAAAAATAAAATTACTTATACTTATCTTTTATATATATATATTTATATATATAATAAGATTTTATAAACAACATAATGCTTTCTAATACTTAACAGGAATTTATATTAATGGAAATATGTAACATAAAAATATTTAAATAAAAGATATATTATATAAATATAAGTATTCTTTGATTTTTTTTTTTTTTTTACTTGAACGATGGCTTTACAAAATTGTATCATTAATAATACTACAAAAATTGTCACTTTTATATGATTAATTAGGTAATCAGTCATTCAAGAATTCATATTCATTTTCGTAATATTAATTGCAAGAAAAATGCATCAAGTAATATTATTGTTCTTATTTACTAATATTTTATATAATAAGGTTGAAATATTTATTGTATTAATATAATTATCATTTATGATATTTTACTAATAAATAAATATCAATTTAAGATGATTTAGTTAGTTTACTATAATTTTATAATGAATGAAATATAATGCTATTAGCTATTATGAAAAAAATAATAATAAAAGAAGTAAAAAAAAATACTATTAAAGTAATAAATACAAGTTGAAAAAAAAAAACTAAAATAACTATTATGGAAATTAAACTCATGAACTCCATTATACAAATATTTTCATCTTACTACTAAATTATACACTATATTTTATTAATAATAGCACTTAATATATATATATATCCAGGAATCATGTGTCCCCGTTTCCTTAAATCATGAGATTTTATGATGATGATTATTATTATTAGGATTAGGTAGCTAGCGAGGGTTATAGCTTATAAGAGCTTCCATTCGCTTGGACCAACGAATTTAGTTCAATTTAGGCATAACATTGGTCTCGGTGGGTTGGAGAATGGAAAGGGAAAGAGACACAGCAAAATAGCCTCAGAATTGTGGTCCTTTCCTCTCTCTCAAATTAGGGCTTTCAAGGTTACATTCTTCTCATTTTTTTACGATCAATAGATTTATCTAATTGATCATTTTTTTTTTCTCTTTCTCTATGATGTAATAATAGGTTCTAAAAAGAGAGTAAGCGGATTTTGAGCTCGTAACACTCCTAAAAAAAATACCAATAATTTAGGAGGGCGAGATGCCTTTTTCCCTTTTCTCTTCTTTCATTTATATTTTCTACTGTTATTCTGTTACAATATGAATTGGGGAAAATTATTACGTTTTATTTTTATCCTCATTATCACAATTTCATGTTGTCATTCTCTATATATTGTAATAGAATATTTTCTAGTGTTGTGGGTATAATTTTAGGATCTTTTATAAGGTTTTTAGATTCTAGGATTATAATTTGGGTGTGTGTATAAATTTTGTGTTTTCAATTTAAAGCGAAGAGTTTTATCGAACCTTGCATGCCTCTCATCAAACCCTACTAGCAGTATCTGCCTTGTCTTCGAAATATAATCGTATTACGACATATCAAACTTATATTTGATCTATCGGTTTTTATAACGTTTCATAAGATTCCTTGTTCACGCTGGGGCTTTAAGGGTTGCTTATACTTCCCTATTCCCCTATGGCTCACATACAAACATTTACTTCTATTGTTCTTACCATTCACTATTGAGCTACTCAATCTTGCTCGCTTTTTTATTACAATTATGTAAATATTTTGCTGATTCATCTTTCTAAGTTTCAGAAATCTTAGTGTATGCATATAAAATATACCACCCTTTTTTAAACATTATATTAGGTATAATATTGTAAATTTATATGAATGCTTAGTTTAATTTGTTAAATTGGTAATGGCAACAATTTATCGATTCACTTCCTATAATTTAAATTTTTATAGTTCAATTATTCTTAAAATTAAATTCTTTTGAGAATTTACTATACAAGTTTGATATTATCTATAATTATGTATAAATGCTTTCTTTCTACAATTACAAGAAATTATCCTTTCATTCATTTAATATATTATAACTATACAAGTTTGATATTACATTATTAATGAAAGTCATTGTGTCTTATAATAATGTTATTTCTCTTTACATGTTATGCGAGATTTTTATCGCTTGGTCTATAAATTATAGTTGTTATCGAATATCATTTCTAGTTTCATTATCCCCTTTCAATCTATAATTCTTGTACCGTATTACCATTCATAAAAATAATAGCGGCCATTACAAGTTTTGTAGTTTTATGTTGTTAAATATTACCATGTCGGGTTTCGAATCATCAATTACAATTTTAAATCCTAACTATTGCTATTTTTGTTTTCGTCATTCATACTTGTTATTGCAATATTTATGAAGGATATTGTTGTTATTGGTATTGTTAAAGAAATATAAATTTAATTTTGTACATGCCCTATATTGTATATAGAACGTCATTTAATGGGTTATTCTAATTATTTAGATGGCCTAAGATTACCAATCTAAATAAGGAAATGCTGTTATTTATTTATTTATATATCCTTTTTTTTTTCATTTTTAGGGAATGTTTTAAAATAAGAGATACATATAATATTTGGCAGTTCTTAAGTTTAATTAAAGTATTCTATTCTTATTATACATATATTAATACATTTATTACATATTTATAGTGGTTCTCATTAACATTAGTATTATCGATGTGGAAAGAATATAAGTTTAAATATAAGCAATTATAGCGTGTTTGTAATAGCCTTCAATGGGTTACCAATATTTTTTTTTGGATAGTTTGTACATAAAAGGAAATATAGTTATTTCTAAACTTTTTTTTCTTTTTAATTTTCTAGAGTACTTAATCACATGCTCAAAAATTACAGCTTCATGGTGTTTACTATCAAATAATGTTATTCTTATCGCACTACCAATTCCAATATGCCATCTTTTATATAATAATTCCTCATTGTATAATCAACTGTTGGCATAATTTATTATTATTATTTTTTGAAGGTATGTCCCAGATTGGAGTTTTTATTAACTTGAAGCATAATTACAATATTAGAATTAATACTATTATATAATTTCTTGAAAAGACTTGTTAAACTTTTTTTTTTTTTTTTGGGTTCCATTCTCGAACTTTTGTGATTTCATAAAAATGATTGAACTAAGATTATGATTGTTTCTTACAAGATCTAATTTAATGGTTCAAAAGAACTCAAGCTGTCAAATTCTACCTTACTTGGATCCTTGATGGGCATCTTTAATAATGTTGGTATAAAAAATCTTACAAGTTTAGTTGATCAAATTTTTGGGATCTCACATGGGTTCTAAAGAAGAAATGGACCCAATTCCAATTGATTTTAAATTATGCCCATTGGGCTTATTTATTTTAATTATAATTAATTTATTAAATCGACCATATAATTAAGTTAATTTAATTAAACAAACTAAATTTATCACATTTTATGGAAAGCCTTGTGGACTGGCCAGTGGGGAACCTTAGGTTGAGTTGGGTAGGTTAGTTTGGGGTTAGATTCACGTTGGTCCGTTTCAATAAAATATTTTTTTTATTTTATTTATCATTTTATTATACTAATTTTTATATCATTCTTTTAAGAAATTAAAAATTTATGTCACAAACACTTTCTACAGGTAATTTTTTTTAGGACTTAAATAAATAAAATCAGTAAAATGTTAAGAATTAAAAATACATTTATCTCTAGTTTTTTAATGAGAAAAAAGCAAGTCATGGCTTTTCATTTTCCATGGATGAAATGCATACACCACCATCCCTTCCAACCATGTTATATTTCTACTTTTCTCCTTATTTTGGTTGTTCCTATCCTATGAGTACTTCTTTTAAGTCTTAACCCCTACAACTAAGAGAGCAGCCTGACTGACTTTTTGTAACCCACAGTAGCCGTCTAAAGGTCAACTTCTTTTGTGCCTTTTCACCTGAACATCGGACTCATATCCATAAACGGTGACGAGGTACGTTGCTGTTAATGCTGGTGGACACGAGAGCAAGACTTTCTGATAGGGGTAGCTTGAAGTATACATTGACCCTAATATTGAATCATATGGATAGCCGATTAGGACTTTGCACTCTTCAAAATCTCAATCAAGATGACTCTTCGTCGAGATAACCCCTTGTACGTGCTCCAAGTATATTCAAATGACAATTGCTTTCTTTATAGGATTAAATCTATAATAACTCGATTTTGAAATATATATATAATAACAATTTGCTATCTATCTATTTACCTTCTTGTGGAATAGAGTAAAATTATAATATAATAGTTATTATTGAGGAATTGAATTAAATTGAAATAAAATTGTTATTTGTTGATTTTTATTTTCATGATGGTATTTTGGAAAAAAAAAAATCAATTTCAATATTAAATTACTATTCATAGATTCAATAATAAATAACTATTTAATATTTTTTGTAATAAGGATTCCTTATAAAATAACTATTATGGACTCAAAATGCAACTAAATACCATATCGAAAACCTAAATATAATCTAGCCCCGTTATTAGCCATTACTATAGAAAGAACAAGACTGTAGTGAAATTGGTATTATAGTGCAATGAACATGCAATATATATTTCTATTTACATTTCACATATTTTAGGAAAAATTACAAATAATCCTCTAAACTTTGATCTCGAATACATTTAGAGCTTATAAAGTGTACTTTTAACACTCCAAAACTCTTTCATATTGGCAATGCTAAATATCATTTGCTTCTATCATCCAAAAAAAAAAAAAAAAGCACCATGCTCAAAATTTAGAGGTTGACAAAGTTTACCTTGATAAGTTTAGAAGAAGTATTAATGTTAAAGTCAAATTAATTAAGTTTAAGAGAATTATTTACAAACTTCATAAATTATTTGTTAATTTATAAGGGTTTAAATATTTTAATTATATTTTATTAATTCAAAATGTATCCATGTCGAGGTGAAAGTTAAGGGATTGTTTATATCTTTCCTAATATTTTCTCTTCAATTTAACTTCTCCTATTGATTCTTATGATCTATGCCTATTTATTAACATATGTAATAACTCCAAAGTTCACCAAACAATTTTTTAAAAATTTAGCCGTGTGTCTTGTGAGTCGGTTGACACAATTTTTAAAAAAAATTTTGTAAAGTTTTATAAATATTAAATACTTAAATAAAAAATATTGATGATTTAAATAAAAAAATAAGTAAATATCAAAGACTAAAATGTTAAGTAAATTGTTTAAAAAATACTAGAAAATTTTAAAAATCTGCAAAATAAATAAATAAAGTTACATTATAATATAATATACACATATATTATTTAAATAAATAATTAAAAAATTCATAAAAATTATTTTAAAAAAAGGCAGGAACTTAGAAGAAAGGTGGAAATCTAGCCACCTAAGGGCGGGGTGGCCAAAGACTTTTTTTTTTTCATTTTTAACCCTTTTTTCTTTTTTTTTCTTTTTTATTAATATATTTAAATAATACATGAGTGTGTTCATATTATTATCTTAATTTTAATTTATTTTTTCAAAAAAATTTATTCTTTCTCATTTTTCCAATTTTTTATTTTCTTGAATTTTTTTATATTTTTTATAACAATTTACTAAAATAATATATATTATTATTTCAATCAATCATATTACGCCACATGTCATTTTCTAACAAAAAAGTTAACCCCATTGTTAAAATGGATCATTTGCAAATGTTTAAGGACCCAAATGCAAAAAATAAAAGATATATAACTAAAATAAAAAAAATAGTAAATATTGATGACTAAATTTGTGTTTTTCCTTTCCCCCAAACTATTGTACATACTAAAACTTTAGAAAAGGAAAGATTAGATATAATCCATTCCATTAGAAGACTAACATACATCATAATATACCCGATAAATATTTCTTTAATTTTAAGTAGAATTGAATAAGTATGCTAAGTTTCATGAAAATTTTCACAAGAGGAACAATGACTAAAATACAAGATGTAATCAATAACACATTATTCTTGGATATGTATATTACCCCTTTAAACTTAAATTATACCGACTCATTTTTTTCTCGTTCTCTTGTACTCCTACCGAATATTGAGAAAACGCAATCTCATACTTCAAGTCATTATTCAAACCAATTCAACATTGTATTAAAGTAAGAAAATAAAAATTAGTGGAAAAAAATAGAGTAAAATGAGAGTTACATGTTTGAGTGTTAAATAAGAAGGATATATATATATATATATAATAAAACCTTTTTAGTCTATTAAGGAACTATTTATATATGTGATAGTTGTGGTTGTAGCTACAATTTTTTGTTTTTTTTAACTTTCTACTTATTTGATAAAGCACTCAAAGTAATATATTATTACATGACTTTAATATTTTCCAAAGTCATAACAATAATAAATAATGGAGGAAAAGAATATTCTCCCTAAGCAACATTGAGATTTGCAAAATGAACTTTCGTAAGGTCTAATTAAGACAAACGTTACATTCATATTCAAAATAACTTACATCACAAACGAGCACACGTGAACCGATGCAAGAACTTAGCTTTCGCGGCATATATATATATATATATATATATATTTTTTTTTCCTTTTGGCAAACGGACTCTCGACTGGGTGGGAGGGATAGGGATGGGAAAGAGAGAAGATCCCCAAATATGTTCCAGAGAAAAAACCATGGATTCTATTTTTATTTATTCATTTAATGATATAGGTGGAAGTGAAGAGCATGAGAGTTGCGCCCTGAAAAGGACTTTGCTTGAATGGGAAATTTACCGGCTGGTAGGTACCCATAAAATAAAATCCAGGACCTACCTGAAAATGAAAATGAAACCACACGGGTTAGGTGCGTGCCGGGTGGGCCACTTTTTGACCGCCGAGCTTCGCTAATCTGTAACCGCCATCCGTTTAAATTAGTACCTGCCATGGAAGCTTTGCTCCACGTGCCGCATTTAAACTCTGCAAATGCTATTGCTATCGAGGTTTTTAAGTTAAACTACGGAGATATGTTCTAACCTGGATTTACTAATGACCATAAATAAATCCCTTTTGTATTCAAGAGGTCTTCTCAATTGATACTACAAAATCTATCTAAATTAAACAGTCACATGAGCTCTCTAGTGAGTTGGGATAAATTATACAAATATAATCATCAAACGTATGCTAATATATAAACCACTAAAAATGGAGGATTACTATTATAAGATTCTATACTATAGAAAAATGTTGCGAAATTTAATTTTTTTCTACAAACTCTATCTTGTTTACAAAAGAAAAACTTTAGGTTATGCCATTAGATAAATTAGATTTGAGATAATTTTCGAATTCCTTTTTGTGAAATTACAAATTATCCCTCTAAACGTTGACTTAGGTGCAAATATACCCTTGAACTTTCAAACATTGCAATTAACTATTCCAAAACTATGATAAATTGGTAACATAAAATACATTTGTTTTTTTAGCTTAAAGTTTTTTTTTTTAGTTTAAAAAAACATACCAAAGTCAAAGTTTAAGAGAATTAAAACACATTTTGATGAGTTCAATGGGGCATTTCCATACTAAGGTCAAAGTTTAGGGGGGCTATATATAATTTTAGGAGGTTATTTACTAATTTATCAAAGTTTAAGATAGCAATATTCAAAAGTTTAGTAATATATCCACACTTAAGTCAAAATTTGTTGACATTTTCTTTTTTTTTTCCTAATAAAATAATATTAAAATTTAAAAGCAAAATATAGTCTTTTATTTGTGGAATTTCAAGAAAAGTAATTTATTAAATTATTTTTAGAAACTCAAGGAACTTGAAATACTTATTCAATTTAAAATTTAACTTTCTTTTGCTACCATCAATGGCTATTTATTTATAAAATGCTATTAGCCACAACCTCCAAGCAATTTGCCTGTCTTAATTTACTATTTTACTATTAATGGCAAAAAATAATTGAAAGCCAATTCAATCATTAAACTATACAAACTATTTTAATAAAATAATTATTCTATTATTTTGTGATAAGTGTTGGAAAAGACTTATAATTAATTAATTTTTATCTGATTTTGGTCTATTTTATAAGCACATTTAATTAAATGTTACGCTAATTTTGCTCATATTTTGATTTAACAAGTTATGTAATTTTAAAAAGTACATGATCAAATACATTGTCGCGTAAATGACCATATTGATATAGTTTATAACACAAGCTTCAACATGGTCACTAACATGACCAGGCTGGTGCTAATGTATCTATAGAAAAGTTATTAACAAATCAGGATACATGATCATGTAAAAAGCCGTGTTGAGACCACGTTATGCAATGCACGAATGCTATTTTCTTATTCAATCACGGCTGCTAAGGATTACTTTCCTAATTAATAAACAACATTAAAGATGTGATTTCCTACTTATTAAAGATAACTTCCTTATTTTATAAAGAATTTCAAAGATACAACTTTCCTTTTCGAGATACATTTGATCATTGTAAAAGAAGTATAGAGCCAAGCTATAGATAAAGAGTTTTAGAATTAGTAATAGTGTAGTTATAGATTTTTATTATTATTTCCATCTTTATGAACTATTTTTATATTTTCACATTCAATATCAATATAATGCTAATTTTATTTTATTTTATATTCGGGTGTGATAAACTCTAAAATGGACATGTAATTGATGATTTTTATTTAATGAAATTATTGTTGTTCTTGTGATTTAATTATATGTGCTTTATTGTTTTCAAATTAATATTGCTAGCGTATTAATTTGAAATCTTATTTCATACATAGAGGTCAAAAGATCTTATATTTGAATAGATTTAACACAATTAGAAGGAATTACATGCAATTCTATAGATAAGACAATGTAAATCTTCTAGATTATGGTTAAACCTAATAGTAGAATTCACATATCGAAGATAATGTGCATCTAGAAGTTTTAATTGGGAAGAGATTCTAATTAATTAACCTGGAATTAGGAATTAATAAACTCGAGATAGCGATTAATTTGATTTAGGAATTCTCATAGTCCAAGAATGCAATAACGGTACGCTTTTTATATATTGTTGTCTTCTTTAAATTATTCCTTATCTTTTCTACTTATTTCACTCAATTTTGTAAATTAGATAATAGGAGAAGGGCTAATATTAGTACTCATAGTTTTTATGATATCGACACTCAATATTACCTAGATGTCTTAGGATAGTTGGATAGACCAATATCATTTTGTAATAAATTAATTATAACTGAAATAGTTCTTAATAGATTTTAGTATCCACTAAAATTTATGATCAACCATCTTGTGCCCATTAGTAATATTATTGTTTACAATCCTCTAGATATTTATATACGAAAGCAATATCTATCCAAACACAGATAAAGGTAAACATCTTACAATAATTATTGGTCACCTAATGTGATTGAAAAGGTTGTTATTAGGATCTCTTTTTAAATGTTTTGATGATAAAAAAATAAGCTAAGTATTTCTAATAAGCTTGTTAAGTGTACAAGACGTTTAAGTAATAATTTGAGTTTCGTTAAGCATGAAAATGGTGAAATAGTTAGAAATTAGGAAGTAAGTAAGGAAGTTTTGAAAGGTTTAAGTAAGACTTGTTCACTTAAAGAATAAAATAGAAGGTATACTAACAAAGGCTCAAAAGCATAAACTCAAAGGATAACTTTAAGGGTATACTTGATATGAATGAAGCAAGAATAGATCATTTTGACCGAAGTTGTATAATTGATTAAATTTAAGGCCCACTCCACTTATTGGATATATGTTTGGAAAATATATTCGATGTGTTCCACTAAAGTTAGACAAATATCCATGAAAATTTATTTTAAAGAGGATTTTTATATGTTAAATTATTGGACTTAGTTGCAGGATTAAAGAATTCAAGATATAATCAATAGAGGTTATTTATCTATTTATAAAGGTAGTTAAAGATTTAACCAAAGATCAAGAGAGTTGCTTCGGTTATATTTGAAGATCAAGATAATGATAAGGATGGATATTTCAAGCTCAACAACCTATCTCCTAAAGATATGGTCAACACTTAATAGATCAGTTTGAATATTCGAATTCAACTTCAAGAGGATTCTATGCATAACTGAATGTAAAAAATTATTCCAAACTCAAAGACATTTAAATGAAGAAAAATATAAGCTATTATAACTATCAAAATTCAAATTTAATTAACAGTCATGTTTAAGCTTTTAATTTTATTTTTTCCAAATTTCATGGAATATCCTATTAGTTTTTTAAGACTACTCACTAATCTGATCACTTACTCCCTACTATCATGAGAAAGAACTTAAGTGCACTCAAATACTAACTTAGAGACTACACTGCTCTATTTTTAGATTACGGTTTAACTCGATCTTATTTATAAATGATTTGATTTACATTTTTCCTCATTCTCTTTTGTATTCTTTGAGATATTGTATTGTGAAAAAATTACGTTGTATCTATATATATGTTTGTAGTTAGCCAAGTTTAGGCTAGATAAATAGAGCAGAGTAATTGAAACCATGGGCTAGTGGAACTTTTGTAATCTCTCATATTATTTTTATTAGATGTAGTGGAATGATACCGATATGAAATACGAGCTTCCTAGCAATAGAGTTTGAAGAGAGGATTGACGCACAAGATGAAACCTCTATAATTCAATCGTCTAATTCTCTTTTCTCTATCTCTTTTTAATTTCCGCACATTTAATTGTTTTAATACTTATATTGTTTCATGCCAAATTAAGTTTAAGTGATTAAAGGGATTGATTTAATTTTGATTTTTTTTTTAAATTTAATAAGTAATCAATTCACCACTCTTCTCTTGATTACTTAATTTGGGACTAACACTTGTGAATCATAAACCACTATAAATTAATTATTGTATAATAAAATCTTTTCACCAAATGATATCATGATCAAATTTTTGCATGCTATGTCAACAATGTTTAATCATTAACTTAGTTTTTGAGATAATTTATACTCAATAAATTTTGTTGTGGCTAGCGGCTTATAAGTTACTCTTATTCCAGCCAAATGGCTATAGATATCGACACCCTAATCTAAAATAGTGATGAATTATAACTTAACTCATCATTATCCCCTCTAGAACTCATGTTGCCTAGTACTTATGCCCTTTACAATTTCATATTAGACTATATTTAATGGTATAAATGCCCAATATTCCATATATAAAATATATGAAGGTCTCAAGTCAAGGGACATATACGCCTATTTCTATAGAGGAGAAACTAATAACGTTGAATGTGTGGTATCTTCTAGTGGCACATTGTTTCTAATGTACCAAATTAACATTAATACTCACTTGTATAACTTAGATATCTTTCTCTTAGTTCAATAAGAATGATCTTAGTCATACAATATGCTAATCTAAATGCCTATGTTCCCTCTAAATATTTATCCAACTAAAGACTATTCTAAATAATAACATTCATGGAACCCTTACTAATAATATATCTTTATCATTGTTCTAAGCATACTCTAATTTGTTTATGTAACTTAATTATAAAATAGATGTATATGAATAAAAAAGAATACATATACATTAAATACTTGTCTTCTTTTAATAATATTCATAAATATATCAAAATATGTTTTATTGTATTATGTATAAATTACAATTGTTATACAATCATAATACCTTGATATGATATTCATACAATCGAAATTCAAAAGCCTCTAGGGGTAATTTCTTCATACCATGCAAAGCGTAGTACTCATTGAAATATGACATGGATTTAACAATTTTGATGTCCTCCTTAATTTAACTTTTTTGGAGGATGAAGCATTGTAGACAAAAATAATGCTTAAGAAAGAACTTGAAGTACATGTTCCTTTTTTTTTAACTTCCACCACCACCATAACATTATCACCACTAATATCAACCACAGATGCAATCACAACAAATGCAAACCATACTATCTATTGGAATTACATAATCTCGGTAGTGGAAGTAATAGTAATGATGATGATGATGCAATAGTAGATGCACAATAATGATGTTAATACTAGTTGTAGCGGTGGAACAAAGGTGAAATAATGATGAGAGTAGCAACTCTAAGGTGATGATGTTGGTGATTGATAGAGTATGTCTTGAATTTTCCCAAAACTTGGGTTTAGAGCATACATATGAAAACATGCATGTTGATATGGACAATGATAGTTATAGTTCGAAATTAACCCATATTAGTCTACTAAAGGCAATAAACTAAAGTGGTTTGTGATTCAAGTGAAGGGTCATGTTTCCATCCAAACCTTGCAATATCTTAACTCCTATTTTTGTTGTGACAATCTTAAGTTATTTCTTGTATTGAGTTGTAGTGCCATTTGAGTTATTTCTTGTATCGAGTTGTTTTTCCATTTGACTTAGTAACTTTATAAATATGTCATTATAATGTTTGGTGAGTGAAAAAAGAGAGTGTGAGAAATTCTTTAGAACTTGATTATATTACTCCATGTGATTGTGAGAAACATGTATCTATGTATTGCACTAGAAGATCTATTTCAATTTCATTTGTGGTTTCTTTTACCATGCTTTTAGGGTCTTTCTATGTTAAATATTGTAAGTCATATTTTTTTGTTTTGTTTACTTGTTATTTTCTCGTTTCATGTGTTATAATGATTTGCAACCAAAACTCATATTGATTCTTAATAAATTGATATTAGAGTGAGGTGGACTAAGAGATATAGGATTGAGGGTTTATGATCTATTTTCTATACATAAAAGAGATGTTAGCAAAGTACGACATTTTGATGAATGTACAAAATTTAATTTGTAACAAGCAAGGATGCATAGATCCTAGTACAATTTCACTTATAAAAGACTTTGAATTAGTGATCAAAATTGATGAAGGATGATGAGTGTGTAAGTCTTAATGAGAAGGTCCTAACAATGATTCAACCAGGCTTGATCAATAGTGGATTAAAGGTATTACTTGGAAAAGAAGATGATAATAGGCTTTTCGAGGAAATTGGAACCATAGTTCTTGTCTAAATCTTTAGCAAACCAACTTGTATTGAAGCGTCACACAACATATGGAAGGGGTCATTGGTTAAACAACAGTTTTTTTTTTGAGTTTATATATATGATTAATGTTTGAAAAACATAGATGTGAAAGTAGAGCTACAAACATGGTGATGATCATGTTATGCTCTACCATCTTTATCATGTGAGTTTAGGGAGATTGTGATCTATAGATTAGGATAGTTCCTCATTAGGAGAAATCAAAAGCATTAATGATGAACTATGCCATGAAATGAAATCCATGTTAAGTGAGGTTTTGGGCTATTTAGTTGCTAAAAATCAATGGATGTTAAGTGTAGTAATGGTTTTAGAAACAAGTCTAAGAGCTAAGGTGTAATGTGCTTTTGTTGCAAGAAGGCCACCACATAGGTCACAATGCCCAAAAGGATGAAATCAAGCTAAAATTGAGATGATAAAAATAGATATTAAAATGTCTTACAATTTATAGTTCGTAGGTTTGGGGTCTAGTGGTTTATCTAATTGTTCAATGGTGGTTTTGGTGAAGAGTTGGGTCGTAGATGTGTTTTTAGTATAGCTAGGGTTTCTAAGCATAAAGGGTACTTGGGAAATGTAGACAAAATTAAAGACAAATAAGCATCGATTAGGTCTTAGTGATGAAAAACTATTCACTATTTGGAGAGATTTTCTCATCCCGTCAAATAGCTATTCATTTTGAGTAAATGCAATGATAGAAGATTTTTAAGGCATGTTTGTTTTGTGGAATGGAATGAGGTAGTATTAGAATTACAATTCCTAATAAATAGATTAGAGAAATAATAATTATTACTTTATTTTATTGAACTTAAAATGACATTAGTAATAGATAATGAATACATTTAAAAATACCAATATAATTTTACCTTAATTCATGGCTTGATTATTGGTTTAGTCTCATTGATAAATATGGCAATATATTAAAAAAGATAAGGTATAGTTATCTTTCAATCTTGTGAAGGAATTATAATTTCTTATTTAATATTAATATGAATTTTGTGAAATAACTATTTGATAAACCTAGCATTATAATAGTTTTGTAAGGTAAAAATAATTATCATGAAGTCAACCAAAAATACTATTGCAACATATTTGATTAATTTCATAACAGTGGAATGGAATAATAGTTACTCCTTTTCTATAGAGCTAAAACTATGTTAGGTTAGCATGATAACTATTTCACATATTTTTTATTGTTGTGATTAAGGAATTACAATTACTTCATAAAACTAAAATAATAGTTATTTCTCAATCTTTTTCTATATATATCCATATTTACCAATGAAATCCTAACCTAACAATCTAGTTATGGATTGAGATGAGAATGTACTAGTGATTTGAGATATATTTTTAATTTATTATTAATACCATATTAAATGCAACTGGACAACTATTATTTCTCTATTTTTTTTTTATAAATTATAATTTTATTTTTATCTTATTTGATTCTTCAAACTGAACATGACATTAAAAAATGGAGGAAAATTAAATGGTTATTTCCTACCATTCAATTAGTTAGTGACCACCCATCAACGCTTCTCGCTCTCTTATGCCATTCCCATTGTAAGGTGCTTGGCACCATTTCCAAGCTTTTTTTTTTGTATTATAGATCTTATAAATAATATTAAAAAACTCTTTTTAAGAAATAAAGTAATCAGATCTGTGAGTAATAAGATTTTTTCGTATATTAATATAACATCTAGAGATTATAATGTTACGTTTGGTATACGCAAATGATTTGAAATCAACAGTAGAATACTGCATCTCGAATTTGAAAACACACATAATGGATAGTGTATAGTGATATTTATAAAAAAAATATTATTAATTTTTTAATGTAATAAATATATATAATAAAATTAAAAAAAGTTGTTTAAGTAATTGTTATTAATGCGATGGAATGAAATCCTAATTCTGAGTTTTAAAATACTTTCAACTTTTTTTTTTTTTAAAAATTGAAATTACAATCCTATTCTATTTCAATATACGTAGAATAAATGGATGTTAGGTTTAGGGATGGTCAATAACATTAGAAATCCATGCAAGCTTAGAGCCACGTGTAACCTATTTGCAGCGAGAACGACAGAACAGGATGGCAAATCTGAAGTAGAAAGAAACATGGAGGGCCAAATCTGACAAATTGAAAATATGGACCAACAATAGCTAACACCAACCAATCAACTTGTGATTCCCGTGCTTCGCCGCCTTCATACACACAACACCATCCCATGTCAGACAAAAGCCTTCCTCAACTCGCCTAATAAACCCCTTGAAGGCGTCCATAAATATGGTAAACATAAACCTCCCTTTGGAGAGAGAAAGTAGAGAGAGAAATAAAAGTAAAACTATCGTCTGTCTCTTTCTCTTTCTAACACTCTCTTCTTCCTCTTCTTGTTATTGTCGCTCGCTCACTGGGTGAGTTGACTCGCCATTTCGAATGGCGTCGGTCTCGAATCTATGTTCCTCTCCATCTCCATCTATAAAACCCAAACCGACACCTTCCTCTAAACATTCTTGTCTCTCAACCAAAAGAATCGATACTGTCACATTTCCATCAACTCGATCCAAACTCACGGACCGAACTCACTCTCTCACCTCAATTCACTCCATCGCACGAGAAATCTCCGCTGATTTATCCAAAAATAACAATATGAACAACTCCTCCTCGGCTGTCGAGCCTAAGAGTGAAGGACTGGAGAAAGATGCGATTTCGCTCTGGAAAAGGTACGTGGACTGGTTGTACCAGCACAAGGAGCTTGGGTTATTCATCGATGTAAGTAGGGTAGGGTTTGGAGAACAGTTTGTGGAGGAAATGGAAGACAGGTTTCAGGTTGCGTTTAAGAAGATGGAGGAGTTGGAGAAAGGTGCGATTGCGAATCCGGATGAAGGTAGGATGGTTGGACATTATTGGTTGAGGAAGTCGGACCTCGCCCCGACTCCCTTTTTGAAAACGCAAATCGAAAGCGCGCTCGATGCCGTTTGTAGCTTTGCCGATGATGTCGTCAGTGGTAAGGTATGTATTTAACGACCTTCGGTTTCGATTTTTGGTTTCGGTTTGGTTTCATCTAGTTATTGAATAAAGAATGACTTTACAATTGAGCTTAGTAGATGATTGACTTATGAGTTACTGCCAGCAAAGGCTATTCAGAGTGCGTGAATACATCCATATGATAAGTAGTATAGAAGCAGTTTTAAGGTGACATGTGATTTGATTTTGGGTTTTCCTGATCGGGACTGAGAGTGTGCAAGATTTGCTACAGGCTTATGTGTGGAATGGTGGAGTGATCTCGAATTATATTTTGCAATGCGGAATATATCTGTGAAGGTCTTCTGTTCATTTGACTTTTTGCAACTGATAACTAGATTTGTTTTGGCTGTCAATTTCGTTGCTTATCTTTTCTTGCGGCTTATTCAAGATGCGCAAGCTAAGTAGTAATTATCAAGTTCTCCTTTTTTTTTTGTCCCGTCATGACAGAAACGGCTGCTTTGCTGGTTTTGTTTGATCAAGTTTTAAATAGAGTTAGTGGATCTTATGGGCGGTGACTGACTACTGGCAGTTTTTGGGCAGATGTGCATGGTTTATACCAAGATTAACAACTTGCTATATTTTGCTTTTCCAGCAGCAATCACTTACTGCTAAAAAGCAATGCTTTTAGGGAGTAAATTATCAACCTCAATTCATATAAGAGAATTTTTTCCTCTCTTTTGGGGTTATGTGGATATAGATGACTTGGTATTAACGTGCTACTATATTATGTCAAATTTTGCAGATTAAACCCCCGTCTTCTCCAGAGGGCCACTTTAAGCATGTACTTTCTGTTGGTATTGGAGGCTCAGCTCTTGGACCTCAGTTTGTAGCAGAGGCATTGGCTCCTGATAATCCACCACTCAAGGTATCTATAAATGATAATGCCAGTTTTCCCTTTGTTTTTCCCATTTACTCTTTTTTTTTTCCCCTCCAAGCTACAAGTCAACAACCTTATCGTTTCCCTTTGTTTGTTATATTCTTCAATTTTGTAATAGAATGAGCTTGAAGTATAAGAGGTCTATGTTAAGAATCGGGGAGGTGAAATCGCTAGAAAAATGAAATCAGAAGTTAAGGAAGTGAAGTTCAAAAGGCTCATTGTTTTCACTATTGAAATTGATGTGAGAGGATTCCCTATCACACTGCTTTTTGACCAAATTGGGCTTTTGGCGAAATGAAATTCTTAGAGAGAAAATTTTGCTTTTCTTATCCTTTGTTGTTGACCATGGAAGTCAGCTCCTTGTGTCAATATAAGCAATCCCTCCACACTCATCAGCCCTTGTACACTGGATCAACGTCAACACCTATTATTATTTGGATGTAATTATTCTTTTCAATTTCTTTTTGGCAGATTAGATTCATTGACAATACTGATCCGGCTGGAATCGATCATCAAATAGCGCAGCTAGGTCTGGAGTTGTCATCTACTCTTGTTATTGTGATTTCTAAGGTGCTCACTTGAGAATTCTCCCCTCTGATGTGATATCTTAACTTGGTTATTAGTTCCCAGCTGATTTGTTTCTCCTCATATCTTGCAGAGCGGAGGTACACCTGAAACCAGAAATGGATTGTTGGAAGTACAGAAGGCCTTCCGTGAGGCTGGATTGGATTTTGCAAAACAGGTTTTGGTTCCAGCTTCTCATTTCCACATAATTTAATCATTAGATTCTAAGTGTCCAATGCTATAATTTGAGTAGGAACAGGATTGCACATAAATCTTGAGGCTGAATACTTAGCTAAGAACTGATCCATGGTTAAAGATTATTCCTGCATTGAAGCACTGCCTGGATTTCTTTTAATTCACTAACTGATAAAAAGCTCCCATTGGTTAATGGACTTCTAGTTGTCATCTAATTGAGTCGGTCTGTTGAATTTTTTATCAGGTCCTTAATGGAAAGTTGACATGGCTAGGCATCATGTCCAACTGTCCATATTGCAAACTAGTCAATAATAGAAATGTGGTTTATATTAAAATACTAAAAACTATGAAACAAGTCTTTTTTACAAATATAACATACATAAAGAAAGGGCAAAGTATGATTGGGTGGCTCAATACTATCTTTTTTTTTTTTAAATAAATGCATTACTTTTTTTCCCCATAAATTATTACAAACCTTTTTTAGTAGTGACAACTTCTGATTTACCGGTACAAGCTTTCAGGATGGATGACTAACCTGTATGCAGTGCAAATGCCCAGATGACTAAAAAGAGCTGATGTTTGTATTTCATTGTTGTTATGAAACTAATAGAATTATTTAATGAGAGAACCATAGCAAGTGGTGTAATTGCTTATTAAAAAAAGGTCATAAAAAAAGGTTGTAATTGCATGTTGTATTTTGACAGAGCATGACATGTATCAAGAAAGTTCGCCTAAGTCGTTGGATTATTGCTTACAACTTTGTATTTTTTTTCCCCACATAGGGAGTTGCCATTACGCAAGAAAATTCATTGTTGGATAATACTGCTAGAATTGAGGGTTGGTTGGCTAGATTTCCCATGTTTGACTGGGTTGGTGGTAGAACATCTGAAATGTCGGCAGTCGGTCTGCTTCCAGCAGCTCTTCAAGTCAGTAAGCCTCTTAATTTATTTGGATCTCCCTCCTGACATTAGTTGTTCGCTGGCTCAATGTAAGCCTGGTTTCAGGGAATTAACATTAGAGAAATGCTTGCTGGTGCATCTCTGATGGATGAGGCAACCAGGACAACTGTGGTGAGTAGAGTTGCTTTTTGAGCTTCCCTTTGTTTCCTATGATTGTGCTATTGATTCGTGAGGGATTAAGCAACTTCATGATACTCTGATAACATTTTACTGAAAGTGGAAACTGAACTATCTTTATGCCCTAGGAATACTAAGAACTTCTTGTAATTTGATCTTGAAGCACACAGTTATGTCTTATGGCTTAAGGATGGATTTGGCCTTTTCTAATATTGTCAAATACTAATCAGAGTTTAAACCAATTTTTTATTCTGCATGTTGATTTTCAGTTTTGGTTGCCATCTATTTGAAGATGTATTTCTTAATGATGGACTTAGGCTTTTCAAATATGACCATGTACTAATCAGAGTTTATCCAGCATATGTTTATGATTGTTAGCTTTGACATAAAAAATGATCTTCATTTTTTTTTTTTTTTTGGGTTAACGAAGGAGCATCGCCATAGTATAACTGGCTACCTTCTAGTACATGAACTACCTACAAGGCTCCTGCACCGGTTAAGAATAGCTTATGCTATGTAGGTGACCTCAAGAAATGTCCTTGGCAAGATTTAAGCCTAAGACCTCATGGAAGAAGTTGTGAGAGTGTCTTGGGCCTCAACCACTATGCCAACCCCTTAGGGGTAAGTGTGGCTTGCAGCTATTTGGAGATGATGAACATCCAGTACAATCCTGTTTCATGACCTCTTTTTTTCATGCAAAAAGAAAATTTACATAGACTAAAGACTTTGTTGGCTTATGTCAGGAATTCACAAGTTTTATGTTTTAAGTGTTGTCCAGTAGCATTATTGTTTCATCTCCAATTTAGCCATATTTTCTTTAATTATATTTTTTTTGGATGAATAAATAATTTCATTGAAGAAAGAATATTCAACTGTTAATTGAGAGCAAGCTTTACACAGCTGCTCTCTGCCATACAAAAGAGTACACAAAAAGGTTGGGAAACAAAAGTGAATGCCAAAATAACTCTAAGAAAGCCTTGCATGGGCAACAATATGGGTTGGCTAGCAAAAAAGGATGTGGAAGAGAATTTCCTAGGCACATGGGATGCCTTTGTTCTTTTTTTCCTCTGATTATATTCAGAAGAAATTTGTGTAGTTTACCAGCATGGGATGCCTTTGTGAATCTTATCCTTCTTCTTCCTTTATTTTTTTTTCCTTTCATTTTCTGAGTAGATGAAATATGCATTTTGTGTTAACTGGTGCAACAGTAAAGTTTGAAATTTGTTTATTCTTTCTTTCCAGTTAAAGAATAACCCTGCAGCACTCTTAGCTTTATGTTGGTATTGGGCGTCTGATGGGATTGGATCTAAGGTATGTCATTCTTTCTCAAGTAACATTCTGTGCTCCTCCATGATTTGTGTTGAGCCTTTTTTCTGCTTCATACAGGACATGGTGATCCTTCCATACAAGGACAGCCTCTTGTTATTTAGTCGGTACTTGCAGCAACTTGTTATGGAATCACTGGGAAAGGAGTTTGACCTTGATGGCAAAAGGGTATGCAATTCACTGCCTGGAAAATATTGTTAAGAGTGTTCTAGCATTGCAGGTAATAGGTAGAGCTTTTTCCTGCTCATCATCTGTAACAAGCTGAGGAATAAGTCAATCCAATATCATACTTTGATGGGTTCCCTAAACCTGACCAAATTTCTTTACACTTTAGCAGTACCTTATAGTGTTATTGTGAACTTTGATTGCACATTTACTGTGCCAATGCAATCCTCAAGTTAAAATAAACATTGAGTTTCTTCAAGTTGAAATAAAGTAAATGAAGAATTTTCTGGTGAGATTGGGATTAAAGAGTCATAATTATCTGTCTTGCTAGGTACTGGAGTCTAACTGCCACTGGAAAAAAGTCCTTTCTTGAAAATATATTGATTGCCTGATGTCAAGAATGCTAAGGTTGATGATTTGGTCTTGTCTTGTTGCAGGTGAATCAAGGCCTTACTGTCTATGGGAACAAAGGGAGCACAGACCAACATGCGTAAGCTTGTATTTCTGGTTTCCAGTTTTAGAGTACATCTATTTTCATGAAACTGTTCTTACGCATTCATGCATCTTGTATATGTGATACAGCTACATTCAACAATTGAGAGAGGGTGTCCACAATTTCTTTGTAACATTCATAGAAGTCCTCCGTGATAGACCACCTGGCCATGATTGGGAGCTTGAACCAGGTGTCACTTGTGGAGATTATCTGTTTGGAATGCTTCAGGTAGGGCATAAGTGAGGCCACATTTTTGAAACTGGACATTCCTCATTGGGTAAATAAATAATGGGCTTGAAGACATCATTGAAGCATTAATTATCCTCACTTTATGCTAATGATTATTGGGCTTTTACAGGGAACAAGGTCTGCACTTTATACTAATGATCGGGAATCCATAACTGTAACTGTGCAAGAAGTGAATCCCAGATCTGTGGGGGCTCTTATTGCACTATATGAGCGGGCTGTTGGGCTATATGCATCACTAGTAAACATCAATGCGTATCATCAACCCGGTACTTGTGCATTTCCTTTCAATTAACTGATCAGTGAAGGCAATTATTTTGTTTTTATTATGATCATCACGGTGCCATTTGATTTTAAACATGGCTTCTTAAATGATATGTACATCTCTTGAATTCATAAAAACCTTACCTATATAGCGGACTATGCCCCATTCCTTATCCATGTGGCTGCAATTGGAAATTGTTTTAGGTGTGGAAGCTGGGAAGAAAGCTGCAGCAGAAGTATTAGCTCTTCAGAAGCGGGTTTTGGCTGTTCTCAATGAGGCCAGGTATGATTAAGATTTTTTGCTATGTTGGCTTGTGGTGTATTTCCTTATAGCAATGCATATTCATATCTTGTATATAGAGGTATAGCTATGAGCATTAGCATTTAATTTTGACGTATAGCCTAAGCACAGGAACAATAATGCTCAGACAGTAAGTTGGACTGGCAAGGGATTTAGCAATGCTTCATCTTTGTTGTCTTCGACAAGCATTATTGTCTCCCCATGGTTATAGATATACCTTTATCTCAGTCATTTCATCAAAAGTAAGGCTGTGATGACTTAGCTTTCTAGGTTGTTTGAAGAGAGTGGGTCTTCCATTCAGTAAAGCTTCATCTATACTTGATGTCATATTTATTCTCTTTCTTGGCTTCGGTCTCAATGGGTTGGAACATGTTGCGTTATATGCTTTAGTTGCTGCATAGAAGTCTGGAAAAACCAGTGTTAACTTGGAGCTGAGTCTAGCTGTCTTTTAATATTATTATTTTTTCCATTGTAAGTGGATGAAAATGTGTATATATTGCAATGGCTTTACTCTCTGGAAAGAACTGAGGAACAGATTGCATTGCTTGTGTCCTGTTGTTAATACTTCTTTTTCTACTGTTATCTGCTTCCCAGTTGTAAGGAGCCCATTGAACCACTGACTCTTGAAGAAGTTGCAGAACGTTGCCATGCTCCTGAAGATGTAAGCAATGTATATTTTCATTATGGCAAAGATCTTTGGCATCGATTGACAATCTCACTGATCATGTTTTTGCATTATGGATGCAGATTGAAATGATATACAAGATTATTGCCCATATGGCTGCCAACGACAGAGCTCTAATTGCTGAGGGCAGTTGTGGTTCACCTCGAAGCATCAAAGTTTTCCTTGGGGAATGTAATGTTGATGAGTTGTATGCTTAATTTATTGCAATGGAGTCAGATAATTTATAAATGCGGGTGTTTTCATCGAAATTTTCAATAATCATTCTGAGTCCTGACCAAGAGTCCCATCTTCCTTGAAAGAATGGATACTGAATAGAATAATTTAGAAGTTAATCTTCGTATGGAGAACTTCTGTTGCTTTGAGATGCAAAGCACAAGATTTCCATAAGGATGTAACTCTCTTTGTATAGAATTCCTGGATTCTCAGTGAACATGGATCATAAGTTGATCCTCTCTACTGGTGTTGACATTTTATTTTTCTGATCGCTTTTGTGACCTCGGATAGCGTTAAGTGCAGATACTGCACTTCACGAGTCACTGCCATTCATTAAAGAAGAGACGTGTTTTTTACTGGAGTCTGCTGGATCAATGACTAGAGGAGCGTAGCAGCAAGCCCGTACACCTGCCTTGGGATAGCATATATGCCTCCACGTTAATAATGACACTGACGAGGAGTTGTCATCTGGGATTTAGATTCTTTATTAAGTGGTATGGCTACATTTTCATCTGATATCTTTAATTTACTTCCATAATAAATGGCTCCTTTCTGCTCTCAGCAGCGATGAGCTTCAGTATGAGAGGGAGATTCTTCTCTGATCAAATGCGATTCGGTACTTGAATGAGAAATTATCAAGAAGAAAAACAGTGAGGGAAGAGTTCGGAGTAATGGGTCAGTTTACCCAACTTATTTTTAAAATAAGGTAAGGGAAAAGGTAATTTGGTAAATGCAGTTGTGAAATTGTAGATTGAAGTTACAATTTTAGTGCCAATTATTCACCTACATAAATCCCAAATTCAATATGTACTTTCTATGGAAATTGCATTTCAAACATGTGATTTTTGGAAGGCATATTTACAATTGTCACAAACTTAATGAATGATCATCACTACAACATACTATAATAGATTGCTACAAAAACAACTAATCTAACTTCAAAAATATTTCACACCCATAATAAAATGTAGCCATTAGAAAGCCTACAATAGTTTTCCATTCCATGGAAAATATCAAACTCTATAACATCGTTGACTTGACAACATGATAAACCCGTGGTGAATCTCTAGTTCATAACATAGATGAATTGGATAAACAAAATGATTTTATGGATTTGTTCAAATTAAACAAGTGTATTTACATCTATAAAGCAAATAAAGTTATAAATCTAGAGGAAAGAGGAAAAAGGAAAAATATTGTCTATAGTTAAAGACAAGCTAACTATATAAATGTATGTTTAATCCCTTCTCTAATGTTATCTCTCATAGTGTCCTCGTCTATACCATGTTGAACTCCAATTTGGAAAGAGTTGTTGGGTTCTCCTACGTTAGAATGCGTGTGGGCATGGAATAGTGGCTTGTTCCATGAAATGTACCAAAGATCTATCTATGTAAATCCCTCTTCCCATATCAAGTGGACCTGAATGTCTTTCTGTTTGAGGAGTAGGTGGAGTAATTGTAGAAGCGTAAGGTAGATTGACATTGAGTGTATAAAGCTTCATCGAATTGATAATGGATGCTGAAGCATCGTATAGTTGGGAGACATGAGCACATTGGTGGGAGAATTGAGCGCTATAAGATGGGGAAGAATAAGTCATCGACAAGTAATGAGAGGTTAGGGAATTTACATGAGGACTAGGAGATCGATCCGACATTGCCTACTAACAACGATCCTTACCATGAGCCTGTCCTCTCCTTCGACCAGCATAAGGTGGAGGAATCTACCTAATGATCCAAAAAAGAATAATGCAACACCTTCGTGACCTCAGAGGAGGTGCCTCCTAGTAGCTACTATGGTTTATGCTTGATCTAAAAGGTCTACTACCTCAATGTGACCAAAGGCATCTAATTTAGAAAGTCGAGCAAATTATGTTAATAATACAATGCACAAAAGATAGAGGTACAATGCTATGGTTGAAGCAATTTACCAAGGCACTAAGCATCGCTCCAATACAGCCAATATACTGTCATGTGACATTGTGGTACTAGGGGTAGTACTTGGGATCAACCCCATTCAGCAATGTGTTGTCTAACTTAAGTTAAATGATACACAATCGCCACTCCTCCCATTGGTGGATGTAAACCACATGTCTCCTCTTCTAATCCTCATCAATTTTCCCTCTAAGATTGATTTTGTAAAGAAAACGAGACATGTCACACCGTTGTGGTATCCTTTGGCCCCCACCAAATTTCCACACTTCTTGATCAAGATAATGTCTCTCTATAATGTGAAAGCAAATGAGAGACACTAATGCATACCAAATATCACTCCCTTCCCAATAAGAAGGTTGAAGCTCATCCAGGATACCATATGCATATGGTATCCAACAAATCTACAAGAAATCAGGTCATATTAGTAAACAACAAGCAAATCAAGTTGGCAATATTAAATTAACTAATGTATTATACTTGCTTAAGTGTTGTTGCTCGAAAGTGTTCAGATACTGTGTAAGAACATGAGTGGTGACCTACATGACATCAAAAATTGCATGTTAATGGCACACTAAGGGAGCATCATGGGGAAGATAGATTTGGTGCCAAATCGAAGCAAAATGTAGAAACCTATCCCAAGCTCAAATATGAAAAAGAATGACAACTCCTCTAATCTCCCATGTGGAGGCATCGATAATATGGTAGAGGAATCTATACAACCAAGCTAAGCATGCCACCTTTATCTATATCGTCCTGCTACCTCAAAATCCTCTAAAAGTGGGAGAAACATCAAGTGGACTAGGTTGAAAGATTTATTTGTAAAGAAGATTCTACCCATCAATTGTAAGATGTAAGTACATGCATAATGCATGTTAGATATGTTGTCTACATTGACTAGTAATCCCCTAAATGAACTCTTCAACTAAGCCATCTTAACCCATTCTTTGGAGATATCATGATGGTTAAGCCTAACACTAATTAGGCACTCACACTCGTCTACCCATAGGTTAGTGATACCAATGAGTACATACTCATCAATGGGCAAAACAAATTGTACAGCCACATCTTGTAAAGTCCTTATGAGCTCTCCATGTAACATATGGATTGTGTGCGTCTTCGATCTCCACCTCTTAACAAGAATTATAATAAGATACTAGTCCAATTGTATGAATACAAGCTGAGAGACCCTATGGAAGCCAGCCTACTATAGATAAGGCGTAAGTCACTAATAAAAGTATAATATCTCCTCTCAGGTCTTAAGAGAGGCCTTCTAGTGATGGCATACCAATCAAGCGCCCTCCTGAAAATAAAGAAAGATTGAAAGGAGAATGTGATTCACGAGTATACAATTTAGTGAAATTAGAAACTAGTCATATACTTATCTCGCCTAAACAACCTTTAAGTGATGCTCATCTTACAATGTGAGGAGCGATCTATCTTCTAGCTCCGAATCCATCTACATATGAAACAATGAAGAGTTAAGTTATGTTTGCAGTGATTAAACATGAATGATACATGCAATAATATGAACCATGTAAGATAAACTAAACAATTTTTTTTTTAATTACCAAACATAGATTATGCATGAATTTTTAGCAACTATTCGGGTAATTCATAAACATAAACCTTGTCTCTCCTTTTATTTGAGGTAGCTTCTTCTATTGTGCCCCTTTTTCCTACAAAAATCACAAGCATTCTTAGATGATGGCTCCTTAAGGTTCATTTCATTGTGATACTGCTTGGATCGGGATTTGCCCTTACTTCGAGTAAAATTAACATTTGGATGAATGAAATGCATTTGCACATTTGGCCACTTACTCATCTCTAAGAGGATGAGAGCTGGCATGATAAACGAGGGTTTAAAGTGTCTAGTAATACCACTTAGTTACATGCTACATATTGTTCTTTTGAACATATGCCATAGCAGTAAAAGCATGTAAACTAGGAATTCTATAAGTCTGCCATCTATTGTAGTTGCATTCATTTCTCATTATGTTCACCGTGTGATTGTTACTATCTTTAATGCCATATCCTATCTTTCTTGTACTTGTGATAACCTTAAAAACCCTGTTCATTCTATCAAAGCTAATTACCTTGTGACAACTAGCAGCTTATCCCCATTTTTTAATTTTCTTAGCGGCTTAAGGTGTAAATACCTCCCCTTTACCAAACCCTTCAACTACTTTATCACACCATTGTTCCCAATAGCCCTCACAATTATAAAAGATTTTTAGAACTAAGGCCGATATAGTTAAGTACCTTGCATGCTTTAACACGACATTGTAGCTCTCATTAAAGTTCGTGGTCATAAACCTATATATGAACCTTTTGTCATATGCTTAAGTCCATCTCTCTATAGGGATGCCTATGAAGTAATTGGGTGAAGATTTATTTCTTTTTCTCAATTCTTCCTTGTAAAATTCATTCTTCTCTTACAACTTCAAACTAACTGTAGTAACAAGCTTTTTTGATGGGATACTTTTATATTTCATGTTGAAATTAGCCATCCAAGATCATGATGCCTAATTTCCTCAACTATTTTTGCATGTTTGTATGAGATAAAACATATTGTTTCCTAATCACGATGAGAGTCAATAATACGTTCCTTTAACAACACTAAAAACCATAACTAAGAAGCAAACAATTCCTTATCTACTAACGAAAACACTAAATGATTGGAATCAAATCACATCGCTGACAAAGTCATTCGATGGAAGATTTAAATCACACGGACCAACGAAGAACCCATCTAAGTTGGCCATAAAAGCCTGCGGCGTTCCCCTTTGGACCTCCCTCAAGGTTGACGGCTTAGCCATCTAGACAGGCCCTTAAGGCTGGTGGCTTTGGAATCTAAGTCGGCCATCTAGGTCGACAGCATACAATTCAAAGTCGGCGGCCTTCAGTCTAAAGTTAGTGGCTTATGTAGGCGAACTGGTTGAAATCTTGTGACTTTTCCAATTTTGTTTTCTTTTACTATATATATGTTGTATTGTAAGGATTAAAGGACTTTTGAACATTTGAGAAATTGCATATTGAAGTTTGATCTTCATCATTTTACTTTTATCAATCCATAAGATTGTGGTGAGTAACAGTATTGGATTATTGTACATCATATTAACAAATCCGTACTAGGACTACTCTATTGCTGGTGCATCATATCCGATAAGGGTTTAAGGTTTATTGTTTGTTGATTTGATTGATTGAATCGATTACTGTGGATTATTGCCTTGGAAAGATGATTATCTAATTGTATTGTTGATCTTATCGCATTATCTTTTGGTATCAGAGCAGTCATTTGATTATATCAACATTCTTGTCATATCATCATTGAATCGGGATTGAACACTAGTTGTCAATTCGGTTGTGTTGTTACTGTGCAATTTAATTTTGGTTTGTTCTTTGAATTCATATCAATTGAAAATTAGGGTTTTTCTTCGTTGTTGTTGTTGTAGGTTGTGCGATTCTGTTGTCGTGGGTTTTGGATTTCATTGTTGAATTGATTAATAGAATCAGGGTTAATTGCTATTGTTGTTGCTCGTGTATCCTGGTTGATTGTAGTTATGTTGGGTTTTTGAGCTGAGGATTGAATAAAGGTTGTAATTGAGATTGTTGTAGTTTGTGATTGTGACTTGTGAATTTAGTGTTGGGATTGCAATTTCTGTTGAGTATGTCGAATGACAATGTTAATGGGGGAATTGAGAATGAGGCCAACAGCCAGGTTGGAGGAGGAGTGTAAGGTTGTCGTGCTGTAGAGGGAAGAAGAATTGTAGAAGAGCAATTGCAGGACCTGACTATTATTGTTGCTAATTTAGCAACATAGATCGATCAAATGATCTTACCCCAACAGCTAGTGGCAAATCCATAAGTACGCCCACTTAGGGTAGCCCTTAATGCTGTGGGTAGAGAAGGAGCTTTAGGAGGAAACAGGGGCAGACAGGTTAGAAGAGAGTATTATGCTTACAGAGAGGAGAGGGATGACAACTTTGGGGATGAACTTTATCCTAACCATGAGTTCAGACCGCCTAGGGGTCTCGAGTATGTAAAATTGCAGATGCCTTCATTTGCTAAAGGGGGGTCTATAGAGGATTACCTTGATTGGGAGGATAAGGTAGAAGGACTCTTAAAGTGCCATGAAATTAATGATCATACGTGAGTTCGTCTAGCAGTGGTTGAGTTTACAAGTTATGTCACCATATGGTGGAAGAACCTTGTGGCCAATAAGAGGAGAGATGGTGATGTTGAGATTCATACTTGGCAGGAAATGAAAAAGGGTGCTGAGGAAGAGATTGGTTTTAGAACATTATAGACAAGAGATGTTCATGCATCTACAAACACTGAAACAGGGATGTAAAACTATAGACGAATATGTCAAAGAATTTAAGGCGTTCAAGATTTGTTGTGGAACCATTGAACATCCTAAGTAGACTATTACACGATTTGTGTCAGGGTCGAAATATGAAATTACCTGTATAATGGAGTTGTAACGGTATGACACACTTGATGAGGCCATCCGGTTGGCTTTAAAAGTTGAGAGGCAAAGGCGCTCTAATCCATATAGAACATTAAGTAATAAGTATGGATCCAATACTCAGCTATATGAGTCAAATAGTTAGCATGTTGAAAAGGGATGAATTGATAAGGTTATGGAAGTAAATGTAACTGTTACTAATAAGGAGAGGGAAAGTTTTAGAAAGGGCAAAGCGATTATTGGGGCTGATATAAGACAAATAGTGCTAGGGTCATCAGGTGGGAAGATTTGTTAAACCCAATGCTTCAAATGCATGGGCTTTAGACACATGGTTACTCAGTGTCCCAACAAAAGGGTGATGACTGCTATGGAGGTGAAAAGTAAAGATGACAAGAAAGAGGTACTTGAGCTAACAGATTTATCAGCAGTGCTAAAGGAATATTATGAGGATCCAGATGCTGAGATACATGAGGACAAAGGCAATGATCAATATCTGGGCATTAACTTGTTGGGCAGGATAATGACTACATCTCCAGATATTGAGGACGTGCAGAAGCAAAATCTATTCCATATTCCCTGCAGGGTCCTAGGTAATCTTTGTACCCTTCTTATTGATGGTGGTAGTTGCACTAATGTTATAGCAGTTGCATTAGTGAATAAATTGCAACTAGTCACTACACTTTATCATAAGCCCTATGAATTACACTGGTTGAGTGAACAAGATAGTGTGCATGTCACTCAGAGGGCTAAGGTTCCAATCAGCATAGGGAAAAAGTACCAGGATGTAGTTGATTGCGATGTTCTCCCTATGTGTGCATCACATATATTACTGGGTAGGCATTGGTTATTTGACATGAAAGTGTTGCATGATGGGTTTAGAAACACTTATGTGTTTTAGAAGGATGGTAAATGGGTTGTTTTAAGTCCTATGTCACCGATTGAGGTGCACGAAGCCTAAGAGCAAATAAATAAGGCCACTGAAAGAAAGTCTTTATTAGTAGGGCAAAAGGCACTGGAAGACAAACTGAACAGAGTGGAATAGTCATAGGAAATTCAGAAGTTTTCAGGACAGCCATGACGTTAGGACAAGAAACACAAGCAGACTAAGGTTTTTAATCCAAGTGACTTTAAGGCATTTTCATTCAAAACAGAGGAACCACAAGATTTGAGGACAAATCTCCCACAGGTTTGAAGAGATGATGGGAATCAAATCACGTCGCTTATAAAGTTATTCGATGGAAGATTCAAATCATACGGACTAACAAAGAACCCATCTAAGCCGGCCATAAAAGCTGGTGGCATTCCCCTTTGGACTGGCCTCAAGGCCAACGACTTAGCCATCTAGGCCGGCCTTTAAGGCTGGTGGCTTAAGTCTCCAAAGCTAGCGGCTTTGGAATCTAAGCCGCCGGCCTTCATTCTAAGGTTAGCTGCTTATGTAGGCGAACTGGTTGAAATCTTGTGAATTTTCCAATTTTGTTTTCTTTTGCTATATATATGTTGTATTGTAAGGATTGAGGGACTTTTGAACATTGGAGAAATTGCATATTGAAGTTTGATCTTCATCATTTTAATTTTATCAATATGTGGGATTGTGGCGAGTAACAGTATTGGATTGTTGTGCGTCATATCAACAAAATCCGTACTAGGATTACTTTCTTGCTGGTGTGTCATATCTAGTAAGGGTTTAGGGTTTATTATTCATTTATTTGATTGATTGAATCGATTACTGTGGATTGTTGCCTTGGAACGGTGATTATCGGATTATATCGTTGTTCTTGTCGCATCACTAAAGGGGCCATATGTTTAGTAACATCCATGCTACATACAATTAACAATTTGTGGTCATATTTCCTATACAAAAAGGTTCTATCGATATTGACAACCAGCTTGCAATACTGAAATGCCTAGACGTATGAACCAAATGTTCAAAACACTCTTTGGAAGATCACTTCACCTTCTTTCATGGTTGGCCAACCACTCTAATAGACATGCAAACTTAGGTTATTCATCTGAATGACATTCAATAATTTAGGTAGTTCCATGTATGACTTATCTCAATCATTGTATATAGTTTTAATCGCTCTCCTTTTACCATCTCATACTCATCTCCTTGTTACTAAATACCTGAATGTTTTGCGAATATTTTCTATGAGCACATAAACCTTCACATCGGGTTCATTCCTAACTTGACCTAGAAAACACCACACCATGAAGCTTCAGTCTAATTATGGATAGTCTTGATTCAGAAGGAGGTTAATACATGTGTATGAGCTTTCAACAATGGTAATAACAAAATCTATATCCATGCGTTTTTGGATGCATGGAGTTTCCATTTACACCCCTTATCCCTCTCTACATACAGAACATGCCACACCTTCCGATTCAACTCATCAACATAATAATTATGGTAATGCTTGATGTGATGTGACTTCACTATATATATCAAATTAGACTTTTTGGTAAACTGCATCTCTTTCTTCAACTCATCGCCAAATCTCAAATCGTCCAAAGATATAGCAATCTCGTCAAATGTTATATAGTCATCACCACTGTCCCTCCTATTAAAGAATGGAATGGGATGCTCAAATGACGGGGCTATAGGATCAAGCATGGGAGAGTTGGGTACTACAGTGTCCACGGAGGCAATTTTTGAAAACACTGGAGGTAAAGGATCATCGAATGTATTGAACTCAATATTTGTGAAGGGACCACTAGTTGCATCCTCCTCATTTATTACCTTTTCTTTTGAATTGATAAACACATTATGGTGAACCTCTTAAATCTCCCTCCCAAGAGTGTCTTCAATAGGTAAATCTATGTCCATATCTTGTGTATAAGTTTGAGGAAAATCATCATTTTGTTTAAATGTAATAGTAGCATCTATGCATTGTTGACCTTGTTATGGGGGAAGAGGCATGATACTCTCATTAAGTATGGTTTTCCCTTGAGTTAGGATAGAGTTACCTTGTAATTTAATAAAGAGCTCTTAAATGAACAATCGACCTACTTCTTAAGAAAATTCAACTAGAGCCTTCACATCATCATCATTGGTGATAGCAAATAAAGAATATTGTAGGTAAACAAAACCTGATTTAATGGCAGCATTTGCATGTGAAATAATGATAGGACAGATTTGCGTGTGAAATACCTCCACTTGATGAGAGGTAGGATCAATTTTAATGGTTGCATATATCTTATTTAACAATTCTATATATCCTAAATCCATCCTCACTTTAATTTTCTTAAGAGGCCTCTTGTCATAATAGACTTTATCTTCACCATGTATGGTATTCTTATGGTAAAATATTGCAAATATCACAAAATCTTCCATTTCCACCACTAGCTAATAGCAACATCAAATAACAGGAATAAAAGCACATAAAGTATTTCTACTTTTAGATTTAGACAATTTAGTGTCTAAAGTTTCATTCTTTAAAATTTAATACTTGAATTTTGAAATAATGTACGATGTAATGCCTCTGTTAGGCACTAAGTTTCTAAAAAAAATTAAATTCCAAGAACTAAATTACCCAAATATGGAAGTGTAGACACTTCATGTACCTTTTTTTCCCTCAAACAACATATAAGTGAAAACTAACTTTGTATGATTTGGACCTACTCTACCTCATTTTTATGCTAAATATCACATGAATTTTTAAGTCCTTAGTCCAAACTTAATAACACCTTAATATCACCAACATGCACTTCTTAAAATTACTATTGCACAACCTAACTACTCATACATAACCAAACCACTTACGCGAGGCTTAAACACAACACAATACACAAGATATAACAACAACACTTTACATTTTTTTTTTTTTTGATGTGCAAGATACCAATCGGCTTGACAATCATTGATAGCAAGAAAATCTTTAAATGCAAAAATAAAAAGATCCTATAAAACAAAACCATGGCTTCTCATATTTGAATTGTTCCAACTTTAAACGATATAAAAAAGCATAAGAAAGCTTAATGCTTCTTGTTTGAGCGCTCCAAATCATCTCTCAAAACTGTTGAGTTCTCTAAAATGAGTTTTAATGATAACAAAAAGGTTACTAGTAAATATGTATTAAGTGTGTAAAATAAAAGTATTTATTTTTATAGACACTTAAAAGGACAATAGTTTATAGACACTTAAACAGACAGTTTGATACAGATATTATGTTAAATGTTTAAGTAGACACTTAAATAGACACTTTGATACAAATAATCTGTTAGACATTTGAGTAGACATTTAAACAAACAATCCGATACTATGGTTAATAAACTTTGGTTTGAAGAATGTATGCTTATACAATTCTTATCTATATTTGATACAAGTTTGATTTGCAAATTTGATCTATTTGTAATTATAGTTAGTAATGTTTTTTTTTTAACGGATCAAATTAATTTAAGATTTATTTTAACTAATTATCATCTAAAGAAGAAGAAGAATGAGATAAGGATTAGAATTATCAGTTGAAGTACACCCACATTAAGAGGGATTTTATGTTTTCAAACTGAGGCTAATCCAAATGAGGTTGTTGACAAAGTAGATGAAGATTGACATTGACAAATTCAACTTTTGAACAAAATTAGTTACATGGTTAAGGAATTTGAATTTGAATTTCAGATAAGATTTTTCAAAGTTTCACAAATGTAGGGATATTATGAACATTAGAAGACCATGTAAATGTTGGAAGGCTTCTATAGATAAAGAAGAATATATAAATTGAAGATTTGAAGATCGAAGAAGAGGGACAACATAACAAAAAATACAAAAAGATATACGAGCAAAGACAAAAAAATAAGAATAGATTAAAAACAGTTCTTCTTTGTTTTCTTAAGCTTAAACTAGAGAAAGTGAGGTTAGTCTAAGAAAGTGAGGTTATGAAGTCTTGTCGTCTGTGCTTAGCTAAGTTGTAGGCCAGAAAGACAGAGCAAGAGCTATTGGTGTTTGTAACATTTCTGAGAAATTAGAATAGTGGAACAACTGTTGTGGAAGACCGGATCTCCATCAATGTAGTTGGAAGAGAGGACATACTCAATAGGAGTAACCTCTATACATTGTAACCTTCTTTGCTTTTGTTGCACATTTAATTTTGTTCACGTTATTTTTGCTCATCGCATACAAACTTCATTAAGAAGGAAATTTAAAAAGTGACCGTTTAATTAGAATTTCATAAAAAAAATTTAACAAACAATTAACCCCACCCCATTTGCCATTTCAGGACATATATTTGGTATTAGAGTAGTGGCACTTCTTCATATAAGAGTGGATCAATGGTTAATAATACAATCATGATTGCATTTAACTGTATACCATTCTTTGATGATACTAACTTTCCTTATTGGAAATTTAGGATGGAAACTTATATTAAAACAACAAATTTTGCTTTGTGGGAAATAATACGCTATGGAGATCAAGAAATTTTTCTCATTGACAGTTTAATCCTAGCTGATGAAGAAAAGAAAAAGGCTAAAGTAAATAGCACAGCAAAGAATCTTGTTCTGATGAGCATCTCTTAAATAGTGTTTGCAATGATTTCATCATGTGAATTTGCTAAGGAAATATGGGACAAAGTGTGTGAAACCTATAAAGGTGCTGTAATGATCAAAGACACTAGGAGAGGAGCACTTATGTAGGACTATGAATTGTTTAGATTTCAATCTAGTGAAACCATGTTTGATGGATTTAATAGATTTACTTTAATTACTAACAAACTTGCGTTGCTTGGTAAAAAGTTTAGACAAACTAACACTGAGTCAACTTCGAGAAAAGCTTTAGGCATATGAATCAAAACTAAAGCATATGAATAATCAAAAGAAAGTAAAAAAGTCTATAGCATTCAAGGCTATTGAATAAGACATTGAAACAAATGAAGAATTGGACATTAAGGAAGACAATGATGATCTAACAATGCTGGTTCAAAGATTTACAAAAGCATTCAAGAAAAATGGTAACCGTTTTGAATTATTTAAATGTTTTTTTGCTAATCAATCTAAGTATAGTACAAGAAAGGTTTTCAAAGAAAAAGAAGAAAAGAAAGAGAGAAAAAAGAAAGAAATAGTTTGTTTTGAGTGTAAGAAGCCGAGACACATTAAGTATGAATGTCTTATGTTGATAAAAAAGATGGAGAAATACAAAAAGAAACAAAAAGCTTTGATGGCAACATAGAGTGATCTTGATGAGTCAGACACTGGATTAGATGAAGAAGAAGAGGCAAATCTATGCTTCATGGTTTTATTTGAGGTATCTTCTAAATTTGAGAATAAGATACTTGTTAGTTTTAGAAAACAAGTTAAACAATTATTAAAAGCTTTATCTAAGGCAAGTAATAGTTTTAGAAAACAAGTTAAATAATTATTAAAAGCTTTATCTAAGGCAAGTGAAAAGATTGAAACTTTGAGAAATGAAAAAGAAGTTGTATGTCAAAGTAATATGTTATTGATCGATGAAAATGATATGGAAATTTTACATATGGATGATAAAAGTTTATGAGAAGCACAAGATATGTTATCAAATGAAAATAATACATTAAGAAAAGAAATTGAAGAACTTAATGTAAGAATCGATGGAGTTTCAAAAAATTTGAGTTCTATGTTTACTAAGTTTTCTAAAAGTGATGAAAAACTACAAAAATTAATATTAGCTCAAAGAGTAATTAACTCAAAAGAAGGTTTAGGATACAATTAGGCTAAGTCCTTAAACCAAGCCAAGGAAACTATTTTTATTAAAGGAAAAGATCCAATCATTAAAGATGATGCTGATACAATTAAGAAGGAGAATAAAAGTATAAATATGAAAGAAAATAAGTCTGTTAAATAAAATAAAAAGAATATTAGAAAGTATTCCAGACATTACTAAAAAAAAAATTACAGACAGATGTATAGATAGTACTACAATAGAAATTACAAAAGTTATAATGACGGTTATACCAGATCATATAATTATCATCCAAAAATGGTAAGCTCATATCAATATCAATGGAGACCATATCAATATCAGAAAAGTCTAGTAAGATCTAACACTTATTCATGCTATTTTTGCAACAAGCTTGGACATATAGAAAAATTTTGTTATTACAAAAATAACAAACTCAGCTAATAATAAGTAAGAATTGGTGGACCCAAGCTAGTCTGGGTTCCTAAAAGGATTTAATCATTTATTTTGTATATGCATGACCACAAAAAAAAAAAAAAGCTAAAAGGATTATGGTACCTAAATAGCGGGTGCTCACAATACATGTTAGGGGATGTTTCGTTGTCCATAAATCTAGAATGGAAAAATAGAGGTTATGTGAAGTTTGGAGATGATGGTAGAGGAAAGATAATAGCAACTGGTACAGTAGGATTTCCCTCTAGTATAGTTGAAAACATACCTCTTATAAGAGGTTTAAAACACAATCTCTTAAGTATTAATCAACTATGTGATAAAAGGTTACAAAATGATTTTGAGAAAAGACAAAGTAGAAGCTTATGATCAAAATGGAGAAAAATTGTTTGAAGGATTTTGAAAAAGAAATATTTGCATGGTTGAACTATCTAGAGTAGATGTTGAAAAATATTTCTTAACATTATATGGTAATTGTTTTATTTGACATAAAAAGCTTGGACATATTAATTTTTCACAACTAGAAAAACTTTTGAAAAATAAACTTGTTATTGGATTAGCAAAAATTTCTTCTATTAAAGATATTTAATATGATATTTGCTTAAAAAATAAAATGGTATCAGTATCTCATAAATCTAAAAATGTTATTTCAACAAAAAGACCTTTAGAACTTCTACATCTTGATCTTTTTAGTCTAACAAGAACTTTGAGTTTATGAGGTAATAGATATAGTTTAGTGATAGTTGATGACTTTTTACGATTTACATGGGTTCTATTTGTTAGAAATAAGAGTGATACATTTGATGCCTTTGAAAAGTTTTCAAAACGGATTCAAAATGAAAAAGGTTTTTCAATCATAAGTTTAAGAGTTGATTAAGGTAGAGAATTTGAAAATGAAAACTTTATCGAGTTTTGTGCGAAAAATGAAATAAAACATTTTTTGCTCCATATACTCCACAACAAAATGGAGTGATAGAGAGGAAAAATAGAGTTTTACAAGAAGTAGCATGAAGTATACTAATGAAAGTAGTGCAACAAAATATTTATGAGCTGAAGCAATATTTACGTCTTGTTATATTTCTAATCATGTTTCTGTGAGACCATTAATGTTAAAAACAATTTATGAAATGTACAAAGGTAGCAAGCCAAATGTGTCACATTTTCACATATTCAGGACTAAACGCTTCATCAAGAAATCAGGGCAAAATCTTGGTAAATTTGATGAAAGAGTTGATGAAGGAATCTTTCTTAGTTATTTAACAACTAGTAAGGCTTTTCGTATTTTTAATCAAGTAACCAGATTAGTAAAGAAATCTATTAATGTCAAGTTTACTGATAACCCAATCATGGATAATAGTGGCAATGTAATAAATAAAAAGAGTATGAACAAATATTTAAATCATCAACAAAGTTTACAAAATACTGTTACAGTACCTATCGAACCTAAAATAGGAGGTAGATTAGATAGTCAAGTAGACGGTCTAATGGACACTTCAATAGAAGGTAGATTAGATAGTTGAGCAGACACTTCAATAGAAGGTATGCTAGACAACAAATTATATAGTTTGCCAGAAGTTACTATTGAACGTAAACAAACTAGAATTGAATATTCTAAACCTTGGAGATTTAAGTCATTTCATCTAGTAGAACAGGTGCTTAGGAAAATAGATTCATGAGTCAAGCTAGATCAAAGTTATAAGATATAGAAAATCAATTTGCTTTATTATCGGAAATTGAACCTAATAATGTGAATGAGTTTTTGACAAAAAATAACTGGATTAATGCTATGCAAGAGGAATTAGCACAATTCTAAAGAAATCAAGTATGAACACTAGTTCCTAGGCTAAAAGATAAATTCATTATTGGAACAAAGTAGGTGTTAAAAAATAAGCTTGATAAGCAAGGTAAGATAGTTAGAAATAAAGCAAGACTTGTGGCAAAAGGATATTCACAAGAAGATATTGATTCTGATGAAACTTATGCCTTTGTTGCTAGATTAGAAGCTATTAGATTATTATTAGCTTTTACATATTACAAAGATTTCAAATTATTTTAAATGGATGTAAAAGTACTTTTTTTAAATAGATATATCAAAGAAGAAGTATTTGTAGAATAACCTTCAGGATTTGAAGATCCATAAAAAGAAGAATATGTTTTTAAATTGCAAAAGGCTCTTTATAGTTTGAAACAAGCTCTTAGAACTTGGTATGAAAGGTTAAGTGATTTTTTAATTAAAAAAAAATTCAAGAGAAAAAGTTGATACAACTCTTTTTATCAAACACTTTAGTGGTATAAATTTATATGGATGCAATTACGTTTTGTTCTACTAATGAAATATATTGCAAGGAATTTTCTAAGTTGATGCAAGCTAAATTTGAGATGTCCTTGATTGGAGAACTAAACTTTTAGATTGTAAATCAAGCAAACCTCACAAGGGATACTTATTCACCAAGAAAAATATGCTAAGAAAATGCTAAAAAAATTTGGATTTAAAAATGTTAAATGAGCTACTACTTCTATGTTAACTTCGATAAGGTTAGATCTTGACATCACTAGTAAAAAGGTAAATGAAAAACTTGATAGAAGTTTAATTGGATCTTTATTTTATTTAGCTGCTTCTAAACTAGACATATTGTTTACTATGTGTGTATGTGCTAGAAGTTAAAAGAATTTTCAAATATATATCTTGCACTACAAAATTAGGCATTTGGTATCCTAAAAATCAAAATATTGATTTAATAGGATATTCAAATGTTGATTATGCTGGTTGCAAGATTGATGGAAAAAGTACTTTAGGAACTTGTTAATTTTTAAGGGACAAACTTGTATCTTAGTCATCCAAGAAACAAAATTCTATTACCTTATCAATAGTTGAAGCTAAATAAATTTCAATAGGGAATTGTTGTGCTCAAGTTTATGGATTAAACAATAATTGTGTGACTATGGATTTATGTGTAAAATATTCCAATAAAATGTGATAATACAAGTGCTATTAATCTTACAAAAAAATCTAGTTCATCATTCTAGATTCAAACATATTGAAGCAAGACATCATTTTACTAGAGATCATGTTAACAATTGAGATATTAATCTTGATTTTGTTAATAATGAATTTCAATTAGCTTATGTATTTACGAAACCATTAGATAATAATAGATTTGAATTTATTATAAATGAAATAGGTGTGTGTTTTCCTTTATAAAAATTAAAAAAAAATATATAAAAGGAATGATAATTTTTTTTGTTATTTTGGATAAATTAAAATGGAAGGAAGAGGCATCATAATCTCTTAACCATTAGATTAATCCATGCGTGCATAAACTAATCCCTTAAAAAATTCTTTTTCAAAAATTAGAGATTCAAAACTCCCTCTTATTGTCTTTGAACACTCTTTCTCCCTCTCTTACTCTCTCTTGAACCCTAATCTCTGTTCATGACAATGGCACCAAGAAAATCAACCCAAAATACCACAATGCTTTCTAAAGCCAAGAAGAAAGATAAAAACCCTATTATGATTCAAGATAAGGAATCATTTGTACCAAAACATATTAGCCAAGAAAAATATAAAAAAACTGTCTATAGTAGGGAAGCAAGGAAACCTAATGAAAGTAGCAATTTAGAGGAGCTTGTTACAAACAGTGATATAGAGGGTGAACAAGAAATTCCTCTAGATACTCTGGAAAAGAAGAAAAAGGTACACCATAGACAACAATTCACTTGGAAATTTATTTCGTTAAAAGGGAAAATAATGTATTACATATCTTTAGATTTTGAATATCTGATCAAGAACGGTTTTCATGTAGATGAAATGCTAGATAAGATAAGTTGTAGGAAACTATGCAATATGAGATATATAGTATTTGGAGAAGTTGTAGTAGAATTTTATGAAAATCTTGATTTAAGGAGAAAGGATAGGTTAAAATTAAATATTTGTGGTCAAGATGTTGAGATTACCAAGAATGATCTAATTCAGTGTTTAGAACTCAAAAATAAAAGTGATGATGAAGATATCCTAAACATGAATAGATTAGATTTATTTCAATACTTGAATTATGGATTTGAAATTGAATCACAACAAGATATGCTCGTTGTTCAATTTTCTCTATTGGTTAGAATGTTACATAAGATTGTGAGTTCTTGTGTTCTGCCAAGGATTGAGAGCAAAACATATATTTTAGTAGATGAGGCAAAAATTATTTTAGGTGTTACTAAAGGGAAAAGCATAGATGTTGCAAACAAAATTTTGAGGAATTTGTTTGAGAATAAGGGAAAGAGACCTTACAAAAATCTAATCATGTTTCTCTTACAAGAGAAAAAATAAGGTTGCTAAAAAATGACTATATTAAATTTTCTGTCAAGAAAATTAATGAAGGAATTCTTCATCATATGAACATCCATGTTTGGAGAAAAGTTTGGTTCTTTAGGGGTTACGTTGTATACATGAATCATAGGTATACAAGAAGGGATATTCTTGAATGGATGTCTAATATGGAAAGAGGAGAAATCTTTAAAGAAAATAAGAAAATAGATGAAAAAGAACTTTTAAAAAGGACAAAAAAAGAAAACGCTAATGAAAAGGAAAGGAAGACGAAAAGGAAGATTAGAACAGGAAACTTGGAAATCAAAGATGAATCTTTAGTTGAAACAAACACTTCTATAAACAGTTTAGTAGAAGCTATTCAAAAATCCCATACTCTAAGGAAAAATGACTTTGAAGTTAGAACAAGCAATGAGGTGACAAATTTGAAAAGCAAGATTTCAAATTTAAAAAATTTTGTTAAGAAAAGCTTTATGGAAATGAAGTCTATAATGGAGCCAATCTATACTAAACCAAATGAAGAGAAGTTTGAGGAACAACTTCCACCAATTTCCAATAGTTCTCTTAAGACTCCTATTCAAGAAGAACAACAGGATCTTAATGATGAGGCAAGAGACACTATTCCAGTAATTGAAAAAAACTTAAAGACTCCAAATGTGTAGCAAGGAATTCATTAAAGTGGTTGGACATAATCTTAGATCAAACTAAGCAAGAAACTTGTAACGCCTTGAAACTTAGGTCACGTTACTGCCTGCCATGTGTCCTTATCCCACAAGAACAAATTAAGGTTTTAAATCAACTCTAAAACATTTTAACTTGTAACTCTTATATAAAAGCATTTCATACATTCCAAAAATTCAAATAATTTCATAAACCATATCAAATATTTAATGTAGCGAAAGTCTTTGAACACAAAAATAATCATTCCTCAAAAGACACCGTCTATAACAGTTAAATAATATAAATTTCCCAAATTATAATCACTATAATAATAATGGTAATCTTTGTCTTCCTCTTTCGAGCCAAGCACATACAGCATACAACTTAAAAACTTAAGCCAAATCATTCAGTTAAATCAAGTTCAATACATAAACTAACTTAAACAAGCACAAATCATCAAACAAGTTATATGTACCTTAAATCCTAGCCTTAAGCACAACTCGGTCTTAGACTTATGCTAAATTGAAATCGGTACAAATCAACAAGCTCTTCTTAGTACTTAATCTTAGATTGATATCATCTCTTAATTCTCTTAATCCTATTTATTTAATTTCTCTAAGGCCTTATTAGCCATCTAGATTGCATGAAAATTAGCTTAATTTAATGTTAAATGAATATATAATCACATTAAGTTTTATTTAACACAACTATGTTAGGGGCCGTGTTGCTCAACACGGGCTAAAGCATGATTATGTTAAGGGTCGTGTATCTTTCGGTGTAAAGTTTGGCTTCAACATGGTTGGATCACAACCGTGTTAGGAGGTCATGTTCTTCTTAATTCAACATAGTCGAAACACGTCCTTGTTAGGAGGCCATGTTACCCTTGATTCAACACGGTCAAAACACGACCGTGTTGGGAGGCCATGTATCTCTCAATGTAACTTTCGAATTCAACACGATCAAAACACGACCGTTTTAGGAGGCTGTGTTACCCTTGACTAAACATGGTTAAAACACGATCGTGTTGGTAGGTCGTGTTACCCTCAGTAATCTCCACGAACTCCTAATTCTTCATTCCAATTTCTCCTAAACTCAATTCTCTCTATCCCTAGACTTAATTTACTTTCTAAAACATATAATTACAATTAAATTACATAGATTTGCATACTTACATCAAATTTCCTATAGGTTGAATATTTAAACCGTTGAGTCCCTTCCCCGCTATGCCCTTCTCAAAACTTCAAATCCTACAGCACACACTATACTCATAAATTCCAATTCTAATAACCGAAATTGAAATTCATATAAGATTCCTTACCTTTTGTATTTAAAATTTAGGTCGCTCCTTTTTCCTTTTATCGTCTTAGGGTTTGTTCCAAGAGAGCCTCTCCTTTATCTGCTGCTTTTACTGTGAGGGGTGAAAAAGGAGGAATGTTAGGTCATTTGAGGTTAAATACTCCTTTTCGTGAAATGTCTAAATTACCCCTCTAATTTTCTAAAATTCCCGTCCTTGTTCTTTATTCTTTGTGACAATATATATATTAAAATAAATAAATAAATAAAAATTTCAAGTATTACATTCTCTCCCTCTTATAAAAACTTTTGTCCTCGAAAGTACCTGATTCTAAAAGAGTTTTGGATACTTCTTCCTCATTTTTACTTCCAGTTCCCACATCGCTTTCCTTTCTGTTTAGTTTTTCCATTGCACTTTAACATAAGGAATTGTTTTTCGTCTTAGTACCCGTTCTTTAGTGTCTAAAATTTTTATTGGCCTTTCTAAAGACGTCAAATTTGGCTCCATATTCAGTGGTTCCAAAGCCACTATTTGATTCAGGTCGGGTACATATTTCCTTAGCAGGGATACATGGAATACCTCATGTACTCTGGCTAAATTTGGCCAAAGAGCTAACCTGTAAGCCACTATACCTATTCTCTCCAAGATCTCAAATGGGCCTATATATCTTAGGTTTAGCTTTCCTCTTAACTTAAATCTGATCACTCCTTTTGTTGGAGAAATCCTCAATAGTACCTTATATCCCACTTGAAATTCCAAATGGCATTTTCTCTTGTCTACATAGCTCTTTTGTCGAAATTAGGCCATCTGTATTCTCTGTCTGATTAGTTTCACTTTGTCTACCGATTCTTGTACTAACTCCGATCCCATCATTTGTCTTTCTCCCACTTCATCCCAATGTAGTGGGGATCTACACCTTCTTCCATAAAGAGCTTCATATGGTGCCGTTTGGATGGTTACCTAGTAATTGTTATTATAGGCAAACTCCACTAAAGGTATATACTCATTCCAATTTCCTTTAAAATCTAATGCACATGCCTTGAGTAAATCTTCCAATATTTGTATAGTCTTTTCAAACTGACCGTCTGTCTGTGGGTAGAATGTTGTATTGAATTGCAGTTTGGTGCCTAATGCTTTGTGTAGGTTGTTCTAGAATCTACTCACAAACTTTGTGTCTCTATCAAAAGTGATTGTCACTGGCACTCCATACAGTTTGACTATCTCTTGTATGTATATTTGAGCCAGTTTCTCCATTTGTATCCTACTTTGATAGGTATAAAATGAGCAGAGTTGGTCAATCTATTCACTATGACCCAAACTGCATCCTACTTCTCCCTAATGGTTGGGAGGGTTGTAACAAAGTCCATTGTCTCATGCTCCCATTTCCACTCCGGTATTAGAAGAGGTTGTAATTCTCCAGCTAGTCTTTGATGTTCTATTCTGATTTGCTGGCATGTAAGGCATCTGGCTACATATTCAGCTATCTCTCTTTTCATATTTCTCTACCAATAACCACTTTTTAAATCCTTATAAATTTTAGTACTTCCAGGGTGTATGGTATAGGTGGAGTGATGTGCCTCTTTCATTATTTCTCTTTTCAATTCTGCATCCTTTGGCACACATAGTTTCGTTTTGTACCTTAAGGTCTCTTCTGCATCCAAGTTAAATTCTAGTGCCTTGCCTTGTTCCACTCTGCTCTTGATCTCTTGAATGTCCTTATCTTCCATCTGACCAGCTTTAATCCTGTCCATTATGGTTGGCTGAATCCTTAAGGTAGCCACTCTTGCTCCCACTTCTTGTGTTAAAACTTCTAGCTCCAATTTGCACATGTCTTTCAATAACTCCTTCTACGAAGTGATAAGAATGGCTACATTGCCTTGTTTCTTTTTGCTAAGGGCATTTGCTACCACATTGGCTTTTCTTGGATGGTATTGTATCTCCAAGTCGTAATCTTTGATTAAATCCAACCATCTCCTCTATCTCATATTCAGCTCTTTCTACGTAAATATGTACTTTAGGCTTCTGTGGTCAGTGAAGATTTTGCACCTTTCTCCATATAAGTAATGTCTCCATAGCTTCAAAGCTAGCACTACAGCTACCAATTCTAATTCATGAGTTAGGTAGTTCTTTTCATACGGCTTTAGTTGTCGAGAAGCATAAGCTATTACTTGACCACCTTGCATCAATACACACCCCAACCTTTGGATTGAGGCATCACTATACACTATAAACTCTTCTCCACTCTTAGGTAAAGTCAAAACTGGCACCAACACCAATTTCTCTTTGAGCATTTGAAAGTTAGCTTCACATTTGTCATTTTATTTGAATTTCACATTCTTTTTTGTTAATCTGGTGAGAAGAGTTGCTATTTTGGAAAAACCCTTTCTACAAATCTCCTATAGTAACCTGCTAGACCCAAGAAGCTTCTTACCTCTATAACTGTTTTTGGTATGTGCTAATCCACTATTGCTCTCACATTTTTTAGGTCTATAGATATGCCATCCATGTTAACCACATGACCCAAGAAGACTACTTGTTCTAGCTAGAATTTACATTTACTGAATCTGGCATATAACTTCTCATCTTGTAACCGACCCAATGCTAGTCTCAAGTGTTCTTCATGCTCTTCAGTGCTTTTAGAGTATATCAGGATATCGTCTATAAAGACGATTACAGATTTATCTAGAAAATCCCTGAATACTCTATTCATTAAATCCATGAATGTAGGTGGTGCATTCGTTAGTCCGAAGGGCATTACTAGAAACTCGTAATGCCCATACCTAGTCCAGAATGCTATTTTCTAGATGTCCTCTTCTTTAATTCTTAGTTAATGGTAGCCTGATCTCAAGTCTACTTTGGTGAATACCTAAGCTTCTTGCAACTGTTCAAATAGGTCATCTATCTTGGGAAGAGGATATTTGTTCTTGATTGTGACCTTGTTTAACTTTTTTATAGTCTATATAGACTATCATGCTCCCATCCTTCTTCTTCACAAATAAGATTGGTGCACCCCAAGGAGAGACACTGGGTCTTATAAAACCATTATCTTATAGCTCCTGCAATTGTTTCCTTAATTCTTCCAATTCCACTAGTTTCATCCTGTAGACTGGTTTTAATATGGGTATGATACCTTGTACTAAGTAGATGTTGAATTCTATTTCCCTAGCTGGGGGTAAACAAGGAAAATCTTCTAGAAACACATCAGGAAATTCCCTCACTATCAGTACTCCTTCCATCTTAACTTCTTCACTGGCTTTAACAGATATAATTGCTAGTACACTTTTTCCCCCACATCTTATAGGTAGGCAATCTAGTGGGTCTCTACACTTCTAACTTGTATTCAAAGTATCCATCCCTTGGTATATTAAACTACACCACTATGTTGTGATAGTCAATGGTGGCATGATATTTTGACAGCTAGTTGACACTCAATATAATGTCAAACTCTATCATTTCCAATACCAGGAAGTCTACTAGCATCACCCTATCATGTATTTCTATTCTCACTCCTCTGCATATCCTACTTATTCTTCCTCTTACTCCCAAAGGAGTACTAACAGCTAGATAATCATTCATGTTTTCAACATTCAAAGCACATGCACATACAAAATTCTCAGACGCACAGGACACAAACACACCAGTATCGAATAGCACATATGCATTGCAAGAGTGTACTGGAAGCATACCTGCAATGTTATCTACATCCAAGATATCTTGGTGCTGCTGCTGATGAATGGCAAACACTCTAGTAGGAACGTTTTGTCTAGGACCTCCTGCCTGTGGTCTACTTCTCTATCTTCTCACTAAAGGTCTAGCTGCTTGTTGAACTAGCCCTATCTGATTTCTGATTTGTCCCTAAGGACAGTTGACTACCTTATGCCCCCTTTGGTTACAAAATGACAAAATATTAGGGGGATTGACCTCTCGATGCAATACTTGCTAATGTGCCCAGTCTTCCCACAAGAGAAACATGCCCCATATGGCCATTGACACTCTTTTAACTCACGGGGTCTGTAACATCTGGGACATTTAACATTTGGGCATATTACAGTGAGTACCAAAGGCACTTGTTTAATCTGGAGAGGAGGGGCTGCAACTCTTGGTGTTCTGCTTTGCAACATATGATGTCTTTTACTCCTATCTTGTCCCATTCCACTAGAGACAAGTCTTTTCCTTAGAGCTATTGCTGCTTTACAACTCCTCTATTCCTCTATAATCTTCTTATTTTGCTCAAGGTACTTCTCTTTGTCAACCATTTTAGCATATGTATTTATCTAAAAGCCCCATACTACAAGTTGTAGGTCCAATTCCAATCCTCTTAGGAACCTTATAGCTTGCGGCCTATCATCATTACGTACATTTTTGAGAAGGAACTGAATGAGGCAATTCAACTCTGCCTCATACTCTTCAATTGTTCGATTCCCTTGCTCACAGTTGTGGTACTCATTCTCCATCCTGTCTCTGGAGCTGCCGAGGAAGTATCTATGATAAAACTACTCCTTAAATACAACCCAGTTCATGCATTCCCTTGCTCACAGTTGTGGTACTCATTCTCCATCCTGTCTCTAGAGCTGCCGAGGAAGTATCTATGATAAAACTACTCCTTAAATACAACCCAGTTCATGCATTCCCCTGCAAGTTTAGGAATTGAAGCCTACCATTTTGCTACAATTCCCTTCAGCATGAATGCAGCATAATTTACCTTCTTATCTTTTGGTATCTGGAAGGCAGCAAATGTTTTCTCAATTTCTTGTACCCAATCTTCAACTTCGATTGGGTCATCCACTTTGGGGTTAAATTCTTTAGCCACTCTTATGAACCTATCAAAGCTAATAGGTTCGTTAGCATTCCTGTGCTGTGGGACATTAGGGGCTTGGTGGTGTTGTGCTAGTAATCCCACCAAATGGTTTACACTATGCAGTAATTGGACTGTCTCTTAAGTCATCTGACCTCTTTCCCCTTGTGGCTGTGGGTTTTAAACTTCCTCCTCATTAGGGTTATCATGCCTAGCACCCCTTTCGACTCCTGATCCAGTAATTCTTCTTGGAGACATTCTATTTAAGAATAGACAACCGGATCTACTTGAGTTAATATTAGTCATGGCCAGTTTCATAGTATGTAAGTATATACTCACATACCACTATACATGGGTCTATGATGGATGTCGAATCCAACAAAAATAAAAACCTACTCCTAGACAATTATATGATTTGTGTATAGTAGTGAGTAGGGTCATATCCACATGGATTGGTTAAATATATTTCTATTAAAAGAGAATAGAGGGGAAAATAAGAATGGGGGGGTTTTGTTTGTGAATTAAAATAATACTGAAATCAGATAATAAAATTGAATAAGGATAAAAGCCTAGCCAAAGGAATCAAGATAGTTTAATTCTAGGAATTGATCATTGATGCAAATATTTTCTATCATTTATCCAAGATAAACTGGTTATGGTTATTAACAAGCTCTAATAACCTATCTCTCCTTACTTTCTTGATAATCAAAACATGCTCTTTGATTATTTTTCTTATTGATTAGACAACCCTAAACAAGCTCTTAGGATTTAATCTATCAATAGCATTAAAAACAAGAGAGATCACCAATCCATGCCAATAGATTATAAGATAACCTATTTAAACAAGATCATATATCTCCATAACATGAATTTGACTATCTAATTTATAATCAAATATGTTATTGTGTCACCGAAACTAGAACTATCAAACAATTACGGATCTGATGTACTAGTTGACAATATATTAACTTACTAATTGAGTAGAAGAGCTCTAATTTATACCAATTAACCAAGATAACATTGACAAAACATTCAGAAGATATATAAATATCCAAAAACAAATAATAGAGTAAAGATAAATCAATTAGATCTCACAATTCGTGAAGAATTAAACTTCAATGATCCTTTGGCTAGAAAATCTGCTTAGCTACACATGTTCATCCTCAAAACGAAAATTAAAAGTGAAAACATGAAAAGTCTTTGTTTCCGGTCTCCTTTGCTCTGCCTCTCCTTCTTCCTTCTTGTCCAAAATCTCCTTTTCTCCTCTAGGGTTGGTTCTATTTATACTGTTAAGGGAATGGTAGAGGATCTTCAGCTAGTAAGATGCGAATATATCTTTCCTTTTCTAAGTAAATCTCGAGAAGTGAATAACGTACGCCTGGCACGCCCACCAACACGGCCAGATTTTGAACCGTGCCTCCCTCTGGTCAATAATCCACATTTCCTCATCCTTGTTCAATGTATGGCACGGATTCCACCACGGCTAGATCACAAACCGTGCCTCCTTCTGTTGGTTCTTCAAGACAGATACATGGCCATGTACTTCAATCGTGTATGTTTCTGTTGATTCCAAACCAAGTACACGGTCGTATACTTCAAATACACGCCCATGTACTTTCCTCCGGCGGTGTAAATCCTTGTCTTTGATTCAAATTGTAGATGACTTCTCTAAATCACTTGAATTAGCACTCTTGACTCCATTAAACCTGATTTATCACCATAATAAAATTAAGTACCATTTCCTTATGATTTTTATAAAATCAATAATAAATTAACACAATTCATACTATAAAGATTGAGTATAAAATTGCTCTATCAGTCTACTCATATATAAAACTTGGCAATTAGAAAAGTACAAGTAAAGTAATAATACAAGAAAATAATTACATAATTAAGTAAACATTCCATATTTTACCCACTCTCCTCATGTCTCACTATCTTACATATCAAGTGCTTAATTTCTCTAAAGATTATATCTTATGCTCTACTGGTTTAAAAACTTATGGCTATTGATCATTACTTAGTTCTAAGGATCATTATCTAAACTCTTCAATATCAATAACCTATGCTCCATAGATCAAACCTTAGGTCATAAAGATCGTGAACCTATTCTCTATAGATTCAAACTTAAGTCTCTAAAGATCATAAACCTAAAGCTCTGATACCACCTAAGTTGTAACACCCTGAAACCCGGGCCGTGCTACTGCCCACCACATGTCCTTATCCTATCAACTTTGATACATTTTAACCTATAACTCCTATATAAAAATATTTCATACATCCCCAAAATTCAAATATTTTCATAAATCATATTAAATATCTAACACAGCGGAAGTCTTTGAGCACAAAAATAATCATTCCTCAAACGATACCATCTATTACAGTTAAATAACATAAATCTCCCAAATCCTAATCACTATAATAGTAATGGTAATCTTTGTC